>CM054158.1:10450319-10553467 GCA_028751875.1 Rapana venosa
ATCCACGGGACCCATCAATGTCAACCGCCAAAAGGCCACCAGCCAAACGGGCCCTGCATGCTCGGGCACTTTGGTGTGTTCAGTGCTGCCTGTTCTGAGCTACTTTTCGCAGGACACCACCTACTAAGCCCCCTACTCCGTCACCGTCACCGATCCCTCAGATTCCGAATCCTTTGGGGCGCCTTCGAAGCTTTGTCAACCCCCTTTCTCCAGTCCCCCTACTAACGACAGTATTAGCTCAGTCGCGGAGCCAGGCTTAGTGAGTCACCCACCCGAGGTGGCGACCACCCCAACGTGCCTCCTACGACCCTCTCTCATGAACCTCAACCCCAAAGGCCTGGACACAAACTCAACACAGGCACAGAAGTGTACGGGGAAACCGAAACTGTGGTCACCATGAGACCAGAGCGACTGGGGCCACCGAATCACAGGCAATGTTTTTTTGTATTGCATGATGATGATGACAATGACAATGACAATGACAATGACAAATTCTTTTATTTCGAAGATAATGAATAAGCACCCATGTGCTTTTTTACATCCAGTCCCCGCCCTTAGGGATATAATATATGATAATAAAATAAAATAAAGTCCATAGCAATACACTCACACAGTATACGGGGAAAATATCTACACAAAAGCCCCCACAAAAATCGCCGAAAAGAGAGAGAGAAAAAGCAACAAGTAAGAAAGTAAGCAAAACAGAAAACACAGAAACAACCGAAAAAAAGGCAAAGAAACCAAGAGAAAAACAAAAGCGGCAACAACAAGGGGAGAGGGGACAACCAAATAACCCCCCCTCCAAAAAAACCCGAAGCCAAAACCAAAACAGAACCAAACAAAGCAAAATCTCCATAATATAAAGGATAAGAAACCATGTAAATAGTATCATTTTGGCTAGCAGAAAGAAACGTCAACAAATTTATTGTGCTTTTATGGGAAGCAACAGCAATAGTAAACGACACAAAACAAATATTGTAATAGCAGACTTAGGAGATTATGTACAAGCAATTTGCATCTCCATGCACACGTACACGTACACACACACACACACACACGCACACACACACACGTACACACACACACACGCGCGGGCGCGCACACACGCACACCATGCATCAATGCCAAAATCGAGTCTTTATGAATATCATGTATAGTCATAAAAAGGATATCTGCACATTGGAATTAGCTATACATAATTGGTACACTCAAAACAAGATATCAAAATAAAACATTCACTAAATCTCAAATACAGTCAACTTACGCAATAAAACTGAAATATTAAATAAAAGTATTCAACAGGATACTAATTGTAAACAGGACAATTAAATCTATAAGCAAAACAATAAAAGGATAGGACGAGAGAGAGAGAGAGAGTGAGAGAGAGAGAGAGACAGAGACAGAGAGTACACAGTACATTTTGAATGCATATGATATTGCATACAATTTTCAATTCATCAACACTATCACCATTAGCACTCACTGTGATTTAATATTGTACATGTTAAGATCGCCCTAGAGTCATGATAAAGAAGAAGAATAGTGGAAAAAATCATTTCTAGAAGTCAGTTTGCAATAACACAATAGCCATATACAAGTAAAACATTCACACTCATACACACAGAAGAGAGAGAGGGAGAGAGAGAGAGAGAGAGATAGAGAGAAGAGAGAGAGAGAGAGAGAGAGAGAGAGAGAAGAGAGAGAGAGAGAGAGAGAGAGAGAGAGAGAGAGAGCAAGAGAGAGAGAGAGAGGATAATTTGGTGTAATGGAAGGGAGGATATATTTACTTTGTTTCCAACGGATCAAGTGTGGATTTTTATTATTGATGCATCAAGTGGATGAAAAAATGACTTTTGAAGATTGTTAATGATTGGTGTTGTCTAAATGAGTCAGGAAGGGAGTTCCACAGCACAGGGCCTGAGTAAAGTAAGCTAGATTTAAACAAATCTATTCTTGGGTTCGAGACACTCGGCTTTTCAGTATTTCTGGAATGATTCATTGGGAACTTGTCTTTTAAGGATGAGGGAACAGTTCCTGTCATTATCTTAAACATCATGAGGCCTTTGTTAAATCTTAGTCTTTGGTGTAGTGGAATAATATTTAACTGAGTATAATCCACTTCTAGTAAGGTCTTCTTCAGAAGGACCAGTTTAAGAGCACGTTTACACATACTTAATAATGATTTCATAGTGTTTGCACTAGCAGAATCCCTAAGGGTTGAAGCGTAATCTGTTGAAGATTGTATATAAGCTTGAAAGAATAGTTTTCTTGAATGAAAGTCAAGAAAATGTTTGATTTTAGTCAATTGGTATACTCTTTGAGACATGTATTTGCACAGATGGGATATGTGATGGTACCAGCTGAGATTTTCATCAATTGTTACTCCTAGAACTTTGTAGTGAGAGGCTTGTTCGATTGCTTCCTTTTTAATATGGATTGAAGAAAGTTTATGAGATAGATTTTGTCGCTTTTGTCTTGTAGTGATAAGCATGTATTTTGTTTTTGGGGATGTATAGACATGTGGTTTAGTTCAGTTCATTTGACAAGATCATCAGTGCTTTTTTGCAATGTCTTTGCAAGAGAGTTAATATCAGTATGGCTTGTATGTATGGTTGTGTCATCAGCAAAAAGTTCGCATTTGGATTCGATATGGAGAGGAAGGTCATTTATGTATAATGAAAAGAGAAGATCCTAAGATGGATCCCTGTGATACTCCATAATGAATGGGTTTTAGTGTGGATGAGGACGTAGCTGTTGAAACACAGTGTTGCCTGTTTGTAAGATAAGAAGTAAGAAGTTCTAAAGTATTTGTAGAGAGATTATATATGTCTAGCTTTTTAATGAGAAGTCTGCGGTCAATTGTATCAAATGCTTTTTTGAAATCTACAAATAATACTCCACAAAATTTATTGTCATTAATGTTTGACAGCCGATTGTCTACAAGACTAGTCAATTCCGTATGGCACCAGTGATTTCTTCTAAATCCAGATTGATTTGGATGAAGTAAGTTGTTAATATCTATATGATGGACTAGGTGATTATTCATATGTTTTTCCAAAGGTTTTGAAAGGTGAGATATAATAGAGATTGGCCTATAATTTGAGGGATCGGAAGTGTCTCCAGATTTGTGGATCGGAATCACCTTAGCAGTTTTGAAGGCGTTGGGGAAATAGTTCTTATGAAGACAAAGGTTATAGATATGTGTCAGAGTGTCTGTAATAACTGGAGCTGAGAGTTTCAGTATTCTGCCATCTATTCCATCAAGACCACGCGTACTTGATTGTTTGAGGTGAGTCAGATAATTATAGACGTCAGAAACAGATATGAATTGTATGTGGAGTTTCGATGGAATACGCTTTTCTTGGCAGTATTGTTTTAGTTCATTGAGATCATTGGACTTTGAGTTATCATTGCTAATTATTTTAGAAGAAATATTAATGAAGTGATTGTTAACTTTTTCAGCAGAAATATCTTTGATTACATTAGATTTGGAAGACAAATGATTATTTGTTATTTGATTGATTGCCTTCCATACAGTCTTTGAATTTTGTTTGGATGAAAGTAGATCTTGGAAATATTTCCTTTTCTCTCGCCGTTTTTGTGAGTTTATGGTATTTCTTTTTTTTTTGCCTCCTCATAATATTTATGTTCTTTTAAGAAATCTCTAAGATAACATGCTTCTTCTAGTTCCTTTGTAAACCAAGGCGCTTTGCGGACATGTTTGATCCTTATGGTTTTTAATGGGGCATGTTTGTTATAGATTTCAGTAAAAACTTTTATCCAGAACTCAATGGCCAGGTCTGGATCAGTAATATTGAATGTTTCCGAGAGCATGGAACTGCTTAACTCTAGTAAGAAAAGCTGCTCATTAAATTTTGCAAAACAACGATAGGTTATAGTTTTATGGCCAGGTTTAGGAATTTTTGTTCCTTTTTTTGACCATGTGGTACAGACTGGGTAGTGATCGCTGCTGTTATATACAGGGACACACATTTCTATGATATTTTTAGGGTCTGACATGTAGATGTAATCAATAATTGTGTTAGAATTTGATGTGACTCTTGTGGGTGAAGTAACTAATTGGTGATGATTGAATGAGTTCATAACTTGGGTCCATTGATTGTTTACTTTTGCTAGGTCAATATTAAAATCACCTAGTAAGATAATTTCCCTAGATTCTAATAGGACTACATTCATCATGGAGTCACACGTTATCATGCCACGGTCACACGTTATCATGCCACAGTCACACGTTATCATGCCACGGTCACACGTTATCATGCCACGGTCACAAGTTATCTTGCTAGAGTCACAGTTATCATGCAAAGTCACAGTTATCATACTATAGTCAGTTATCATGATATAGTCACAGTTCTCATACTAAAGTCACAGTTATCATACTACAGTCACAGTTATCATACTATAGTCACAGTTATCATACTATAGTCACAGTCATCATACTATAGTTATAGTTATCATACTATAGTCCCAGCTATCATACTATAGTCACAGTTATCATACTATAGTCACAGTTATCATGGTACAGCCAGAGTTATCATACTATAGTCACAGTTATTATACTATAGTTACAGTTATCATACTATAGTCACAGTTATCATACTATAGTCACAGTTATCATGTTATAGTCACAGGTATTTAGATACAGTCACAGTTGTTATGGTACAGTCACAGTTATCATACTATAGTGACAGTTATCATACTATAGTCACAGTTATCATACTATAGTCACAGTTATTATGGTACAGTCACATTTATCATACTATAGTCACAGTTATTATGGTATAGCCACAGTTATCTTACTATAGTCACAGTTATCATACTATAGTCACAGTTATCATACTATAGTTACAGTTATCATACTATAGTCAGAGTTATTATGGTACAGTCACAGTTATCATACTTTAGTCACAGTTATCATACTATAGTCACAGTTACCATACCATAGTCAGAGTTATTATGGTACAGTCACAGTTATCATACTATAGTCACAGTGATCATACTATAGTCACAAATATCATACTATACTCACAGTTATCATACTTTGACCACAGTTATTATGGTACAGTCACAGTTATCAAACTTTAATCACAGTTATCATACTATAGTCACAGTTATCATGCTATAGTCACAGTTATCATACTTAAGTCACAGTTGTCATACTATAGTCACAGTTATCGAACTATAGTCACAGTTATCATGGTATAGTCACAGTTATTATGGTACAGTCACTGTTATCCTACTATAGTCTCAGTTTTCATGGTACAGTCACAGTTATTGTTGTACAGTCACAGTTAGCATACTATAGTCACAGTTATCATACTATAGTCACAGTTATCATACTATAATCACAGTTATTATGGTACAGTCACAGTTATTATGGTACAGTCACAGTTATCATACTATAGTCACAGTTATCATGGTATAGTCACCATTATTATGGTACAGTCACAGCTATCATACTATACTCACATTTATCATACAATAGTCACAGTTCTTATGGTACAGTCATAGTTAATATACTACAGTCACAGTCACCATACTATAGTCACAGCTATCATACTATAATCACAGTTATCATGGTAAAGTCACAGTTATTATGGTACAGTCACAGTTATCATGCTATAGTCACAGTTATCATGCTATAGTCACAATTATCATATTATAGTCACAGTTATCATATTATGGTCACAGTTATTATGGTACAGTCCCAGTGATCATGCTATAGTCACAGTGATCATACTATAGTCACAGTGATCATACTATAGTCACAGTTATCATACTATAGTCACAGTGATCATACTATAGGCACAGTTATCAAACTATAGTCACAGTTATTATGGTACAGTCAAAGTTATCATACTATAGACACAGTTATCATACCATAGTCAAAATTATCATACTATAGTCTTAGTTATCATACTATAGTCACAGTTATCATACTATAGTCAAAGTTATCATACTATAGTCACAATTATCATACTATAGTCACAGTTATCATACTATAGTCACAGTTATCATGGTATAGTCACAGTTATCATACTATAGTCACAGTTATCATACTATAGTTACAGTTATCATACCATAGTCACAGTTATTATGGTACAGTCACAGTTATTATGGTACAGTCACAGTTATCATACTGTAGTCAGTTATCATACTATAGTCACAGTTATTATACTATAGTTAAAGTTATCATACTATAGTCACAGTTATCATGGTATAGTCACAATTATTGTGTTACAGTCACAGTTATCATACTATAGTCATAGTTATCATACTATAGTCACAGTTTTCATGGTATAGTCAAAGTTATTATGGTACAGTCAAAGTTATCATACTATAGTCACAGTTATTATACTATAGTCAAAGTTATCATAATATAGTCACAGTTAGTATACTATAGTCACAGTTATCATACTAAAGTCACAGTTATCATACTATAGTCACAGTTATCATACTATAATCACAGTTATCTTGCTATTGTTACGAGTTATCATAAACAGGACTACTTTGTGTTGTACTGCTGAGTTTGGACTGGTGGCACTGTTCGTTTTCTCCTTAAAGTCCGTAAGAAAACAGTTGCTGCATCATGCTCTTTGAAATGTGTGTGTCATACATCTCTCAAAGTTGTTTAACATTTAAAAAGTGGTGTTTTTATTAAACAGTTGTGTTTTCTGGTTCATTGTACAGACGTTTACTTTTAGTTATCTACCAAAATATGAATTACATCAAACGGTCATTCTTCCACAAAACATCTTTAAACCATTTGTTTTGCTTCAATGTTTTCATTTTCTGATGACTTCTGTGTTCCCTGACATTTTCAGTTGCTTCGGACCTTTAATCTTTGAGTTTTGACAAGCACATTTCCCAAAAAGCTTATTTACTGTTTCTTTAAATTTGGTTCCACAGAGGTAATAAACAAAAAAGTTGCAGGTGCAGTTTATCACTGAACTTAAAAGGTAAAACCTTATGAAAACAAGATACAAATTTTCATAGCGCCCCCCTACTTTCACTTCAGGAACAAGAATCACCGAAAACCGAACCGCCATAGCTGGCACAATGCATATGAGATACAGAATGGAAGTGCCAACAATCATACGAGTTACTGCCAGGTCTTTGGAGGTGAGGGAATCAGAAGCAGACGACACTTTCTCTCTCCAGCGGGACAACTTCTTCATCTTGACCACTGTGACCACAGTGCAGATGGTGACAGTGACTGCACAGAGGATGGGCAAGGAAAAGCCGAAGATGATGCCGCTGAACACGTGGATGACCTCTTGGTTCTGCAGGTAGAACTCACTGCTGTACAGTTGGTACTGCATTCTGCTGTTTGACGGATCGAAAACACAGATGACGTCATAGCGCATCCCTGAAGAAAACATGAACAGTCCTAAAACCGTGATGGACACAAGCCATAGCAGCACCCCCGTTTTCCTTGTGGACAGCAAAGTTTTCACCAGGAGTGGGTGAGTAATGCACAGACACCTCTCCACTGCTATGACACTGGACACTATCTGGGATGACATCAAAAATCCATTCAAGCCCAACAAGCCATTCTTAGTATAAAAGACACTGACTGGTCCTATTCCATCGCCCTGTCCTGTGACGTACATGTACAGGACATCACTGCTGTAGATAGAAACGGCTGACACGTACAGCATGTCCAGCAGCGCCAAGGTGAAGAGACACACGTTGATTCTCTCCCTCAGTCCATGTCTGTAGAAGACCAGCATGTTGAGGATGTTGGTAGACAAGGAGACCAGGAACAGCAGGGGCAGGAAGAGGCCGGTCAGCACCACGTTGAGGAGCACGTCCACTTCTTTGGGGACCAGGTTGTCCTGGTTGTCCCATGGGACGAACTGGGACACCGTTTTCAGCAGACATCCTTCTGGCACCACCACAGCACTGCTGTTGCTGGTCACTGCCACGTTGATGACGTCAGCACTGCTGTTGCTGGTCACTGACACATTGATGACGTCAGCACTTCTGCTGTTAGTCACATACATGTTGATGACGTCAGTACTTCTGCTGTATCTTGCAGTCACATTGACTTCGTCAGAGCTGATGGAAAGAAGCCTGAGCTTTTGCACAGGCCGCTGTGATCCTGCAGCTTTCTCTTCTGCCCTCAGTGATGCCTGAGGCCTGTGAAGTGGCACTGCACCAGCAGGGGGTCTAGGTAAAGCACTGGACAGGTGCATTCACACCCATGGTTACCATTACCTAGCTCCCATCAAAATAATCACTTCACAATCTGGATTGTTTCTTTGAGACTACTGGAAATCAGTTGTTATGTTTTTATAATGATCTATGTCTTTTGTTTGGTCGTAAAATTACAACACAGTCAACATTCTTTGACATATCTAAAGCCTTTGACCGTGTTTGGCACACAATGCAAGCGTGCCGCATACGAGGCGGACTGCTAGCCTGGTTTGTGGATTATCTTTCTAACCGCACCCAGTCCGTGGTTATAAATAATGAACAATCTGGTGATCATCACATTCCGGCAGGTGTTCCACAGGGCTCAGTATTGGGTCCGCTCTTGTTCCTTATGTATACAAATGATAGTGTTGTGGATATTGATCTAAATGTAAGCTCTTTGCAGGCAGTACTAGTATACACTTAGCACTGAATAACACAGATCTTTGAGCAGAAATGATTCATACAGACTTGGATAAGTTAAGTGTATGGGCAAATAATAAGATCAAATTCAATGAAGAAAAAACAAACTACTTAGCCTAATACGAGACAATAATCAAGTCTTACTCTTAACATTTAGTAACACACTTTTTCCAATGCACTGACCAACAGTTAGGATTTATACTTCAAGAAAACTGCAAATGGGATAAGCATGTAAAGAGCGTAATTATTACTGTGATAATGCTGCTTGCCTGTCTGAAAAGTTTAAGTACAAGATTAACAGCATAGTTTTTGAAACTATGTACAAATTATTTATATTACCCCACTTTGACTATAGCGATGCTATTTGGGATCACCGTACTATAGTGTTAGCAATTCCTTAGAAAACCAGCAGCAGGAGGCGTTATGAATTACTACTGTTGGAACTGTCAGCGGACCAGCCAGGCAAGTGTATCAAGCGTCAGGTTCTTGCACTCTCAAAGAAAGAAGGATGAGACATACAATTGTTTATCATTAAAAATGGCTAATATAATGTGTTCCGCTTATGTGTCATATCTGGTTACGGCCGTGCGGACCTTGTTTCAGAAAGTAACCCATACCATAGATGTTGACCATTGGAGAGAAAGACAGTCAAATGTAACAGTGAAATATATCGGACACCTGTGCTCCCTTCTCCTGCTGTCCTCTTGAATTCTCCTCCAGATGCTGTTAGAACTAGCAACTCCCTGAGTGGACTCAAACATGACCTCTGTACTGATGATCTTGTTGCGCCTCTTACCACTACCTTGGGGACAGACATGAACAGACCATCCATTGTCGCCTGCGCCTTGGAAAGAGAAAACCGGGAATAATCATTTTGGGGAAAAGAAATAAAGTAAAGAGCCTCACGCACATCATGCGTAACAGAAACGACAACAAAAATTGCCCTGTCTTTCTATCCCCCAAAACCAAAAGGGTTACGTGAAAAACTATTACACTTTCATAATTCACCTCAACGTTGATTTTCTCTTAAAAGGAGTCTGTTTCCCCTGGATACACAGAATTGATGTTTCAGATGTTCCAAAGTTATTTCAATTCATATCGCTTTTTAAATTTCATCCAACGAAAAAATTACCTTTTAACATTCGACTAACGGCATACCCAATTTGGTTGGACGGAATGAACGAGATTTGTTTTTATCAAGTTAGTTATGCCTTTCCAGACAAATGTGAAAAAGGCGAAGAAGCTTTGAATGATTTATTCTTCCCGGTGCTTTTTTTTTCTCCCCTTTATAAAGTTTAGTTTTGTTTTTGATTTTTGGGGTGGTGGTTTTAGGGGGGTTTTGGGGGGGTGGGGGTGGTTTTTTATAATTACAAAACTTTTTTACTTTTTTTTCTATATAACACGTAAATTTTAAAAAAAAACCACTTGAAAAGACTTAATTTCTATCTTCATCTACATCTATCTTCCCGTAGTTTCGCCGACCGGGGGGACCCCAAAGACTCAACCCATTCCCTCCCTTCCCTCTCTGTTTTTTTTTCCTTTCTCAGGTTTTGTTTAGTTCAAAGGGCCCTTTCCCTTCGCGAGTTATCCCCCCCTCTTCCCTTGGCTGCCTCTTCTTCTTTCCCCTTGGGCAGTGCCTTGCAAAAAAGTCTTTGCAAAATCCTTTGGATCTTTTGAATGCCCCATACCATTTAAGTTTCGCTTTTTCCGTCGTTTTGAAGGGTTTGCTGGATTTTTGTTTGCACGCTTTCGTTGCTTATGTGGTCTTTGTAGAGATGCCAAGGGTCTCCGAAAAACATCTCATCTCCACCCCCTGTAAATCTTCTCTCCCAAAACGGTCAGGGTCCATATTCACAGGCTACAGAAATATGGATATGCAAGGGGGGCATTAGTCTGATTTTGGGGTTAGTGAGATATTTTTTATCTTTACTTATTTAAAAAAAAAAAAAAAGGATCAGTAGGGCCCTCTGCCGGATTGACAGACCGGCACTTCATTCCCAGCGAGGTGGCTTGCAGCCCAGTTTTTTGGTTTACCCCCAATGCCGCGCGATGAAGCCATGCAATGAGTCCCCTTAGTTAAAAGTGGGATTGAGAACAAAGAGTCCTTTTAAGGGGTCATGTAAAACATTTTTTAAAAAAACCGTAAAAAGTGTTGGTCTTTTTTGAGATGTCAGCGAAAAAATATTGCAAAAAGAATTCGATTTAAAATGATTATCAAACCTTTTCTTAGACAAAGAAACAACTCCATAAAATAAAAGATGGCATCAGAGTCACAACAGAACAGGTTTGTCTAACTGCCCAGGGTGATTTTTCATTATTGGACACCCCACCCCACCCCACCCCCCCTTTGGGCACAGTGCCGAAACTACGACCCGCAGAGGTTGTTGGGACAAGGCCAGGTATCGTCAGCGCCATAAAACCCGTAGTACCCTACTAACTGCTTTTATACCATAAACCCCATAAAAATAAAAACTTTCCAAAATTTCCATACTACTACCACTTAAACCCCACTTTTTACTACTACTACCATACACTACCCACTACTATACCACTACTCTACTATACCAACAACTACCTACTACCCCAATTACTCCACTACTACTCTAACTATTACCCTACTACTACTATCCCCACCACTACTACTACAAACCACTACTACTACTACACAAAATATTCAACCACCATACTACTACAAAACCAAATACTACAAAATAAAAAAATAATAATAAAAAAAAAATAATAAAAAAAATAGCAAAAAATCCCCAAATCATATCACATAAAAATAACAATATAAAAAAATGGAATTTATAAAAGCGCTATATTTCGGTCAACAGAAAATTCTTTTTTAACTGCTCGGGTACCCTAAAACCCATACAACCTGTCGAAAGTGGGGGGGAAACCCCAAAAGAAAAAAAAAACTAGGGGAGTTTGGGAAAGGGGAAATTTGGCGCCCCCAAAGGGAATATCCTAACCCACAGAAAAAAAAAGAAAAAAAAAATGCAAAGCCAAAAAACCCGGATGGGTCGAGGCCGGTTCCCAACCCCCGCGCTTTCCATTGATAAAACCAGGGTGGAAGTGAAAGTCACTACTGGTTTTAAAACATTACTTAAGCTCCCTAGAAACAAATCCCCTTGGGTACATGAACTCCGACATTTCCCTGCGGAAAAACAAAGAATAAGTAGAGTTTTACCGCTAAAAAGGGGACATTATTGAACTGGGGAAGGAGATGGACAGGATTGGGAAAAACTTTGACTGAAGAAGGCAACAAGATCGGTACAGGGTCAAGAGAAACTCCCAACATGGAGTTGGCATTTATTGCAAAAGGAATATGGGGTTATCACGTACACCGGCTTCCAGGGGATTTCAGCACCCGGGTGTCGTCAACCCAAGAACTCACCTTATTCAAACAATCCCATCATCGACCATCAGATGAGGAAGTAAAAAATTACAAATCTTAAAGGACCTTTTTTAAAAAGATACCACTATTACAACCAAATGGGCCGGGAACAGTTGGTCATTTGGAACGGAAGCCAACGACAGGGACTACGTTGCGGATTTTTTCCCCTGCACCCACAATTTCCATTGCCAATCCCCTTTTCCCCCAAACAGCAAGGAAACCGGGCATGCGCCAAACGGAAAGACCCAAAAAACCAAAAAATTTTTATCTTAACACCACGGCACTTCAAATCCACATCAACAGAGCCAGAACAAGAACCTACCCTGGAGCTGACATAGCGCACCCCGACCTTGGCTGCGTATTCAAAATGAAGCGAAGGAAACAAACACCTGAAAACCCCAGTAAAAAAATTTGAGGGGGACAAACTGAAAGATCCAGTTAAAGGGAGATTTTTCCAAAGGGCTAATTTGGGGGTTTTTTTTTGCGGCATTACCCTCATGGACAATACACAATGACCCTCACCAACAACAATACACCCGAGAAAAACAAAGGGGACTGGGTCGTCAGGGGAATAAACACCACCAGGGGATCCCAAATGACATCTTGGACCTCTGCGTACAAGAAACCTGAAAACCAACCAGGTTTTCCCAACCTAAAGAATCCCGGGAGGCCAAAAATCTGTGAAGAAGTCAATTTTAAGGCCAGAGGAAGTGGACATGACAATTGAGAATCAAAAAAAGCATAAAAAAGTGGGAACATAAAAAGGAAAACACCCCCTAAAACTCAAAAACACTCCAAAACCAAATCCAGTCATTGAAAACAGCCCCCGGAAACCTCCTCAAGAAAGTCAGCTGCTTTGAAAGGGGTGGTCTGAGTTTGTCAAACGACAACTCCCCAACCCAAACCTAAAAGAGCATAATAAAAGAGAAACAGCAACATAAAGAACCCTCCCCTTTTCCCTATACTGGGGGAAGAAGGGGAAGAACCATCCGATTTTCCCAGTAGAATCCCCCGGACAGACAACATACCAGCAGGCTGCTCAAACATGTGCAAAACAGTCATCACCATGTTTCAGTATCTTTTAAAAAATGGGAGACAAAACAGTGGCCCAAAAGAATGGACACAATCATCCAAAAACCCCTGCCCAAGAAGGGGGAATTTACGCCAATGCCAAAACTATAGAACAAACACCCAAACACCACGCCACAAAATCATGCCAAAGTTATTTTGAAACATCAAAAGGAGCAAAGAACACCTTGCAGAGAAACAAGCTGGTTCAGGGCACAGGACACAATCGAACGATTTTTAATGCCCCTCCTGATGGAAAAACATTTTAACATCAGAGAGACCTGTTTTCCCCAAATTTATCGATTCAAGAAGGCTTTTCACAGAGTTGGGACGAAGGCCCGTGGGGAACCTCAAATTTTAGCATTGAAGAAGGCTATGCAAAACCCTTAAGCACTTACAAAACCCAAGCATGCTCCTTTGAACAATCAGGTGGGACTATTCAAAACCACAGTTGGGGGCCGACTCATTTTCCCCAATCAAACTAAAGCTCTAAAAAAGCCCAAATTCAGACTATCCTGGGGAAACCGGGTAAAACCCGGAAACCATTGACTGCTGAAACAGCAAAGCAATCCGGGTCTTTTTGAAACAAAATCCCCAAAAAAAATGCTGGGAATACCCTGGAGAAAAACAAAAGCCCAAATAAATTTGCCCAAACCCAAATTTAACACGGCTGGCAGGTCCACGGGAAACCCCCCTTTCACCATGTAAAGAAAAAAAGCGACAGGTTCGGCCCCCGTCACCCGGGCCACAACACCCCAAAAAACCCGTATGCGGGGAAAACACTCGAAGTGGCAAAAAGAGGGAAGACAAACAAGTCAGGGGAAAACAAGAAAAAGGCCCCAGGATGAATGATTTGGCACTACTGCGCAGAAGCGAGGCCCGAGAGGATTGGGGGGAGGTTTTAACCCCCATTTTCCCCCTCTTTTATCTTTGTCTCCCCCACGACCCCCAAAGGCCCACGGGTTGATGATATGATGATATTGTAAAAAAATAAATAAAAAGTACTGTGTCAACAATGGAAACAGCCTGAGAATGTTGTCATTAAAGACCTAAAAGGAGTGAGGGACCGGTCTTGGGGATTCCCAGGGTGCCCAGCTAGGGGACTGAAAATCCCCACAGTTTTTCCAGACATGGGTTAAAGGGCACAGACCCCTCCACCCTTTTCCCCTTCACCTTTGCTGGCTGCCTCCCACCCAGGAAGTGTGCCAACCCCCCGCCACTGTGTCGGGCCAAAAAAAAAAGGGGGGGCCTTTGACCCCTTTCGGGGCCCTTTTCCCTTTCCCCCGAAGATGAAAAGGATAAAGTGTCTTTAATGGATAAATTTTGGGAAAGGGACGTTTTCCCTTTTTGAATAACGAAGCCAACAATGCAAAAGATTCCCACGCCTACACTCCAACCCCGGTTTGGGTCCACCCAGGTAGTACAAGGGTCCGGGCAGTGTGACTTCAGCCACACAGACGTAAAAGGGCCCATTTCCCCATGCCCAGCCCTCCAAACCAGCCTGTCACCCTGCTGACCCAAAGAAAGGGACAGAAATGGAGGGTTGGGCAGGGGGGCACATTTTTTAAATTAAAAAATTTTTTTAATGTATGCTCTCATTTGGGGTCAACACTTCTCCTCTCTCTTCCGCTCTCTCTCTCTCTGTCTCTGTCTTCCCCTTTTGTCTGTCTTTCTGTGTCTCTTTCTCTTCTCTCTGGGCTCTTGTGTTCTCTCTGTGTGTTCTCCCCTCGTCTCACTCTCTGTCCCCGTCTTCTGGTGTCCTCTCTCTCTGCTCTTTTCCCCTCTCTCTCTCTCTCTCTTTTCTCTCTTTTGTAATCTTCTCTCTCTCTGTGTATCTCTCTCTGTCTCCTCCTCCCCTCTCTCTGTCCCCTTCTCTCCCCCCTCTCTTCTTCTCTCTTCCTCTCTCTGAAACTCTCTCTCCCTCTGTAAACTTTTCTCTGTCTCCTCTCTCTCTCTGTCCTGTTTTACTTCTCTTCTCTCTCCTCCCCCTCTGTATTTTCTTCTCTCCTCTGTCCTCTCTCTCTCTCCCCTCTCTCCTCTCTCTTTCCCCTCTTTCCTCTCTCTGTGCCCAAAAAGCTGCTCAAGAAATGGGACACAAACCCCGGTCAAAAGACAACCTCTCGGGCTGACCTCCCAAAACCCCGATCCTGGCCCCGCACCATCTTTTTCATATCCCCCGAGGGTGGCAAGAAATGGAACCTGTTTAGATTTTCCAACTTTGGGGGTTTTTAAAAGTAGACCCCGGAGCTGGAATTCCTAAACCAAAATTTTGGAACCAAATTTAAAAAAGGAAGGAAACCACCATTTTTGTAGATTTCAATGGTACTTTTTTGCAAAAAACCTAACTCATAAAAACAAATTTCCCGTCCCCCCGCATTTTTCCTGGGTTTTTGAAAAATTGGGGGTGGGGAAAGGGGGGGAGGTCCGTTTCCTGCTAAAGCCCTTTCGTTTTCTCTGCAGTTTGCCTCCCGGGATTGTGGTTTTAAGAAATTTACGATCAGGGCCTCTCTTTTTCCCGACGCTGATCGGACACCCCTCCCGGGGAAAGCTGGCAGATTGGGGTGATCTCACCTCATCTCTCCCAAAAAAGCTAAACCGCAAACCCCGAACCCGCTTCTCCTTCGTTCTCAAACAAAAGGTGTTGGCCTTAAAAAAGAAAAAATTCCCGTCTGTGTTTAGCAGCAAAAGGGGTTTTTTTTTAATCGTCACCTAAAACCCCAAATTCTTTCAAAGTTACACTTTTGTTTTCCGGGTTGTGTGTTTTTCTCGCCTCTCCAATACGGGTGGTTTCCCCCCCAGAGGGGAGAGAACCGTGTTCCCCACAAAGGGGGGGGAGAACCGGGGTTTCCCCACCAAGGGGGGAGAACCGTGTTTTCCCCCCAAAGGGGGGGAGAACCCCTGTTCCCCCTGTTCCCCACCAGGGGAAGAAACCCTGTTTTCCCCCTTTAATTCCAAGGGGGGCCCCTTTTTCTGAAATCCCTCAAACCTTCCCTCCCCCCTGCTTCTGTTTTTGGGGGCCCCTGGCTGGGAGTCCCACAACTGGGACACAGGAAAAATGAACAGCCCCTTCAAGACCCGCCCGTGCCTTTTTTCTGGTTTCCCCCCCTAGGAGGCAAAACAACCTTTTTTGGTATTTTTGGTGTTTTTGGTAAATCAAAACCCCCAAAAATTTAGAAAATTTGGAAAAAAAATCAGTTGTTCCCATTTCCACCCCCTAAGCCACATGACCTATCCTTTAACTTTGGCTCCCCGAGTTCATGCAGGGTCTTTTCCTCACCCTTTTTAATTTCGAACATCAGGAAATTTATGCAGGCCCTCCCTCACCTTTCTATTACTGATACTTGGGGCCCTCAGGGGTTCATGCAGGCCCCTTCCTCACCTTTTTACCTGATTAAATGGACATCGGGTTCGTGGGAGGCTCTCTCCCCCACCTTTCTATTACGTTTCTGGACATCAAGGGGTTCATGCAGGCTCTCTCCTCACCTTTTTATATAATACTGGAAAATCAGGATTTTATGCAGGTTTCTTTTTTACCTTTCTTATGGGAAATTTAAAATCAGGGGGTTATGCAGGCTTTTCTTTTAACCCTTTTATACGATATGGAAACAGGATTTGGAGCCATGGAGGGAAACTCCCCCCACCTCTGACAAATTTTAACATTTTGGGAAATGAAGCCATTTTCAAAAAATTTACAATTTTTTAATCAAACTAACACAAAATCTGTCTGCATTATGCCGCAAAAGTCATGCCCTTTTGCGGAAAAAAAAGGGGGGGGGAATTCTCCCCCCCTCTCTCTCCCTCTCTCTCTCTCTCTTCCCCTCCCCTTTTTCTCTCTCCTCTCTCTCCCCCTCTCCCCTCTCTCTCTCTCCCCCTCTTCTCTCCCCTCTCCTATCTATTCAAGCCCCGAGGACACCTAACCCCCTTTCACAGAAAAAAACCCCTTTCTGCACCTTTTCATTGTCAGGCAGGGGAGGCAGGCAGACATTGCCACGGGCCCCTTTTCAGAGAAAAGGGGCCCCCCAGGGTTTTGGGGAGACAGAGCAGATGAGTTCCTGAAGGGGGCCCAAACCGTTCTCTGGGGCCTGCTGCGGCCCTGTAGGGGGTCTTCTGCTGCTGTTTTCAGCGAGGGGCCGGGTGTTGTGGTTTGCCCGTTGGGAAAAAAAAATGGGAAAAAAGGCCCTTTCCATGCAAACTCCTCCGCTGTTTACAGGGCATGTTTGGTTTTTGTCCCCCACCCCTCTGATTTTTCCATAATTTTCCACCCCCTAGTTTAGCACATGCCCCGGCTGATGGTAAAGGTCAAACCCCGTTTCCCCCCCCTGTTTTTTTTTCCCAAATCCTCTTCACGTTCTCAGGAACTTAACGGAGTTTCCAGTTTTCGCTTCCCTTATTTTGCTTGTGCCCTAACTGACCGGCCCCCGGAAAATTTTAAATTGTTTACATGCTTTCTTTTGGGGCCAGGGGTTGCCCGGAAAAAAAAACGTGCCCAGGGATCCCCTGCCAATGATCTAAGTGCATCCCCTTTATACGTCGCAAATGATTAAAACCCTTGCAATTTTTTTTTGCTGGGTTTTGGGGTTTACCGTATCACACCCCTACTCCCCCCCTTTTGGGGCTTCCCCGCCGGGAAACTGGCCCGTCCCCATCAGGTTGGGACTAAAATCAAAATTTTTGGCATTTCTCAAATTTTTGGTTTCCCTCAATCGGAATGTCCTCTCTCTCCTCCCTTAGCGAAAACCTCCCTTTCGACACTTAAAACCCGCCTCAAACATGCCTAAATTTTAAAACCAAGACTTTCCCCATTGTTTCATCACATAATATCTATCCCGCCTACCAAAATTTTTCCCTCACCCTGCCGAAGGTTTTAACCTTTGGGTGGTTTGGGGTTTTGTGGGTGGTGTTGGGGTGTGTGGGTGTGTGTTTTGTGTGTGTGGTGTGTGTGTGTTTGGGGTGTGTGTGTGTGGGGTGTTTTTGTTTGAATTTGAAAAATTTTAATTTGTTTAAAAATGTTAAACATTTATGGTTGCATGTGTAGGAGTGGGTTAATTTAAACCCCTTTGATTTGGTTTTGGGTTTTTTTTTTTTACAAGAACGGGGGTTTATAACTTTCAATTTTTTATTTTAAAATTTTTGTTGTTGTTGTTGTTGTTGTTGTTTGGGTTTTTGGTGTTTTTTTTTGGTTTTTGTTGTTGTTTTTTGTTATTATTTTTATTTTTATTATTATAATGAGGGTTGATGATGAGAAGACGACTCTAACTGGGTAAACCCGACATCAGTTACAGGGTACATGCAGGGGGCCCAAAAAAACCCTTTTTCTGGCTTGTCCCATTGTTCTTTTACCGACAGAGCAATGCACAGGAGGGGATTTTGTGGACTGAAACAGGGGAAACCCCAAAAATGCGCAGATAACTGACTGTCACCCGTTAAAATGATGCTCCCCTGGCAACTGACTGCTCACCTGAAAAAATTTACCCGCTCACCGGATAACCCAAATGCAAAACCTATAGCTGAATGCTCCCCCTTATAATGGGTGCTCACCTGATTAAAAAAGGTGTCACCTGGTAAAGAAAGCTCTCCTGATAACTGACTGCTTTTCCGGGGAACGCTGCTCACAAAGACTGCTTCCTAATAACCCGACTGGGTCGCCTGACTGCTCCCTTTTTTAAATGAATGTCAACTGACTGCCCACCTGATAACTGACTGCTCCCCCGGGCTGTCCCTATCGCTTGGGGGCGCTCCCCCTCATAAAGGCTGTTAAACCCGATAACTGACGCTCCCCCAAATGCCCCACCTGATCGCTGATGCTCACCTCATAACGGCTGATACCGATAACTATTTCTCCTTAATTAAATGATGCTCACCAAAACCCCTTTCTCACCTGATTTAAAGGGCTCGCTTGGGAACGACTACCCTGAAAAACTGACGGCCCCACCCATAATGGCTGCTTTACCCGAAACTGGCTGCTTCCCAAAACTGGTGCTTCCCCGAAAAACTGGTTTCTCCCTGTTTAAATGACTGCTTTACCTGCTAAATGACTGCTCACCTTATAACTGATGCCTCCGTAATGATTTGCTCCCTTATTGACTGCCCAAAAATAACTGGGCCCGCTCACCTGCAACCCGACTGCTCTTTCAATGATGCCCCCCTTACAATGCCCGCTTTTCCGATAATGACTGTTTACCGACAATGGGTGCACCCGACAACTGACTGCTCCCCTTTTCACAAATCGACCCCCAGACCATGGAGCCACAGCGCAGTGGGGAGACAAAACCAAACCCAAAACAACACATGACGGGGCAGTCCCCTTGTACACTTGTCTGTGCAACCCCATGCGCGCGTGGGGACACCAAAACACACTACACACCCCCCCACAAACACCAAAAAACCCCACACCCCCGGCCCCAAAAACACCCACAAACCCCACACACACCCCCACAAGCACAAAAACACACACAACACACACCCCAAACACGCACAAACACCCACCAATAACACACACCAAAGCAGCACGCACACAAAAAAACACACACAACGCACGCACGCACCCGTGAAAGGAAAACATATTGCTTTCGAGTTCAGTTTCTTTAAAATAAGAAATGGGAAAGCCCTACCACTAAACAATTTAAAAACACAACGCATAGTATTTAAATGAGTTAAAACAGTGCCCTGTTTGTAAAAAACCAAAAAAGAGAATGAAGAAACCCCTTTTTAATTAAAATTTCCTGTCTATGAAGAATTTTTTAAGGGGCACAAGTTTCTTTAAAGGGTGCGAAGAGACTTCCTTTTCAAGTGCTACTCAAAGCTACAAAATCTACTGATAGACATAATTTATCCCCGATTTATTTTTCATGCAACCCAAATGAAAAAAGTAAAATAACTTTATGAAAAGGATCCTTAAAAATTGATGAAAAATACATTCCAAAAAAATTGTCGATTATGACGAACGTGAATTTAATTTTGATGAATATTTAAGAAATGGGTGATGAAAATTTTTTTATTATTGTGAAATCATTTCCTTTTCTATTTACATTTATAGTAATTTTTGTTATAAACACTTAGGCATAAAAACCCCCTCCCACAAAACCCCTCATTCCTTTTATTGTTTGGCCCCCCCCCCCCCCCCCCCCCAAAATCCGATGTACCGTAAAAGTCTGAAGTCTGAAGTCCCCCTCTCTCTCTTTTTATATAAAATAAAATTTTTTAAAAATATATTAAAATATTTTTATATATATAAAATTTTCAATCTATCTGTCTGTCGTTGTCTGTTCTGTCCCTTTCTGTCCCATTTTTTTTTTTTTTACTTTTTTTCTCTCACTCTCTATCTCCCTGTATGCAGTCATTCTTTTGTAGTGTGGCCTATGGCCATGTACTGTAAAAACTCTGAAGTCTGAAGTCTGAAGTTTCATGCGAACGCGTGATTGGGCATGTGCACACACAAACACAACACACCACACAACACACATACACACCACACACCAAACACACACACACACACACACACATACACACCACACACACCACACACACAGACATACACACACAATACACACACATATACACACACGCACGCACGCGCGCGCTCACACACACACAACACAAACAAAAACACACAACATACACACAAACACGCACGCACACCACACACACACACACACCACACACATACACACATACACACATACACACACAACATACACACACACACACATATGCACACACATAACACACACATGTAGGCTACACACACATATACACGCATACACACACACGCATACACACACACGCGCGCGCGCGGGGGTGCTTGCGGTATACTAATGAGTTTTACTGCCAGGAAAGTTTAAAATAACTGTTCGATATTGATTCTCTGTCTCTCTCTGTCTCTGTCTGTCTGTCTGTCTGTCTGTCTGTCTGTCTGTCTGTCTGTCTCTCTCTCTCTCTCTCTCTCTCTCTCTCTCTCCTCTCTCTCTCTCTCTCTCTCTCTCTCTCTCTCTCTCCTCGTGTTTTGTTTTTTTTATCTGGCATGAAGTGTGCGTTTTTTCCTTGTCTGTGATGTGTTACTAATTGTATTGATGTTTGTATTTTACAATGACAGATTGTAGAACGAGGCTGCGCCTGGAAGCTTTATTCTTACCATATGAAAATTATTCATACATTTTTTTCTCACGGCGTGTGTGTGTGTGCGTGTTTGTATGTGTGCGCGTGTGTGTATGTGTGTTTATTCTTTTATATCGAGGATAATGGAATAAGCACTTGTGTGCTTTTTTACATCTAGTCCCCGTGTGTATGCAGCTTTGTAAATTTTGTCATCCGTTCCCACCGGCACACAATGGCCTACTCTTCAGAAAAGCGGAACGGGTTTAACGTGTGCGCAAGATGTTCTGCGTGCGTTCGCACACGGGGCCTCGGTTTATAGTCTCACCCGAAGGACTTTTGGGGAGAGTGGAGTCTGCACTGATGTTGACTCCACAGGAAAATAACCCCTTGAACGGGAATCGAACCCGGGTTGTCAGATTGCGAGCGCAATTTTCTAACCACTAGGCTACCCCGTCCCTGTGTGTATGTGTGGCGTATGTGTGCGTGCGTGGTGTGTTGTGTGTGTGTGTGTGTGTGTGGTTGTGTGTGTGTGTGTGTGTGTGGTGTGTGTGTGCGTTTGTGTGTGTGCGTGTGTGTATGTGTGTGTTTGTGTGTGTGTGTGTCTGCGTGTGTGTGTGTGCGTGTGTGTATGTTTGTGTGTGTGGTTGCCTGTGTGATTATTTCCTTAATGCATTTATTTTTTAGAATATAAGACAGGATGCAAGACAGCACCAATACAAATAAACGAAAACACAACGCACGCACGCACACACACACACACACACACACTCACACACACATGCACGCACGCACGCACACACGCGCACACACACACAGACTGCAGTCACTGTGTGTGAAGGAGTATTTGAACAGGTGTGCACACTGAACCACAGAATTCTCTTTATCCCTTGGAGTGACCAGAACCGTTGAGAGTGTGACTGTTGTATTGAAAGCCACATTGACAGTGTGTACTGTTGTATGGAAAGCCACATTGACAGTGTGTATAGAAAGCCACATTGACAATGTGTACTGTTGTATGGAAAGCCACATTGACAATGTGTACTGTTGTATGGAAAGCCACATTGACAAGTGTACTGTTGTATGGAAAGCCACATTGACAATGTGTACTGTTGTATGGAAAGCCACATTGACAATGTGTACTGTTGTATGGAAAGCCACATTGACAATGTGTACTGTTGTATGGAAAGCCACATTGACAATGTGTACTGTTGTATGGAAAGCCACATTGACAGTGTGTTGTTGTAGGGAAAAGCCACTTTGACAGTGTGTATGTTGTATGGAAAGCCATTGACAGTGTGACTGTTGTATTGAAAGCACATTGACAGTTTTGTACTGTGTATTGAAGCCACATTGACAGTGTGTACTGTTGTATTGAAAGCCACATTGACAGTGTGTACTGTTGTATTGAAAGCCACATTGACAGTGTGTACTGTTGTATTGAAAGCCACATTGACAGTGTGTACTGTTGTATTGAAAGCCACATTGACAATGTGTACTGTTGTATGGAAAGCCACATTGACAGTGTGTACTGTTGTATTGAAAGCCACATTGTACTGTTGTATGGAAAGCCACATTGACAGTGTGTACTGTTGTATTGAAAGCCACATTGACAATGTATAGTGTTTGCAAAAGATATTAACCTCTAATTGAGACAGGTGAGAGATGATAATTCATTGTTTGCGATAGGTATTAAGCAGTTCGTCGTGAATGAAGTCTGTTCTCATAAAACTCTCTCTTCACACGGTGAAACACGTTTCCTTGTGACTGTTTCTCCACACAGTGAAACACGTTTCCTTGTGACTGTTTCTCCACACAGTGAAACACGTTTCCATGTGACTGTTTCTCCACAAACACGTTTTCTTGTGACTGTTTCTCCACACAGTGAAACACGTTTCCTTGTGACTGTTTCTCCACACGGTGAAACACGTTTCCTGTTTCTCCACACAGTGAAACACGTTTCCTTGTGACTGTTTCTCCACACAGTGAAACACGTTTCCTTGTGACTGTTTCTTCACACAGTGAAACACGTTTCCTTGTGACTGTTTCTCCACACAGTGAAACACGCTTCCTTGTGACTGTCTCTCCACACAATTTCTGACAGACATTTCTCTCTCTCCCCACAGTCTCTAAACAGGACTCCTGCACATCTGCGGACACTGCAGACCTCAGGGATGGGGAAGAACAGACGACGCGGGCAAAGCGCCCCCTGTGTTAGCGGGGCGGGCACTGCAGCACACTGGGGGCAGTCCTAGCTGACACTGCAGCACTGAGGGCAGTCCTAGCTGACACTGCAGCACACTGAGGGCAGTGCTAGCTGACAGTGCAGCACTGAGGGCAGTCCTAGCTGACACTGCAGCACTGAGGGCAGTCCTAGCTGACACTGCAGCACTGAGGGCAGTCCTAGCTGACAGTGCAGCACTGAGGGCAGTCCTAGCTGACACTGCAGCACTGAGGGCAGTCCTAGCTGACACTGCAGCACTGAGGGCAGTCCTAGCTGACACTGCAGCACACTGAGGGCAGTCCTAGCTGACAGTGCAGCACTGAGGGCAGTGCTAGCTGACACTGCAGCACTGAGGGCAGTGCTAGCTGACACTGCAGCACTGAGGGCAGTCCTAGCTGACACTGGGCACAGGGGTGCAGAAGGAAGCCTTCCCTGTGAGCGATGTGGGCAGAGGCAGGGCAGGAGCACCCCCAACACCTGCCCCCTGCAGCCAGGGACACACCCTGCAGCAGCCAGGGACACACCCTGCAGCAGCCAGGGACACACCCTGCAGCAGCCAGGGACACACCCTGCAGCAGCCAGGGACACACCCTGCAGCAGCCAGGGACACACCTGCCTGCAGACAGCAAACACCTCAAGGCCCTGGTTCCCCCACACCTACCTCTGGGGCCTCCTCTTAGGTCGTGTTCCAACACGGGCTGACTGCTGCTGGCTTGCTGTGGTGAAGTCTCCACTCCTGTCACCAGAGGAACAGCGTGTGGTGTGATGCTGCTGGCTCTTCCCCGGCTTGACACAGAAGGAATCATCCAAGACGCGCACTGACTGTCTGACTGACTGACTGACTGACTGACTGACTGTCTGACTGACTGACTGACTGTCTGACTGACTGACTGACTGTCTGACTGTCTGACTGACTGACTGGCTGTCTGACTGACTGACTGACTGACTGACTGTCTGACTGACTGACTGACTGTCTGACTGACTGACTGACTGTCTGACTGTCTGACTGACTGACTGGCTGTCTGACTGACTGACTGACTGACTGACTGGCTGGCTGTCTGACTGACTGACTGACTGTCTGACTCATCACAAAGACGATCACTGGCAGCATCAGTACATACTGCGTGGCTGGGGTCAGGCATCTCGCTCGCCGATAGGCACCCATGCTCCATCTTCATCAGATTTTTCTCCTTTAAGGGAGACTGCATGTTGTTATGCTAAGAGCTGTCATGGATGAAAATGGTCTCCACATAATGTTCTGAGCACAACAACACTATAATGAAGGTTTACATCCAAAACTAACCAAGCTTTTGGCTCTGCCAACACACGAATATCACTCCATTGTCCAGCTTGTTATGGAGTATGTGTGTATGGTGTGCAGTATGTGTGCAATCCAATCCAATCCTGTTATTTATAGCCCCACCGACCACAGAGGCCATATCAGGGCTGTCGCCTCATCAACATTTACATTTCAGATTAAAACTGTGCAACTATATACTGAAAAAAACAGGGTATAAACCAACTGTGTGCGTGGTGTGCAGTGTGTGTGTGCGTGGTGTGCAGTGTGTGTGCGTGGTGTGGCACGCTGACACTGACAACAGATCCCTGAAGGGACAAACAGCACGTTGATGCTGGACTTTCTGCAAGTAGCCGCGAGAAACACACCCCATGGTCATGACCAAGTGCTGTATGATGATGGGGTACTCTCTACGGGTAGCTGAGAGAAACACACCCCGTGGTCATGACCAAGTGCTGTATGATGATGGGGTACTCTCTACGGGTAGCTGAGAGAAGCTCCACCTGCTAAAACGACCTCCCCTCCTGAAAGGTCGCCGCCCTCAGCCCCCGCGGCCTCAATGACCTGCCTTCCTGGTCTTCCTGAAGGGTGAGGTCTGAGGCAGGTGTCCTGGAACTGCACCTGATGGGAGGATTACAGTGGCTTTGACTGGACCTGACTCGACCTACAGTCAGTGCAGGCCAGTGGCAAAAAGCACACTCTCACAAGGAGGCACCAGGCACTGACACATCCACACGACGACACACTACAACACCTACTCACACACACACCACCATCAAAAGCACACACACACACACACACTCACACACACACTACACACACACACACACGCGCGCGCGCGCGCACGCACGCACGCACGCATGCACTATACAGACAGTGGTTAGGTGTCCACAGCCTGCAAAGCCAGCATCCCTCAGGCCAGTGCTGCATGATCACGCCCTGCCGTTTGCCTTGTGTGGCCAGTGCCTGCTAGGAGGAGCACCGGCTGGCCACGGCTGGGATGGGATGAAATGGGATGGGATGGGATCGGATAAAATGGGATGGGATGGGATGGGATGAAATGGGATGAGATGGGATGGGATGGGCTGGGATGGGATGGGATGAAATGGGATGGGCTGGGATGGGATGAAATGGGATGGGATGGGATGGGATAAAATGGGATGGGATGAAATGGGATGAGATGGGATGGGATGGGATGGGCTGGGCTGGGCTGGGCTGGGCTGGGCTGGGCTGGGCTGGGATGGGATGGGCTGGGATGGGATGGGCTGGGCTGGGCTGGGCTGGGCTGGGATGGGATGGGCTGGAGAGCAGCTGAAAGATGGGGAAATGGACAGCTGTGTTGTGACACAGAGCACAGGCAAAAGCAGGTCTTGTGCTCCTGCGTGTCTCAGGCCTGGAGCACTGCCTCCTGACTGTCCAGCGCCAGACAGCCGTAGACAGCTTGGTTACACAAGTCTTCACAGCCACCTGAGTGTAAGTCACCCACCCACTCCCCCTAAGTCATCTCCCCCTCCCGCAATCATTACCCTCCCCCTCCCTCTGCCCTCCCACCCCCCGTCCTTCCCCCATTCATCAGCCAGTCCAGGGTGTCTCAGCCCCGGTCTGCACCCAAGGGCAGGGTCGGGGCAACACCTTGAGTGCCGGTTGGGGCCTTTCGCAGTCTGCAATCTGGGACGCACACACCTTACACACACACACACACACACACACACACACACACACAACACAACAAACACACACCATCATTTTAAACTCACCACTTACAAAAAACACTTTCACACCACACACACAAAACACACACACCGCGCGCGACACAAAAAACACCACCACACACACGCGCGTGCGCGCGCGCGCACAAAAACCAAAAACATACACACAAACACACCCGCTTTGTTCTGTTTGTTGTTGTAATAACGAGATGTTTTGCGTGGGGTTTTTTTGTTGCATGACAGAATGTTTTTCAGTGTTTTTTGTGAAAAAACAAAAAGTTTTCAGGTTTGTTGGTGTTTTGCAGTGACAAGAGTTGTTCAGTGTTAGTTTTTGTAAAACAAGATGTTGTTCTTGGGGTGGTGTTTGTTTTTTGTTGCTGACGAGAGTTGTTTAGTTTTTTGTTTTAAAAACAGAGATGTTGTTCAGTGTGTGGTGTTGTTGTTGTTGCAGTGGCAGAGATGACAGGGAAGTCAGTTGGGCCAGGTCTGGATGGAGTTGTGTCCATGTGGCGGCGCACAGTCTGACAGGTCATGTGGCATAAGACACCTGACAATGCCAAACGTGCGACAGTTTATCAGGTGTCTTATGTCATAGGTCTGGCAACCACGCTACAACCAGGCGCCATCAAAACTCTCTCTCTCCCTCTCTCTCTCTCTCTCTCTCTCCCCTCTCTCTCTCTCTCTCTCCCTCTCTCTCTCCCTCTCTCTCTTCTTCTCTCTCTCTCTCCTCTCTCTCTCTCTCTCTCTCCTCCCTCTCTCTCTCTCTCTCTCTCTCTCTCTTCTCTCTCTCTCTCTCTCTCTCTCTCTCTCTTGTGGTATCCTGGGGAGCAGTTTAGGTCAATTGAGATTTGTTAGCTGTGCTTTGTTTTGATTCTGGTCTACGTCAGCCTGTATTTAGTCATGATTGTGGAGTGTACATATTCAAGAGTATCCAGTGTTGAGTGCAGGCCGAGGTGTTGTGCCAAAGTTCTATCAAAGTTGACGAGAATTTATACTTCATTTTCTTTACCTCTTCCATTTCTGCCCCTCAAAGTGTATTGTGGCCTAAGGCCGATATACATTAAACAATTTCAGAGTTCAGAGTTCTCTCTCTCTATCTCTCTCTCTCTCTCTCTCTCTCTCTCCTCTCCTCTCTCTTCTCTCTCTTCTCTCTCTCTCTCTCTTTCTGTTGCACGAGCAAATAGTCATTCTGATAGCAGTAACCTTGATGATGATGGCGGCCACAGTGGATGCAATGTTGATGGTGGTGGTGATGTAGATGATGAAGACGATGATGGTGGTGGCGGTGATGTAGATGTTGAGGGTAATGATGGTAGTGATGTAGATGTTGAGGATGATGATGGTAGTGATGTAGATGTAGAGGATGGTGGTGGTGGTGATGTAGATGTAGAGGATGATGATGGTGGTGGTGATGTAGATGTAGAGGATGATGGTGGTGGTGATGTAGATGTAGAGGATGATGATGGTGGCGGTGATGTAGATGTAGAAGAAGATGATGATTGATGATAATATAGAGAGTGAAGCTGATGAAGGAGGTGATGTGGATGGTGAACTGACGGTGGCGGTGGTGATGTGGATGTTGAAGGTGACCTGACACCGACACTGCTTATAAAAGCGTCACCATGACTGCCAGTGAGCTGCTGTCACTCTCTGCTGGCTCACCTGACACTGGCACTGTTTTGAAACAGCTCACCGCAGCTGACCATCTGTGTGCCGTGCATGAGCTCCAGCTTTTTCCTCTAGGTTGTCACCTTTCCTGAGAAGTAGACATGAGCAGCCAAGAGAGGGCAGGAAAAGTCTGGAAGGGCGAGCTGTCTGGCTTCACGAAGCAGACGTCCACAGCACCGACATAGCCAGGGATGTGTGGCCATTCTTCACAGCGCTGTTGGCAGTAGTGACCTGGAGAAGGCCAGTGACAGTGGACCTGTAAAGAGCAGGACAACTATGATCCGGCAAGTCAGCTCTTTGGCAGCGGCCCATGCAGTCCAGCTTTTACTGGGTGCACAGAACAATGACTACAACCTCTGAAAGAGGCAACGGTCAGTTTGATCCAGCGTCAGTGTTGACCTTTTGTCGTGAAGCAAAGAAGAGCGGGCTGACCGGCAGAGATGACCTGTGCAAACAGGGCTAAGGATCAGACAGTTGAACTGACAACACGAACCGTTGTGGCCAGGAGGAACATAACAGAAGACAGTCGCTAAACTATTATTCCTCCCCCCCCTCCCCCCAGCACACTACACATATAAAGTCAAACACGTAACAATTGAGGCAGACGAGCAAGCGGTGCTTGTTTTCCAAATAGTTATTGTATTGGTGTTGCTTGTTACGTCTGCTGGACTGAATGCATTTTTTACTCCCCCCCCCCTCTTTTCTCTTCTCTTCTCTCCTCTCTCTTCTCTTCTCTCTCTCTCAAAAAATACAACAACAACAACAACAACAAACTACTATTTAAACTTGCATGCTACAAACATTTGTTTCATTCTTACAATTAATTTAATATCGATTTTGCCTCTGTGTTATAGGATTTGGTAAATAAAGTCCCATCAGCCACGCCAGCAAGATCATGCTCAAAGTTATTTTGAATCGACTCAAGAAGGAGGCAGAAGAACACCTTGCAGAGGAACAAGCTGGGTTCAGGGCAGGCAGGAGCACAATCGACAGATTTTTAACTGCCACATCCTGATGGAAAAACATCTTCAACATCAGAGAGACCTGTTCCACAACTTCATCGACTTCAAGAAGGCTTTCGACAGAGTATGGCACGAAGGCCTGTGGCAGGTCCTCAGAATGTTTGGCATTGAAGAAGGATAGTGCAAACCATTCAAGCACTATACAACACCGCAAGCAGTGCAGTCCTTCTGAACAATCAGGTCGGGGGACTACTTCAAACCACATTGGGGTCCCGACAAGGATGCCTGTTATCTCCAGTCCTGTTTAATCTGTTCTTGGAAAAAATTTTGAGAGAGGGCCCTCATGACGTCCACTCTACCCTCTCCATTGGCAGCAGACCCCCTCAACAACTTGCGGTTTGCCGATGACATTGACCTCATGGGCGGAAGTAACACAGAGCTGCAAGATCTTACGACCCGACTTGAGAACAGAGCTGGAGCATATGGGATGGAGGGGAGCTCGGAGAAAAGTAAAGACTTGTGAACAGCACGAGCAACGCCACTGCTAAAATTTACATGAACGGCCAGCAACTGGAGGAGGTAGACGCTTTTAAATACCTTGGCGCTACACTCACAAAGGACGGGCGATCGACGACAGAAATCAAAGTCAGAATAGCCATGGCAACATCTTCCATGACAAAACTCACCACCATATGGAAAAGTAAAGAGATCAGTTTCCCGATCAAACTAAAGCTCTACAAAGCCCTACTGCTGTACGAAGTGAAACCTGGACATTGACTGCTGAAACAGCAAAGCGAATCCAATCATTTGAAACAAAATGCCATAGAAAACTACTGGGCATATCCTGGAGAGAACGAAAGACCAATGAATTTGTCAAGAGTCAAATAACACGGCTGGCAGGTCTACAGGAACCCCTTCTCACCATCGTCAAGAAGAAAAAGCTGACATGGTTCGGCCACGTCACCCGCCACAACACTCTGCCAAAAACAGTACTGCAGGGAACACTGGAAGGTGGCAGAAAGAGGGGAAGACAGAACAAGTCATGGATGGACAACATCAGAGAATGGACCAGGATGAATGACTCGGCACTACTGCGCAAAGCCGAGGACCGAGATGGATGGAGGAGGCTTACCACGGCATCGTCTTTCGTGTCTCCCCCACGACCGCCAAGGTCACGGGTCTGATGATGATGATGAAATAAAGTTCCATTAACTACTTCTTAATGACCAAAAAAAGCCTCTTCAGTTAATGATTAATAGATCATCTCCCCCTACAAATCTCACTATAAACATGCTGACGTTCTTTTTTTAACAAACTCTCACTATAAACAAGCTGACGTTCTTTTTTGTAACAAACTCTCACTATAAACAAGCTGACGTTCTTTTTTTGTAACAAACTCTCACTATAAACAAGCTGGCGTTCTTTTTTTGTAACAAACTCTCACTATAAACAAGCTGGCGTTCTTTTTTTGTAACAAACTCTCACTATAAACAAGCTGGCGTTCTTTTTTTGTAACAAACTCTCACTATAAACAAGCTGGCGTTCTTTTTTTGTAACAAACTCTCACTATAAACAAGCTGGCGTTCTTTTTTTTAACAAACACTCACTATAAACAAGCTGGCGTTCTTTTTTTGTTCTTTTTTAACAAACTCTCACTATAAACAAGCTGGCGTTCTTTTTTTAAATCAACTCTCACTATAAACAAGCTGGCGTTCTTTTCTTTTTTTATATCTTTTAACAAACTCTCACTATAAACAAGCTGTTGTTCTTTTCTTTTTTATATATATTTTTTAACAAACTCTCACTATAAACAAGCTGTTGTTCTTTTCTTTTTTTATATAATTTTTAACAAACTCTCACTATAAACACGCTGGCGTTCTTTTCTTTTTAAAAAATATTTTTTAACAAACTCTCACTATAAACAAGCTGGCGTTCTTTTTATTTTTAACAAACTCTCACTATAAACAAGCTGGTATTTGTCCTCTCCACCCTGACCTCTGATAGAACACAGGACTCCTTCAAATACTTCGTGGCAGTGTTCCAACCTCCCTAACCAATATCTTTTCCTCTAGCAACAACCAACATTCACATAAAGATAATCTTCATTTAAAACGGCCTTCATATGACAATCAAGTCTGGCATATTCTGGAGGCTGATTATAGCGCCTCATTCCAGAACATATGACAGTTCAAACAATTTGTCAACGATTCAAAGCACTGATACACAGTTACATCACGAGTTTTGTTATCCCTGTTTGACACATCTTGTCAAAAGTATACTTCACTTCCAAGATGTCAAACCGAGAAGCGTGCCGTCCACAGCACAAAAGAAAGTTCTGTGAAGGGAAAGAGGTGACTAGGAAGTACACTCCCCCGCCTAGAGAAAGCAAACCACCACCACCAGAAACCATCAGCAGGAGACGCAGGCACTAGATCCAGTTCTCCACGGCCAGTCCTCAAGCCAAAGCATTCTGAGTCAGCTCACTGAGGCAGAGGAAAGCAGAGTGCAGAAAGCCCAGTCCGCATCACTGAAAACCAGACAGTCTGACAGCAGCTGGAGGGAAGGAAGGAGGGAAGGAAGGAGGGAAGGAAGGAGGGAAGGAAGGAGGGAAAGAAGGAGGGAAAGAAGGAGGAAGGAAGGAGGGAAAGAAGGAGGGAAGGAAGGAGGGAAGGAAGGAGGGAAGGAAGGAGGGACCCCCATCTTTGAGCCACAGGACACAGAAGTCATGCAGAAGGAGGGATGAGGAGTCTGTATCGTCTGATGACTGTTGATTGGAGGGAAGGAAGGAGGGAAAGAGGAAGGAGGGAAGGAGGGAAGAAGGAGGAAGGAAAGAGGGAAAGAAGGAGGAAAGAAGGAGGGAAGGAAGGAGGAAGGAAGGAGGGAAAGGGAAGGAGGGAAGGAAGGAGGAAGGAGGAGGGAGGAAGGAGGGAAGGAAGGAGGGAAGGAAGGAAAGGGGAAGGAGGAAGGAAGGAGGGGAGGAAGGAGGGAAAGGAGGAGGGGAAAGGGAAAGGGGGGAAGGAAGGAGGGAAAGAAGGAGGGAAAGAAGGAGGGAAGGAAGGAAGGAAGGGGAAGGAAGGGAGGGAAGAAAGGGGGGAAAGAAGGAGGAAGAAGGAGGGAAGGAGGAGGAAGGAGGGAAGGAAGGAGGGAAGGAAGGAGGGAAGGAAGGAGGGAAAGAAGGAGGAAAGAAAGGAGGGAAGGAAGGAGGAAGGAAGGAGGGAAGGAAGGAGGAAAGGAAGGAGGGAAGGATAGGGAAGGAAGGAGGGAAGGGGAAAGGAGGGAAGGAAAGGAAGGAAGGGGGAAGGAAGGGGAAGGAAGGAGGGAAGGAAGGAGGGAAGGGAAAGGGGGAGGAAGGAGGGAAAGAAGGAGGAAGGGAAAGGGGGGAAGGAGGGAAAAGGAAAAGGAGGGAAGGAAGGAGGGAGGAAGGAGGGAAGAGGGAAAGAAAGAGGGAAAGGAAGGAGGGGGAAGAAGGAGGGAAGGAAGGAGGAAGGAAGGAGGGAAAAAGGAGGGAAAGGAAGGAGGGAAAGAAGGAGGAAAGAAGGAGGAAGGGAAAGGGGGAAGGAAGGAGGAAGGAAGGAGGGAAGGAGGGAAGGAAGGAGGGAAAAAGAGGGAAAAGGGAAAGGGGGGAAAGAAGGAGGAAGGAAGGAGGAAGAGGAGGGAAAGGGAAGGAGGGAAGGAAGGAGGGAAAGAAGGAGGAAGGAAGGAGGGAAGGAAAAAGGGAAAGAAGAAAGAAGGAGGGAAGGAAGGAGGAAGGAAGGAGGGAAGGAAGGAGGAAAGGGAAAGGGGGGAAGGAAAGGGGAAAGAAGGAGGAAAGAAGGAGGGAAGGAAGGAGGAAGGAAGGAGGGAAGGAAGGAGGGAAGGAAGGAGGAAGGAAGGAGGGAAGGAAGGAGGGAAGGAAGGAGGGACCCCCATCTTTGAGCCACAGGACACAGAAGTCACTGCAGAAGGGAGTGGAGGCACGTCTGTCATCGTCTGATGACTGTTGATTGGAGGTACGTCTGTCATCGTCTGATGACTGTTGATTGGAGGCACGTCTGTCATCGTCTGATGACTGTTGATTGGAGGTACGTCTGTCATCGTCTGATGATGTGTTGATTGGAGGCACGTCTGTCATGTCTGATGGGATGATTGGAGTACGTCTGTAATCGTTGATGATGATTGTTGATGGAGGCAGGGCTGTATCGTTGATGATGATTGTTGATTGGAGGCACGTTGTATCGTCTGATGATGATTGTTGATTGGAGGTACGCCTGTCATCGTCTGATGATGATTGTTGATTGGAGGTACGCCTGTCATCGTCTGATGATGATTGTTGATTGGAGGCACGTCTGTCATCGTCTGATGATGATTGTTGATTGGAGGTACGTCTGTCATCGTCTGATGATGATTGTTGATTGGAGGCACGTCTGTCATCGTCTGATGATGATTGTTGATTGGAGGTACGTCTGTCATCGTCTGATGATGATTGTTGATTGGAGGTACGTCTGTCATCGTCTGATGATTGTTGATTGGAGGTACGTCTGTCATCGTCTGATGATGATTGTTGATTGGAGGCACGTCTGTCATCGTCTGATGATGATTGTTGATTGGAGGTACGTCTGTCATCGTCTGATGGAACCTGTCTGTCATCTGAAGGCAGGATTCGGTTCTCTGCTCAAACTGTCCCTTTAACGGGGACTGCTCAGCTTCACTCCCCGACACACCCTGTAGCTGATACTGTCAACTAAGCTATGTCAGCGCACGTAGAATGTTTAGAGCACACATGAAAAACTCCAGTGCCTTGAAGCGTGGTCCAGTTATGGTCAGTGGTATGGACAACAGTCGGGAGAGAGCAGGTGATGCCCTGCTCATGGCAGACCACAACAGTCACCTCTGCAGCGACATTGTACCCGTGAGCAGTGTGTCCTCTGAGGGGTTGCCTGGCGGCAAGCAAACCCTGTGACAGCGGCCGATGGTTGTGGTCAGCGCGTGCTGGCAGGTTTGAGGCTGTGGCTGTGTGGCCTGACTGAGACAGACGGCAGCAGAGACAGCAGCACTGGGGTCTCTTTCAACATGGCTGTCTCTTCTCCCCGCCCCCTCTAACATGCAGTCACACACGTTAATAGCAAAGATGTCCCATAACCTGTGCGGTCATTGTCAAGCTAGGCGTCAGAGATCTCAGTTTGTCTAAAGACCAGTATCTTGAAGGCGGCGCCCATCTCCTCTCCCTCGCTGCTTTACCTTCCCCGTCCCTAAAGAGGGCAGGAACCCCAGCTGAGTGAACTGGGGGACTGTACTAGAACCAAGGCGCAGAAACGGTTGCCCTTCCTCGAGACCACCCAGCTGCAGGCTGCTCCCATCTAGCACAAGCTGTGGCCGCTGAGCTGAGCCTCCCCCAGCCCTCCCTCTGACACTTCTTCTTCTTCTTCTTCATGTGCCAGGTCTGTTGCAGACATCGGCGACCATGGCCTTCCATTCCTCTCTGTTGTCAGTTCTCCTGAGGAGTTCATTGTTGGGGGATTCTTTTCTCGTTGCGTATCTATTCAGACTGTCTGTGTTTTGTGCGTTATCTTCCTCTGTCTTTGGTACCACAAATCCTTCCACACAATATTTGCTTTTCTATTCCATCAGCTCTGTTTATGTGCCCAAAAAATTGTAGTTGTCTTTTTCTGATGGTTTTGAGTAGGGATCTTTTGTACCCGGCCATTTCCATTACTTCTTCGTTTGACTTCTTTTCAGTCCATGATATTCTCATAATTCTTCTGATATACCACATTTCTGCTGCTTCAAGTCTTCTTTCGAGGTCTTTTGTCAGCGTCCAGCATTCACATTCGTACAGAAGGATGGACCATATGTAGGCTTTCAGAGTGTTGATTTTGGTGCTGAGTCTTATAATTATTTCTGTTGGTAAAGATGGGCTTCATCTTGGTGAATGTGTCTTTAGACAAAGCGATTCTCTTATTTATTTCTGTGTCGCATCTGGCGTCTGGAGTTATTGTGAAGCCCAAGTATTTAAAGGTGCGAACTTGTTTTATTCTTTCCCCTTTGCATAAAATGTTACATACAGGCATGTCTGACCGTTTTGAGATTACCATGCACTCAGTCTTCTTTGCATTCAGTTGGAGTCCTTTTTTTTCACTTTCGATTGTGACTGTTGTAAGGATATTTTGTAGTTTTTCCTCCGAGTCAGCAATTAGCACTGTGTCATCCGCATATCTTAGATTGTTTATGTTGTGACCTCCTACTTTGACACCTTCATGCTGCTCTATGTTCCGATTAATCATTTCGCTGTAGATATTGAAGAGGTCTGGAGAAAAAACGCAGCCCTGCCTCACTCCCCTACAGATCGGTCTGTACTCACTGCAGTCATTATCAACTCTTATTGCAGCTTCTTGTTCCCAGTACAAGTTTCTGATCACTCTAAGATCTTTTCCATCACAGTTATGTCTTAGTAAAATGTCGAACAGAATCGGAATGTCTTACTTTGTCAAATGCCTTAGAATAGTCAATGAAGCAGAGGTACAAGTCCTTTTGTACCTCAATCGCCCTTTCCATGAGGGTCCTCAGGGCAAAGATGGCATTTCTTGTACCTTTATCTGCCATAAATCTAAAATGGGTTTCAGATATCTCAGGTAGGATTTTATTTCTCATTCTGTTCATCAGCACTCGTAACATGACTTTTGTGAGCAGCGGATTATCTTCTTTCCTTCTGACAGAGCAGTGGATTATCTTCTTTCCTTCTGACAGAACAGTGGATTATCTTCTTTCCTTCTGACAGAACAGTGGATTATCTTCTTTCCTTCTGACAGAACAGTGGATTATCTTCTTTCCTTCTGACAGAGCAGCGGATTATCTTCTTTCCTTCTGACAGAGCAGCGGATTATCTTCTTTCCTTCTGACAGAACAGTGAATTATCTTCTTTCCTTCTGACAGAGCAGCGGATTATCTTCTTTCCTTCTGACAAGTGCCTAGGATCCATGGATGCTCGTTCGAATCATGTTATTGCAATGATGTGTGAGTGAGCGTTCGGGTGTTCCTGCGTTCGAGCGCGCGTTTGTGCGTGCGTGCGTGCGTGTGTGTGTGTGTGTGTGTGTGTGTGCGTGTGCATGCGAGCGCGCGCGCGCGCGCGCGTGTGTGTGCGTGTGTGTGTGTGTGTGTGTGTGTGTGTGTGTGTGTGTGTGTGTGTGTGTGTGTGTGTGTGTTTGAGTGTGTATGTGTGTGAGTGTCTGTGTGCGTGTGCGTTTATGAGTGTGTGTGTGTGTGTGTGTGTGTGTTGTTTTCTGTGGGTGGGTGTGCTGTTTTCTCTCTCTCTCTCTGTGCGTGCGCGCACGCGCGGGTGTGTGTGAGTGTGTGTGCGCGCGCGCGCGTGTGTGTGTTTGTGTGCATGCGCGTGTGTGTGAGACAGTTTTACTTATTGCATAATGATCAATGACTGTGAAGATATGTAATGGCTGCAGAAGGGTGAACAGGACAGAAGAGGGCAGGCAGGACAGGACAGGACAGGACAGGACAGGACAGGACAGGGCAGGACAGGACAGGACAGGACAGGGCAGGACAGGACAGGGCAGGACAGGACAGGACAGGACAGGGCAGGACAGGGCAGGACAGGACAGGGCAGGACAGGACAGGACAGGACAGGACAGGGCAGGACAGGACAGGGCAGGACAGGGGCAGGGCAGGACAGGGCAGGACAGGACAGGACAGGACAGGGCAGGGCAGGCCAGGACAGGACAGGACAATACAGGACAGGACAGGACAGGGCAAGACAGGACAGGACAGGACAGGGCAGGACAGGACAGGACAGGGCAGGACAGGACAGGACAGGACAGGACAGGGCAGGGCAGGGCAGGACAGGACAGGACAGGGCAGGACAGGGCAGGGCAGGACAGGGCAGGACAGGGCAGGACAGGACAGGGCAGGACAGGGCAGGACAGGGCAGGGCAGGGCAGGGCAGGACAGGAAAGGACAGGACAGGACAGGACAGGGCAGGACAGGGCAGGAAAGGGCAGGACAGGACAGGACAGGGCAGGACAGGACAGGACAGGACAGGACAGGACAGGGCAGGACAGGGCAGGACAGGGCAGGACAGGACAGGACAGGACAGGACAGGACAGGGCAGGACAGGGCAGGACAGGGCAGGACAGGACAGGGCAGGGCAGGACAGGACAGGGCAGGGCAGGGCAGGACAGGACAGGACAGGACAGGACATGACAGGGCAGGGCAGGACAGGACAGGGCAGGACAGGACAGGACAGGACAGGACAGGACAGGACAGGACAGGACAGGGCAGGGCAGGACAGGACAGGGCAGGGCAGGACAGGACAGGGCAGGGCAGGACAGGACAGGGCAGGGCAGGACAGGACAGGACAGGACAGGGCAGGACAGGACAGGGCAGGACAGGACAGGACAAGACAGGACAGGACAGGGCAGGAGAGGACAGGACAGGGCAGGGCAGGGCACGGCAGGGCAGGGCAGGGCAGGGCAGGACAGGACAGGGCAGGACAGGACAGGGCAGGGCAGGGCAGGACAGGGCAGGGCAGGGCAGGGCAGGGCAGGGCAGGGCAGGGCAGGACAGGACAGGACAGGACAGGACAGGACAGGGCAGGGCAGGGCAGGGCAGGACAGGACAGGACAGGACAGGACAGGGCAGGGCAGGGCAGGGCAGGACAGGACAGGGCAGGACAGGACAGGACAGGACAGGACAGGACAGGACAGGGCAGGACAGGAAGGACAGGGCAGGACAGGACAGGACAGGACAGGGCAGGGACAGGCAGGAGGACAGGAGGCAGGGCGACAGGCAGGACAGGACAGGGCAGGACAGGACAGGGCAGGGCACAGGGCCAGGGCAGGGCAGGGCAGGGCAGGGCAGAGGCAGGACAGGACAGGACAGGGGACAGGCGCAGGACAGGACAGGACAGGACAGAGGACAGGACAGGGACAGGGCAGGGCGGAAGGACAGGACAGGGCAGGCAGGGCAGACAGGGCAAGGCAGGCAGGGCAGGACAGGACAGGACAGGCAGGGAGGACAGGGCAGGACAGGACAGGGACAGGACAGGACAGGGACAGGACAGGGACAGGGCAAGGGCAGGACAGGACAGGACAGGGACAGGACAGGGACAGGACAGGACAGGACAGGGCAGGGCAGGAAGGACAGGCAGGACAGGACAGGGACAGGGCATGAAGGACAGGGCAGGACAGACGGACAGGGCAGGACAGGGCAGGACAGGACAAGGAAGGACATGGCAGGGCAGGACATGACAGGACAGGACAGGACAGACAGGACAGGGAAGGAAGGACAGGACAGGGAAGGACATGGCAGGGCAGGAACATGACAGGACGGACTAGGACAGACAGGACAGGAAGGACAGGACAGGACAGGGAAGGACAGGACAGGACAGGAAGGACAGGACAGGGACAGGACAGGACAGGACAGGACAGGGAAGGACAGGACAGGAAGGACAGGGAAGGACAGGACAGGACAGGGAAGGAGAGGACAGGGAAGGACAGGGAAGGACAGGACAGGACAGGGAAGTACGGGGAAGGACAGGACAGGACAGTGCAGGACAGGACAGTGCAGGACAGGACAGTGCAGGACAGGACAGGACAGTGCAGGACAGGACAGGACAGTGCAGGACAGGACAGTGCAGGGCAGTGCAGGGCAGTGCAGGACAGGAAAGCACGGGACAGGACAGTGCAGGAAGGGACCAGACAGGACAGGAAAGGATAGGACAGGGAAGGACAGAACAGGGCACAACAGGATAGGACAGGGAAGGACAGTATAGGGCAAGACAGGACAGGACAAGACAGGACAGGGAAGGACAGGAACAACAGGATAGGACAGGGAAGGACAGTATAGGGCAAGACAGGACAGGACAAGACAGGACAGGGAAAGGACAGGACACAACAGGACAGAACAGGACAGGACAGTGCAGGACAGGACAGTGCAGGACAGGACAGGACAGGACAGGACAGGACAGTGCAGGACAGTGCAGGACAGTGCAGGACAGGACAGGACAGGACAGGACATGACAGGACAGGACAGGACAGGACAGGGCAGGACAGGACAGTGCAGGACAGGACAGGCAGGACAGGACAGGACAGGACAGGACATGACAGGACAGGACAGGACAGTGCAGGACAGGACAGGACAGTGCAGGACAGTGCAGGACAGGACAGGATAGGACAGGACAGGACAGGACAGTGCAGGACAGTGCAGGACAGGACAGGATAGGACAGGACAGGACAGGACAGGACAGTGCAGGACATGACAGGACAGGACAGGATAGGACAGGACAGGACAGGACAGTGCAGGACATGACAGGACAGGACAGGACAGGATAGGACAGGACAGGACAGGACAGGACAGTGCAGGACATGACAGGACAGGACAGGACAGGATAGGACAGGACAGGACAGGACAGGACAGTGCAGGACATGACAGGACAGGACAGTGCAGGACATGACAGGACAGGACAGGACAGGACAGGACAGTGCAGCACAAGACAGGACAGGACAGGACAGGACAGGACAGGACAGGACAGTGCAGGACAGGACAGGACAGGACAGGACAGTGCAGGACATGACAAGACAGGACAGGACAGTGCAGGACAGGACAGGACAGGACAGTGCAGGACATGACAAGACAGGATTGGTGGCTGCAGAAGTTTGGTTGGTGTTTTTTTTTTCCTTACCTGTTTTAATAATAATAATGCATGGAATTTATATAGCGCTGAATCTTGTAAAGCAGCAAATCAAAGCGCTCAGATGACTTTTTTTTAATATATCGAGGACAATGGAATAAGCACTCATGTGCTTTTTTACATCCAGTCCCCGTGTGTATGCGGTTTTGTAAATTTTGTCATCTGTTCCCACCGGCACACAATGCCTACTCTTTCGAAAAGCGGAACAGGATTTAATGTGTGCGCAAGATGTTCTGCATGCGTTCGCACACGGGGCCTCGGTGTATAGTCTCATCCGAGGGACTTTGAAATTCAGTTCGATTTTTTTGTAAAACTGGGAAGAAAGGGCAAGGCTGGGAATCGAACCCGGAACTTCACGGTTTACTTGTTGGCAGGCAAACGTCTTAACCCTCCTGACACCTTCCTTCTTCACTCCTCTGCTCGTGTTATCTCGAAATATAGATCCTTGCGTTGCGTTGCTTTGCTTTGATTTGCTTTGCCTTGCTTTGCTTTCCTTTGCCTTGCCTTGCTTTGCCTTGCCTTGCTTTGCCTTGCCTTGCATTGCTTTGCTTTGCCTTGATTTGCCTTGCCTTGCTTTGCTTTGCCTTGCTCTGCCTTGCCTTGCTTTGCCTTACTTTGCCTTGCCTTGCTTTGCCTTGCTTTGCTTTGCTTTGCTTTGCTTTGCCTTACCTTGCTTTGCCTTGCCTTGCCTTGCTTTGCCTTGCCTTGCCTTGCCTTGCCTTGCCTTGACTTACCTTGCCTTGCCTTGCCTTGACTTACCTTGCCTTACCTTGCCTTGACTTACCTTGCCTTACCTTGCCTTACCTTACCTTGATTTGGCTCGCCTTTTGCCTTACCTTGCTTTGCCTTGCCTTGCCTTACCTTGCTTTGCTTTGCCTTGCCTTGCCTTGCCTTGCTTTGCCTTGCCTTGCCTTGCCTTGCCTTGCCTTGCTTTGCCCTGCCTTGCCTTGCCTTGCCTTACCTTGCTTTGCCTTGCCTTGCCTTACCTTGCTTTGCCTTGCCTTGCCTTACCTTGCTTTGCCTTGCCTTGCCTTACCTTGCTTTGCCTTGCCTTGCCTTGCCTTGCCTTGCCTTGCCTTGCTTTGCCCTGCCTTGCCCTGCCTTGCCTTGCTTTGCTCTGCCTTGCCTTACCTTGCTTTGCCTTGCCTTACCTTGCTTTGCCTTGCCTTGCCTTGCCTTGCCTTACCTTGCTTTGCCTTGCCCTGCCTTGCCTTGCTTTGCCCTGCCTTTCCCTGCCTTGCCCTGCCTTTCCCTGCCTTTCCCTGCCTTGCCCTGCCTTGCCTTGCCTTGCCTTGCCCTGCCTTGCCTTGCTGCACTCACCCTGCATGTTGGGGTGGCCGGCCCCTGGCTGCCAGCATGTTCTGGGGACGTGTGTGGCAGCTCCAGCTGCAGCTTGACATCACGCTGTCAGGAAAAGAGGACCACTGCCCTCTGCGGGGCTGTGTGCATGGTGAAAGACTTGCACTGGGAAGAGGCAGCGCTGAACACCGCTGAAGCAAACACACCAGTGCAGGGTCTGCTTTCAATGGTGGCCTCATGGCAGCCCGGCAGTAGCGGCTTTAGAGTCTACTGTTAAGGTGTGGGGCAGCAGTAGAAGAGAGTGCTTGCTTTAAAACACGGAAACACTCTCTGCTTTTAGGGAGGTGTTAGGAACAAAGCAATAGAGGAACTGCTTTCTTCTCGCTTTTCCCTTTTTTGTGGCTATGTTTTGCTTCCAGTTTTGTTTTTGTGTTGGTAGGGGGAGACATGATGAGAAAAACAAAACAGAAAAACATGCTGCATCGGTCGAGGCCCGATCAACAACGACCGCGCTACCCACTGCAAGCCTCCAGGGTGGGAGTGACAAGTGCGCTACTGGAGCAGAACCAACTCTAAGGCTTCCAAATAAAGGAGTAACCATCGGAACATGGAATGTGAGGACTCTATACCAAACAGGAAGAGTACACAAACTCACACATGAACTAAAAAGATACAAATGGGACATCCTAGGGCTTGCGGAAGTCAGATGGACTGGCTTCGGAGAAACAACCACGCAAGACGGCCACAAGATATGGTACAGTGGAGAAGAGAAACTACATCAACACGGAGTAGGCTTCATTGTCAGGAAAGAGATTGTGTCAGCATCATCAGCTGCACCCAGTATCCAGCAGACTCATCTCAATCAGAGTTTCTGCAAAACCCCAGAATCTCACCATCATCCAAGTGTATGCTCCAACATCTGACTATGATGATGACCAGATAGAAGAATTCTATGAACAACTTGAAAACGTCATCTCCAAAACGCCCAAAAAAGACATTCTTATTGTGGAAGGCGACTGGAATGCTAAGGTGGGACCTGATGCCTATGACACCTGGGCAGGAACCACAGGACGCTTTGGACTAGGAGAAACAAACGAAAGAGGACAGCGGCTGCTGGAATTCGCACAGAAGCACAAACAACTCTGGCAAACAACTCCATCCTCACAAGCCATCTAGAACATCAACTTGTCACTCACCAAATGGTCTGATTCACAATCAAATTGACTACATTCTGTCACCCCAAAGATTCAAATCCAGCATAAACAAGGCAAACACAAGAACATTCCCAGGAGCTGACATTGGCAGTGACCACGACCTTGTACTTACCACCATCAAGCTGAAACTGAAAGCAAAACAACAGCAAAATAACCCACGCATAAGATTTTATCTGGAAAAACTCAAAGACCCAACAGTGGTTGAGATCTTCCAAGCCAACATTGGAGGAAAGTTCGCCGCACTCACAGCCATCGACAATGATGTGGACACACTAGACAACAACATCAAAGAAGTGCTATTGACAGCAGCAGAATAAACATTAGGAAGAAGAACAAAGAAACAACCCTGGGTGACAAATGAGGTTCTTGACCTCTGCGACAAAAGAAGAGAGCTTAAAAAACAAAAGTTCACAAGTCAAGAAGCCAACAACAAATACAGGAATAGCCACAGAGAAGTGAGGAAAAAGATGAGAGAAGCCAAAGAAGCGTGGATAGAAGAACAATGCCACAGCATCGAAGTTGGAATGGCCAAGGGAAACAGCAAAACAGCTTACGACACTCTGAAATCACTAACTAAAACCACACAGGCTAAAGCCTCTGTTATTGAAGACAAAGAAGGAAATCTTTTAACAGAAAGCAATGCCATCCTCCAACGCTGGACGGAATACTGTGAGGGATTGTATAACTACCCACTACGCCCAGATACCAACATGGTTTCTGACAAACCCCCTGAACACCAAGATAAAGACCCACCAATACTAAGGTGTGAAGTAGATACAGCTATTAAACAATTGAAGAAGGGAAAGTCCCCTGGAATCGATAACATCCCAGATGAACTCATAAAAAATGGAGTGAATGAAACAGCAAGGCGATTCACAGAACTTTGTCAGAAGATTCACGACACCAAAGAATGGCCAGAAGAATGGACACAGTCTCTTGTAATACCCCTACCAAAAGGAGGAAACCTCAAACAATGCCAGAACTACAGAACCATCAGTCTCGTAAGCCATCCTAGCAAGATCATGCTGCGGGTAGTCCTCAACAGACTGAAAAACCAAGCGGAAAAAACTCCTGGCAGAAGAACAAGCCAGCTTTAGACCAAAACGCAGCACAATGGAATAAATTTTCAATCTGAGAATTCTGATAGAGAAATATCTCCAACACCAAAAAGACTTGTATCACAATTTCATAGACTTCAAAAAGGCCTTTGACAGGGTATGGCATGACGGCCTCTGGCAAGTACTCAGGCACTTCAACATTGACACCTGCCTCATTGAAGTCATCAAGGCACTGTACGAGAACGCAAGAAGTGCAGTTTTCATGAACAATCACATGGGCGAGTTCTTCAAGACCACGGTTGGGGTCCGTCAGGGCTGCCTTCTCTCACCTGTACTTTTCAACCTCTTCCTCGAAAACATCATGACAGAGACACTGCAAAACCACCACACTTCCATCTCCATTGGTGGAAGACCCCTTTGCAACCTCAGATTTGCAGATGACATTGACCTCATAGGCGGCAGCAAACAAGAACTGCAAAACCTCACAGATAGTCTATCAGATCGAGCGAGCGCATACGGCATGGAGGTCAGTACAGAGAAATCAAAGATCATGGTCAACAGCGCAAGTAATGACAGCACGGAAATAAAGATGAATGGAGAAATACTGGAAGAGGTGAGGCAATTCAAATACTTAGGCTCCATCCTAACAAAAGATGGCACATCAAACAATGAAGTGAAAACTCGCATTGCAACAGCAACATCTGCTCTAGCCAGACTCGAGAGGATCATCAGAAGCATCAACATCAGCTTCTGCACCAAATATCACCTTTACAAATCCCTCGTGATATCTATCCTCCTATATGGCTGTGAATCATGGACTCTGTCAGCAGAGCTAGAGAGGAGAATCCAAGCATTCGAGAACAAGTGCCACAGAAGACTCCTCAAAATATCATACAAAGAACACAAGACCAACACTATGTGAAAGAAGAAATCAAAAAGCGTGTGGACCCCCAAGAACCTTTGCTCTCCACCATAAAGAGGAGAAAACTTATGTGGTTTGGTCACACCACAAGACACAACACCTTAGCAAAAACCATCCTGCAGGGAACAGTTGAAGGCAAGAGAAGAAGAGGCCGCCAAAAGAAATCATGGGTTGACAACATCAAAGAATGGACCTCCCAACCCCTGCAACACCTTCTACTAGCCACACAGGATCATGAAGCATGGAAAAAGATCTCTGTTGCGTCTTCTCTCATGTCCCCTCTACGTCCTTTGAGACATGGGACTGAGTGAGTGAGTGAGAGGGGAGACTGGTTTCAATTGTCATTATTTATGTAGTAATGACAGGAAATGTTTATGTCCATAATTAAACTGTAATGTCTGGTGTGTCTGCTGTTCCTGTCAAAACAATGGTGACTCACTTTCGTTTCATGATCAAGGAGTGACGTTTCTGAATTACAGCTTGTTGTTATGGTTAATGCGTTCATAGACCAACATAGCAATATTTCTGAATTACAACTTATTATCACAGTTTTTGGTGTAAATGGGCATCATCCAACCATTAGTCACCCCTCAGAGATTTGGACAGGTACTAGTTTATTTCTTCTTTTATTTCAGGGATAATGGGAAAAGCACTCATGTCATAACAAGTCATATTCAGCTACAGCCAGCTCTGTGCCACTGGATTCCATTCCATCACTCTTCATCACCAAGTGGTTTGATTCGTTCTGCTTTCATGTTGTGGGGTGTGTTTGATTCGTTCTGCTTTCATGTTGTGGGGTGTGTTTGATTCGTTCTGCTTTCATGTTGTGGGGTTGTGTTTGATTCGTTCTGCTTTCATGTTGTGGGGTGTGTTTGATTTGTTCTGCTTTCATGTTGTGGGGTGTGTTTGATTCGTTCTGCTTTCATGTTGTGGGGTGTGTTTGATTCGTTCTGCTTTCATGTTGTGGGGTGTGTTTGATTCGTTCTGCTTTCATGTTGTGGGGTGGTGGGGTGTGTTTGATTCGTTCTGATTTCATGTTGTGGGTGTGTTTGATTCGTTCTGCTTTCATGTTGTGGGGTGTGTTTTGATTCGTTCTGCTTTCATGTTGTGGGGTGTGTTTGATTCGTTCTGCTTTGGTGTTGTGGGGTGTGTTTGATTGTTCTGATTTCGTGTTGTGGGTGGTGGGGTGTGTTTGATTTGTTTGCTTTCATGTTGTGGGGTGTGTTTGATTCGTTCTGCTTTCGTGGTGTGGGGTGTGTTTGATTTGTTCTGATTCGTGGTGTTGGGTGTGTTTGATTCCTTTTGCTTTCGTGTTGTAGGGTGTGTCCATTTCTCTCTCAGGGCAAAGGCTGTTCTCGGCTGCTCTTTGGAAGCTGGTCACAGCAGGGGAGGTCTGGTCCTGGCGGCCTGAACTGGAGGGGGGGGGGTCATTAATCGCTACCACCTCATCTTCTGCTGCCTTCCTGGGCCATGGCGGGCTTCACCTGTAGGAAGATGTCGCGTGTGTCAAAGTTTGCCCGCCATCAAGGTAGACACATTCCGGCTTCAGGATTGATGTCTAAACACAACTGCGGTCGTGCCTTTTTTTTAAATTGTCATCTGTTTCTACCTGCACGCTATGGCCTACTCTTCCGAAAGGCGGAACGGGTTTTAGCGAGTGCGGAAGATGTTTTGCGTGTTTTCGCACACGGGATCACGGTCTATAGTCTTTAGGGAAAGTGGACTCGGTACTGATGTTAACACCAAGAGGAAAATCCTCTTGAACGAGAATCGAACCCGGGTCAGCAGATCACGAATACATCACTCTAACCCCAAGCTACTCCGACCATAGTGATAAAGTCTAAAGTCTATGCCACAAGCCATGGGGCCGTGTAAAGACACACAGACACCATGGTTCAAACTGCTCACCACCACAATAACTATCATCACTGTCCACACTGCTCACCATCACAATAACTATCATCACTGTCCACATTGCTCACCACCAAATAACTATCATCACTGTCCACACTGCTCACCACCACAATAACTATCATCACTGTCCACACTGCTCACCATCACAATAACTATCATCACTGTCCACACTGCTCACCATCACAATAACTATCATCACTGTCCACACTGCTCACCATCACAATAACTATCATCACTGTCCACACTGCTCACCATCACAATAACTATCATCACTGTCTACACTGCTCACCATCACAATAACTATCATCACTGTCCACACTGCTCACCATCACAATAACTATCATCACTGTTTACACTGCTCACCATCACAATAACTATATCACTGTCCACACTTCTCACCATCACAATAACTATCGTCATGTCCACACTGTACACATCACAATAACTATCATCACTGTCCACACTGCTCACCATCACAATAACTATCTCACTGTCCACACTGCTCACCACCACAATAACTATCATCACTGTCTACACTGCTCACCACCACAATAACTATCATCACTGTCCACACTGCTCACCATAACAATATGTATCATCACTTTTTACACTGCTCACCATCACAATAACTATAATCACTGTGTACACTGCTCACCGTCACAATAACTACCATTATTGTCCACACTGCTCACCATCACAATAATTAGCATCACTTTTTACATTGCTCACCATCACAATAACTATCATCACTGTCCACACTGCTCACCATCACAATGACTAGCATCACTGTCTACACTGCTCACCATCACAATAACTATCATCACTGTTTACACTGCTCACCATCACAATAACTATCATCACTGTCCACACTGCTCACCATCAAAATATCTACCATTATTGTCCACACTGCTCACCATCACAATAGCTATCATCACTGTCCATACTGCTCACCATCACAATAACTCTCATCACTGTTCACATTGCTCACCATCACAATAACTATCCTCACTGTTTACACTGCTCACCATCACAATAACTATCATCACTGTCCACACTGTCACCATCACAAGACTCTCATCACTAGTCCACACTGCTCACATCAATAACTCTCATCACTGTCACATGCTCACCATTCGAAATTTACTCTCTAATCACTGTCACATTGCTCACCTCACATAACTTTCATCACTGTCCATATGCTCACCTTACAATAATTCATCTCTGTTTACTTGCTCTCCATCACAATTAGAAATATTCACTGTTTACACTGCTCCCATCACAATATCATCACTGTTTTAAACCTTTAGCACACCTCCTCTTACACTATAGCCACATCTCCCTCTTACACTATAGATACACTCCCTCTACACCATACTACACCTCCTCTTACACTATAGTGCACCTTCCTCGTACACTAATATGTGCCCTCCCTCTTACACCATACCTACACCTCCCTCTTACACTATAGCTGCACTCTCGTACACTATATGTGCACTTCTCGTACCTATAGATACACTCCTCTTAATATATGCTTCCTCTAATTATGTTGCACTCCCTCGTACACTATAGATACCTCCTTTAACACTGTTAGCTCACCTCCCTCGTACACTATATGTGCACCTCCTCGTACACTATAGATACACCTCCCTCTTACACTATAGCTGCACTCCTCGTACACTATATGTGCACTCCCTCGTACTTATAGATTAACTCTCCTTTTACACTGTAGCTGCACTCCCTTTCAGCGGGCGATGGCTTGACAGTGAAGCTGACATCGCCCATGCAACAGAAGAGGGCGTCAGCACGAAGAGACTATGACTTGATGTTTCAACGTGCACCACTAGGGTTAGCTGGGGCAGTTATGAGATTTATGTGTACGGACTGTATCTTTTTTCTTCTTATATCTTCTTTTCTTCTTTGATCTACCTCCTCCTCTCCTCTCCTCCTCCTCTCCCTTCTTCTTCTTCTTCTTCTTCTTCTTCTTCTTCTTCTTCTTCTTCTTCTTCTTCTTCTTCTTCTTCGTCTTCTCTTCTTGTCCTTCTTCTTCTTGTTCTTTTCTTCTTCTTCTTTGTCTTCTTCTTCTTCTTCTTCTTCTTCTTCTTCTTTTCTCTTCTTCTTCTTCTTCTTCTTCTTCTTCTTCTTCTTCTTCTTCTTCTTCTTCTTTCCCTATAGGGTAGAATGCATAGTGCCTGGTCTTCTCCTGCGCTTGTAATTGGGTAGGAGGTCTGCCCTCTGTCCTCAGCCGACATATTCCGATTTCAGAGCAGCTGACTAAGCCGTTCACAGACAAGTGTTCCATTTGCTGGACAAAACGCAGGCTGAGAATGGGCGAGGTGGGCATAGAGTAACCCAGAGAGAGACAGGAGGGGGATGGGGTTAAGGGAACATGCAGAAAAAAGTGGGTAATCAAAAGGGACATTTCTAGCACATCATTTAATTCCAGAAAGTGGGATCAAAAAGTACCCAGCACCCCCAGGAGGGCAGGGGGGGGAGGGGGGTGAAGGTAATCGAGAGTGTAGGCTCCAGTGTCCAGGAGGGCGCCTGCTCCAAAGATTCGTTTCTTTGGAGATAATAATAATAATAATAATAATAATATAATAATAATTATAATAATAATTATAATAATAATAATAACAATAATATTAATAGCAATAAGAAGAAGAAGAATGTATGGAATTGATATAGCGCTTGATCTTGCAAAGGAACAAATCAAAGCGCTTACATTCAAATCATTTACACTTATGCAATCATTCATGAATGAAATAAATTGTTGGTTTACATTTTGCAGCTCAGCAGCCGTTATGTTCATGTTAATTTTCATTGTTTAATTGAGCACAACATAAGCTACAAGCTTGTTTTTGCTATGATTCCAAAATGCTGTTTGTTTTCAATGCTTATACTCATTTCAGAATAAAACTACTTAAACCATTGAAAAATAAAGATATCAATATCACACCCACACATACACACACGCACGCACGAACGCACGTGCGCACAGCATGCCTATAGAGATGGGGATGGAAATGATAGCGATGGGGGTGGCCGCTGAAGAGTAGGGATAGACAATGTGGAAGGGAAGATCGTAGTCAGGAAATAAAAGTGTTTGGAGGCTGGATTTGAAATCATCGAATGTAGGCTTTTGGTAAAGGGACAGAGGGAGGTCATTCCTGATGGATGGACCACAGAATAATGATGATGATGATGATGATAATAATAATGATGATGATGATGATGATGATGATCATCATCATCATCATCATCATTATCATCATCATCATCATCATCATCATCATCATATATGGAATTTGTATAGCGCTGAATCTTGTAAAACAAACAAATCGAAGCGCTTGCACTCAAATGATTTACACGCATGCAACTTTCCTCAAATAACATAAGATATTTCAAATTAATGTACACACACACAGACACAGACACACTTAGGTGGTGATGAGCGAGATGAAGGATGCTGTTGAAAAGTAGGAACAGATATGAGGGGAAAGTCTCAGGTAGGAAATAAGTGCGTTTTGAGGCTGGATTTGAAGGTATCAAGTGAAGGCTTTTGGCGAAGTGAAAGAGGGAGGTCATTCCAGGTGGGTAGGCCAGAAACAGAGAAAGAGCGACGGCCAACAGTGGTTTGTTTGAATCTGGGTATTCGAAAGCACAAAGTATCTGCAGCTGAGCGAAGAGAACGAGATGGAGTGTACAGGTGAAGACAGTTACAGAGATAAGAGGGTGCAGATTTGTGAAGACATGGATCGGTGGTCTAGAGGTAACGCGCCTGTCTAGAAAGCGAAAAGTCCGGGTTCGTATCCCGTCTGGGCCCGAAACTTTTCCCCCATCCATTAGACCATGAGTGGTGGTCTGGGCGCTAGTCTTTCGGATGAGACGATAAACCGAGGTCCCGTGTGTTACAGAAAATTATGCAGCGCATGAAAAAGAACCCACGGCAACAAGAGAGTTGTCTCTGGCAAAATTCTTAGAAAAAAGCCACTCTGATAGGAAAAGAAATACAGTTGCAGACCAAAAAAAAAAAAAAAGGGGTGGCGCTGCTCTTGTGGCGACGTGCTCTTCCCCGGGGAGAGCAGCCCGAATTTCACGCAGAGAAATCTCGTGACTTAAAGTGGTATAAAATAAATAAATAAATAAAATGAAACAGACGGTATTGGTCTTATACTTAAGTCTCTGTGAGACAGGCAGCCAATGAAGAGATCGCAGAAGGGGAGTGATGTGTTCAGATTTTTTCTTTCTTAAGACCAGTCGAGCTGCAGAGTTTTGTATGCGTTAAAGAGAGTGGATGGATGATGCTGGAAGGCCAACCCAAAGTCTGGGCAAATTACAATAGTCTAAACGTGAAAGAATGAGAGATGTGACAAGCTTGGAAGTTGCGTCAGTGGACAGATACTTGAGAATTGCGCTTATGCGTCGTAATTGATAGTAGCAAGAATGGCAGGTCTGGGTGATGAATTTTTTCACAGAGAGTGTGTTGTCGAGAACTACACCTAAATACTTCACAGAGTTGGCCAAAGAAACTGACGTATTGCCGAATTCTAATGAAGTTGTTGCGATGGAGGAAAGTTTATGTTCGGTCCCTATGAGCATGGCTTCGGTTTTATCAGAATTAAGTTGTAACTTGTTCTGTGTCATCCAGTTTTGAATGTCTTGAAGGCAATAGGACATATTTGTCAAGAGGGAAGGCAAGTTTTCAACAGTATTACTGCATTGAAGCTGAGTATTATTGGCGTAGAAATGATTATCAATATGATGGTGGTTTACTATGTGTGAGAGTGGAGCAGTATAGAGATTGAAGAGAACAGGGCCCAGAACTGATCCTTGTGGGACTCCACATTCCAGTTTGACAGGTTCTGATTGAATTTTGTTTACAATAACTTTCTGGAATCGGTCTGTGAGTTATGAACTAAACCAGGTGAGGGTTGTGCCATTAATCTATCTATCTATCTATCTATCTGTCCCGTAGTCTGACGACCGTGGGGGCACCCTCAAAGACTCAGCAACCAGTTCCCTCCATTCGTCTCTCTGTTCTGCCTTTCTCAGGGTTTTGTTGAGTTCTAGGCCTGTCCATTCACTGATGTTATCCTCCCAGCTCTTCCTTGGTCTGCCTCTTCTTCTTCCTCCTTGGACAGTGCCTTGCAAAACTGTCTTTGTAATTCCTTGGGATCTTGTGACATGCCCATACCACTTAAGTTTACGCTTTTTCACGATCGTTAGAAGGTTCTCATAGGGTCAATGGTTTGCTGCATTCTGTTACGCACGCTTTCGTTGCTTATGTGGTCTTTGTAGGAGATGCCAAGGAGTCTCCGAAAGCATCTCATCTCCACTGCCTGTACTCTTCTCTCCAAATCTGCAGTCAGGGTCCATGATTCACAGGCATACAGAAATATGGATATGACAAGGGAGCGCATTAGTCTGATCTTGGAGATAAGTGAGATATCTTATCTCTCCAGATGGTGTTTAGTTTTGACAAAGCTGTTATTGTCTGTGCAGTCCTGCATACTACTTCTGGCTTGGATCCCTGGTCGGATACAATGGCTCCCAGGTAACTTGAAACTTTGAACTGTTTCCAGCTTCTGGTCATTAACCCTGATATCAGTGCTAATGCCGTTGGTGTTATTAGTCATCAGTTTGGTCTTCTCTGCACTGATTTCCATGCCGTATGTTTTGGAGGCCTTATCCAAGTGTTCTGTTAGGCTGGCAAGCTCTTTTTCTGATCCTGCTATTCCATCAATGTCATCTGCGAAGCGGAGGTTTGTGATCGTTCTGCCACCGATGCTGACTGATCCTTCATGATGTTCCAGTGCATCAGCAAGATTCTCTCAAGGAAGATGTTGAAAAGAGTGGGTGAGAGTAGACAGCCCTGCCTTACTCCAACTGTTGTTCGAAACCATTCTCCAATGTTGTTGTTGTAGTACACTGCACTGGTGGCCTCGCTGTACAGCTGTTTGATGACTCTGATCAGGTTTGCATTGATGCTGTACAAATTCATGGTTGCCCACAAAGCTGCATGCCACACCCTGTCAAATGCCTTCTTAAAATCGATAAATACGTGGTAAAGGTCTTGTTGATGTTGAAGGTACCGCTCACATAGTATTCTGAGGTTGAATATCTGTTCTGTTGTGCTGCGCCCTGCTCTGAAACCTGCTTGTTCCTCAGCAATAATGGTCTCTGCTTGTGGCTTCAGTCTATTCAATATTATCTGCAGCATGACCTTGCTTGGGTGACATATGAGGCTGATTGTGCGGTAATTATGGCATTGTGCTTGGGTGACATATGAGGCTGATTGTGCGGTAATTATGGCATTGTTGTAGATTTCCTTTCTTGGGGAGGGTGATGATGAGTGACTGCGTCCATGGTGTTGGCCATTTTCCTGTCTGCCAGATCTTGTTGCAGATTCTTAGTAGGGCGCTGATCATGGCTTCCCCTCCAGCTTGGACCAGCTCAGCTGGAATGTTGTCAGCCCCTGCTGACTTCCCCTTTTTCAGCGATCTGACTGCTGTTTCCACTTCTTCTCGGAGGATAGGGTGACTGTCTGTGTCTTTGCTGTCGGGTACATTAAGGACTTCTGGATCTCCTGCGGTTCTATAGTTATACAGGTCGGAGCAGTATTCTGTCCATCTGTTCAGAATATCCTGGTCGTCAGTGAGACACTTCCCATTTTTGTCTTGGATTGTTAAACCTTTTCTCTGTTTCGTGCTAGTCAGGTCTTTCACCAGCTGATATGCTTTCTTGCTATTGTTTTTCTTGATGTTCTCTTCAATGTCTTGGCACTGTTCACCGATCCATTTTTCTTTTGCCTCCGTCATGGACTTCCTGATTCTTTTGTTGACTGCCCTATATTGTTCTGCTCTTTCTTTTGTTTCATTTTTCTTTTTCTTCAACTCTCTACGCTTGTCGCATAGTTGTAGGATGTTAGTGTGACCCATGGTTTTTTGAATGGTCGGCGTTTTTGCCAAGAAGCTCGTTTTGCTGTTTCAGTCACTGCTGTATTGAAACAAATCGTCAGTGTTATCTATGTTTTGAGTCTATCACAGTGAGTGCTGCAAACTTTCCACCAAATCCTTGCTTGAAAAATTTCTAATACCTCTGGGTCCTTCAGCTTCTCGAGGTAAAATTTGATCCTGATGTTGTTCCGCTTGGGATTTTTTTTTAGACGTAATCGGAAAGTCATCATCACAAGATCATGATCACTCCCTATGTCTGCTCCTGGAAAACTTCGTGTCTGTGCGATGTTAACGCTAGACTGAAACCGTCTTTTCACCATGATGTAATCTATTTGGTTGTGGTGTTCTCCATTTGGGCTATGCCATGTCCATTTTCTGGATTTCTTGTGTGGGCCAAGTGTATTCACTAACTGGAGGTGGTTGTTACTGGCAAACTCCAGGAGTCTCAAGCCTCTTTCATTTGATTGGTTATTACAATGTGGCCCACAAACGCCTTCCCTTTGAAGGTCAGGTCAGAGACTCCCTCTGCTACTGGTAACCATGTAACCCAGTACCACCTGCCACATGTGGGGAGTAAACCCAACCAAAAAATCCGACCTGGAGAGGGATGGGCTCCGCCAGGTTTGATTTGCCCAAGATACACCAATGACAAAGACAGCCAGAATCTCCATACCGGATCGGTCGTCGCCCGGGTTACCAAGGACCGCGCCTTCTGTTGCTCATCAGGACAGATGTCGAAAGTATGCTATTTGATGTAAAACGCAGCAAAATTCGTGCCAAAAAACAACACCATCATTGGCACATGGAATGTACGGAAAACTAAGAGCTGCAGGCAAAGTGGAAGAACTGACACAGAGATGTCCAAATATCAATGGCACATCCTTGGGCTCTGCGAAGTCAGGTGGAAAAACATGGGAGAAACAACGACCCAGGAAGACCCAAATTATACTACAGTGGAAAAACGGGGATAAACTGAACACGGCGGGGGGTTTTCTCGTTCACAAAGACACCGTGAACACCGTCATGAGCTGTCAGCCTGTGTCCAGCAGACTTATTACCATCCGCCTAAGAGCAACCCCCTTTAACATAACTATAGTACAGGCATACGCCCCTACATCAGACTGCACAGATGAAGCCGTAGAAGAATTTTATGACCAGCTACAAGAGGTTCTGAATCAAACACCCAAGAAAGACATCCTCGTTGTGCAAGGCGACTGGAACGCCAAGGTAGGAGAAGATGGAAAGTGCCATTAATACCAAACGTATTTTGGAGGCGAGAAAGAAAAATTGAGTGATCAATATTGTCAACAGCTGCAGATGAGTCAAGAAGAGTGAGGAGGGAGATTTTTCCTGCATCAGAAGCAAGTAGAAGTGTATCTAAAGTGTGGACTAGGGTGGTTTCGGTGCTGTGGTTGGGGCGATAGGCAGATTGAATAGGGGGAAGGAGATCATTGGAATGAAGGTGACTGTTCAGCTGTTTGATAACAACTTTTTCTAGTACTTTAGAGACAAAGGGTAAGTTTGAGACAGGTCTATATATCTTCAGAATGTTGGGATCGAGGTTGTGCTTTTTCAGTAGAGGTGTGACTATTGCTGTTTTAAGAGCTGATGGAAAATTTCCTGACAGAAGAGATGAGTTTACTATTTTAGTGATAACAGGTTTAAGTTGTAGAAGGCATTGTGAGAAAATAGGAGCAGGTATGGGATCAAGGTTGCATAATTTTATGGTCATTTCCTTCAGAATTGTCGTGATTTCTTTTTCACTTGTGGCATGGAAGGAGAAGAGAGGAGTGCCAGTGAACAGAGGATCAGGAGGCGCAGGCTGGAAAGGAGTCTGATCCAGTCTGGAGTTATGTTGCGGACTTTGTCTGAAAGAAGGCAGAAAAGATGGATGGAAGTTCAGACAGGCTGTGGGTGGTAGGCAAAGAAGTCGTTTTTGCAGAACCAAGGAGATTTGAGGTGAGGGGAAAAAGAGATTTTATGGATGTAGCGCAGAGAATTTGGGAAGAGTAGTAAGGGGTTTTTTTGCTGAATGGATTAAGTATTTGACTTTGTTTATTTGTTTTCGGAAAAGCTGTTTGTTGATTTGGGTTTTTGACTTCCGCCACTGCCGTTCTAGTTGCCGGCGTTTGCGCTTTGCTATCAATAAATCATGAGAGTACCATGGCGCACAGGGTCTGTCAGGGAGGAGATGATCAGTAGGAGGTGCATGCTCGTCAAGCAATTAGCGGAGGACAGTGTTATAGTGTTCAGCGAGGTCATTGTGGTCAGAGGTTTGTGAAAAGTGTTCGGTAGCTTGTGAAGAGAAGGTTTGAATGTCTAAAGCCTTAAGATTGCGACGAGTAACATATTTCTTCTTTCTGACAGGTTTTGTGATGTTAAGGTGGAAAAGAATGGCGGAATGATAAGAATGCAGTTCATTGGTGACAGAAACAGATGTGACAAGATTAAAGGAAGCATTAGTGATCAGCCAGTCTAAAATATGACCAGATCTGTGTGTTGCTTCATTTACCAGTTGGGAGAGAGAATGATTGGACAGAGAAAGAAAAAGACGCTTGACATCTGGAGAAGATTGATTATCGAAATGAAAGTTGAAGTCACCAAGAATTATTAGTTTACTGGGAGAGAGGCTGTAATGGTCGAGGAGTGACTGGAATTCTTGATGAAAAACAGAAGATGTCAGGTTGTTCTTACGGCTAGGAGGTGGGTGGTAAAGGCAGCAGAAAGTAATAGAGTGGCCAGGTAGGTTGAGATTGATTTCGCAAACTTCAAAAGATTCGTGTGAGAATAGAAGATTGTGACTGAAAGAAAAAGCTGGTTCCAATAATTTCTTTGAAGATGATGGCAATCCCACCTCCCGAGAGAGTCAGGGAAAAGAAATAGTTTTTTATCCTGGAGAGTCAGCTGTTTTACTTTTGGCTCATGGCCAGTGGTTTAAGCCAAGTTTCGGTGAAAAGGTTAAGTCAATTTTTTTTTTCAGAGATGAAAGCGAAATGTATCAGCTATTCCATTTGGACAGACAGACTGCACATTGAACAAACAAACTTGAAGGAATTTGAAGGAGGAGGAGATGTTAAAGATGAAAGTGGTGAGTTTGGATAAGAATCAGAGGAAGAGGATGAAGGCGATGGTGGAGATGTGGCTAGGGGAAAAGAACAGACAAGATTTTGGATGGTGAATCGGGAGTAGAAGATGGCAAAAGAAACTGTATTAATCGGGGGGATTCCGCGTTTGACACCATCATGATGCACATCATCATCGGAACAAAACAAAATTGTCAGAATCACAAACAACAGAAGAAACGAAAGCGAAGAAACAGGTGGGGGGCAGAATGGGGAAGCAGCGTTGTCGGGGGTTACAGAAGTGACGTCAGAGGTGAGGGGGGGGGACGGGGGAGAGGGAAGCCAACCACTGGCGATGACGCACACCTGCCCTGTTCCTGTCTGATTTTCCCAGCAATGAATCCCCAAGAAATATGTTGCATTATCTCTGGAGCAAGTGTGTATTGTTTTGACAAAACTCAGGTTTTGAAGGATGGAATTCACATGACAGTATTGTTTTTATGTCAGCACATGTTACAGCCATGTTTGCCAATTGACAAACAGACAGAGAAAGAGCCACGACCAACAGTTGTTTGCTTGAATCTCAATGCTCCGAAGCACAGAGTATCGGCGCTGAAAAGAAGAGAATGGGATGGGGTGAAAAGGTGAAGACAAATTTCAGAGATAAGAGGCTGCAGAAATTTGTGGAGGCATTTGAAACAGAGAGTACAAATTTTTGTACTTCACTCTTTGTAAGACAGGGAGCCAATGAAGAGATTGCAAGAGAGGAGTGATGTGTTCAGATTTTTTCTTAGGACTAGTCAAGCTGCAGAGTTTTGTATGGGGTGAAGTGAGTGGATGAACGATGCTGGTAGACCAGCCATAAGAGAATTGCAATAGTCCAAACATGAGAGAAAATGAGGTGTGACAAGACTGGATGTTGCATCTGTAGACAGATACTTTCGAATTGCACGTATGTGCCGTAATTGATAATAACAGGACTGGCAGGTCTGGGTGATAAACTTTTGCATGGAGAGTGTGTTGTTGATAACAAGACTAAGATATTTCACAGAGCTGGACAGAGGGACTGATGTATTGCCAAATTCTATTGAAGTTGTTTAGATTAATGAAAGTTTATGTTTGGTCCCAATAAGCAGGGCTTAAGTTTTATCCATATTTAACTGTAGCTTGTTCTGTACCATCTAGTTTTGAATATCTTGGAGGCAGTGGGACATATTTATCAGGGGGTAAGGCAGGTTTTCAAAAGTATCACTGCATTGAAGCTGAGTATCATCAGCATAGAAATGATGATAGATGTGATAGCGTTTATTATATTTGAAAGTGGAGCAGTGTAGAAAGTGAAGAGAACAGGGCCCAGAACTGATCCCTGTGTGACACCACATACGAGTTTGGAAGGCATTGATTGCATTACGCTCACAATTACAGTCTGGGAGCGGTTTGTGAGGTATGAACTGAACCAAGTGAGTGCTTTGCCTCTGATACCAAACGTATTTTGAAAGGGAGAGATGAGAATTGAATGGGCAATAGTGTCAAAGGCTGCAGACAAGTCAAGCAGTGTAAGAAGGGAGACTTTTCTTTCATCAGAAGGGAGTCTAAGGTATGGACTAGGGTGGTTTCGGTACTGTAGTTGGACGATAGGCATACTGAAAAGGGGGAAGGATATTTTTGGAATAAAGGTGGTTGTTAAGCTGTTTCAGAACTAATTTTTCGAGTACTTTAGTGACAAAAGATAAGTTTGAGACAGGTCTGACTATTGCGGTTTTGAGAGCTGATGGAAAATGTCCTGAAAGAGGTGATAAGTTCACTATTTTGGTGATGGTAGGTACAAGTTTAGGAGGGCACTGTGAGCAGGTATGGAGCAGGTATGGGATCAAGGTCGCATGATTTAATAGTCATTTCTTTCAGGATTGTCTTTATTTTTAGTTCACTTGTGGGAGGAAAGGAAAGTAGAGGAGTGCCAGTGAACTGAGGATCAGGAGGAGCAGGCTGGAATGGAGGCTGATCCAGTCTGGAGCGGATGTTGTGGACTTTGTCTAAAAAGTAGAAAGAAAAATTGATGGAAGTCCAGACAGGCTGTGGGTGGAAGGCAAAGGGCTTGTTTTTGCAGATCCAAAAGCGTTTGGGGTGAGGGAAAAGAGAGATTTTATGGATGTAGCATTTTGAACTTGGGAAGAGTAATAATCTGTCTTAGCAGAAGGTTTGACTTCTGTGCTAACACTATCTCTGACTCCGCTCCCTCAGCAGAATAACTCTGACAGGGTGGGCGGGGCTGGAAGCGTAAACAAGTCTGAAAGTGGACATCATTTCTGTCCCCTTGAGCACTAGGGCCATGAGTGGCTTTTTCTAGGAAGTGACTGGAGAGTGTAACTGGTAGAAAGTCTCTGACAGTGGAGCAGAGGGCTGCAACAGCAGCAGCAGCTCTTTTGCTTGTGTTACTTAGTGTGCATGTGTGGATCTGTATAGATGGATACTGCAACAACAGCAGGAGTTCTTTTACTTAGTGTGCATGTGTGGATCTGTATAGATAGATACTGCAACAACAGCAGGAGTTCTTTTACTTGGTGTGCATGTGTGGATCTGTATAGATGGATACTGCAACAACAGCAGGAGTTCTTTTATTTAGTGTGCATGTGTGGATCTGTATAGATAGATACTGCAACAACAGCAGGAGTTCTTTTACTTAGTGTGCATGTGTGGATCTGTATAGATAGATACTGCAACAACAGCAGGAGTTCTTTTACTTAGTGTGCATGTGTGGATCTGTATAGATAGATACTGCAACAACAGCAGGAGTTCTGTTACTTAGTGTGCATGTGTGGATCTGTATAGATAGATACTGCAACAACAGCAGGAGTTCTTTTACTTAGTGTGCATGTGTGGATCTGTATAGATAGATACTGCAACAACAGCAGGGGTTCTTTTACTTAGTGTGCATGTGTGGATCTGTATAGTAGATACTGCAACAACAGCAGGAGTTCTTTTACTTACTGTGCATGTGTGGATCTGTATAGATAGATAGTGCAACAACAGCAGGAGTTTGGTTACTTAGTGTGCATGTGTGGATCTGTATAGATAGATACTGCAACAACAGCAGGAGTTCTGTTACTTAGTGTGCATGTGTGGATCTGTATAGATAGATACTCACTAAAGTATGTTAAAGTTTTGGGGGCAACACTTTGTCTGAAATGTTTGTATGATGTACTTTTCAAAGGTAGTAAAGGCAATATGGACGGTGGCATTTTTCATGATACTATTGTATTCTCAGTTTTATGGGTGCATTTTACATAAGTTTGTTTACTTTCAGATAAATGTGCACAAATCTGTATCAGATCATTTGATTTTTTTCAGAACATTTTTCAAAACATTTCTTTTCTCTTTTTTTTAAAAATTATTTTCCACTGATTCCTGTTTCTCTGGCATTTTCATAGCTTTGGAGTTTTAACCTTTGACTCTTTGCAAGAACATTGCCTGAAAAGTTGATGAATTGTTTCACGAAATTTGGTTCCACAGAGGTAATAAACAAAAAAGTTGCAGGTGCAGTTTATCACTGAACTTAAAAGGTAAAACCTTATGAAAACGAAAAACAAATTTTCATAGAGTCCCCCAACTTTCACGTCAGGAACAAGAATCACCGAGAAACGAACCGCCATAGATGGCACAATGCATATGAGATACAGAATGGAAGTGCCAACAATCATACGAGTTACTGCCAGGTCTTTGGAGGTGAGGGAATCAGAAGCAGACGACACTTTCTCTCTCCAGCGGGACAACTTCTTCATCTTGACCACTGTGACCACAGTGCAGAGGTGACAGTGACTGCACAGAGGATGGGCAAGGAAAAGCCGAAGATGATGCCGCTGAACACGTGGATGACCTCTTGGTTCTGCAGGTAGAACTCACTGCTGTACAGTTGGTACTGGATTTCGTTGTGAACAGCATCAAAAACACAGATGACGTCATAGCGCATCCCTGAAGAAAACATGAACAGTCCTAAAACCATGATGGACACAAGCCATAGCAGCACCCACGTTTTCCTTGTGGACAGCAAAGTTTTCACCAGGAGTGGGTGAGTAATGCACAGACACCTCTCCACTGCTATGACACTAGACACTATCTGGGATGACATCAACAGACCTGTCAAGCCAACCAAATAGTGTTTCACAAAAAAGGCAGTTGCTGGACCTATTCCATCGCCCTGTCCTGTGACGTACATGTACAGGACATCACTGCTGTAACCATAAGCCGCTGACACGTACAGCATGTCCAGCAGTGCCAAGGTGAAGAGACACACGTTGATTCTCTCCCTCAGTCCATGCCTGTAGAAGACCAGCATGTTGAGGATGTTGGTAGACAAGGAGACCAGGAACAGCAGGGGCAGGAAGAGGCCGGTCAGCACCACGTTGAGGAGCACGTCCACTTCTTTGGGGACCAGGTTGTCCTGGTTGTCCCATGGGACGAACTGGGACACCGTTTTCAGCAGACATCCTTCTGGCACCACCACAGCACTGCTGTTGCTGGTCACTGACAGGTTGATGACGTCAGCACTGCTGTTGCTGGTCACTGACACATTGATGCCCACAGAGGTGTTGGCAAGAAGTGTGAAGCTCTCCAAAGGCCACATTGATAACACCATTTTTTCTTCTACGGATTTTTTTTCTATAGTTTATAGTTAAGATATGTTCAGAAGTCTTACACTTTATAGTTCTCGGTTATCTCCTGTCTGTTTTGATCTCACAAGCTATTAAAAATCTGAGTGGAGATTTTTTTGCCCTGTTATGTGAGGCAGAAAGATGGTCGTTGGTTGATTTGTTACCAAGTGCTGGTTACCAAGCTCATTCAAAGCTAAGGGTTGTGTGCCAAAACGTTACACAGTGGACAGGGATTCTGTGTGCAGAGACCTCGCTTTGGGCGCCTTCAAAAGAGGTCCACGTCCATGGTGCACTGTTGTCAGTGTACTGGGGCTTTTTGTGTCTTTATCTCATGCTCTCTCTATCTCTCTCTCCCTCTCTCTCTCTCCTCTCTCTCTCTCTCTCTCTCTCTCTCTCTCCCTCTCTCTCTCTTCAAGGGGCCATACCTATATGAATAAACCATTCGGTTCGAGTTTCTCTCTTTTCTTCTCTTCTCTCCCCTTTTCCCCCCCTCCTCCCCCCTCTCTCCCCCTCTCTCTCCCTCTCTTCTCCCTCTCTCTCTTCTCTCTCTCCCCCTTCCCCTCTCTCTCTCTTTTCTCTTCTCTCCCTCTTTCCCCTTAAAACAGTTTACAAAGAGCCCAATGACTGTGGGGTGCTGTAGCCTGTCCCCAGGTACTTCCCTGTAGTTCGTTTTTCAAAGGTTTGTCGCAGATTTGTGTAGGACCAGGACACTCCCTGATGGGTGGTGCCTGTTTGTGGGTTCCCCCCTCAGTGCCCCAACGTTGTGTATTGACGTACCCACTGGGTTTCCCCACATTGGGGATTTTTCCCTTTTAGGTTTGGTGCCCTGGGGGTGCCCTCCCGGCGGAGAATGGAAACAGCCCCAGTGCAGGAGCTGGTATTGTATTTCCATTTTTTTTTATCTTGTCCTTTTCCCAATATGGTGCAAAATGTTGGTGCATAGCATGGGCTAGCACCAACTCAGACTACGATGATAAAGCAATCGGTGTTTCTCGAAGTTTTGGAGGCGCATAAATCACCAAAGAAGGACTTTCTCGTGACCCAGGCGACTGGAATCCAAAGATGGACCTGACGTTATGCCAGGGCCCGGGAAGTAGGCTTTTGGGGCGTGGACGAAACTAATGAAGAGGTCTCAGACTTTGGAATTCGCAAGCACCCCACAATCTTATGTCGCCCCCCTTTATCCCCCACAAACTCAAAAAGAACGGGGGCCCTCAAAAAGGGAAAAGAACAAAGATTGACTACATTTTGGGCCCCCCAAAGTTTAAGTGGCTACAAAACCCCAGACAAGAAGTTTCCTGGCGTGATATTGGTATGACCACGAATGGTACCATGCCCCTACAGTAAGCTAAAGCCAAAAACCGAAGAAAAAACCCCCGTTTGCGGTTCAACAGGGAAAAAGTGGAAGGCCCCCAAAGTCGTGAAATCTTTAAACTGAGAAGGGGGCAGTTTTGCGCTTAAATTTTCCCTCCAAGATGCTTCAAAAACCCTCATGAGCCTTCAGCAAGCCCATTCGGGAACAGCGTGGGCCCTTGGGGGAAAGAGAGGAAAAAAGAACCCCCTGGGTTCCCAACGATTCCTGGACTGTGCGCCCAAAGTAGGGAGCAAAAAAGCCAGTAAAAGAAAAAAAACCCCGGGAAGGGCCCAAAAGAGTATAAAACACAACAGGTCAATCAAAAAGAGTGATGGGCAGGGGGAACTGGATGTCAGAAAAAAACCCCGGTTGGAAGGAAATGGCAAAAAGGAGACAGCAAAGAGGCTACCGCCATCAAGGTACAAACCCAAGCCAGCACCCAAAAAGACCTCCTTTTATTGAAGACAAAGGGGGGTCACCCTTAAAAAGGGAGCGCCACTATCATGAAGGGGGGACAGATATTGCGAGCCTGTACAATCCAAGCTGAAGGCTGTCCGAACAAACTTCCGAGCAAGATCCAGACATCAGATCCTAAAAGAAAAGGGTGTGGGGGGGAAGAGGTAGAAGAAGCAGAAAGACCCCAAAAGGAGGAAGTACCAGCGATTGCAACCCCCGGCTGAGTCATAAAGAACGGGGGCCCCAGAGATGATCAGGCTAACATTCTGCCAAGCATTGGACCAGAAAAAGGTGGCCGAACAGTGGCCCCAAATCTTTTCATGTTCATTTCCCAAAAAAGGGAGCCCCTGAAAAAGTGAAAAAAATTCAAAAACAATCATTTGATAACCCACCCAAGCAAAATTTGCTACGCATTGCTTGAAAAAGACTGAAAACAAGCAGAAGAAATTATCAGAAGAAAGGGGGATTCAGACCAGGTGAAGCACGTCGAACGTTTTTCACATCGAATGTCTGGAAGCATCTCCCAAAATCAGCTCAGTTACAAAACTTCATTCCTTCAAGAAGGCCCTTTGATCGGTGTGGCAGAAGCTCCCCGTGGCAAGTCATGAGAGACTATGCTTCGACGAGGACCTGATTTAGCTCCCCGGCCTGTTGACAGCTCCCCCAGGCATCTTGGGTGGAGAAAACGGGGTTTTCCCGGGTTCAGTTGGAGTTGCAAGGCTGCCGCTATCCCCCGTTCTTTTTCAAAGTGTTCCTGGGAACATTGCAGGAGGCCTTTGGGGTTCAAGACCACAATCATTAGGAGAAAGGCCCGTTCAATCTTCGATTGCAGACGATATTTTATTAGGGCCGAGTGAGAAAGAACTCCAGGATCTCCCACCCGATGGAACATCAGCCAATGCCCCCGGTATGGAGATCAGCACGGAAAAAAGGGAAAATCTAGTGAAAAGTACCACCCCGACCATCCCACCAGCTCAAGATGAGTGGCGGACAAATAGAGGAGGTGGAAACTTTCAAGTATTGGAGCATCTTTACCCAAAAAAGGCACGAGCACACAAAAGGTGAAGATCAGCTTGTGTGGCACTCTCCCATGACTAAGCTGGCGAAAATGTGGAGAAAACCCCAAAATCAGAACCCCCCACTAAGGTAGACCCACAAAGGGACTGTCACATCCATTGCCTTGTACAGCTGTGAAAACATGGACACTTACTGCCCCATTTTGAAAAAGCGCATTCAAGCCTTTTAGATAGGGGGCCCCAGGGGGATCCTGAACATCACCACGAGACCGCAAAACCAAGACTACGTTGGGAGCAGGCGAGGGAGGCTGGGGAAAAAAGAACCCTTGCTAAAATACAGTCAAACGGAGGAAATGAAGTGGGTTTTGGGCCCACAACAAAGGGATAACAGCTGTCAAAAACAGTCGGGGAATTTTTTGGAAGGAGCAAGGAGGCAGGGACGACCACCAAAAATGGATATCCAATAAGGAGTGGCCGGCCTCACTGTACCAAGCCTCCTGAAAACAGCCCGGAAAAACATTTGGGGTCCTTTTCGCGTCCGTGCGGGTACCCAACGGGTTTTCCGACCCAAAGGGGTGAGCATTCCAATAGAAAAAATGGTCAGTGTTTTTGAGGGGGGTTTTTGGGTTTTGGGGCTTTCGTGCTCATGGCATATCCGACATAACGAACTGTTATGAGCTCAAACGTTTTCAGACTGGCAACCTAAAAATTCTGTGTGGAAGCTTTGGAGGCAATGCTATTTGGTTTGTCAGAGGCTCCCGTCCGACTCTGTTTTAAAGCTTAAAAAAAATTTTCAATTAAATAGCATTTTTTGGTTTATGGGCAATACCCAATGAGATGAGGCTTTTAAGAAGGGGAAAATTTTGATTACTTTTTGGGTTTCCCTTTTGACAGCTATTATCTTTGCATCAAAAATGAATACCCAAAACGTAAGTGATCTAACCCCATTTTTAAGCACGCTCCCCCGTGTCGAATGTACATTCCCGATCGCCTGTACCCTGAAGTTGAGGTGTACAATGATGATAACGTTTTGCAAATTTTTTTGGGGTTTTTTTGTCTTTAGGGGACGGGTGTCAGTGGTCGGACACTCGCTTTCCCCACCCGTTAAGCAGCGTGGCGTGGTTCCACTTGGATGGGTGACCGTTTTGGGCCCCTTGGCGTACAGTTCCCCCCTTCCCAGTTTTAATGGGGACCTGTCTTTAGGGTCAGGGAAGGTAAAGCAGCGAGGGAAGGAGATGGGCGCCGCCCCCAATTGCTGGCCCAGAGAAATTTAGGGCTCTGATGCCCGCTCCCCCCACGACCTTATAGGTTATGGGGTCCCTTTTTCCTTTTTCCCTTTTTGTTTTATGAAGACTGTTGGTTTAAAAACAATTTGGGGTTTTGGGTTTTTTTTAAAAGCAGGGCAAAAAAATTTTTTGTTCCAAAAGGGGGCAAAGTCATATTCGGGAAAATAAATGTTTAAAATCTTCACATAAATATTTCTGTTTTTGGGGCTTTTGTTGTTTTTGGGTTGGTTTTTGCAAACCTCACCTCCGGGTCTCTCTGTTCCCAAAAATAACAGAATCCACATCCAACCCTTGCTGCACAGGTGTCGTGGATGGGGTGGGGGTGTGAAAATCATTGGCCCGGCCCTTTATTAGGCTTAGGGGCCCTTTTCACCCAATTTAAGTTCACAAACACACCCCGCACCGTGCAAAACCCTAACAAACCCCACACACGCGCGCACGCAAAGCAAACAAACAAACCCACCACTAAAACTCACACACACAAACGCACGCACGCGCGCGCACACACTCACACACACCAAAATTTTTTTTGTCTAATATCATTATGAGTGAAAAGGCTTTAAAAATTAGGGGGAGGGGGAGGGATGGAGGGAGATAAGAGAGAGAGAAGAGAGAGAGAAGAGAGGAGAGAGAGAGAGAAGAGAGAGAGAGAGCATACTCAAATTGTCTATAGCTCACGCCTTTTAGACAAGGGGAATATAATCAAAAGTACAGGAACAGAATCACCAATCATTTCAATGTGTGCAAAAATGCACGAGAAACAAGGAGAGATTGTTGTTTGTTTTGAGAGAGAGTTGTCGGGTCGTGTTGTTTCAACTGTGGGATAGTAATGCTACAGCTAGTGCGCGCTCTCTCTCTCTCTCTCTCCTCTCTCTCTCCTCTCTCCTTTTCTCTCTCTCTCTCTCGCTCTCGCTCCCTCTCGCTCCCCTCTCTCTTCTCTCTCTTTCTCTCTCTCTCTCCTCTCTCTCTTCTCTCTCCCCCTCTCCCCTGGGTGAGCGTGCTTGTAGTGTATTCTCTAATTGTGAACGAGTGTATGCGCGGGAGTCAAGTCATTCTTTTTAAATTTCCAGATGGTGTGTGGGGGGAAGAGAGAGAGAGAAAGAAGTTGAGAGATAGAGAGGGGGGGGGAACGGAGAGAGAGCGCGGGAGGGTGTGTATTAATGTGTGTATCTGTCTGTCTGTCTGTCAATCTGTCTGTTTGTCTCTCTGTCTGTCTATGTGGTTGAGCGTTGTTTCTTTCGACACATGCTCTACCCAAGAAGACAGGTTGCCTGTCAACAAACTAACCAACCACCCAGCAAAGAAAGAAAGAAACAAACAAACAAACAAAGAAGGAAGGAAGGAAGGAAAGACAGATATCGACTAAACGTTCCTGCATGCGGCGCTGGCTGTGAACATTGATTCAGCTGCACCATAATAAGACAATGACTATTTTTTATATTAAAAAAACTGAGAAAAAAAAGCTTTGTTAAGTACATGAGTGCATGCAAGCATATAGGCCAGAACTAAACCACCACTCACACAGACACCGCAGCACCACCCACACATATACACACAGACGTCGCTACAAAACACCCCACACACATATACACAAAAAGACGTCGCTAGAAACGACACGCGCCACGCACACCACCACACACACAGACGCACGTGCGCGCACACACACATACATGCGTGCGCGAGCATGTTGAAGGAATAAAACAATTTTATGTTGATTTTAAAGGTATGGGAGGTTTTGTTGTTTTGTTTTGCTTTTGTTTGTTGTTTTTGTCGTTATGTTTAGTGTGATGCGTGTTCACCGCGAACAGAGAGAGAGAGGGGGGGGGGAGGTGCAGAAGACAGACAGGCAGAGCCAACTGTGGACAAAACTGTGATATAAACAGAGGATGATTTGCCTCCAGTAGAAGTGCCACACTTTGCTGCTGCTGAACGTCATCAGACGTCATATGACGTCAAATGTCTGGATGGCCTCACCAAGGCAGGTCCTCCACGTGGCCCCAGATTCGTGTTAGGCCGCCTCTGGGGCCATCAGCCAGAGAGGACCTGTAATGGTGCTTCAGATTTATATTTATCTTTTCTGCTGGCAGTTCATGCCTTGTTGACTTGTATTGTTCCGATTTCATCACGTTCATGGGGTAACTTTGCCAGCATCCTGTGCTGAATGTGCGTAGTGTGTCACACCATTGGAAAGTCCTACAGAAGAACAGTCGGCGCCACAACAGCTTTGGTCAACAGTGTGGAATGCTTGTCCCGTGCTGCCCAATAGGGAACAACAAACTGCCTGTTCTGGTCCCCGCAGGTCTTCCAGACATGGACCACGGCAAGTACTGCACCCATCCATCAGTCTGGTCTCGTTTCAGTCCTCTTCCAATTGCACAACAGTCTGTGAGTCAAACATGATCATCGAGAAGCATTTTGAAGAAAACAGTCTGTGAGCCAAACATGATCATCGAGAAGCATTTTGAAGAAAACAGTCTGTGAGCCAAACATGATCATCGAGAAGCATTTTGAAGAAAACCGTCTGTGAGTCAAACATGATCATCGAGAAGCATTTTGAAGAAAACAGTCTGTGAGTCAAACATGATCATCGAGAAGCATTTTGAAGAAAACAGTCTGTGAGTCAAACATGATCATCGAGAAGCATTTTGAAGAAAACAGTCTGTGTGTCAAACATGATCATCCAGAAGCATTTTGAAGAAAACAGTTGTTGGCCAAACATGATCATCCAGAAAACATTTTTTAAGAAAACAGTCTGTGTGTCCCAAACATGATCATCGAGAAGCATTTTGAAGAAAACAGTCTGTGAGCCAAACATGATCATCGAGAAGCATTTTGAAGAAAACAGTCTGTGTCAAACATGATCATCGAGAAGCATTTTGGAGAAAACAGTCTGTGTGTCAAACATGATCATCGAGAAGCATTTTGAAGAAAACAGTCTGTGAGCCAAACATGATCATCGAGAAGCATTTTGAAGAAAACAGTCTGTGAGCCAAACATGATCATCCAGAAGCATTGTGAAGAAAACAGTCTGTGTGCCAAACATGATCATCTAGAAGCATTTTGAAGAAAACAGTCTGTGAGCCAAACATGATCATCGAGAAGCATTGTGAAGAAAACAGTCTGTGAGCCAAACATGATCATCCAGAAGCATTTTGAAGAAAACAGTCTGTGTGTCAAACATGATCATCCAGAAGCATTGTGAAGACTCCGCATCCTCCTCAGTGGGTGAAGGGACTCTGGCCTGCTTGGCAAGCCTCAGAAGTCCATCTGTTCTGCAGCTCCATCTCTTCTGTCTAAGTTTGGCCTGAAGTCTGGGGGTTCTTTTGATGCGCTTTGATTTGTCTTTGCAAGATATAGCGCTAGACAAGTTCCATTTATTATTATTATTATTATTATTATTATTATTATTATTATTATTATTATTTTGTTGTGTTGTTATTATTATTATATTATTATAGTTGTTGTTGTTGTTTTTATGTGACCAAAATTCACATGTCATGTTTTTCGAATTTGAGAACTTTACAGAATATTTTTTTTGTAGCTGCCATCCCTAGCCCAGAATTCATTACCCTGCTTCAGAACTGGGATTGGAGTGAGTTGCCTTCTTCCACGCACTATTTCTGCTGCTTCATCTTCTGTGACGTTCCTGTCCTGCTGTTCCCACGCCGCTCTTTTCAATCGCTCCGCCACAGCCATACCCAGATTCGACATGTCGCATCCTCAGGGTCGGCAGTCCACAGGGAGCCCATCAATGTCAGACCGCCACAAGGCCACCAGCCAGACGGGCCCTGCACTGCTGCTGGGTCACTTTGGTGTGTTCAGTGCTGCCTGTTCTGAGCTACTTTTCGCAGGACACCACCTACTAAGCCCCCTACTCCGTCACCGTCACCGATCCCTCAGATTCCGAATCCTTTGGGGCGCCTTCGAAGCTTTGTCAACCCCCTTTCTCCAGTCCCCCTACTAACGACAGTATTAGCTCAGTCGCGGAGCCAGGCTTAGTGAGTCACCCACCCGAGGTGGCGACCACCCCAACGTGCCTCCTACGACCCTCTCTCATGAACCTCCACCCCAAAGGCCTGGACACAAACTCAACACAGGCACAGAAGTGTACGGGGAAACCGAAACTGTGGTCACCATGAGACCAGAGCGACCGGGGCCACCGAATCACAGGCAATGTTTTTTTTGTATTGCATGATGATGATGACAATGACAATGACAATGACAAATTCTTTTATTTCGAGGATAATGAATAAGCACCCATGTGCTTTTTTACATCCAGTCCCCGCCCTTAGGGATATAATATATGATAATAAAATAAAATAAAGTCCATAGCAATACACTCACACAGTATACGGGGAAAATATCTACACAAAAGCCCCCACAAAAATCACCGAAAAGAGAGAGATAAAAAGCAACAAGTAAGAAAGTAAGCAAAACAGAAAACACAGAAACAACCGAAAAAAAGGCAAAGAAACCAAGAGAAAAACAAGCGGCAACAACAAGGGGAGAGGGGACAACCAAATAATCCCCCCTCCAAAAAACGAAGCCAAAAGCAAAACAGAACCAAACAAAGCAAAACCTCCATAATATAAAGGATAAGAAACTATATAAATAGTATCATTTTGGCTAACAGAAAGAAATGTCAACAAATTCATTGAGCTTTTATGGGAAGCAACAGCAATAGTAAACGACGCAAAACAAATATTGTATCAGCAGACTTACGAGATTATGTACAAGCAATTTGCATCCCCATGCACACGTACACGTACACACACACACACACACACACACACACACACGTACACACACAGGCCGTTTTTGTGAGTTTATTGCATTTCTTTTTTTTTTTTGACTCCTCATAATATTTTTGTTCTTTTAAGAAATCTCTAAAATAACATGCTTCCTCTAGTTCCTTTGTAAACCAAGGCGGTTTCCGGACATGTTTGATCCTTATGGTTTTTAATGGGGCATGTTTGTTATAGATTTCAGTAAAAACTTTTATCCGGAACTCAATGTCCAGGTATGGATCAGTAATAGTGAATGTTTCCGAGAGCATGGAACTGCTTAACTCTAGTAAGAAAAGCTGCTCATTAAATTTTGTAAAAGAACGATAGGTTATAGTTTTATAGCCAGGTTTAGGAATTTTTGTTCCTTTTTTTTACATGAGGCTTTTTACAGACTGGGGACGGGATAGCTCAGTGGTCGGAGCACTCGCTTTCCCCCAGCCAAGTTAAGCAGCGTCGAGCGTGGTTACCACTTGGATGGGTGACCGTTTGCGCGCCTTGGCTTCAGTACAGTTTCCCCAGTTCACCCAGCTGTAAATGGGTACCTGCCCTCTTTAGGGTCAGGGAAGGTAAAGCAGCGAGGGAGAGGAGATGGGCGCCGCCCTCAATATGCTGGCCCTAGAGAAGTGAGGTCTCTGACGCCTCGCTCCCCTACGACCTTATAGGTTATGGGACTCCTTTACCTTTTTTTTTTTTTACAGACTGGGTAGTGATCGCTGCTGTTATATACAGGGACATACATTTATATGATGTTTTTAGGGTCTGACACGTAGATGTGATCAATAATTGTGTTAGATTTTGATGTGACTCTTGTAATAATAATAATAATAATAATAATAATAATAATAATAATAATAATAATAATAATAAATGGAATTTATATAGCGCTGTATCTTGCACAGACAAATCAAAGCGCTTGCACTCAACTCATTCTTACACAGTCATGCAACCAATAGCAAGTAATAGTTCTAACAAGTCCAAATGCACACACACACACACACACACACACACACACACACGTTATACACTTTGGCAGGGTGATGGAATTTTGGGCTGTTGAAAAGCAGGGATAGCTATGAAATGAAACAGGAGAGGAAATTCTTAGGTTTGAAACAAATATGTCTTGAGGCCAGATTTAAAAGAGTCACAAAAAGGCCTTTGGCGAAGAGAGATAGGGAGGCCATTCCAAATCGATGGACCTGAAACAGAGAAAGAGCGACGGCCAACAGTGGACTGTGTTGAATCTAGGTGTTTGTAAGCACAAGGAATCTGCAGCAGAGCGAAGGGAACGAGAAGGGGTGTACAGGTGGAGACATTCACAGAGGTAGGAAGGTGCTGTTTTGTGGAGACATTTGTAACAGAGAGTACTGATCTTATATTATTCTTTGTGGCACAGGCAGCCAGTGGAGAGATCGCAAGAGAAGGGTAATGTGCTCAGATTTTTTCTTTCTGAGGACTAGTCGAGCTGCAGAGTTTTGAATACGTTGAAGGGAGTGGATAGATGATGCTGGCAGACCAGCCAAAAGAGAATTGCAATAGTCCAGACGTGAAAGAATGAGAGATGCACGAGTTTTGATGTTGCGTCTGTGGACAGGTACTTTCGAATTGCACTAATACGCCGTAATTTGATAGAAGCTCGACTGGCAGGTCTGGGTGATGAATTTTGCATAGAGAGTGTGTTTGTCAATAATGACCCCTAGATACTTTACAGCAGTGGATAGAGGGACTGATGCATTGCCGAATTCTATTGAAGCTGTTGTAATGGAAGAGAGTTTCTTTTTGGTCCCTACAAGCATGGCTTCAGTTTTATCAGCGTTTAGTTGTAACTTGTTCTCTATCATCCAGTTTTGGATATCTTGAAAGCAGTAGTCATATTCATCAAGAGGGAAGCAGATTTTCAGGAGTGTCACTGCTTAGAATCTGAGAGTCATCTGCATAAAAGTGATGGTTGATCTGATGACGGTTAATTATATGTGACAGTGGAGCGGTGTAGAGAGTGAAAAGAACAGGGCCCAGAACTGATCCCTGCGGGACTCCACATTCCAGTCTGGCAGGTACTGACTGAATCTTGTTTACTGTGACTGTCTGGAATCGGTCAGTCAGGTATGAGCTAAACCAGGTGAGGGCTGTACCAGTAACACCAAACGTTTCTTGAAGACGGGAGAGAAGGATAGAGTGGTCAATAGTGTCGAAGTCTGCAGATAAGTCGAGTAGAGTGAGGAGGGAGATTTTCCCTGAGTCAGAAGCAAGTAGAAGCATGTTTAAGGTGTGAACTAGGTTGGTTTCAGTGCTGTGGTTGGCACGATAGGCAGACTGAAACGCAGGAAGAAGACTGTTGGAGAGAAGGTGATTGTTGAGCTGTTTCAGAACTACTCTTTCAAGGACTTTAGAGATAAAAGGTAGGTTGGAAACAGGTCTGTAATTCTTCAGAATGTTAGGGTCAAGGTCATGCTTTTTGAGTAATGGTGTGACTAAAGCAGTTTTGAGAGCTGAAGGAACATTTCCAGAAACAAGAGATGAGTTTACTATCTTTGTGATAGCGGGTATGAGCTGTGGCAGGCACTGCGCGAAAAGAGAAGCAGGTATGGGGTCGAGATCGCATGATTTTATAGTCATTCTTTTCAGAATTGTCTCGATTTCTTTCTCGCTTGCTGGATGAAAGGAAAGGAGAGGAGTGCCAGAAAATTGAAGATCACAAATTGCAGGCTGGAAAGGAGTCTGATCCAAGCTAGAGTGAATGTTACGGATTTTGTCAGAAAAGAATGCAGAAAATATAGAAGGAAGTTCAGAGTGGTTGTAGGTAGAAGGCAGAGGGCTAGCCTTCGCTGATCCAAGCAGAGTGGATGTGAGGGAAAAGAGAGATTTCATAGATGTGGCATCAAGAACTTGAGAAGAGTAATACTTTGTTTTTGCTGAATGGATTAAGGTTTTGACTTTGTTGATTTGTTTACGAAGAAGCTGTTTGTTTATTTCAGTTCTTGTTTTTCGCCATTGCCGTTCTAGTTGCCGGCGTTTGCGTTTTGCGACCAGGATGTCATGGGTGTACCATGGTGCACAGGGCCTATCAGGAAGGAGATGGTCAGTAGGAGGTGCATGGTCATCAAGGAGTTGGCTGAGGACGGTATTGTAGTGTTTAGAAGGGTCAGTATGGTCAGGGATTTGTGATAGACGTTCAGCAGCTTGGGAAAGAAAAGTTTGAATATCTATGGCCTTGTGGTTGCGACGGGTAATGCACTTCTTCTTTCTGATAGGCTTTGCAATGTTTAGGGAGAAAGAATGGTAGAATGATCGGAGAGCAGTTCGTCAGTGACAGATACAGACTGAGATGTGACTAGACCTTGTGAAACATCGGTGATAATTCAGTCTAAAATGTGACCAGATCTGTGTGTTGGTTCGTTTACCAGCTAGGAAAGAGAGTGGTTAGACAAAGAAAGAGAAAGACGCTTAACATCAGGAGAGGACTGGTTGTCAAAATGGAAGTTGAAGTCACCAAGAATGATAAGTTTCTTGGGAGAGAGGCTGAAATGGTCAAGGAGTGATTGAAACACTTGGTGAAAAGCTGAAGACCTCAAATTGTTTCTACGGTTGGGAGGTGGACGGTAAAGGCAACAGAAAGTAACAGAGTGGCTCTTGTGGGTGAAGTAAGTAATTGGTGATGATTGAATGAGTTCATAACTTGGGTCCATTGATTGTTTACTTTTGCTAGGTCAATATTAAAATCACCTAGTAAGATCATTTCCCTAGATTGTAATAGGACTACATTCATCATGGAGTCAAACTTGTCTTCCAATTTTTTCTTTCTGTTGGATTTCTGTAGCAGAACCCTATTATGATAGGTGCTACACCTTTTATAGCTACTTCGATCGAGATGGATTCTACTACATAACGTTCAAGATGGAACAGACGTTTGAACGTTACAGACTCACTCATATAGATTAAGATACCTGTTTCTTTGGGCTTTTGTGGATCTGTTCGCACGATTTTATATCCTGGAATGGAAATGTCAGTGTTGGTTATGTGTTCTGAAAGTCTTGACTCGGAAAGCCCTAGTATATGAAATGATTTGCCTTGGTTTGTGATGAGTCTTGTTATATCTTCGATTTTATTGACTACATGGTTTATATTTAGGTGGCAAATTCGTAAGCCATCCCTTGAGAGCAGCATGATTGTGTTATCTGAATACATCTATTGAGTTTAGTTTGTGAGGATGTTATTAATTTTGTGGCAAGAATGAGAAGTAGGAAGAAAAGAGAGACAATGAATATAATAAGGGGGGGGGGGGATGAATGTTGATTGGGGTATAGGGGAGGAAGGGTGAGGGAAGGAGTAAAATCAATTACCACCTATAGCACACAATGTGTGTATAATCAAATCAGTCGGACAGTAGTTTGGGGGGGGTGGGGGGGGGTGGGGGGGGGGGGGGATCCACAGGTGGCGTGGTTGGTTACCGAGAGAAAGGGGGATAAAACAACAACAACAACAGAGCGACCTAATCACCCTCAACAAGCGAGGCCAGACAATACAGTAAAGCACCTGTAAATAAAAGATAATAATAATAATAATAATAATAATAATAATAATAATAATAATAATAATAATAATAATAATAATAATAAATGGAATTTATATAGCGCTATATCTTGCAGAGACAAATCAAAGCGCTTGCACTCAACTCATTCTTACACAGTCATACAACCAGTGACAAGCAATAGTTCCATCAAGTCCAAATGTGCACACACGCACACACACGCACACACACACACACACACACACACACACACACAGAGGTCACACACCCTGGCAGGGCAATAGAATCTTGGCTGTTGAAGGCAGGGAAAAACTATGAGATGAGGCAGGAGAGGAAAATCTTAGGTTTGAAATAAATATGTCTTGAGACTGGATTTCAAAGTGTCATAAGAAGGCTTTTGGCGGAGAGAGAGGGGGAGATCATTCCACATTAATGGACCAGAAATAGAGAAAGAGCGACGGCCGATGGTGGATGGTTGAATCTAGGTATCGTAAGGACAGGGTATCTGCAGCAGAGCAGAGAGAACGAGAAGGAGTGTACAAGTGAAGACATTCACAGAGGTAGGGGGTGCTGTTTTGTGGAGACATTTGTAACAGAGGGTACTGATCTTATATTTTTACTCTCTGTGGCACAGGCAGCCAGTGGGAGAGATTGCAAGAGAGGGGTAATATTGCTCAGATTTTTTCTTTCTGAGGATTAGACGAGCTGCAGAGTTTTGTATACGTTGAAGGGATTGGATTGATGATGCTGGCAGACCAGCCAAAAGAGAGTTGCAATAGTCCAGACGTGAAAGAATGAGAGACGCAACAAGTTTGGATGTTGCATCTGTGGACAGGTACTTTCGAATTGCACTAATACGCCGTAATTGATAGTAGCAGGACTGGCAGGTCTGAGTGATGAAATTTTGCATAGAGAGTGTGTTGTCAATAATGACCCCTAGATACTTCACAGCAGTGGATAAAGGGACTGATGCATTGCCAAGTTGTATTGAAGCTGTTGCGATGGAAGAGAGTTTGTGTTTGGTCCCTACAAGCATGGTTTCTGTTTTATCTGCATTTAGCTGTAATTTGTTCTGTATCATCAATTTTGGATATCTTGAAAGCAGTGGGCCATATTTGTAAAGAGAGAATGCAGATTTTCAGGAGTGTCGCTGCCTAGAATCTGAGAGTCATCTGCATAAAAATGATGGTTGATCTGATGGCGGTTAATTATATGTGACAGTGGAGCAGTGTAGAGGGTAAAAAGAACAGGGCCCAGAACTGATCCCTGCGAGACTCCACATTCCAGTCTGGCAGGTACTGACTGAATCTTGTTTACTGTGACTGTCTGGAATCGGTCATTAAGGTATGAACTAAACCAGATAAGGGCTGTACCAGTAACACCAAATGTTTTTGAAGACGGGAGAGAAGAATAGAGTGGTCAATAGTGTCAAAGGCTGCAGATAAGTCGAGTAGAGTAAGAAGGGAGATTTTCCCTGAGTCAGAAGCGAGTAGAAGTGTGTTTAAGGTGTGGGCAAGGGTAGTTTCAGTGCTGTGGTTGACGCGATAGGCAGACTGAAACTCAGGAAGGAGACTGTTGGAGAGAAGGTGGTTGTTGAGCTGTTTTAGAACTACTTTTTCAAGGACTTTAGAGATAAACGGTAGGTTGGGGGAAAAAGGTCTATAGTTCTTCAGAATGTTGGGGTCAAGGTCATGCTTTTTGAGTAGAGGTGTGACTATGGCAGTTTTTAGAGCTGAAGGAACATTTCCAGAGACAAGAGAAAAAGTTTTTCTATATTCGTAATAGTGGGAATAAGTTGTGGCAGGCACTGTGCAAAAAGAGAAGCAGTATGGGGTCAAGATCACATGATTTTATAGTCATTCCTTTCAGAATTAGTTCGATTTCTTTCTCGCTTGCGGGATGAAAGGAAAGGAGAGGAGTGCCAGAGAATTGGGGATCAGAAGTTGCAGGCTGGAAAGGAGTCTGATCCAAACTGGAGCGAATGTTGCGGACTTTGTCAGAGAAGAAAGCAGAAAATATAGAAGGAAGTTCACAGTGGTCGTGAATAGAAGGCAGAGGACTAGCCTTCTCAGATCCAAGAAGCCAGAATATGAATAATAAGCACAACTACAATCAGCACAGTTCCTGGAAAATATGATTTAAGAAAAAAGAAAGAAAGAAAAAGAAAAAAGAAAAGAAAGTGATGAGCACAATCAGCACTGTTCCAGAAAGCTTGGTCCTGGTGTAGGAGATTGCCACTGGTTGTGTCCTGTCACTGTTTGCTTCACACTGCAGCACTGGGTGGGCGTGTCTCAGCACAGAATAGCGATATATAATATAAATTAAACTGTCCCCAAATTGATATATAATATAAAACTAAACTGTCACCAAATCGACATTTCAAGGCCTATGGGTAGCATAACACGGAATCAGTCCTTGTAATATGTTATGCAGCTTCTAACTAATGATTGGTTAAAGGAAGAGTTCATACAAATGCATGCACCTATGAACGCACATTCATATTCTTGTTCACACACAACACGCACATGCACACACACACGTACGTGCACACATACGCACACATAGGTGCACCTGCATACCCCCCCCCCCCCCCACACACACACACACACACTTAATGTGGTGTGTTGGTAGGTGTGAATTAATCACACGAGAGTTTCTAGTGTAGCCCTAGACAGAAAAATTGGAGCTGGGTGAAGTCTGGTGGCGGACACTGCTGGTTAGGGTGGGGGCTGGCGGTGGGGAGAATGTAGTCAATTCAAGTCAAGTCAAGTCAAAAACACTTTAATCATCCTATGAAGGGCAATTACAGTACTGAGAGGCAGATTGATACGAATCAAAACTCTCAAAGACACAAAAAGGTATATTTCATATTGGTTAAAACATTGCAAAATGACTTCAAATAAAATTTCACGAACACACACACACACAAACACACACACGCGCGCATGCGCACACACACATACACACGCACACACACACATCAATTGTGAACACAATGTTTAAAAAAACACCATTGACTAGAAGACATAAAAACTTATAATTTACCACGCACATACGCAACACGTACGTGCGTGTGCGAACATACCCACGCACACCCACACCATGCACCAGTGTATGAATTCAATGTTTTAAAGACCATTGACTAGAAGACAGACTAATTTCACACCCCCACACACATAATTATGTATTGACTACACTCATAACAATGACAATCAGGCAAGTAATTCAGAGAAATGTAAAATCTAGGTAGTCAACATCATTGTGAATTCAGAATTCGAATGTAGGGTCGTCACATATGGTAGACGTGGGAGGGTTTGTCTGTTGGCCCAGACACCGTCATTCAGGGGTTGAGGGGTAGGTTGGCGTCCTGACATCCACGATGAAAAAGGGTATCCAGGGACACTGGAATCTGATTGATACCCTTTTTGAAGCAGAGGTAAGGGCTGTGTCCTTTGTACGTCAGTGGGCCGTGTAGTTGGGGTCGTCAGGAGAGGCTGTCGTTGGTGTGGGGGGTCGGTGTATTTGAGGCTGTACGCTAACCTGTCTGTACCTTTGGGGCTGGGATGGAAAGGGTCAGAATATAAATCATTGCGTGGGGCCCCACTGGCGGTTGTAAATATAGCAGTGTGGTCTGCAAACGTGAAGTTTTCTGCAGAACACACTTTGGCAAGGGACATATTGGATAAGTTAACGGAGAGATAGGGAAAAGGGGCATTCAAGCTCCTTTGCTGATAATTTTACCAAACCTCAGCAACTTTGAGCCGATTCGGCTGCGCCTCATCGGCTCAAAACTTGCGGCGTTTTAGTTAAAACTAGGCAACAATCTTGAATGCCCCTTTTCCATATCTCTCTACTAAAACTGAAAGTAATACTAATTTATTTTTGATGGGTAAAACTAGAAAATTATGGGAATTTATGCTATACTGGTACACAGAAAAAAGAGTTGAAGAGGGAGAAAGAAATGGGGTAGAGACACACACCTCGCCCGCGGTTTGAATGGCACACAGCAGTCAATAGGGTTTGCAACTAAAAAAAAAGGAATTTTTAATAGGTGCCCTAGGGGAAAAATAAAACGACCCCAGGCTTTGAAAGTGTTTTAAATTTTTCTGCAAAACCCCCCCCCCCAAAACCTAATTTAAAATAAAATTAAGTTTTGGTTTTTCATCACAATTTAGTCGGTGGGTCGTTTTGGTAAATTTTTATTTTGTTTGGCCCCTTTTATTTTATTCTTTTTTTTGTTTTTAAAAATAAATATTTGGGGAATTTTTAAACTTTTTTTGTCCTTGGGGGGAAAAATTAAAACCCTTTTTGCCCGGTTTTTTAAGCAATTTTTTTTTGGTTTGGGCAAAAAAGTTTTAAATTTCCCCGGGGCCCCCCGGGGGGAAAAACAGTTTTATTTTTTCTAACAAGAAAGGGAATTTTTAAGAAAGGGGAATTTTAAATAACCCCTATGTTTTAAAAACCTAGCTGGCAGGGGGTTGGCAAAATTTCCTTTTCAAAAAAGGTTTGAATACTTTTTTTTTTTGGGGTTCAATATTTTTGAAAAAAAAAATTTTTTTTTAAAACACTTTTGGGGAAAATAAATTAAAAAAATCTTCCAAAAGGTCTTTTTGCCCAATTGGGAAAAGGTTTTTAAAAACTTGGGGTGGTTTAGAACAACTTTTTTATTTTTCCCTTTTAAAGTGTTTTATCATTTTAAAAATAAAAATTTTTTAAACCATTTTTCCCCTTGCTTTTTGATTTGTTTTTTTTTTTGGGGCCTTTTTTTTCTTATTAAATTCTTTTTTTATTGTGTTTAAAATCAACCCCCCAAATAAAAATTTTAGTTTCAGGGGAAAAATTAAAATTTGTTTTCACCCAAAATGAATTTTTTTTTCCCAGAAACCAAAAGGTATTTCTTTCCCCAAAAAAGTTGAAAAAATTCCTTTTTTCGCCGTTTTGGTTCCCCTCCTTTTAAAAAAGTTTTTTAAACCGGTTTTTAAAATCCTTTCTGAAGGGGGGTTGGTTTTTTTCATTGCAAAAAAATTTTTTTTTTTTCTTTTTGGGTTTGTTAAAAAAAATTTCCCCAAAATTTTTTACCTGCTTAAAAAATTTAAAAAATTTTTAAGCATTCTTTAAAAAAAAATTTTTTGGTAAAAAATTCGTCATTTTCAACTTTTTTACCTTTGGGTTGGGGCATCTACTAAAAGAAAACCCTTTTTGTCTTTCAATTTGAGTTTAAACCCCGACCCCAATGATTAAAGGAGTTTTTCCACTTTTTCCTATTCCCAGTTTTTAAAAAATTTTTGGGTTTCAAATTCAAGAATTAAAAATTTTTGTACCGGGGTTTTGTTCCATTTTTTTCCCCGGGGGGGGGAAAAATAGAGAATTTTTTGGTTTGTTAAAACTGAAATGTTTTAAAATAAAAAAATTCTTTTTTTTTTTGTTGGGCTTTAAACACTAAAAATTTTTTAAATGTCCATTTTTCTGTCTTTTTTTTTAGTTCCCACACTTTTTTTTATTAAAGTAAAAAGGTTAACACTCTTTTAATAGAAGAACGGAAAAAGGGGGCTGGAAAAATTTAATATCTTTCCCTAAATTTTAAAACCAAACCCCACAATTTGAAAATAAAGTTTTTTTGTTCCCATTGGGCGAGGGGGTTTTAAAAATGAAAGGACTTTTTAAAATCGGAAAAAGGGGGATTCTTTTTTTTTAGCCCTTTTTTTCATAAGGGTGCAAAATAAAAAACAAAATGTTTTTTATAGGCTTGAAAGGATTTTTTTTTTTCCCCTTTTTTGGGGTTAACCCCAACCCCTTTTTTTTTCCCTCACACAAAGGATTAAGAAAGGGAAAATTTTTCCCTTTTTGGAACAAAAAACCCGGGAATTTTTTCAAAATAAAATGATAAAGGCAAAAAGAAACCCCTGTTTTGCTTTGTGGCAAAAAAAATTTTTTTTTTAAAGAAAAATAACCCAAATTTTTTTTGGGGGAAAAATCACCCCCCTTTTTTTCTTTTCGGGGAAACTGGAAATTGTGATGAAATTAACATTGGGCCTTTTAAAACCCAATTTTTTTTCCCTAAAAAGGGGTAAAAACCCCAAAAAAAATTAAATTCCTGAAAAGAAATGTGGAAAATAATAAATTTTTTTGGCTTGCAACAAAGGGATTTTTTTTCCCGTTTTAAAAAAATAAAGAAAAACCAAAAACCCATCAAAAATAAGGGGCAAAAATAAAAAAACTAAAAATTGGGAAGTTTTGAAAAAATAGGGATTGACCCACTGTAAAAGGGGGAAGCGGCAATTGAGCACCCTTTACCAGGAAAGTTAAAAAAAGGGGTTAAGTTTTAAAATTTGGGGAAAAGAAAAGTCTAACATAACAGAAAAAAAAAAAACAATCTGTAGCGTAAAAAACCAACAAAAATTTTAAACAAAAGAAAAATCCCAAACAGTTTTGCAAAAAAAATCAAAACGGGGATGGGTTTGGCTAAAGAAAACTTTTTTGTTGCCTAACAAAGCCCTTTTTACGCACCACCAACCCGCAACAAAACCCCCAACTAGAAACACTTTAAACCCCAAGTCGGCAAAAAAAACAAAAAAACTTTCGATTTTTTTAATGTTCCCGGGAAAGGCCCTTATAAACCCCCACAGGAAAAAAATTGGGGATTAAACAGAGATTAGGGGAACTGTTTTAGGGGTGGTTTTCTCCCTTTCTAAAAAAGGGGGAATAAGGGGAAAGGCCCCCTTAAAAAAAAAGAAAGTAAAGCGTTTTCTAATTTTGAGGCTTAAAAAAAAAGAAAAAAAAAATTGGTTGAGTGAAAATAAAATTTTTATAAAAAGAAATTTTGGGGAAAAATGTTTTTTCCCAGGAAAAATTGTATTTTTAAAGTTGGGGTTGTAAAAAATTTTTTAAGAAGTGTTTGAAAGGAAGTTTGGGTGTTTTTCGAGTAAAAAAAAATTTCCCAAATAAATTTGGTAATTTTTTGGTATTTGGTTTTTTAGTTTATTAAGGGGGAAAAATTTGTATTTATGAAGAGATTTTTGTTTGGTTTTAGTTGTGGTTTTTTTTTTAAAAAAAAGTAAAATTTAAAAAAGTAATTTTTAAAAGATTTTTTTTATAGTTTTTGTTTTAAAGGGGAAAAAAATTTTTTTTTTGTTTTTGGGGGGGGGTTTTGTATTCTTTCCCTTGTTTCTTGTGTTAATAAAAATAATAAAATGTAGGAATTTTATAGGTAAATTTTTAAAAGAAAAAAATCAAAGCGCCAGATTTTATTTCACCCCACTTTAAGTCATGGCAGATTTTCTCGGACATTCGGGGCTCTTCCCCGGGGAGAGCGGGAGAACGCGTCGCCACTTACGCTGCCCCACCCTTTCCCCCTTTTTTTTTTTTTTTTTTTCTGCAGTGTATTTGTTTCCCTATCAAAGTTTTGGGACTTATCACTTGTTGTTATACATTTTTTGCTACTGCGTATTGTTTCATTTTCATTTTTTCCAAGCAGACATATCCCCAGCAAAAATTATATTTTTGTTGTGTTTGAATTGTTCCTATTTGAAATGCTTTTGGAAGAGCATAATAAACCATGCCCTAAGCAAAGCTCCCTTTAAACCCGTGAAATAGTAAAGAAAAATTTGAAAATGTTTGATGCTTGAGGTAGGTCAACCCGATTTAAATATATCTTCAAGATTTCTAGAAACTGCTTCTGTGCTCAAAACCCCATCCCCCAAAATATTTGCCCTTGTCTTTCCTGTGCACAAGAAAAGACCACAATAGGTCCGAACAGAGTATTAATCCTCTCTAATGGGGGGTTTTGAAACCCTCACCTTATAAAGAAAAAAGTGTTCATGCAAAAAAAGTGCTTTTGCCTATTGAACCAAAAACAACTCTTGCACCGCGTGGGGAAGATTTTTTATTTGGGGGCCCCCTCTAGTTTTTCCTCCTTGCCCCCCCCACAAATACAGAGTCCCCATCCCATGATTTTTGTCCTGTGCTTGTCTGAATGCAGGCAAAAATCAATATTGAACTATTGCAGCCTCTACGCCAAGTTAATCCACTAAAAAGGGGATTAAATTTGCAAACTGGGCAGTGGGCGCAGCCAGATAAACACCCCTAAACTGATTGTCACTGCCTGACCAGAATTTACTAATGGTTTGATTTTTCTTTCACTTGAACACCCCCTGTAGTTCAAGGGAGAAGTTAAGTGGTTTTGAGAACTGTTAGGATTAGAAATATGTTTAAGTGTCACAAGGGGGTTTAAAGTTGTTTAGGGGTAAAAATTTTTTTTAAAGTTTTTTGAAAAGAAAAATTGGTTTTTAAAAATAGTTTTGGGTTATGTGGTGTGGGTATTTTGATTTTTTTATTTATATTATTATTTTAGTAGATAAAATGTTTATAACACTAAAAACTAATCAGGTGTACCTGTTAATAGCCACCCTATTGAAAACCCGCTGTCAACTAAAACTGTTGCTTTTGCAGAGGTCTTCTAAAAAGTATCATGGAAAACATTGACGAGCAAAAGGGATAAAAAATATGACCCAAACTAGGGTTTAAAAAATTTTACTGTGAAAAAAAAGGTTTTTTGATTTCTGCACACTGGAAAAGGAGCTCTTTCGCCCGGGTATCACAGCAAAACTCAACCCAAAGATCTAAGAGCTTTTTACAGTCATCTTAAAGTAAGGTTGTCACAACGTCTTTTAGAAATTTTTGGGTTTGACATAACCTTTTTTAAAAAATAATAAGATGATTGGATGGGAGTCATTGTGGTGATGTTAACGTGGAAAAACCCAATTCAGGAAAGACCCATTAACATGGCAAAACCTTTGCTTTTTGTACCCCTGTCCATTTTAAACACAACAAAAAAACCAAGGGGTGACGAAGGCTTTTCCCTCATCATTCCTTCTGATCTCTAAAAACCCTTTCCAAACTAGCAGGGGAATGTACTGTGAAATGCGGCACAATAGCTTTACTAACTTCAATTCAAAGAGCTGGGAAGGCTTCCATAAACATCTTTATAACAATCAAAGGACGCAGCACAAAGAACATTGACTGAAAAAATTTTTAAAATTTTAATTAAAAATAAAAAAATTTAAAAAATCTATATACAAACCAGTAAACGGGTCCTTAAAAAGAGCACCTAAAACATGCCAAATTTTGAGCTTAAAGTTTTGGTGATGTAAAGATTTTGAGAAGGAGGGGGGAGATTGGTGAAGTTTCGCTTTTGAGTATAAACTGATGGATCTACAAGCTACAGCAATAGAAGAAGCTAAAAAACCCTCCTGGGTTTTCCTAAACTTGAACAGTTGCGTAAGTTGAAGCTGAAGCATTAGCAGATGATGATTTTACTACAAAGAAATATAAAGCTAAAAAATGGCACTTCAACCAAGTTTTTCTGGCAGATCATTTTGAGTTTATTAGCCAACACCTCAGCCCTGACAGAACTTTCCGTAAACCCCTAAATGCGGCCCAGAAAATGCCTACCTATCAATCACAGCAAAATGAAGTAGGATAATAGCATTACAGAAAAAAACCGTTACTTGCTTCATAGAAAAGATCAGTGACTAAACACAACTTTGCTACGTTTCCTTCCATACTTTCCTTGGATGACAGTACCTTTGGTTTTTTTTGGGTTGCAAGAAAAAAGAGTTTTTTCTTGTTTCAGGGGAGGGGATTACTATTAACTGGAAAACCTTGCTTTGATGCCCCGATTTGCTTTTTGCTATTGGAACCGGGGCAGTGACAATGAATTTAAAGGGGAACCATTTCAGTAAAAAAGTCAACTTGCCCCCTAGACCCCCCACAGAAACAAATTAACACCCCTAAATTACCCCACATTGACTCTTGCAGTCTTTTACACAGTGTTGTACTGCCCGAAATAAATTACAAGACTTACTGAATGAATACCAAAAAAAAAAATTACACACACATTTTTTTTAAACAGTAAAGAAGAAGATGACGACTGCTAAATACCAAAAGTTCTAGTGCCCGGCCTGAACTTTTAAGGAAAATGTAATCCCTTTTCGTTTGACAACATTACAAGATGCAGCATAAATTTGAGCAAAAATGAAAAGTATAAAAATGCAGGCGGGGACAGTCAGCATTTATGTGTTGAGCTCTATTCTCGGTACAGAAACACTGTGTACAGCACAGAGGAACAGGCATTGCTCCTTGGCTAGGGAATTGGGCCCTGATCAATTGCTTTGGGGCCTATTTCAATAACAGCAGGAGCCTGTTCATTTGTCCTCTTTTTTCGAAAAAGTTTTGCGTAAATAAAAAACATGATGCGTTGTTGCTTGACATTACCCAAAGCTAATCCATTTGGGGCTCATTTTTAGCAAAGTCTAAACGATTCACTATCAAAAGGAGTTCAAGCTCTTCAGGGATGACACATGACACAAGCATCAAAGTTCGACCCCCAAAACAAAACAACACAAGATCCCTGTGGACTTTGAGAGAAAAAAAGGGAAATAAAAAAAAAGGGGTTCGCTTGGCCGGGACATACTCAGCGAGTATTATTAAAGGAGCAAGAATTACCTGTGGGGATTTTATGTTCATACCGTTCAAAAAAAAAAAAACAAAAAAACAATAAATTTTTTTTTTTTTTTTCTTTCATTAGTTAGAGATTTAGTTTAGGTCATATGGACAAAGTGTTTAGCAACGGCTGAGGGTTACACAAACGCAAACGTTTGTACAAAGATCCAAAAGCAAACGCACAATTTTCCAGACAAGTAAACAATCGAACCACTAAAAGGGCAGTTGGTGGAAAACAACAACCGCAAACAAAGACGAAAATTAATGTTTTTGTATCAACAAAACAACAAGCACGAAATCCTTTTAGGCTCAACACGCATGGGGAGTGATTTTGCGCAATTCGATATTTGCAGAAAAAGCAAGAATGGGGGATCAGGTGGACAGTTGGTAAAGGTTTTTTCGCATAGAAATAAAGCAAACAAAGTTTCTCCCATTGTGGAAGGATACATTCCCCCACCCAAAAGAAATAGAACAAAACGGGGGGTTTTAAACATACGAACAAAGATGATAAGTGCTTTTTGTGGGTGTGCTAGCAAAGGTTTTTTCCCTATAAAAAAGAATGAGAGAGGGGCAAAATACTAACTTGTAACAAGCTCACTTTCATGGTATTACCTTCCTGTTGAAGTAAAAATATTGTGCCCTTTTGGAAATAAACCCCCCTTAGGGTTTAAAGTGTACCTTTGGGATGAACAGAAAACCAAAGGTTAAGACCCTTGAGGTTCAAGAAGGTCCCTAAATTGGTGTCCTGATAAAATATGTAGATTTGTTAATCAGCAATGACAAGGCTACCATTATAACAAAACAGAACAATGAGTAGACTTATTGCCATACAACAAAAAAAGCATCAAAAGCAGAGTTTGTAGCGATGCTTAGTTCGTTTACCATCACACAGTCTGACAAACACAGAAACATGTAAGAGTGAGGCTGAAGCAAATACAGAATTGTCACACCAAGACCGGGGAAACGGTTACTTCAAGAAATAAAAAGTTACAAAAAAGCCCTAGTATGATGCTGACTTCGAGCTATAGAGTGCCCCTACAAGACCAATAGAAGAAGAAATACCCAAAACAGCCTGTTAGTAATCACCAAGTTTGGGTTTCCCTTTTCCCATATTGTTTTTAGATCGATGGTAACCCCTCAGAGCCCGTTTGTTAGAGGTCCAGACGCGGGTAAAGGTTTTCCTTTAACACATGAAAGCAAATCATAACCACTACTCTCACAGCTAAAAATACAAAAGGTCATTATGAAGAAAAAAGCCAGGAACGTATGCCCCTGCCACCATTTTTGGATTGTGGGAAACTCTTCCCGGTGAGCCCCTATCAGAGATATGCCCCCATCGTGGTAAGTTTCGTGGAGCGCCTAGTAGTGTAATTAAACTAAAAATAGACCCAAAACATGGAAGTGCCCCTCTTTTTCCCCAATCCCAAGAGGTTACGACTCCCCCTAATTAGGGAGGCAGTAAAGTATAAACTTACTGCATGCACAGAAAAGGAAATACCGATTTAAAAACTAAAAAGCCCGTCCTTCTTTTTTTTGCACAAATCTGTGGGATCTCTAGAGTCCTTGTCTTCATCATGGTATTTTTCCCAATTTCAGAAAAATCTTCGACACAAAGCTCGTGCGAAAAGGCGTCTTCCTTTAAGTACAGGATTATGGGAAATTTGATGAAAAAGAGCTGCCCCCCAAAAGAAGCATTTTTCAGCAATGGGCAAAAAAAGGTGAGACCAAAACCACTTGGGAGGCAAAAAGGGGGGGGGGGGGAGGGGAAGCAGACAGCAGCAGTTGCTTTAGTCTTTTAAAAACAGAAAGGGGTGGATGAAACATTAGACTAGCCCCTCCAAAATTTGCCCAGGGGAAATGTCTTAGGGCTTTCTTGGGGTTTTACTGGGGTGCAGATATTTTTGTCTATTTTCCCGCCAAATGTTGGGATGTTTTTTTGTGGGTGCATAGTATGGCATCCAAATTTAATGGGAAGGCCAACAAAAAAATATTTAAAGCTTGATCCTAGCAAAGCTTCTAACTATATCATTACTTGGACGCAAACAAACGTATGGTGGGCGATGTGAGTCACTCCCCTAGAAACTTTCAGTTGTTTAATGGGCCTTTTTTCTGTTGATGAGACTCTAAAAGCGTTTTTCACAAAAGATGCCCGATCAAGCATAGGTGGATTTAGAAGTAGATTTGTCTATCCCCAGAATACATGCGCGACAATGACTACCCCCTGCTGCAGAAAGGGTCAAAACTTCCAAAAAAACCACCAAAGCTTTACCAAACTTAAATGACAAGAGCAAGTAGTTTTTTCACTACAGAATGTAAGTTCACTAAGGCATGGTTAATTCTTTGTGTTTATCGTATTTGTGTTTGCCCAAAAGAAAAAGAAACCTACACAGGAAAACACTGATCTGAAACGAAGGCAGCCCAGCATCGAAAAGGTTTCTTTAAGCCATGAAAATAGCTGCTTTGTAAAACAAGGAGAAACCCCCACAAAAAAAAAAATGTCAGACTAGCCAAAAAAAAACGAACCTAAAAACTACATCAAAGCCAAACATCAAGACTACAGCAATTCCCTGACAGTCTGTTGGATCATGATGAAGAATGCAGGTTAAATAACAAACCATTTTCATTGGGGGGAGGTGCTGGGTTGTCAAGCGTTTTTGCTGGGTTCTTTTGATTTCTTAAGCCTAAACATCCGCTTAAGGGGCTTGTCACAGAACAGACTCTTTATCCTAAAAACCCCCAGAAAAATATACAAAGACCCTTTTAGAGGAGTAGCGTGGGTAGAGTATGGTAGACACCTTTTTATCCCCAAAAAAAAAGTCCCCTTTCATTCATCAGTAAACAAAAAAATTATTGTAAGATGAAGGATGGATGAACGGCACTATTATAAAGAAATGTTGGGCTGAGGGCTAAGATGTATAGCGTTGCAACCCGACAGGTGTTATAAAAAAGGGAAAAAAGGGTTTTGGAAAAAAGGGGGTCAAAAAAAGCATCGTCATGATAACACAAAAAGGCCTCTTTTTAAGGGAGTATTTTCATCATACAACCCAAACTCTGCTAACCCTGCACCAAAACAACACAACTTTGGGTTTGAAAAAAAACTTTTTGGCAGGATACAAAACGAATTACTTCACCAGAGCACAAAAACCACTTGGAACTGGGAACAAGTAATTAATTAATTTAATTTTTTTTTTTAAAATTTATATACGAGTTAAAAAAATTTTTATTGAGACTACAAGGATTTTTATCTTTATCAAATACAGGTATGGTAAATGCCAGTCTTGCTTTTTACAGTGCTGACATTTTAGTCGACTTTGGGGCGTAGAAAAAAAACTTGATCATGGGACAAAAGAAAAGGGCTAAAAAATATTTAGGAGTTGTTTGTAGATTTAGGAGTGTCCAACCCCCTTCTTTTTTACAAAAATGTTCCATAAATTGTATAACAAAAACAGTTAATGAGACCATACGTCACTTATTCTGATGAAAAAAAGTAGCCTCCTTACTGAAGCGGGACGTATTAGGTTGGGGATAGCTGCAGTTCCCCTCTAACAAAAGCCCCTTGTGGTGAGGGAATGACAAAAAATAAAAAGGAGGATCCCCTCCCACAAATTTTTTTATTTCATAAGTGTCTATGCCCAGATGGGATTTTGGGGTCGTTTTGTGACTGTCGTTGGCTTCACTTCTCCGGACATACAGATATCCAATTTTTTCCCCAAGGGTATTAGTGGTTGTTGAAGGTGTTGTTTGGGTGTGGCTGTATTGTTTTTGTTTGATAGCGTCAAGGTTTTTAACCCTTGATTTATTTTTTCAGATCATTTCTTCAAAACGCAGGAGTCTTCTTTCCCCCTCTGTATTTGTGTGCTGGGGGGAATGATTTTTTGGTGGGGATGATATGCAAACAGTCTTTTTGCTAACACTTGTTAAAAAATTTCAACGTGCTTTAGATCTGTGGGTTTCCGGTTACTCTTTTTATTGCTCTCCCATGTTTGTAACAAATGATTAAAAGCTCCTTTAAAAATCTTTTCCTCATCGCACTAAAAAGTTGGGATATTTTGTGGGCCCTGATAAGATTTTTTGCAAAGCAAATGCAGTTGGGTGGGGACCTTTTTTAGTAAGGGGCTTGCATCTTTTTACCTAGAGCTCGTCCACCCCGTAAGGCAAAAATACCCCTTTTTTGAGTGTCAGGGTAAAGTAAAAAAGGCGGGGGAGTATCATTGGCTTCATGTTGAGAAGGAGGGTCTATTAAGCGCCCCTTGGGGGGGTAAATAGATTGCCAATTGCTTTTTTAGACAGCCACTTCTTTGCTACTTCGGAACTTACTCCTGCTGCAATGTCAGGGGGGTTTTTTTTTTAAAAGCCCTGTCCTTTCCATACCCTTTTGGTTGGAGTGATCTTAGAGAGTTTGGCACCATTGTTCTAATAAATACATAAAAAAATTGCCTGTTGGGTTAACCCAAACCCTTTTGTGTAAGAAAAAATACTTTGTCATGCCCCCCCAATAAAAGAATCCGCCCGTCTTCTGGGTTTCGGGGTTTTTTAAAAACCGAAGCTGTGGGTTTGTAAAGGAGATATTTGTTTGTTACAATGTAGTATCTTTTATTGCCCCGCAACATCAGAAAAGTTTTTTGCGCGTCCTTGTTCACGAAGTTTTTCATTTAATAAAGTCTAACGAGCAATTTTTTGTCTTTCGATTCTGCCTTGCCTGTTCAGTTGTTCATTGTTTACTGTCTCTTCCTTTCCGTCTGTATAAAGTTTAGAAAAAAAAGTATTGACTGTAAAAGCAAGTGGTTAACTACAGCACCACCACCTAAACATAAAGAAGCCTTTTTTATTTGGACTAATATTTTTTGGAATGAAACCCGTTTTAAGGCAAGTTTTTGTACAATGGGTGCTGTTACAACCACAACTAGCTTGGCGCTATCCTCAAAGCTAGTTTTCCCAAACAGCGGCCCCATTTTTAGAAGGGGCCCCTCCCACATGTATAGCCTCACTAAGACTGCCCAAACGGCCCCGCGTGGTAGACCAATTGACTGCTTTTTTTGTACTCAATTTTTTCTTAAATATAAATTTTTTATTTATTCTATTAATACAAAAGAATGAAAACATTGTCAGGTTTTTTGCTTTGCAATGGTTGTGGCTGGTTGGGTTTTGGCTTTTTTTCTTGCTTTCGGTTCGTTTGCTGGGGGGCGTTTCTCCCTAACCCCATGGGGTAACCCCAAATTTCCCCTGCGTTATACCATATATTAATAAAACGAAAAGTTTTTTTTGGTGGTGCTGTGTCTTTTTTCTGTGTTTTATGGGATTGTTTTTCTAAAAGCCCGATAAGACTTTTTCTTTGTTGGTTGCTAAGTTTTTTTTTTTTGTCGATTCCATTTTGTAACCTTTGCCAGCTTCAACTCTCCCAGGTTTTTTTTTTAAGAGTCATTGTGAAAGGGAGGGTTGCTCTTGGTTCTTTACCTTCTCCTGTGTTTCCCGTTGGTTCATGGCTGTGTCGTTCCCCACTTTTTTATTGGTTAAAAATTTTTTAAAGTTTTTAAAATTATCATATAACACTGGTGCTAACAGGAGCCAAAAAGGTAAAACATATCACAGCCAAGTGTCTCCCGCTTCTAGACAAAAAGGACTTGTGAGAGGTCATATTAAGTCACTTTTGGTCCACATTAAGACCCTACTTGTTTCTTTGATATAGACCCTAACAGATGCCAGACTTTTCCCTTTTTGCTCCAAAAAGAGAATTTTCCCATTAAAAAAACTTAATAATGTTTTTTGGTGATAACTCCACCGTTTAACTGTTAGTTTTGTCCAAAATAATCTGGTTTTTTCCCCAAGCAGCAAGAGAGTACAACTTTCCTTTTTACCGTAACTCTTCTCATCTGTTATTTCTTCTTTACTAGAACCAGTAGATGCATCAACAAAAGTTCGTCGAATTCATTTGTTACTTTATCATAAATTTTTTTGTAAAAAATTGTTGTTGTTTTGACAAGTTTTTGAAAGTTGTTGAAAGTTGTTTTTTGGGGGCTTGTTTATTTCTTAAAGTTCTTTAAAATGTTCTTTTGTTTTAGTTCTTGATAAATTCTTGAAAAGTTTTGGGAAGTTCTTGGAAGCGTTTTAGTTGTTAATAAGTTCTTGGGAAGTTTTTTGCAAATTGTTGATAAAATTGTTAATAAATCTCTCTCTTCCCTCTCTCTCGGGGGGAGTATTGGTCCACTCCCTCAACTAGCAATGCAGCTGAAAAAAACCAAACTTTCAAAAGGGCCCCAAACAGGAACTGCCACGGTCTAGCTGACCGCGTGAAATGAATAAAACAGGGGACAGTCACAGGGGCCCATGCAGAAAAACCAGCTTTAAAGGAGGGGAAGGGGGGAAAGACCGGTGTTTGGTGAGCTTCGTTTCCAGGTGTCATGCTTGAGTGATTTTTTGGGTCCTCGACAGGAACGCTGGAGGTTAAGAAAATTAATGGGTTTCGATAGGGCTGAGGGTCGCAGTGCCACTTGGAGTGCAGCCGACTAAATCTGTGTAGGTAAAAACCCCAAAAGCTTTTTTTTTTAATGGCAGGTGTTTACAGGGTGAAGTGAAAGCGAGGCGACGAAACAGGGATTGAAAGCAGGTGAAAAAACGTTATAACACTATATACAAAACCCGGGGGCAGTCGACGCCCCAACCATATCAACCATAATTTTTTGAGAAGCTCGAGTCCTTGTTTTAGGTAGGGTGAGAGGTTGTTCGATTCTGACGAAAAATCTACTTACCAAAAAAGCAAGGGGGGAAAAATAAATTCAAAAAACTTTTTAATGAAAAGCCGCACGTCTTCACTGCACAATTACCCCTGCGAAATGGGGCAAGACGCTAGGGGGTCGATTGCTAAAAAAAGAGTTCTGGCGGAAATGGTCACTGTTACTAACAGCGTTCATTGTCTTGTGATTGGGGAAAAAGGGAATAACATGAGTATGTTTCCGGGGGGGGGGAAAACCCTGCGTACTATTGAAATTCCCTTTATTCGTTTCAAACCATTGAGTGCTGTTTTCCCTTCAAAACAGCGGGCGAGGTGTGTTCTCCCACCCCATTTCTTTTCCCTCTTCAACCTTTTTTCGTGTACCATATAGCATAAATTCCCATTTTTATAGTTTTAAACCCCTCAAAAATAAATTGTATTCTTTCAGTTTTAGTGAGAGATAGGGAAAAGGGGCCCTTCAAATTGTTTTCCCCAGTTTTAACTAAAACGCGGCAAGTTTTAAGCTGATTCGGCTGCGCCTTTCCGGGTCAAAGTTTCGAGGTTTGGTAAAATTTCGGCAAAGGAGCTTGAAAGCCCCTTTTTCCCTATCTCTAAAGTTTTTTTTAAGGCGCCGTCCCATTGGGGGGTAAGAACGATGCCAGCAGCCCGCTGGGGGAACACTTTCTGATATTTTGAAAAATTTTTCCCCTTTATTGCCCGTGAGATGTGTTTTGCTGTGTTGATCAGTATAAAAAAAAGAGGTGCTGTACATCATTTTTGCGGGGAAAAGTGTTTAAGCCCAAGAATAAGGTCATCAACTGTGAACCCGGGTTTCGAAGTTTCGATTTCTGCCTTTGAAAATAGAATATTGACTTTATGTGTCGTGTCACGAGTCTGAAGATGACTTAATGCTGCTGCTATAGAAGTGCATTCCTTTCGTACTTAACAGGGTGCATCCACTTTCTATATATTAAAGATCTCGGCATCAACCGGGCCCCAGAGATACAGACACCCGCGTGTTAGTCAGGTAATTTAGCAACCCGCTAAAGTTGCATTCATAAAGTAACTGAAGTGGACTGGTGGTCTCAGTCTTCCCATGAGCCCCCATCACGCTCATCTGGTAGAAGCCCCCGGCCAAAAAGTCCCTCAAAGCCTTAGGGAATTGGAACCCACAGGTCAGATCTTTTGACCTCAAGTTAAGGATCAATTTAGATCAGTTGTAGAAAACACGGTTGTTAGTTCCATAAACTTGGGGGGAGGTAATTTCGCTTTGTTACGCCACAATGTTCCCCTACAATAACTTTGAGTAGGAGGGCCTTCCCGTATAGGGCTTAAAGATTTTTTAAGGGGGGGGCAAAAAATGCAATTTCCCCCCAAAAGTTTTTCAAAACAATCAAAATTTTTTTATCATTTTGACAAGAGGGATTTTTTTAATTTCCCTTAATATTTCTACGTAGACCTGTACAGATGAACCTTTTCTTTAATAAGGATTTTGCCGTAAAGGATTTTTTCCTTCTTCATTGGTCAGACAGCAACAACATTGTCGTTATGAGCGAAAATGCTTGCCCGCCCTTAAGGGCCTGACAAGCAGGGCCAAAGCATCCGACCATGAGAGAGAGAATTTTTCTCCTTTAATTTATTGGGAAAAGAGGCAGGGAATGGACAAGAAAGCAAAAATAACAAGTAGGAGTGACTGAAGGGAAAAAAAAGGGAAAAGGGAGGGGGAGAAAGGGAAGAAAGGAGGAAATTCTAGCTCAGAATTTCCGTAGGCGGGGATGTGTTATACTGGGGCCCCCGCATTCCCCCGGAGGAATAATGAACTAACCAAGCCAGGGGTTTTCCCTTTTTTGGTCATTAGTTTACGAAAAGTAAAAAAAATTTGATGTGATAGCAGTGAAGATGTGATAGCAGTGAAGATGTGAAGAGAGAGATGTGATAGCAGTGGAGATGTGACATCAGTGGGGATGTGACAAGAAAGACGCTGGAGATGTGATAGCAGTAGAGATGTGAGAGCAGTTTGGGGTTGACAGAGATGACAGCAGTGGAGATGGATAGCAGTGGAGATTTACAGAGGTGACACCCGTGGAGATTTTTTTACAGAGATGTGACAACGTGGAGATGTGACAGCGTGGAGATTTTGACAGAGATGTGAAAAAGTGGAGATGTGATAGCAGTAGAAATGTGACACCAGTTGAGATGTGACAGAGATGTGAAACGTGGAGAATTGACAGCGTGGAGATGTGAATAGATGTGATACAGTGGAATGTGATAGCAGGGGAGATGGACGAGATGTGATAACAAGTGGAGATGTGACAGCAGTGGAGATGTGACAGAGATGTGACAGCAGTAGATTGAAGCAGTGGAGATGGAAAGAGTGTGAAACGTGGAAAAGGTGATAGAGGGAGATGTGACAGCAGTGAGATGTGACACAGTGGAGATGTGACAGAGAGTGATAACAGTGGATGTGATAGCGTGGAGATGTGTAGCAGTGGAGAGTGTGAAATGTGACAGCATGGAATGTACGAGATTGACAGCAGTGGTTGATGTGAACAGAGGATGGTTTTTACTTTTTTTTGGTTGAGATGTGACAGAGATGTGACAGCATGGAGATGTGACCCGAGATGGACAGCAGTGGAGATGGACAGAATGTGAAGCAGTAGGATGTGAAGAGTGTGATAGACGGGAAAAGTGCGAGAGTGGACAGCAGTGGAGATGGACAGAGATTTGGGCAGCCCTGGGGATTGACAGAGATGTACAGCGTGGGGATGTGCGAGATGTGTGCAGTGGAGATGTGACGAGATGTGAAGCAGTGGAGATGTGACAGAGATGTGCAGCGTGGGGAGTGACAGAGATGTGACAGCAGTGGATTGTTACAGAGTTTACAGCGTGGGGATTTAGCGTGGAGGGATCACCCACAGTCACCCGTTATCATGCCACAGTCACGTTATCATGCCCGGTCACACGTTATCATGCCGGTCACACTTATCATTCCACGGTAAAGTTATTTGCTAGAGTCACAGTTTCAGCAAATCACAGTTATTTACTATAGTCAGTTATGTATAGTCAGTTCTTACAAAGTCACTTTTTTATATACGTCACATTATCATACCCATAGTCACAGTTATCTTTCTATAGCACAGTTATCATCAAGTAATTGTTTCATACATGTCCCAGTTCAAACTTAGTCAATTATCAACTAAGGGGTTTTAGTTATCATACTTTAATCCCCCGTATCATACTTAAAATCACGTTTAATTTCATAGTCACGTTATCGGGGCAGCCGAGTTATCATCTTAGTCACAGTTTTTTAAAAATAGTTACATTTATCAACAAGTCACAGTTATATATATAGCACAGTTTCATGCTATAGTCACAAATATTTTGATTTCAGTCCAGTTATTATGGTACGTCACAGTTATAATATAGTCACAGTTTCATACTATATCACAGTTTCATACTACAGTCACGTTATTATGGTCAGTCACAGTTTTCATACTATGTCACGTATTATGGTCAGTCACAGTTATCATATATAGTCCAGTTTTCATATATATTCATTTAGTACTAAGTTACAGTATCATATTTTTCCAGTGATCATACTATAGTCCAGTTGTATACTATAGTCAAGTTGTCATGGGAGTCACGTTATTTTTGGTCAAACACAGTTATCAAATTTAGTCACATCATCTTATATTTACAGTTATTAAAGGTTCAGTCCCGTTATCTACTGTACCACGTGTCGAAAATATAGCACGTTTTCAAACTTTTAACCATTTCATACTATAGACATTATCATGTTTTGTCACAGTTTCTATAAAATCCGTTCCTACTATAGCCAGGTATCGAACTATAGAAGTTATCATGGTATAGTCACATTATTATGTACAGCACAGTTATCATACTATAGCACATTTTATGGCACAGTGAATCTTTTTGTAAAACAGTTACACACAAAACCCGTTATCATACTATATCGAGTTATACTATAATCAAGTTACATACTATTCAGTTTCATACTTTAAACACAGTTATTATAATATAATCCAGTTATAGGGATGTCCAATTTTATGGTAAGTCCCCGCTATCATCTTTATAATTTTTTTACAATGTAAAGTTGTTTTGGTACAGTCTAGTTTAAAATATACAGTCACAGTATCATACTATGTACAGCTATCATCTTAGTCACATTATCATGGGAAAGTCACAGTTATTATGGACGTCCAGTTATCATGCTATTTCACGTTTTTCATGCATAGTACATTATCAGCTATAGTACAGTTATCAAAAATTAGTCACGTTATTGGGACAGCAAAATTATCATACTAATCACAGTGACATACTATAGTCACAGTGATCAACTTAGTCACATTTATTACTATGTCACAGTGATCATCTAAGGCAAGTTATCAACATAGTCACAGTTAATTTTGGGACGTAAAAAAATTTTTTTTTCTAATCAAGTTATCATCCCTGTCAAAGTTTTCTACTATGTTTTGTTATCTACATAGGGCACAGTTATAAACTTTAAAGGAAAGTTTCATTATAGTCATAGTTATATTTCTATAGTCAAGTTTTTCATACTATAGTCCCCAGTTACATGGTATAGTAACGTATCTACTATATCACAGTTATAAATTTAAATTTTCATTATCATACCATAGTCACAGTTATTATGGGACAACACAGTTTTTAGGGACAGTAAAAAGTTTTTCAAAAGTGTCATTTCATACTTTTACATTTTATATTAAAATTAAAATTACTACTATAGTCACAATTATCAGATAGTCACAATTATTGTGTTCAGTCACAGTTAACACTATAGTCTAGTATCTACTATAGTCACGTTTCAGGTTAGTCAAAGTTATTATGGACAGCAAAGTTATCTACTTGTCCAGTTATATATATAGTCAAGTTATAATATAGTCACAGTTAGTGTACTTTTTCACAGTTATCAACAAGTCACGTTTGCATAAAATTGTACAGGTAACATAGTCCAGTTATCTACTATAGTAAAGTGATCTATATAGTCACAGTTATATTTAAGTCACAGTTATCATACTATTGTCCAGTTATCACACTATAGTCCAGGATATTATAGTCCCAGTGATCATACTATAGGCACATTTATAAAACTATAGTATAGTTATTTGGTACTTTTAAAATTTTCATATTTGCAAAGTTATCATATATGTCCGTTTTTTAGGGTACAGTAAAAGTTATATAAAAAACCAGTTATCATACTTAGTCTAGTTATCATCTAAGTCCAGTAATCATACTATAGCACGTATCTACAAAAGTCACAGTTAAAAAATATAGTCACAGTGATATATATAGTCACAGGATCATATATGTCACAGTGATCATAATAGTCCAGTTGTCATGGTCAATACTTTTATTAGGTATAGCACAGTTATTATGGACGTCACAGTTATCATACATAGTCACAGTTGCATCTAAGTCACTTTAACATACTGTAGTCACAGTTAGCATATATAGTCACAGTGATCATACTATGTCACGTTTTTCATCTATAGTCACAGTGATCTCTATAGTCACGTGAATACTATAGTCACAGTGATATACTATAGTCCAGTTGTCGGGTACAATCCAGTTTTTTTGGTATATACATTTATTATGGTACAGTCACAGTTTCATACAAAAGTCACAGCTACTTACTATATCACAGTTAGCAACTGTAGTCACAGTTAGCAACTATATCCGTGATCTATATTACGTTATCAACTTGTCACAGTTATCGTACTATGTCACAGTTATCATAATTACCCCTTTATAAAATTTAAATCACTGTTTTCATCTAAGTCACAATTATATATAGTAAAGTTATCATCAAAATTAATTGTCATGGAAATACATTTTATGTATAGTCACAGTTATCAAACTTAGTCACTTTATCATCTAAAGTCACATTATATACAAGTCACAGTATCATCTTAAACAGTTATCTTGTTTTTTGTTACGAGTTATCATAAACGGAAACTTTGTTTGTACTGCTGAGTTTGGGAAAGGGTGGCATTCGTTTTCTCCTTTTAAAGTCCCTAAGAAAAACTGTTGCTGCACATGCTCTTTGAAATGGTGTGTCATACATCCCCAAAAAGTTGTTTAACTTTCAAAAAGTGGTGTTTTTAAAAAAATTGTGTTTTCTGGTTCATTTTTAAGACTTTTACTTTTTTAATCTACCAAAATATGAAATTTTCAAAAGGGTCATTTTCAAAAAACATTTTTAAACCATTTGTTTTGCTAAATTTTTCATTTTCTGAGACTTCTTGTTCCCAAACATTTTCTTTGCTTCGGACCTTTAATTTTTTATTTTTAAAGCACTTTTCCCAAAAAGTTATTTACTGTTTCTTTAAATTTTGGGTTCCAAGGGGGAATAAACAAAAAAGTTGCAGGTGCAGTTTAATCATGAATTAAAAGGTAAAATTTTTGAAAAACAAATAAAAAATTTTTCATAGCCCCCCCCCTATTTTCCTTCGGGAACAAAAACCCCCAAAAACGAACCGCCTAGCTGGCCAATGCATTAAAATTTACAAAGGAAGTGCAAAAATCATACGAGTTACTCCCGGGTCTTTGGGGTGGGGGAATAAAGCAGACGACACTTTCCTCTCCGCGGGACAATTCTTTCTTGCCCAGGACCCAGTGCAGATGGTGACAGTGAATCCCAAAGGGGGAGGGGCAAGGAAAAGCCAAGATGATGCCGCTGAAACGGGATGACCTCTTGGTTCGAGGTAAACTCCGCTGAAGTTTTTACTGGATTTCGTTGGGAAAGCATCAAAAACACAGAGACGATAGCCATCCTGAAGAAAACATGAACAGCCTAAAAAACCCGTGGACACAAGCCCTAGCAGCACCCACGTTTTTTGTGGACAGCAAAGTTTTCACCCGGGGGTGGTGGGGTAATGCACAAACCCTTCCCCTGCTATGACATGACACTACGGGATGACATAACAACCTGTCAAACCAACCAAATAGTGTTTGATGAGAAGCACTGATGGACCTATTCCATCGCCCCTTTCCCGTGACTACATGTACGGGCATCATGCTGTAGATAGAACGGTGACAGTACAGCATGTCAGCTGCCAAGGTGAAGAACACACGTTGTTTCTCTCCCTCAGCATGTCTGTAGAAGCCCACATGTTGGGTGTTGGTAGCAAGGAGACCGGGGAACAGCAGGGGGGAAAGGGCCGGTCGCACCACGTTGGGAGCACGTCACTTCTTTGGGGACCAGGTTGCCCGGGTTTTCCCCTGGGACGAACCGGGACACCGTTTCAGGGGACTCCTTTGGCACCACCCGCACTGTGTTGCGGGTCACCCCCCGTTGCTGGTCATGAACATTGTCCCCAAGAGGTTTTGGGAAAGAAGTGTGAACTCTCCAAGGCCCACATGATAAACCATTTTTTTTCTCGGTTTTTTTTTTCTTAGTTTTAGTTAAAATATGTTCAAAGTTTTCACTTTTAGTTTCGGTTATCTCCTGTCTTTTTTGATCTCACAGTTTTAAAAAATCTGAGGGGGTTTTTTTTCCCTTTTTATGTGAGAGAAGATGGTCGTTGGTTGATTTGTTACAAGTGTGGTTCCCAAAGCTATTCAAGCTAAGGGTTGTGTGCCAAAAGTTACACAGGGACAGGGATTCTGTGTGCAGGACCCGTTTTTGGGCGCCTTAAAAAAGGGGGTCCAGTCCTGGTGCATGTGTCGTGTACTGGGGCTTTTTTTTGTCTTTATTCATGTCTTCTATCTCTCTCTCTCTCCCCTCTCTTCAAGGGGCCCTAGCCATAAATAAAAAATTTCGAGCAGTTCTCCTCTCTCTCCTTTTCTCTCCCCTTCCCTTTTTTTCTTCTCTCTTCTCTCTCTCTCTCTCTCTCCCCCTCTCTCCCCCCCTCTCCCCCCCCTCTTCCCCTTTTTCCCCTCTCCTCTCTTCCCCCCCTCTCTCCCCCCTCCTCCCCTTCCTCTCCCCTCCTCTCTCTCTCTCTATTCCCCCCTCTCCTCCTTCACAGCCTCAAGACAGCCATGATGTGAGCTGCTGTGACTGTCCACAGGTTCACTTGCTGTAGATCGTTTTCAAACGGATGTCAGCAGATTTGTGTATGGACCAGGACACTGCCTGATGGTGTGGTGCACTGTTTGATGGGTTACACCCTCAGTGCACCAACGTTGTGTATCTGACAGTAGCACTAGGTCTCCATCACTTGGATTCTTCCTGTTAGGTTTGGTGTCCGTGTGGGTGCCTGCATGCCGGCAGGAGAATGGAATACAGCGCCACGTGCAGGAGCCTGGTATTGTAGTTCATCATTTGTTTTTATCTTGTCCTTTCCAATATGGTGCATAGATGTTGGTGCATAGACATAGGTCTATGCACCAACATCAGACTACGATGATAAAGCAATCGAGTGTTTCTACAAAGATTTGGAGAGCGCCATCAAATCAACTCCAAAGAAGGACTTTCTCGTGATCCAGGGCGACTGGAATGCCAAGATCGGACCTGACGCTTATGACCAATGGCCAGGGACAGTAGGCCGTTTTGGCGTGGACGAAACTAATGATAGAGGTCTCAGACTTTTGGAATTCGCAAGCAGCCACAATCTTACTGTCGCCAACACCTTATACCCCCACAAGACATCAAGAAGAACGACGTGGCACTCACCAAATGGAAAGACACATAACCAGATTGACTACATCTTGGCCCCCAAACGATTTAAGTCGAGCATCAACAAAGTCCAGACAAGAAGTTTCCCTGGCGCTGATATTGGTAGTGACCACGACATGGTACTCATGACCCTACAGATCAAGCTGAAGACCAAGAACCAGAAGAGAAATCCCCGTTTGCGGTTCAACATGGAAAAGCTGAAGGACCCCGAAAGTCGCTGGAAATCTTTAAAGCTGAGATAGGGGGCAGATTTGCAGCATTGAATTTCCTCCAAGATGACATCAACAACCTCACTGAGACCTTCAGCAAGACATTCAGGAGACAGCGCTGGAGATCCTTGGGAAAGAGAGGAAAAAGAACCAACCGTGGGTTACCAACGATATCCTGGACCTGTGCGACCAACGTAGGGAGCTAAAGCCAGTGAAGAACAAAAACCCAGAAACGGCCGAAGAGTATAGAACAGTCAACAGGTCAATCAAGAAGAAGATGACTGAGGCCATGGGGAACTGGATGTCAGAACAATGCTCCAAGGTTGAGAAGGCAATGGCGAAAGGAGACAGCAAAGAGGCGTACCAGACCATCAAGGTACTAACCAAGTCCCAGCAGCCAAAGACTCCGTTATTGAAGACAAAGAGGGGTCAGTCCTTACAGAGAGCGCGACTATCATGAAGAGATGGACAGAATATTGCAGAGACCTGTACAACTACAAGCTGAAGGCTGATCCGAACAAACTTCACGAGCAAGATCCCAGCCATCAGATCCTGAAAGCACACAGGTGCTGGAGGAAGAGGTAAAAGAAGCAGTAAGATCCCTGAAAGGAGCATGTCACAGGGATTGACAACATCCGGCTGAGCTCATCAAGAACGGAGGCCCAGAGATGATCAAGGCATTAACAATCATCTGCCAACGCATCTGGACCAGCAAAGATGGCCTGAACAGTGGACCCAATCCATCATAGTTCCACTTCCAAAGAAGGGAGACCTGAAGAAGTGCCAAAATTACAGAACAATCAGTCTGATAACCCATCCAAGCAAAGTTATGCTACGCATTGCCTTGAACAGACTGAAACCACAAGCAGAAGAAATCCCATCAGAAGAACAGGCAGGATTCAGACCCGGTCGAAGCACTGTCGAACAGATCTTCAAACATCAGAATGCTCATAGAGAAGCATCTCCAACATCAGCTACAGCTCTACAACAACTTCATTCACTTCAAGAAGGCCTTCGATCGAGTGTGGCAAGAAGCTCTGTGGCAAGTCATGAGAGACTATAGCTTCGACGAGGACCTGATTCAAGTCATCCAGGCGCTGTATGACAGCTCCCCCAGTGCAGTCCTCATGGGTGGAGAAATCGGGGAGTTCTTCCGACTTCAGTTGAGTTCGAAAGGCTGCCCCCTATCCCCCGTTCTTTTCAACGTGTTCCTGGAGAACATCATGCAGGAGGCCCTCCTTGGCTTCAAGACCACAATCACAATAGGAGAAAGGCCAGTCTGCAATCTTCGATTCGCAGACGATATTGATCTCATGGGCCGCAGTGAAGAAGAACTCCAGGATCTCACCACCAGACTGGAAACATCAGCCAATGCCCATGGTATGGAGATCAGCACGGAAAAGAGCAAGATCCTAGTGAACAGTACCACACCGACCACTCCCACCAAAGAAGGCACGAGCACACAAGAGGTGAAGATCAGACTTGCTGTGGCACTCTCCTCCATGACTAAGCTGGCGAAAGTGTGGAGAAACCACAACATCAGAACCCACACTAAGGTCAGACTCTACAAAGCACTCGTCACATCCATTGCCTTGTACAGCTGTGAAGCATGGACACTTACTGCCGATTTAGAACGTCGCATTCAAGCCTTTGAGATGAAGTGCCTCAGACGGTCCTGAACATCACCTACAGAGACCGCAAACCAATGACTGCGTCTGGCAGCAGATCGAGGCACTGGTGGCAAACAAGAACCATTGCTAGTACAGTCAAACGGAGGAAATGAAGTGGTTGGCCACACAACAAGGCATAACAGCCTGTCAAAGACAGTCGTGCAGGGAATGGTGGAAGGAGCAAGGAGGCAGGGACGACCACGCAAAAGCTGGATATCCAACATCAAGGAGTGGACCGGCTTCACTGTACCAAGCCTCCTGAAAACAGCCCAGGACAGAACCATTTGGCGGTCCACTTGCAGCGTCCGTGCGGGTACCCCAACGGTTGTCCCGACCAAGGGATGAGTACATTCCAATGTGAACAATGCTGTCAGTGTTTCGAGGGAAGTTCTGGTTTGAGTCTTTCGCTGCTCATGGCATATCCGACATACTGAATGTTGATGAGTCATAACGTTTTTTAGAAATGGCACCTAAAAGTTCTGGCTGGAAACTTTGGAGGACAATGGGTATATGGTTCGACAAGCGCTCCTGTCCCACTCTGTTTATGATTAAAAAAAAAAATTTCAATAATAAAATACATTTTGGTCATGACACATACCCACATTAGAGATGAGGCTTTTAAGACAGGGAATTCTGATTACTTTGGCTGCCAATATGACAGTATTATCTTTGCATCAAAAGAATACCTAAAATCGTAATGTGATGCTAATCATTTCAACACGCACCTTGTGATCAGAATGTAAATTCCCCGATGACTCTGTACTCCTGAGTTGAGGTGTACAATGATGATAACGATGTGCAAGTTTTGGGGTTTTATGTCTTTAGGGGACGGATAGTCATGGTCGGGCAAAGCTTTCCCCAGCAGTTTAGCAGCGTCCCGGGGTGGTTACACTGGATGGGTGCCGTTTGGGCGCCTTTGGCTTCAGTTTCAGTTTCCCTTCACCAGCTGTAAATGGTACTCCTCTTTAGGGCAGGGAAGGTAAAGCACGAGGGAGAGGAGAGGCGCCGCCTCAATATGTGCCCTTAGAGAAGTGGGTCTCCGAGCCTCGCTCCCTACGACCTTTTAGGTTATGGGACTCCTTTACCTTTACTTTATGTCTTAATGAAAACTGTTGTTAAAATTTAATCGATAGTGTATGCAGACAACAATTTTTTAAAGTCAAAAGGACATT
>CM054158.1:10553967-10599153 GCA_028751875.1 Rapana venosa
ATAAACTTTAAACTATAGTCAAGTTATTATGGTACAGTCAAAGTTATCATACTATAGTCAAAGTTATCATACTATAGTCACAGTTATTATGGTACAGTCAAAGTTATCATACTATAGTCACAGTTATCATACTATAGTCATAGTTATCATACTATAGTCACAGTAATCATACTATAGTCACAGTATCATACTATAGTCACAGTTATCATACTATAGTCACAGTGATCATACTATAGTCACAGTGATCATACTATAGTCACAGTGATCATACTATAGTCACAGTTGTCATGGTACAATCACAGTTATTATGGTATAGTCACAGTTATTATGGTACAGTCACAGTTATCATACTATAGTCACAGTTAGCATACTATAGTCACAGTTAACATACTGTAGTCACAGTTAGCATACTATAGTCACAGTGATCATACTATAGTCACAGTTATCATACTATAGTCACAGTGATCATACTATAGTCACAGTGATCATACTATAGTCACAGTGATCATACTATAGTCACAGTTGTCATGGTACAATCACAGTTATTATGGTATAGTCACAGTTATTATGGTACAGTCACAGTTATCATACTATAGTCACAGCTAGCATACTATAGTCACAGTTAGCATACTGTAGTCACAGTTAGCATACTATAGTCACAGTGATCATACTATAGTCACAGTTATCATACTATAGTCACAGTTATCGTACTATAGTCACAGTTATCATAATATAGCCACAGTTATCAAACTATAGTCACTGTTATCATACTATAGTCACAATTATCATACTATAGTCACAGTTATCATACTATAATTACAGTTGTCATGGTACAATCACAGTTATTATGGTATAGTCACAGTTATCATACTATAGTCACAGTTATCATACTAAAGTCACAGTTATCATACTATAGTCACAGTTATCATACTATAATCACAGTTATCTTGCTATTGTTACGAGTTATCATAAACAGGACTACTTTGTGTTGTACTGCTGAGTTTGGACTGGTGGCACTGTTCGTTTTCTCCTTAAAGTCCGTAAGAAAACTGTTGCTGCATCATGCTCTTTGAAATGTGTGTGTCATACATCTCTCAAAGTTGTTTAACATTCAAAAAGTGGTGTTTTTATTAAACAGTTGTGTTTTCTGGTTCATTGTACAGACGTTTACTTTTTGTAATCTACCAAAATATGAATTACATCAAACGGTCATTCTTCCACAAAACATCTTTAAACCATTTGTTTTGCTTCAATCTTTTCATTTTCTGATGACTTCTGTGTTCCCTAACATTTTCAGTTGCTTCGGACCTTTAATCTTTTAGTTTTGACAGCACATTTCCCGAAAAGCTTATTTACTGTTTCTTTAAATTTGGTTCCACAGAGGTAATAAACAAAAAAGTTGCAGGTGCAGTTTATCAGTGAACTTAAAAGGTAAAACCTTATGAAAACAAGATACAAATTTTCATAGCGCCCCCCTCTTTCCCCTTCAGGAACAAAAACCCACCAAAAAACCAAAAACCCCAATAGCTGGCAAAATATTTTAAATATAAAAAGGGAAAGTCCCAACAACCCTACGAGTTATGCAGGTCTTTGGAGGTGGGGGGAATCAGACGGGACGACACTTTCTCTCCCCGCGGGAAAATTTTTCTTCTTTTTGGGAACATTTGGGGAAAACAGTGAGATGGTGACGTAAATGCACAGAGGTTTGGGGAAAAAGGAAAATCCGGGGGGGGGAAAAAAAATGATCCCGCTGAAAACGGGATGACCTCTTGGTTCTGCGGGTTTAGAACTCACGGCTGTACGTTGGAAATGGATTTCGTTGTGAACAGCATAAAAAACCACAGTTGACGTCATAGCGCATCCCTGAAAAAACATAAAACAGTAAAAAACCATGATGGGACAAAAGAAATTGCAGAAACCCCTTTTTCTTGTGGACCCCAAGTTTTTCCCGGGAGTGGATGAGTAATGCACAGACCCTCTCCACTGCATGACATACATTTTATCTGGGATGACCCTAAACAGACCTTTCAAGCCCAAACCCAAAAAGTGTTTGATGAAGAAGACACTGATGGACTTTTTTCCCTGCCCTGTCCTGTGACGTACATTTACGGGCATCATGTTTTAGATAGAAAAGGCTGACCCCGTACAGCTTTTAAACGGGGCCAAGGGGTTTTAAGAGACACCGTTGATTCTTCCCTTTAGTCCATGTCTGTAGAAGACCGCTGTTGAGGATGTTGGTAAAAAAGGAGGGGCCCGGAACAGCAGGGGGAGGAAGGGGGCCGGGGTTTAAACCCACGTTGAAAGGGGCCCCCCGTCCACTTCTTTGGGGCCCAGGGTTTTCCCGGTTGTCCCCTGGGACGAACCGGGACACCGTTTTAAAACAGACCTTCCCCTTTGGCACCAAACCCCAAAGCAAAAGCTGTTGCTGGCCCCCCCAACCCCCCCCCTTCAATACCCTGTAAAAGATTTGGGGAAATGTAACCCCTTTAAAAGGCCCTTGAAAAACCTTTTTTTTTTTTTCCAACCCGGTTGAAGGGGCAGGAATCCCCAAAGTTCTCGGTTTTTCCCTGAAAGTTTTAAACCCCCAACTTTAAAAATTTTTTTTATAGGTTTTTTTTTTTCCCCCGTTTTAGGGAAAAATTTTTGTTTTGTTTGGTTTTCCCCTTTTTTTTTTCCGGTTTTTTTCCGCTGGTTTTTTCTCCCCAAAAGTTTTAAATAAATTTTGGTGAGGGTTTTTTTTTGCCCGTTTGGGACGTAGTGGGATGGGGTTTTTTGGTTTTAAATTCTGGGTTTTTCCTACTTTTCCTTTTCTTCCCTTCCAAGGGGCCATTTAAAACCCATTTCCCCCGAATTTAAACCTTTTCGGTTCCGGGTTTCTTTTTTCTTTTCGGCTCTCTCTTTTCTCTCTCTTTTCTTTTCTTTCTCTCTCTCTCTCTCTCTTTTTCTCCCTTTTCTCTCCCCCTCCTTTTCCCCCCCCTTTTCTCCCCTCTTCTCCCTCTCTCTTTCCCTCTCTCTTCCCCCCTCTCTCTCCCTCTCTCTCTCTCTCTTTTCTCTCTCTTTTCTCTCTCTCTCTCCTCTCTCCCCCCTTCAACAGCTCTACAAAGCCCGGCCCCAAAGGGCTGTGGGGCCCGCCCGTAGCTGTCACCAGGCCCTTTGCCTGTAGTTCGTTTTTAAACGGATGTCAGCGATTTGTGTTGGACCAGGACACTGCCTGATGGTGGGGTGCATGTTTGATGGTTACCCCCTCATGCACAACTTGTGTACTGACGTAGCCTAGGTCTCCATACTTGGGATTCTTCCCCGTTAGGTTTGGTGTCCGTGTGGGGGCCTGCATCCGGCAGGAAAGGGAAAACAGGCCATGCAGGAGCCTGGTATTGATTATCATTTTTTTTTTATCTTGTTTTTTAAAATTGGTGCAAAGTTGGTGCATGACATGGGTCTATGCACCAACAAGACTACTTTTATAAAGCAATCGGTTTTTTACAAAAGTTTTGGGAAGCGCCATCAAATCAACTCCAAAAAAGGACTTTCTCGTGATCCGGGGGCGCGGGGAATGCCAAGATCGGACCTGAGTTTAGAAATGGCCAGGGACAGTACCCCTTTTTGGGTGGCAAAAACTAAGATAGGGGGTCTCAGATTTGAATTGAAAAAAAATTTCTGTGCCAAAACCTTTATCCCCCAAAAGAATCAAGAAAAACAGTGGCATCCCCAAAGGGAAAAAGACCATAACCAGATTGACTCCCATTTTGGCCCCCCAAATTTAAGTCGAGCACCAACAAAGCCAGACAAAATTTTCCCGGGCGCTGATATTGGTGGGCCCGACAGGGTCTCTGACCCTAAGTCAAGCTGAAGACAAGAACCAAAAGGAAACCCCCGTTTGCGGTTCAACAGGGAAAAGTGAAGGCCCCCCGAATCGCTGAAATCTTTAAAGCTGAGATAGGGGGCAGATTTGCAGCATTGAATTTTCCTCCAAGAAATGCATTATCTCAACCTCATGAGAACCTTCAGGCAAAAGACCATTCAGGAGACAGCGCTGGAGATCCTTGGGGAAAGAGAGGAAAAAGAACCAACGTGGGTTACCAACGATATCTGGACCTGTGCGAACTAACGTAGGGAAAGCTAAAGCCAGTGAGAACAAAAACCCTGGAAAGATACGGCCCCGAACCGAAAGAGTATAGAAAGGTCATCAGGTCCAATCAAGAAGAAGATGACTGAGTCCAGGGGGAACTGGATGTCAGTACAATGATCCAAGGTTGAGAAGGCATGGCGAAAGGAGGACAGAAAAAAGAGGCGTACCAGAACCATCAAGGGTACTACCTTGTCCAGAGCCAGAGACCACCATTATTGATATGACAAAGAGGGGTCAGTCCTTTACCAGAGAGCGCCACTATCATGATAGAGGATGCGAACAGTATATTGCAGAGAACCTTATCAAATACCAAGCTGAAGGCTGATCCGAAAAAAACTTCACGAGCAAGATCCAGACCATCAGATCCTGAAAAGCACAGGTTGGATGGAAGAGGTTAGAAGATGCTAGGTTAAGATCTGAATGAAACGGTAGGCAAGTCACCAGGGATTTGACAACATTCCCGGCTTGAAGCTCATCAAGAACGGAGGCCCAGAGATGATCAAAGGCATTAACAAATCATCTGCCAACGAATCTGGACCAGCAAAGAGTGGCACTCTGAACAGTGACCCAATCCATCATAGTTCACTTCAAAGAGGAGACATGAAGAAGTGGCCAAAATTTACAGACCAATCAGTCTGATAAGCTCATCAATGCAAAAGTTATGCTACGCAATTGCTTGAACAGACTCGGAAACCACAAGCAGAAAGAAAAGAAATCCTATCAGAAGATCAGGCTAGATTCAGACTCAGGTGATAGCACTGTTCAACAGAGCTTCAACATCAGAAATGCTCATAGAGAAGCATACTCCAACATCTGCTAATGCTCTACAAACAATTCATTAACTTCAAGAAGGCCTTCGATCGAGTTGTTGGCAAGAAAGAAGGCTCTGTGCAAGTCATGAGAGACTATAGCTTCGACGAGGACCTGTATTCATGGTATCCAGGCGCTGTATGACAGCTCCCACAGTGCATTGTCCTCATGGTGGGAAGAAATCGGAGGGAGTTATTCCGGACCCTTCAGTTGAGTTTCGACAAGGCTGCCCGCTATTCCCCCGTTCTTTTCAAGTTTCCTGGAGAACATCTCATGCAGGAGGCCCTCACTTGGCTTCAAGGACCACAATCACAATAGGAGAAGAAAGGCCAGTCTGCAAATCTTCGATTCGCAGAAGACGATATTGATCTAATGGGCCGCCAGTGAAAGAAGAACTCCAGGATCTCACCACCAGACTGGAAACTCAGCCAATTGCCAATGGTATGGAGATCAGCTGGAAAAGAGCATGATTCCTAGGTGTGAACAGTACCACCGACCATCCACAAAGAAGGGCACGAGCAACAAGAGGTGAAGATCAGGACTTGCTGTGCACTCTCCTCATGACTAAGCTGGCGTAAAGTGTGGAGAAAACACAACATCTGAACCCACCTAAGGTCAGAATCTACAAAGCACTCGTCACATCCATCAGCCTTGTACAGACTGTGAAGCATACATGGACACTCTACTGCCGATTTTTAGAACGTCCGCATTCAAGCCTTTGAGTATGAAGTGCCTCAGATCGGATCCTGAACATCACTACAGAGTCCGCTAAACCAATGACTGGTCTGGCAGCAGATCGAGGCACATGTATATTGAGTGGCAAAACCAAGAACCATTGCTAGATACTGTCATACGGGAGGAAACTGAAGTGGTTTGGGCCACTCAACAAGGCATAAAGCTGTCAAAGACAGTCGTGCAGGAATTGTGTGGAAGGAGCAAGGAGCGGGGACGACCACGCAAAAGCTGGATATCCAACATCAAGGAGTGGACCGGCTTCACTGTACCAAGCCTCCTGAAAACAGCCCAGGACAGAACCATTTGGCGGTCCACTTGTAGCGTCCGTGCGGGTACCCCAACGGTTGTCCCGACCAAGGGATGAGTACATTCCAATGTGAACAATGCTGTCAGTGTTTCGAGGGAAGTTCTGGTTTGAGTCTTTCGCTGCTCATGGCATATCCGACATAACTGAACTGTTGATGAGCTCATAACGTTTTCAGACTGGCAACCTAAAGTTCTGTGCTGGAAGCTTTGGAGGACAACTGCTATATGGTTCGATCAGAGCGCTCCTGTCCGACTCTGTTTAATGCATTAAAAAAAAAATTTTCAATAATAAAATAGCATTTTTGGTTCATGACACATACCGACATTAGAGATGAGGCTTTTAAGACAGGGAAATTCTGATTACTTTTGGTCTGCCAATATGACAGCTATTATCTTTGCATCAAAAATGAACTACCTAAAATCGTAATGTGATGCTAACCTCATTTCAAGCACGCTCCCTTGTGATCAGAATGTACATTCCCAGATCGACTCTGTACTCCCTGAAGTTGAGGTGTACAATGATGATAACGATTGTGCAAGTTTTGTTGGGGTTTTATGTCTTTAGGGGACGGGATAGCTCAGTGGTCGGAGCACTCGCTTTCCCCCAGCCAAGTTAAGCAGCGTCGAGCGTGGTTACCACTTGGATGGGTGACCGTTTGGGCGCCTTGGCTTCAGTACAGTTCCCCCAGTTCACCCAGCTGTAAATGGGTACCTGCCCTCTTTAGGGTCAGGGAAGGTAAAGCAGCGAGGGAGAGGAGATGGGCGCCGCCCTCAATATGCTGGCCCTAGAGAAGTGAGGTCTCTGATGCCTCGCTCCCCTACGACCTTATAGGTTATGGGACTCCTTTACCTTTACCTTTATGTCTTTAATGAAGACTGTTGTTAAAATCAATCGATAGTGTATGCAGACAACAATTTAATGTCAAAATGGACAATGTCACTATTCGAATAGACATGTTTAACTCTTCACATAATATTTCTATTTTGACTGTGTTGTTGTTGTTGTTGTTGCAATCCTCACCTCTCGCTCTCTCTGTTCCTAAACTAACAGAACTCCACATCACCTCTTGCTGCACAGGTGTCAGTGGATGTGTGGAGGATGTGACATCATTGGCCTGACTTCATATAGGCTCTAGGCCATGTCACCCAATGAAGTTCAATCGCGCACACACGCACACGTGCATACATATACAGACACACACGCACGCGCGCGCACGCACACACAAACAAACACACACACTCACACACACACATGCACGCACGCGCGCACACACACTCACACACACCAGATTTTTTTTGTCTAATAACATTATGAGTGAAAAGGCGTTAAATTAGAGGGAGGGAGGGAAGGAGGGAGGGAGAGAGAGAGAGAGAGAGAGAGAAGAGAGAGAGGAGAGAGAGAGAGAGAGAGAGAGAGAGAGAATACTCTATTGTCTATAGCATCACAGCCTTTTAGACAAGGGGGAATATAATCAAAAGTACAGGAACAGAATCACCAATCATTTCATGTGTGCACATGCACGAGAGACAAGGAGAGATTGGTTGTTTTTTTGAGAGAGAGTCTGTCTGTCTGTCTGTTTGTTTCAACTGTGGGATAGTATTGACTACAGCTAGTGCGCTCTCTCTCTCTCTCTCTCCTCTCTCCTCTTCTCCTCTCTCTCTCTCTCTCTCTCTCCCTCCCGCTCTCGCTCTCGCTCTCTCTCTTGTTCTTAAATGACTGTGCTTGTAGTGTATTTCTCTAATTGTGAACAAAGTGTATGCGCGGGAGTCAAGTCATTCTTTTAAATTTCCAGATAGTGTGTTGGTGAAAAGAGAGAGAAGAGAGAGAGAGAGAGAGAGAGAAAGAAGTTGAGAGATAGAGAAGGGGGGGGGGGACGGAGAGAGAGCGCGGGAGGGTGTGTATTAATGTGTGTATCTGTCTGTCTGTCTGTCAATCTGTCTGTTTGTCTCTCTGTCTGTCTATGTGGTTGAGCGTTGTTTCTTTCGACACATGCTCTACCCAAGAAGACAGGTTGCCTGTCAACAAACTAACCAACCATCCAGCAAAGAAAGAAAGAAACAAACAAACAAACAAAGAAGGAAGGAAGGAAGGAAAGACAGATATCGACTAAACGTTCCTGCATGCAGCGCTGGCTTTGAACATTGATTCATCTGCACCACAATAAGACAATGACTATTTTTATATAAAAAAACTGAGAAAAAAAGCTTTGTTAAATACATGAATGCATGCAAGCATATAGGCCAGAACTCACACCACACACATATACACACAGACACCGCTAGCACACACCCACACACATATACACACAGACTTTCGCTAGCACACACCCACACACATTAACACAGACTCGTAGCAAGACCGCGAAACGCACCCCACAAACCCCAGACGCACGTGCGCGCAACACAACACATACATTGCGTGCGCGAGCATGTTGAAAGGGAAAAAAACAATTTTATGTTTATTTTAAAAGGTAAAGGGAGGTTTTGTTGTTTGTTTTGCTTTTGTTTGTTGTTTTTGTCGTTATGTTTAGTGTGATGCGTGTTCACCGCGAACAGAGAGAGAGAGGGGGGGGGGGGAGGTGCAGAAGACAGACAGGCAGAGCCAACTGTGGACAAAACTGTGATATAAACAGAGGATGATTTGCCCCCAGTAGAAGTGCCACACTTTGCTGCTGCTGAACGTCATCAGACGTCATATGACGTCAAATGTCTGGATGGCCTCACCAAGGCGGCTGTTGGTGTCTGCTTCCATCTGCTCCTGTCTGGGAGGGTCATCTGGTGAACAGCTCGCTCTGTGCAGAGAAGGCAGCAGAACACGGCGGCAGGTCCTCCACGTGGCCCCAGAGATTCGTGTTAGGCCGCCTCTGGGGCCATCAGCCAGAGAGGACCTGTAATGTTGCTTCAGATTTATATTTATCTTTTCTGCTGGCAGTTCATGCCTTGTTGACTTGTATTGTTCCGATTTCATCACGTTCATGGGGTAACTTTGCCAGCATCCTGTGCTGAATGTGCGTAGTGTGTCACACCACTGGAAAGTCCTACAGAAGAACAGTCGGCGCCACAACAGCTTTGGTCAACAGTGTGGAATGCTTGTCCCGTGCTGCCCAATAGGGAACACCAAACTGCCTGTTCTGGTCCCTGCAGGTCTTCCAGACATGGACCACGGCAAGTACTGCACCCATCCATCAGTCTGGTCTCGTTTCAGTCCTCTTCCAATTGCACAACAGTCTGTGAGTCAAACATGATCATCGAGAAGCATTTTGAAGAAAGTCTGAGTCAAACATGATCATCGACAAGCATTTTGAAGAAAGTCTGAGTCAAACATGATCATCGAGAAGCATTTTGAAGAAAACAGTCTGTGTGTCAAACATGATCATCCAGAAGCATTTTGAAGAAAACAGTCTGTGTGTCAAACATGATCATCCAGAAGCATTTTGAAGAAAACAGTCTGTGTGTCAAACATGATCATCCAGAAGCATTTTGAAGAAAACAGTCTGTGTGCCAAACATGATCATCCAGAAGCATTGTGAAGAAAACAGTCTGTGTGCCAAACATGATCATCGAGAATGCATTGTGAAGAAAACAGTCTGTGTGCCAAACATGATCATCCAGAAGCATTTTGAAAGAAAACAGTCTGTGTGCCAAACATGATCATCCAGAAGCATTTTGAAGAAAACAGTCTGTGTGCCAAACATGATCATCCAGAAGCATTTTGAAGAAAACAGTCTGTGTGCCAAACATGATCATCCAGAAGCATTGTGAAGAAAACAGTCTGTGTGCCAAACATGATCATCCAGAAGCATTGTGAAGAAAACAGTCTGTGTGCCAAACATGATCATCCAGAAGCATTTTGAAGAAAACAGTCTGTGTGCCAAACATGATTATCCAGAAGCATTGTGAAGAAAACAGTCTGTGAGCCAAACATGATCATCGAGAAGCATTTTGAAGAAAACAGTCTGTGAGCCAAACATGATTATCCAGAAGCATTGTGAAGAAAACAGTCTGTGAGCCAAACATGATTATCCAGAAGCATTGTGAAGACTCCGCATCCTCCTCAGTGGGTGAAGGGACTCTGGCCTGCTTGGCAAGCCTCAGAAGTCCATCTGTTCTGCAGCTCCATGTCTTCTGTCTAAGTTTGGCCTGAAGTCTGGGGGTTCTTTTGATGCGCTTTGATTTGTCTTTGCAAGATATAGCGCTAGACAAGTTCCATTTATTATTATTATTATTATTATATTAGTTGTTGTTGTTGTTGTTATGTCACCAAAATTCACATGTCATGTTTTTCGAATGTGAGAACTTTACAGAATATTTTTTTTGTAGCTGCCATCCCTAGCCCAGAATTCATTACCCTGCTTCAGAACTGGGATTGGAGTGAGTTGCCTTCTTCCACGCACTATTTCTGCTGCTTCATCTTCTGTGACGTTCCTGTCCTGCTGTTCCCACGCCGCTCTTTTCAATCGCTCCGCCACAGCCATACCCAGATTCGACATGTCGCATCCTCAGGGTCGGCAGTCCACAGAGGAGCCCATCAATATCAGACCGCCACAAGGCCCACCAGCCAGACGGGCCCTGCACTGCTGCTGGTCACTTTGGTGTGTTCAGTGCTGCCTGTTTGAGCTACTATTCGCAGGACACCACCTACTAAGCCCCCTACTCCGTCACCGTCACCGATCCCTCAGATTCCGAATCCTTTGGGGCGCCTTCGAAGCTTTGTCAACCCCTTTCCCCAGTCCCCCTACTAACGAACAGTATTAGCTCAGTCGCGGAGCCAGGCTTAGTGAGTAAACCCACCCGAGTGGCGACCACCCCAACGTGCCTCCTACGACCCTCTCTCATGAACCTCCACCCCAAAGGCCTGGACACAAACTCAACCAGGCACAGAAGTGTACGGGGAAACCGAAACTGTGGTCACCATGAGACCAGAGCGCCCGGGGCCACCGAATAAAGGGCAATATTTTTTTTGTATTGCATGATATGATGAATGACAATGACAATGACAAATTTCCCTTTTATTCGGGGATAATGAATAGCACCCATGTGTTTTTTTACATTCCAGTCCCCGCCCTTGGGGGATATAATATATGATAATAAAATAAAATAAAGTCCATAGCAATACACTCACACAGAAATACGGGGAAAATAAACTACACAAAAGCCCCCACAAAATCACCGAAAAGAGAGAGATAAAAAGCAACAAGTAAGAAAGTAAGCAAAACAGAAAACACAGAAACAACCGAAAAAAAAGCAAAGAAACCAAAAGAAAAACAAAAGTGGCAACAACAAGGGGAAGGGGACAACCAAATAATCCCCCTCCAAAAAACGAAGCCCCAAAAACAAAAAAAGAACCAAACAAAGCAAAACCTCCATAATTAAAGGATAAGAAACTATATAAATAGTATCATTTTGGCCCAACAGAAAGAAATGTCAACAAATTCATTGAAACTTTTATGGGAAGCAACAGCAATAGTAAACGACGCAAAACAAATATTGTATCAGCAGACTTACGAGATTATGTACAAGCAATTTGCATCCCCATGCACTCGTACACACACACACACACACACACACACACACACACACACACACACACACACACACACACACACCACACACACACACACGTACACACACACGCCGTTTTTGTGAGTTTATTGCATTTCTTAATTTTTTTTGACTCCTCATAATATTTTTGTTCTTTTAAGAAATCTCTAAAATAACATGCTTCCTCTAGTTCCTTTGTAAACCAAGGCGGTTTCCGGACATGTTTGATCCTTATGGTTTTTAATGGGGCTTGTTTGTTATAGATTTCAGTAAAAACTTTTATCGGAACTCAATGTCCAGGTATGGATCAGTAATATTGAATGTTTCCGAGAGCATGGAACTGCTTAACTCTAGTAAGAAAAGCTGCTCATTAAATTTTGTAAAAGAACGATAGGTTATAGTTTTATGGCCAGGTTTAGGAATTTTTGTTCCTTTTTTTACCATGAGGTACAGACTGGGGACGGGATAGCTCAGTGGTCGGAGCACTCGCTTTCCCCCAGCCAAGTTAAGCAGCGTCGAGCGTGGTTACCACTTGGATGGGTGACCGTTTGCGCGCCTTGGCTTCAGTACAGTTTCCCCCAGTTCCCCCAGCTGTAAATGGGTACCTGCCCTCTTTAGGGTCAGGGAAGGTAAAGCAGCGAGGGAGAGGAGATGGGCGCCGCCCTCAATATGCTGGCCCTAGAGAAGTGAGGTCTCTGACGCCTCGCTCCCCTACGACCTTATAGGTTATGGGACTCCTTTACCTTTTTTTTTTTTTACAGACTGGGTAGTGATCGCTGCTGTTATATACAGGGACATACATTTATATGATGTTTTTAGGGTCTGACACGTAGATGTGATCAGAAATTGTGTTAGATTTTGATGTGACTCTTGTAATAATAATAATAATAATAATAATAATAATAATAATAATAAATGGAATTTATATAGCGCTGTATCTTGCACAGACAAATCAAAGCGCTTGCACTCAACTCATTCTTACACAGTCATGCAACCAATAGCAAGTAATAGTTCTAACAAGTCCAAATGCACACACACACACACACACACACACACACACACACACACACACACACACACACACACACACGTTATACACTTTGGCAGGGTGATGGAATTTTGGGCTGTTGAAAAGCAGGGATAGCTATGAAATGAAACAGGAGAGGAAATTCTTAGGTTTGAAACAAATATGTCTTGAGGCCAGATTTAAAAGAGTCACAAAAAGGCCTTTGGCGAAGAGAGATAGGGAGGCCATTCCAAATCGATGGACCTGAAACAGAGAAAGAGCGACGGCCAACAGTGGACTGGTTGAATCTAGGTGTTTGTAAGCACAAGGAATCTGCAGCAGAGCGAAGGGAACGAGAAGGGGGATACAGGTGGAGACATTCACAGAGGTAGGAAGGTGCTGTTTTGTAGAGACATTTGTAACAGAGAGTACTGATCTTATAGTTTATTCTTTGTGGCACAGGCAGCCAGTGGAGAGATCGCAAGAGAAGGGTAATGTGCTCAGATTTTTTCTTTCTGAGGACTAGTCGAGCTGCAGAGTTTTGAATACGTTGAAGGGAGTGGATAGATGATGCTGGCAGACCAGCCAAAAGAGAATTGCAATAGTCCAGACGTGAAAGAATGAGAGATGCCACGAGTTTTGATGTTGCGTCTGTGGACAGGTACTTTCGAATTGCACTAATACGCCGTAATTGATAAAAGCACGACTGGCAGGTCTGGGTGATGAATTTTTGCATAGAGAGTGTGTTGTCAATAATGACCCCTAGATACTTTACAGCAGTGGATACAAGGACTGATGCATTGCCGAATTCTATTGAAGCTGTTGTAATGGAAGAGAGTTTCTTTTTGGTCCCTACAAGCATGGCTTCAGTTTTATCAGCGTTTAGTTGTAACTTGTTCTCTATCATCCAGTTTTGGATATCTTGAAAGCAGTAGGTCATATTCATCAAGAGGGAAGGCAGATTTTCAGGAGTGTCACTGCTTAGAATCTGAGAGTCATCTGCATAAAAAGTGATGGTTGATCTGATGACGGTTAATTATATGTGACAGTGGAGCGGTGTAGAGAGTGAAAAGAACAGGGCCCAGAACTGATCCCTGCGGGACTCCACATTCCAGTCTGGCAGGTACTGACTGAATCTTGTTTACTGTGACTGTCTGGAATCGGTCAGTCAGGTATGAGCTAACCAGGTGAGGGCTGTACCAGTAACACCAAACGTTTCTTGAAGACGGGAGAGAAGGATAGAGTGGTCAATAGTGTCGAAGTCTGCAGATAAGTCGAGTAGAGTGAGGAGGGAGATTTTCCCTGAGTCAGAAGCAAGTAGAAGCATGTTTAAGGTGTGAAATAGGGTGGTTTCAGTGCTGTGGTTGGCACGATAGGCAGACTGAAACGCAGGAAGAAGACTGTTGGAGAGAAGGTGATTGTTGAGCTGTTTCAGAACTACTCTTTCAAGGACTTTAGAGATAAAAGGTAGGTTGGAAACAGGTCTGTAATTCTTCAGAATGTTAGGGTCAAGGTCATGCTTTTTGAGTAATGGTGTGACTAAAGCAGTTTTGAGAGCTGAAGGAACATTTCCAGAAACAAGAGATGAGTTTACTATCTTTGTGATAGCGGGTATGAGCTGTGGCAGGCACTGCGCGAAAAGAGAAGCAGGTATGGGGTCGAGATCGCATGATTTTATAGTCATTCTTTTCAGAATTGTCTCGATTTCTTTCTCGCTTGCTGGATGAAAGAACAGGAGAGGAGTGCCAGAAAATTGAGGATCACAAATTGCAGGCTGGAAAGGAGTCTGATCCAAGCTAGAGCGAATGCTACGGATTTTGTCAGAAAAGAATGCAGAAAATATAGAAGGAAGTTCAGAGTGGTTGTAGATAGAAGGCAGAGGGATAGCCTTCGCTGATCCAAGCAGAGTGGATGTGAGGGAAAAGAGAGATTTCATAGATGTGGCATCAAGAACTTGAGAAGAGTAATACTTTCTTTTTGCTGAATGGATTAAGGTTTTGACTTTGTTGGTTTGTTTACGAAGAAGCTGTTTGTTTATTTCAGTTCTTGTTTTTCGCCATTGCCGTTCTAGTTGCCGGCGTTTGCGTTTTGCGACCAGGATGTCATGGGTGTACCATGGTGCATAGGGCCTATCAGGCAGGAGATGGTCAGTAGGAGGTGCATGGTCATCAAGGAGTTGGCTGAGGACGGTATTGTAGTGTTTAGAAGGGTCAGTATGGTCAGGGATTTGTGATAGACGTTCAGAAGCTTGGGAAAGAAAAGTTTGAATATCTATGGCCTTGTGGTTGCGACGGGTAATGAAACTTCTTCTTTCTGATAGGCTTGCAATTTTTTAGGGAGAAAGAATGGTAGAATGATCGGAGAGCAGTTCGTCAGTGACAGATACAGACTGAGATGTGACTAGACCTTGTGAAACATCGGTGATAATTCAGTCTAAAATGTGACCAGATCTGTGTGTTGGTTCGTTTACCAGATAGGAAAGAGAGTGGTTAGACAATAGACAATGACAATAGGTTAGACAAAGAAAGAGAAAGACGCTTAACATCAGGAGAGGACTGGTTGTCAAAATGGAAGTTGAAGTCACCAAGAATGATAAGTTTCTTGGGAGAGAGGCTGAAATGGTCAAGGAGTGATTGAAACACTTGGTGAAAAACTGAAGACCTCAAATTGTTTCTACGGTTGGGAGGTGGACGGTAAAGGCAACAGAAAGTAACAGAGTGGCTCTTGTGGGTGAAGTAAGTAATTGGTGATGATTGAATGAGTTCATAACCTTGGTCCATCGATTTTTTACTTTTGCTAGGTCAATATTAAAATCACCTAGTAAGATAATTTCCCTAGATTGTAATAGGACTACATTCATCATGGAGTCAAACTTGTCTTCCAATTTTTTCTTTCTGTTGGATTTCTGTAGCAGAACCCTATTATGATAGGTGCTACACCTTTTATAGCTACTTCGATCGAGATGGATTCTACTACATAACGTTCAAGATGGAACAGACGTTTGAACTTACAGACTCACTCATATAGATTAAGATACCTGTTTCTTTGGGCTTTTGTGGATCTGTTCGCACGATTTTATATCCTGGAATGGAAATGTCAGTGTTGGTTATGTGTTCTGAAAGTCTTGACTCGGAAAGCCCTAGTATATGAAATGATTTGCCTTGGTTTGTGATGAGTTTTGTTATATCTTCGATTTTATTGACTACATGGTTTATATTTAGGTGGCAAATTCGTAAGCCATCCTTGGAGAGCCATGAATTGTGTCTTGAATACATCTATTGAGTTTAGTTTGTGAGGAATGTATTAATGTGTGCAAGAATAATGAAGATAGGAAGAAAAGAGAGACAATGAATAATAATAGGGGGGGTGGGGAGTGAAAAGTTGATAGGGGTATAGGGGTGGAAGGGTGAAAAAAGGAGTAAAATCAATTACCACTCTATAGCACACAATGTGTGTATAACTCAATCAGTCCGACAGTAGTTTGGGGGGGGGGGGGGAAATCCACAGGTGGCGTGGTTGGTTACCGAGAGAAAAGGGGATAAAACAACAACAACAACAACAACAACAACAGAGCGACCTAATCACCCTCAACAAGCGAGGCCAGACAATACAGTAAAGCACCTGTAAATAAAAGATGCCAGAATATGAATAATAAGCACAACTACAATCAGCACAGTTCCTGGAAAACATGATTTAAGAAAAAAGAAAGAAAGAAAAAGAAAAAAGAAAAGAAAGTGATGAGCACAATCAGCACTGTTCCAGAAAGCTTGGTCCTGGTGTAGGAGATTGCCACTGGTTGTGTCCTGTCACTGTTTGCTTCACACTGCAGCACTGGGTGGGCGTGTCTCAGCACAGAATAGCGATATATAATATAAAATTAAACTGTCCCCAAATTGATATATAATATAAAACTAAACTGTCACCAAATCGACATTTCAAGGCCATGGGTAGCAGAACACTGGAATCAGTCCTTGTAAGATGTTATGCAGCTTCTAACTAATGATTGGTTAAAGGAAGAGTTCATACAAATGCATGCACGTATGAACGCACATTCATATTCTTGTTCACACACAACACGCACACACACACACACACGTACGTGCACACATACGCACACATAGGTGCACTTGCATACCCCCCCCCCACACACACACACTTAATGTGGAGTATAGGTAGGTGTGAATTTATCACACTATAGTTTCTAGCGTAACCCTAGACAGAAAAATTGGAGCTGGGTGAAGTCTGGTGGCGGACACTGCTGGGTAGGGTGGGGGCTGGCGGTGGGGAGAATGTAGTCAATTCAAGTCAAGTCAAGTCAAAAACACTTTAATCATCCTATGAAGGGCAATTACAGTACTGAGAGGCAGATTGATACGCATCAAAAATCTCAAAGACACAAAAAGGTATATTTCATATTGGTTAAAACATTGCAAAATGACTTCAAATAAAAATGTCACAAACACACACACACACACACACACACACACAAACACACACACAACGCGCGCATGCGCGCACACACATACACACACGCACACACACACACACACACACACACACACACACACACAACACACACACACGCACACACACACACACATCAATTGTGAAACTAAAAACACCATTGACTAGAAGACATAAAAACTTATAATTTACCACGCACATACGCAACACGTACGTGCGTGTGCGAACATACCCACGCACACCCACACCATGCACCAGTGTATGATTTCAATGTTTTAAAGACCACTGACTAGAAGACAGACTAATTTCACACCCCCACACACATAATTATGTATTGACTACACTCATAATAATGACAATCAGGCAAGTAATTCAGAGAAATGTAAAACTAGGTAGTCAACATCATTGTGAATTCAGAATTTGAATGTAGGGTCGTCACATATGGTAGACGTGGGAGGGTTTGTCTGTTGGCCCAGACACGGTAATTCAGGGGTTGAGGGGTAGGTTGGCGTCATCCAGGGACACTGGAATCTGATTGATACCCTTTTTGAAGCAGAGGTAAGGGCTGCGTCCTCTGTACGTCAGTGGGCCGTGTAGTTGGGGTTGTCAGGAGAGGCTGTCGTTGGTGTCGGGGGTCGGCGTATTTGAGGCTGTAGCTAACCTGTCTGTACCTTTGGGGCTGGGATGGAAAGGGTCAGAATATAAATCATTGCGTGGGGCCCCACTGGCGGTTGTAAATATAGCAGTGTGGTCTGCAAACGTGAAGTTTTCTGCAGAACACACTTTGGCAAGGGACATATTGGATAAGTTAACGGTCTTCTTTAGAGGATGTCATCCCATTGGGGGGATAATGGACGATGCCAGCAGCCTGGCTTGGGGGAACACATGCTTGATATTTCTGATAAGTTGTGTCCATTTATTGTCTGTGATGAATGTATGTTTGCATGTGTTGGTTCCAGTATGAAAAATGAGGTGCTGTACATCATTGTTGCGGGGAATGTGTTGAAGCCAATGAATAAGGTCATCAACTGTGAGACCTGAAATGCTGATGTTTTGATTTCTACCTTTGTAATAAAGAATATCTGACTTGATGTGTCGTGTCACTGAGTCATGAAGATGACTTAATGCTGCTGCTATGGAAGTGCATGTGCTTTCAGACTACTTAACAGGGCTGCACTCTACACTTTCTATCATATTAATAGATCTCGGCGTCAACCGGGCCCGAGAGATACAGACACCTGCAGTGTTGGTCAGGTAGTTTGAGCAACACGCTCAAAGTTGCATTCATAAAGTAACTGAAGCTGGACTGTGTGGTCTCAGTCTTCCCACTGAGCCCACAGCACGCTCACTCTGGTAGAAGCCGACCAGAGTCCAAAAGTCCCTCTAAGCCTTATGGAATTGGAACCCACAGGTCAGATCAGTTTGACCTTCAAGTTAAGGGGAAATCAAGTTAGAATCATGTTGTAGAAAGACACTGGCCTTGTTAGTTCCATAAGTTTGGAGCATGGAAAATTCGCCTTTGTTACGCCAAAAGCTGTTCCTTATTCAATAACTTATGAAGATAGTGTAGGCCTAGGGCCTGTATAGGTCATTAAAGAAATGTTTAGAAGGAGGGGCAAGCATGCAATTACCCCATCAAACGTCTTTCTCAAACAATCCAAATTCTCAAATCATCTATGACATCAGAGGTATTTTTTAATTTTCCTTAGATATTTCTACAGTAGACATGTACAGATTGAACCTATATCTTAATAAGATTTTGTCCGTAATGGACTTTTCCCCCTTCTTCATTTAACGCTCAGACAGCAACAACCATTTGGGCCATATGACGAAAATGCTTTGCCTGCCGTTAAGCCCGAAAATCGGGGGCCAATGCACCGACTTCAGAAGAGAAATTTTCCCTTTTAAATTTTATTCTGGGAAAAGGGGCAGGGAATGGACCAAGAAACAAAAAAATAGACAATGGGAGGTGACTGAAGGAAAAGGGGAAACAACAAAAAAGAAAAGAAGGAAAAAGGGGGGAAATTCCTACCAAAAATTTCCAGTACGGGGATGTGTTTATACTAAAGGGCCCCCCGGCATTCCAGGGGGGGAAAAAATGACCTAAACCCAAAGCCATTTTCTTTTTTTGGGTTTATTTACAAAAAAAGAAAAAAAGGATTTGATGGGTAGCAGTGAAAGTGATAGCATAAAGATGTATAGCTAAGATGTGATAATGGAATGTGCCAGCAGGAAGATGTCAGAGTTTGGGGACAACAGTGGAGATGGTGACACCGTGGAGAGTGACAAAATTTTGGGACAACAGGGAGATGTGATAGCAGTGAGATGTGACAGGATGTGCAACAGGGAATGTGATGCAGGGATTTACAGAGATTTGACAGGGGTGGGAGTACACCAGTGGAGGTGCAGAGATGTGATAGCGTGGTTTTTGGGAAGAGATTTGACAGCGGGGAGAGTGACACCATGGTGTTACAGAGATTGATAGAGGGAGTACGAGATGTGATACAGTGAGATGTACGCATGGAGATGTGACAAGATGTGACACAGGGAATGTGAAGCTGGAGATGTGATAGCATAAAAAATGGATAGCAGTGGAGATGTACAGAGATGTGATAGCGGGGAGATGTGATAGCAGGGGAGGGGGAAGCAGGGGGAAGTGACAAGATGTGATAGCAGTGAAAAGGGGATAGCAGGGGGATGTGACCCATGGAGATTGACAGAGATGTGATAGAGGGGAATTTACAGAGATTGATAGCAGGGGAAAATGTGATGCATGAAAAATGTGATAGCATGGGGAGTGATAGCGTAAGATTTGAACGTGGGGAATACACCAGTGGAGGTGACAGAGATGTGAAGCGGGAAATGTGATAGCAGTGGAGAGGGATCATGAAAAGTGAAGCAGGGGGATGTGACACCAGGGGAGATTGACGGAGTGATAGCAGGAAATGGAACAGGGGGGATGTGATAGCAGTGGAATGTGACAAGATTGATAACAGTGGAGATGTACAGCGGGAATGGGGCAGCAGTGGAGATGTCAAATACAGCAGGGGAGATGTGATAGCAGTGAAAAATTGATAGCAGTGGGGAGTGAACCAGGGAGATGTACGAAAATTATAGCGGGGAATGTTACAGAATGTATAGCATGGGATGTGATAGCGTGAAATGTGATAGCGGGGAGATTTGATAGCAGGGAAAGTATAGCATGGAATGTGACCCCAGTGGAGTTTGACAAGATGTGATAGCAGGGAAAATGTTTACAGGGGGGATTGATAGCGTGGTTGACAGAGATGTAAAAGCATGGGGATGTGACAAGATGTGATAGCAGTTGAGATTGTAGCATGAGGTATTTTGCCACATCAAAATTTTATCAGCCCAGTCACAATTATCACCCCACATCACACTTTCATGCCACGCACACTTATCACCCCGGTCCACTTATCACGCCAAGTCACACGTTATCACGCCACAGTCACACTTATCCGCCACGTCAACTTATACGCACAGTCAACTCATCACCCACAGTCCCTTTTTATCCGCCCAGTCACAAGTTATCACGCCACAATCACAGTATACGCCGCAGCACACGTTTCATGCCACATCACATTACATGCCACAGTCACACGTTATCATCCCCAGGGTCACACGTTCATTCCAAAGGTCACACTTATCTTGTAAGTCACAGTTACACAACTCACAGTTATCAAAATAATCAGTTATCATGTATAGTACGTTTCTCAACTAAAGCCCAAGTTATCATCTACAGTCACGTTACATACTATAGTCACAGTTAATACTATAGTCACAGTTATCATACTAAAGTTATATTTATCATATTTTTAGTCTTACTATCAACCTAGTCACAGTTACAACTATAGTCCCAGTTATATGTACACCAAGTTATTTTACTATATCAAATTATTATCATATTACAGTTATCATACTATAGTCCAGTTCATACTATAGTCACAGTTTCATGTATATCCGGGTATTTAGTTCAGTCACAGTTTTTATGGTACAGCCCATTATCATACTAAGAACATTATCAACTATGTCACAGGACATACTATGTACAGTGATCATTATAGTCACAGTTTCATTATAGTCACAGGTATTAATACAGCACAGTTTATTAGGGTACATCACATTTTAAATACTATACACATTTTTATCATACTATATTACAGTTTATCATACTTACCCCAGAGTTTTTAGTACGCCCACAGTTATCATACTTAGTCACAGTTATCATACTATACCCACAGTTACCATACCATTCAAGTTTTTTGGTCATTTCACAGTTATCATACTATAGTCAAGTGTTTATACTAAGTCACGTTATCATACTAGCCAAGTTATCATACTTTGATCACATTATTAGGGTAATCAAGTTAATATTACATACAGTCTCATACTAAGTCCAGCTATCATACTAAATGTCACAGTTATCATGGTAAAAGTCACAGTTTTTAGGACATCACAGTTTCAGCTTTACACAGTTTCATGCTATGTAAATTATCATATATAGTTACGAATCCTATATTACATTATCACACCATAGTCACGTTTTAGGTACAGAACAGTTATTATGGTACAGTCACAGTTATCTTTTCTATAGTCACAGTGATCATACTATAGCACGTTTTCATACTTAGTCATGGGTTTTATGGTACATTTCCAGTGTCATACTATTCACAGGATCAACTATATCACAGTTATCATAATAGTCACAGTTTCATACTATTTACGTTATCATACCAAGTCACAGTTTTAGGGTAAGTCACAGTTATTATGTACAGTCACATTTATCATACTGAATCGTTATCATCCCAAATCACAGTTATTAACATAGTCAAGTTATCACTAAGTCACTTTTTACATGGAAAAAGTCAAATTATTAGGGTACAGTCACAGTTATCTCTATAGTCATAGTTTATACTATATCACTTTCTCATGTATGCAAAGTTTTATGGTATATCAAAGTTATCATAAATAGTCACATTAGCATCTATATCACAGTTTCATACTATGTCAAGCTAGCATACTATAGTCACAGCGTCATCCAAAGTCACAGTTTCAACTATATCACAGGATCATAATTGTCACAGCATCATACTATATCACGTTTCACAAAAGTCCAGTTACATACTTGTCCCAGTGATCATACTATAGGCACAGTTACAAACTATAGCACAGTATTAGGGAAACACAAAGTTATCAACGTAGTCACAGTTATCAACAAAAGTCCAGTGATCATACTATAGTCACTTTATCATCTATATCACAGTATTACTATAGTTACAGTTATCATACCAATCACAGTTAATGGTACATTTCACAGTTTTTAAATGGTACAGTCACAGTTACATACTAGTCATTTATCATACTATAGTCACGTTATTATACTTATCAAAGTTACATGCTAAGTCCAGTTATCAGGGATAGCAAATTTTTATGGTACATCACAGTTATCATACATAGTCATATTTATCATACTATAGTCACAGTCTCAAGAAAGTAAAAAGTTATTATGGTATAGTCAAAGTTATCATAATATATCACATTAGCATCTATAGCACAGTTGTCATACTATAGTCACAGCTAGCATACATATCACATGTCATCCAAAACACAGTTATCATACTAAGTCACAGTGATCAAAATATAGTCACAGCTATCTACTATAGCCAGTTACTATAAGCCCCAGTATCATACATGGGCACATTTTAAAAAAACTTAGTCACAGTTAATGGTACATCAAATTATCATACGTAGTCAAGTTATCATACTATATCAAAGTTATCATACTATAGTCACATTACAACTATAGTCCATATCGTACTATAGTCAAGGTTAATAAAATATCACTTTTTACATACATAGTCCAGTTTTATGGTACTAAAAGTTATATACTAAGTACGGGATCATACTATAGTCACAGTTACATACATAGTCACATTTTCATACTATATCCAGTGTCTACTATATCACGTGATCATACTAATCCAGTTGTCAGGGAAAACAATCACAGTTATTATGGTAAGTCAAAGTTATTATGGTACATCACATTACATACTTATCCTTTAGCATACTGTATCACGTTACCATACATAGTCCAGTTATCATACAAAAACACAGTTTCATAATATAGCCACGTTTAAAAACTATAGTCACGTTATATACTATAGTCACTTATAAATACTATAGTCACAGTTTACAACTATAACCCACAGTTTCATGGTACAACCATTATTATGGTATAGTCACATTATTATGGTACAGTCACAGTTACCAACAAAAGCACAGTTTTTTCTTTCATAGTCACAGTTACATACATAATCACAGTTATTTTGCTATTGTTACTTTACTAAAAGACACTTTGTTTTGTACTGCTGAGTTTGGCTGGGGCACTTTTCGTTTTCCCCTTAAAAGTCCGTAAAAAACAGTTGCTCGCTTTCTTTTGAAATGTGTGGTCATACATCTCTAAAATTGTTTAACATTTAAAAAGTGGTGTTTTTATTAAACATTGTGTTTCTGGTTCTTTGACAGACTTTTTATTTTTATAATCTCCAAATATGAATTTTCATCAAACGGTCATTCTTTCCCCTAAATCTTTAAACCATTTGTTTTGCTTCAATGTTTTCATTTTCTGATACTTCTGTGGCCCCGACATTTTCATTGCTTCGGCCTTTAATCTTTGAGTTTTTACAACACTTTTCCCAAAAAGCTTATTACTGTTCTTTAAAAATTTGGCTCCCAGAGGTAATAAACAAAAAATTTCAGGTGCATTTTTACGAACTTTAAAAGGGAAAACCTTTATAAAAAAAAGATACAAAAAATTTTATAGCGCCCCCCTACTTTCACTTTAGGGAAAAAGAACCACCGAAAACCGAACGCCTAGCTGGGACAATGCATAAGGGTACAGAATGGAATGCCAAAAAACCCAAAAAGATTACTGCCAGTCTTTGGAGGTGAGGGAAAAACAAAGCAGACGACCTTTCTCTCTCCAGCGGGCAATTCTTTATCTTTACCACTGTAACCACAGGCAATGGTACAGTGACTGCACAGAGGATGGGCAAGGAAAAGCCAAGATGAGCCGCTGAAACGTGGATGCCCTTGGTTCTGCGGTGAACTCACGCTGTACAGTTTGGGACTCATTTGGGGTTTGACGGATCGAAAACACAGGAAAGACCATAGCGCATCCCGAAGAAAAAATAAAGTCCTAAAACCGTTGGACACAAACCAAAAGGCAGCACCCCCTTTTCCTTGTGGACAGCAAAGTTTTTTACCCGATGGGGGAGTAATGCACAGACAAAATCTCCACGCATACACTGGGCACATCTGGGGTGACTCAAAAATCCATTCAAGCCCAACAAGCCCTTTTTATATAAAAGACACTGACTGGGGCCCCTTCCTCGCCCTGTCCTGGACGTACAGTACAGGACATCACTGCTGTAGAAGAAACGGGTGACCGTACACTGTCCGCTAACAAGGTGAACAACACCCTTTTATTCTCTCTCTGCGTGTTGATGACGTCAGCACTGCTGATGTTAGTCAAGTACATGTTAATGACGTCAGCACTGCTGATGTTTGTCACTGACGTGTTGAAGCTGTCGGTAGTACTGTGTCATCATACAGATGCGTTGGCTTTGTCAGAGCTGATGTGAAGAGGTGTAAGATTATCCAAGGGGCAGGCTGATCATGCAAGTTTCAATCCTGACGTCATTAATAACCAAACCTGTGAAACATGATCGTTTTCAGAGCTGTGATGTCTCCTGTCAACGTTTCGGCAACAAGATCTTTAGAGCTGGACATTAGTACTTGGACACATCGTTTGTTCCGCTCTAAAATTGTGCAGAAAGGGAAGAAATGTGAAAGTCTAAATTAGACATGATCCATTTAATTCTTCAAAGGCTTGAACTAGTTACTTGCCATGCTGCTACCCCATCCCTTCTTGTGTCTCTTCTGATACCAGCAAGCTTTCACATCATTTCGTAGATAGGTATGTCTGTGCTGAAACCAGCAAACCTACAGCTCATTTCTTGGACAGGCGTCAGCAGGCATCCTGTCTTATACCTGACTATATCAGACAGTTGCAATCACAGCCTGGGCATTGCCTGTCTGTGAAACTACCATGGATACTTTCAGATGAAATGACCTTGGTAGAGTCCATATTGCGCATGTGTGAAAGTCTGTGTTGCAGCGTATTGCAGACTTACTTCAACCACATCCACCCATGACTCTATCTTTTATCTTGACCCAGCATCTGGCATCCCAGAAGTTGCCCCCTTCCCCTGCTGCCACTGTTTCCATCCCCCATAACTCTTTTCTGACTAGAAAGATGCATAAGAGAAATTGTCTATTTTGAATGACTGTGGGTAGGACATTTCCCTTCTGAATAAGCAAGTGGATATTTTGAAGACTCCAGCGTCACTACACATTCTGCTACAGCCTTCAGTAATGCTGCTTTACCCAGAGCTTTTGGCGTTCACCAAGGAAGCAGGCCCCAGAGGGCTGTAGCCCTGAGGACTGCAGGACAGGCCCCTGTTCACTGCCGAGGCTGCAGGCTGGCCACTTCAGACAACGGCCATTCCATGGGGGACATCCTCGTGAAGTTGGCAAAGGAATTTCCTAGACACTGATTCCTCCACCTGGTAAGGAGAAAACAGTATCCCTAAAGCTTATGCCCCAGGTGCATGCCTCAAACCAGGCCATCTCTTTAGCATCTTGAGCTTATTTTCAAAAAGACAGCCCACTACATTGGCAGGCAAAATTCATCGCCGATGATCAACAGCTACTGGGACATTCGATGCCCCTCCCCTCCACCATAATTGTATCGATTTTAGTCAATGTCCTTCTGGTTATGCAGAAAGCTACCTTCAAGACTCTGTTCCTTAAATACAATCCAAGTGGCATGGTTCATGTACTGTGCCTAGCCACTGACCATGGTGAAACTGAAACTCAGCAAAGCATCCATACATGTCTCCATGACATAACCCTGGCCTTGTATTTGTAGACTTCTTTGCAAAACACCATGTTCTGAAAGCCCGTGAAGTCATCCCTAAGCATCGCCATTATTTGATCATGTCATTCAGGGATGACTATCTCATTCATTGCGATGTATCCGTTCGTGCTGTTCAGATTTTTCTTCTCGACCTCAGAGACGCCATTGGTGACTTGGCAACCAACCCCCTGTCACTGACAAGGCAAGGAAAGAAGTGACGAGAAATCATTCTTCCACAGATCAATCCACGCCTGCAACCAGACAATCTCAACAAGTGTCTGGAGGTCACCGGGATTTTTGGCAAGGCTATGTCTTGGGGACACTTGGGGAGCACAAGGCATCGCGATACTGGACGTGGCATGCACCCAATGGAACCCATCACAACCAGGTCGACTACATACTGGTACAAAACCGGTTCAGATCTGGCATCAACAGAGCCAAGACGAGGACATTTCCAGGTGCAGACGTGGGCAGTAACCACGACCATGTGCTCCTGAACTTCAGAATCCAGCTGAAAAAGATCAGCAAGCCAAAGAATGTCACGCTCTCTAAGGGATTGTGGCTAAATCCCCACCCTTTCCCACTCTAGGTATCCTCCCGACAACAGCAAACATAGAACAGTGCCTTCTGCAGCTTATACCAACTACCACAAAGATTGTAAACTCATCTCTTCTTTCGGGAATTTTTCCACCAGAACTCAAAACTGCAATAGTTACACCTCTGCTCAAAAATCACGACCTCGACCCTAACATACTGAAAAATTACAGGCCTGTTTCCAACCTCCAAAGTCCTTGAAAAAGTAGTTCTGAAAGACTGCAGTATCTACATAGGCATATCACTCCTCAGCCATGTAGGGAAAATGTATGCAAAGATCTTAGACCAGCGCACTAGAACAAAAACAGAACATCTCCTCAGTGATGCTCAATTTGGATTCAGGAAAGGAAGAGGGTGCATAGATGCGATCTTTGCTCTCAGACAGCTGTGTGAGAAGGTGATCGAATACAACCGAGATCTCCACCTTATCTTTGTAGATCAAGAGAAGGCTTTGACCGAGTAAACAAAAACAAGTTGTGGAAGGCCTAGAGCAGTATGGCGTGAAGGGGCAGCGCTGGACAACAACCGAGCTATCTATGCCAACAGCAAGAGCGCAAATCCGCACGGGCCAGGAACATCTGACTGGTTCCCATTACATCGGGGGTGAGACAGGCTGTTGCCTCTCCCCTCTGCTCTTTGTCCCTTTAAAATGGACCAATTGCAAAGGAGGCCAACCCAATCCTGAGGCACTCAACGAACTCATGTTTGCTGATGACCAGGCAATAATACATAGCAAGAAGGCACAGCTCCAGGGGCACACAGATCAACTCAAACAGCACCTGCCAGGCCTATGACATGAAAATCAGTGTCAGTAAGACCGAGGTCATGATAGTCAGCAGGAGACCACCACACTCTGGACATCAATATCAATGGATCCCAGTTTAAATCAAGTCAGCGAATTTTAAAAATCTGGCAATGTATTTGCAGAGAAGGGAAGATTAGACCGTGAAATTGAAACAAATGTCAGAAGGCTAAGCGGTCAGCTACCAGCTCGCCCACTCTCCTGAAACATCCCAGCATCCCCATGGACACAAAGGCAAAACTGATTAACACCATCTTCCTGCCAACGCTCACATACCAGTTGTCAGACATGGCCCCCCCCACAAAGGCCCTCAGACGTAAACTAGCCACGTGTAAAATGAAATGCCTAAGAAGAGCGGTCAACAAGACCCGAAGAGACAAAATCAGAAACGAAGTCATCAAGACAGGGTAGGTGCAACACCAGTCCTACAACACATCGACCAGCAAGGATCAAGGGTTTCGGACACCTGACACGAATGCCTCAAACCACCAGCTCTTCGGGGCCACAAACCCCCCCCCAAGGAAAAAAAAACGGAAATTGGGGGTTTTTTTTTTGGTTTGGGGGGTTTTTTAAAAATTTTTTTTTTTTTTAGGGGTTCCCTTTTTTAAAGGGGAAAAATTTTTTTTTTTTTTTTGGGGTTTTTTAAAAAAAATTTTTTTTTTCCTTTTTTTTTTTTTTTTTTTTTTTTTCCCCCTTTTTTTTTTAAAAAAAATTTTTTTTTTTTTTTTTTTAAAAAAAAAGGGGGGGGGGTTTTTTTTTAATTTTTTTAAAAAAAGGGGGGGTTTTTTTTTTTTTTTTTAAAAAAAAATTTTTTTTTTAATTTTTTTTTTTTTTTTTTTTTTTAAATTTTTTTTTTTTTTTTTTCCCCCTTTTTTTTTTTTTTTCCCCCCCCCCCGTTTTTTTTGGGGGGGAAAAAAGGGGGGGGGGGGGGGGGGAAAAATTTTTTTTTAAAAAAAAAAAAACACCCCCCCCCCCCCCCAAAAAAAAAAAAAACCCCCCCCCAAAAAAAAAACCCCCCCCAAAAACCAAAAAAACCCCCAAAAAAAAACACCCCCCAAACAAAAAAAATTTTTTTTTTTCCCCCCCCCCCCCTTTTTTTTTTTGGAAAAAAAAAAAAAAAATTTTTTTTTTTTTTTTAAAAAAAAAAAAAGGAAAAAAATTTTCCCCAAAAAAAAAAAATTTTAAAAAAAATTAAAAAAAATTTTTTTTTAAAAATTTAAAAAAAAAAAAAAATTTTTTTTTTTAAAAAAAACCCAATAAAAAAAAAACCCCCCCCCCCCCAAAAAAAACCCCCTTTTTTTAAAAAGGCGGGGGGGGGGGAAAAAATTTCTTTGGGGGGGGTTAAAAAAAAAAAAAAATTTTTTTTTTTTTTTTTTGGGGGGGGAATTTTAAAAAAAAAAAAAAAAAAATTTTTTGGGAAAAAAAGGTTTTTGGGGAAACCAAAAAAATTTTCCTTTAAAACCAAAAAGGAAGGGGGAAATTTTTTTTTCCCGGGGGTTTTTTTTTTTTTTGGGGGGCCCCCTTGGAAAAAAAAACCCCCCCCCCTTTCCTTTTTTTTTTTTGGGGGCCCCCCGGGTTTTAAAAAAAAAAAATTTTTTTTGGGGCCTTTGGTTTTTTTTTTTCCCCCCCAAAAACCACCCCAATAATTTAAAAAAAATTTTTGCAAAATTAATTTTAAAAAAAAAAGGGGGACCCCCCCTTTTAAATTTTTGGGGGGAAAAAAAAAAAAAAAACCCCCCCCCAAAAAAAGGGTTTTAAAAAAAAAAAAAAAAAAAAATTTTTTTTTTTTTTTTTAAAAAAAAATTTTTGGGGGAAAAAAAATTTTTTTTTTAAAAATTTTCCCCCTTTTTTTTCTTTTTTTTTGGAAAAAATTTAAAAAAATTTTTTGGGCCCCTTTTCCCCCCTTTTCCCAAATTTTTTTCCCTTTTTTGGGGGGGGTTGGAAAAAAACCCCCCCCAAAAAAAAAAATTTTTGGGGGGGGGGGGGAAAATTTTTTAAACCCCCCCCGGGGGGGTTTTTAAAAAATTTTTTTTTTTTTTAAAATTTTTTTTTGGGGGGGTTTTAAAAAAAATTTTTGGGGGGTTTTTTGGGGCCAATTTTAAACCCAAAAAAAAGGGGTTTTCCCCTTTTTTTTAAAATTTTTTTTTTAAAAAACCCTTTTTTTTTTTTTTAAAAAAAAACAAAAAAAAAAAATTTTTTTTTAAAAAAAAAGGGGGTTTAAAAAATTTTTTTTAAATTTTAAAAAAAAATTTTTTTTTAAAAAAAAAAAAAAGGGGGGGGTTTTTTTTTAAAAAAAGTTTTTTTTTTTTTTTTCCCTACTTTTTTTTTTTTTTTTTTTTTTGGTTTTTTGGTTTTAAATTTTTTTTTTTTTGGGGTTTTTCTTTTCCCTTTTTTTTCCCCCCTTTAAAATTTTTTTTCCCCCCCCAAAAAAGGGGGCCCCCCCGGGGGAAAAACCCGGGGGCCCCTTTTTAATTTAAAATTCCCAAAAAAAAAAAAAAATTTTTCCCTCAAAAAAAAAAAACCCCCCCCCCCAAAAAAAAAAAAAAAAAAAAACCCCCCCCAAAAAAAAAAAAAAATTTTTAAAAAAAAAAAAAAAAAAAATTTTTTTTTTTTTTTTAAAAAAAACCCCGGGGGGAGAACCCAAAATTTCCGGGAAAGAAATTTTCCCGGACTTAAAAAAAATCGAGGGCTTTGAATTTTTGGGGGCTTTTAACAAAAAGACCAATCGAAAATATAAATTCCAAAAAAAATTTTTAAAAAAAAATTTAATTTCCAGCGTAATTTCAGGCCCCCGTTTCAACAACACCCCTATGGAAAAACTTTCCCCGGTGTACAAAATAAATTAAAGCTTTTATTTTTTGTTTTTTCAAGTTACCTTTAAAACCCATAACACCAAATTTTATTTTTATTTTTTACTCTGGCTTTTTAAATCTTTTTTATTTTGACAACACACCCCCTTTAATAAAAAAACCCAGCCTTACCCAAAAAGTCTTACCATTCCCCCTCTCTTGCTTTTCCCCCAAATGTTGTCCCCAAAAAAGAAATTTTGTCAACCCTCTTTAAAAAATTCCCCAAAAAACGCGGTTTTCCCTACCTTTGAAGGGCCCTTTCCTTACACTCCTTAAATTTTCCCCCCCGGCACTCGAATAATTTCCTGGAAAAAAAAATTCCCAACCACCCACCCCCTTTTAATCCTCAGGGTCCGGGTCCTCCCCGGAATTTTGAAAATTTTAATTGACCCCTCTCTTTCTTCCCAAAAACCCCTATTATTGGAACACTTTTAAAAAATTTCCAGCCCCCCAAGACATTTTTCCAAAAACCTAAGTTTCAAACCCCCCCCGTTTTCTATTTTTGGGCACGTCACCCGGAATGAAGGGGAAAAATTCCCCCTTCCCCAGCTGTTTTGCTTTAAAACCCCCACAAGCTTTTTTTCCCTCAATTTTCCCCCCCCCTTTTTTAAAAATTTTTCTGCACTGCTTCTATCTCCTGCGGGGCTGTTTCCAATGCATGATGAGGGAAAAAAGCAAATAAAAATTTGGGCCCAAACACCATCAGAGAATATGGTCACAGATAAAATCCGGATTTGTTGAAAAAACAAAGTGAATGGAGTGTCCATATAAAACGGAGCAGGTAAAATACAGAGGATCACCAAAAGATCAAGAAAGAAAAGTAAAAGGCCAAAGAAAAATGGATTAAAGAAAAAATTTGTCAGATATGGGAAGAAAATGTGTCTAAAGAGAAAAGCAGGGGGTTATCAAATTTTTTAAAAGAGCTCACACAGCAGAAGCTGCAAGAACAACGACACAAAGACAAAGACGGGAACCCCCTCCAGAAAAAAAGAAAACGTTAACAGTTTTGGACAGAACACTGTTCAAGCTTTTAAACCCAAAGACCAAGGGGCCCCCTGTGCATTTAACCCAGACCACCCCCAGAGGATGTGACTTCCTACCCTTTGGGGAAAGGGAAGGGTTGGGGGCACCCTTTTAAAATTGTGAAAAAAGGGGAAAGTGCAGGTTTGACAACACCCCAAAAGGTGATCAAACACAGGGGACAACTGGGATAGATATCCCCCCAGAATTTGCAAAAAGATCGGGGAAAAACCGGGGGAGTGGCCAACCCCTTTGGGAAACCCAATCACCCCATCATTATGCCCCCCAAGGGGGAAGGGGCCAATCTCCCGCAATCCCCAAAAACAAATCGAAAAACCCGCCTATAGCCATGCCAGTAAATGTTAAAGTAATTTTGGAAGAAAAAAAACCCCAACGGGTTGGGGAAGTGACCCATGCCAAAAGAAAGGAGGTTTCCCCCCAAACAAAATTCCCACAGAACAAATTTTAAAAACCCGGGGTTTCTTGTGAAAAATTACGCCAGCACCAAAAAGAAACTGTACCCAAGTTTTTCACAGATTTTAAAAAAGGGCCTTTTTGCCCAAGTATGGCAAAGTTTAGGGCCAAAATGAAAAAAGTAAAACATAGGGTCAAGGATCACCCAAAGACATCAAAGAGGTTTCCCAAAAAAGGTGGGTTTTTCAATTTACTTTCGGGCCCCTTTAAATTTGATTTTGGGGGGGAAAAACCCAAACTAGCGAAAGTGTTGCCCAAGGCACGGTTGGGAAGGTTTCCAAATACCTCCAGGGGGTAAAAAACATTAAGGTGTTCCTATCACCACAGTTAAATGTTTTCCTTGAGGCAGAATAACTGATGCCTTTAGGGAAACCCACACGGCACAGCCCAGAAATTGGGGGGCGGACAATCCCCCAAAACCCTAAATTTTCCCAATGAATCGAGGGATTCGGGAAACGAACGGGAACGGGCCAAACCAAAAAGTCCAAATTTTAATAAAAACTTTCCTCCAGAAAAACCGCATGGAGTTTCAGTGCCAAAAATAATCCCTCCCAAAGATACAGTCAGTGGAAAAGAATTTTAAAGGTTGTAGAACATTTCAAGAAACTTGCAGAATTTATTAGTGAAGGGGGTTTTGGGAAAGCCCGAAATCCTCGCGGCTAGCTGACAAACTTTTCCCCGCAATGGTGAAGCCCCAAAAACCATCGGGAAAAAAGACAAAAACAATCTCTCCCCGGGCCCAAAGGGAAGTTTTAAACCATTATTTTTGTCCGAAATCCTGACCCTTTTGGGGCCCACCCCAAAAAACCTCAAAAGAAGTTCCCTCCATTCCCTCTTTTTCTCCTTTCCCCGGGTTTTTGGTTGAGTTCAAACCCTGCCCATTTCACGAATTTTTTTCCTCCACTTTTTCCTTGGTCGCCTTTCTTCTTACTCCTTGGAAAAATGCCTTGTAAAACGCCCCCTTTGAAAGTCCTTTTGGATCTTGTGACAGGGCCCAAACCTTTTTAAAGGTTTAAACGTTTTTTTCAAAAACTTTTAAAAGGGTTTTCTAAATTGGGGTTCAAAAGGGTTTGGGCGGTTTTCTTTTAAAGAAACCTTTTCGTTGTTTTGGGCCCTTTTGTAGGAAAACCCAAAGATCCCCCAAAAAGGATCTACTCCACCCCCCCTGAATTTTTCCTCTCCAAATCGGGCAAAAAAGGGTCCATGATTTCACGGTTAAAAAAAAATTTAGGGATATGAAAAGGGAGGCTTTTAAGTAATTTTGGGAGTTAAGGAGATTTTTTTACCCTCCCCAGATGGTGTTTATTTTTCCCAGTGCGTTTTGTCTGTGAGCCCTCCCATATACTTCGGGCCCTTGGACCCCTTTGGTCGGGATACAAGGCTCCCAGGTTTTTTAAGGGCTTTTGAACTTTTTTTCCACTTTGTCTTTAAACCCCCTGTTATCAGTGCAAATTCCTTTGGTGTTTATTGGGCCCAATCAGTTTGGAAAATCTCGCATTTGTTTTCCCATCCCAAAAATTTTGGGGCCCCTTAGTAAGTTTTTCTGTTAGGCGGGAAAAGTTTTTTTTCTGACCTTTGTTTTTTCATCATTTGTAAATCTGCGAAGCGGGGGTTTGTAAATGTTCTCCCCCCAAAATGTGATGATCCTTCTTGATTTTAAAAAGTGCTTAGCCATGTTTTCCCTAAAGGAAGATTTGAAAAAGGGGTGAAGGAGTAGAACCCCTTTCCCTTCCCTCCCAACCCTGTTTTCAAAACCATTCCCCAATGTTTTTTGTAGAAACCCCTGCAACGGGGGCCCTCGCTGTACAGCTTTTTTGATAACACTGATCGGGTTTTGCTTTGGGTTTTGTTTGGTACAAATTCCCCGGTTGCCCAAAAGCTGCATCCCAACCCCCTTTGTAAAAATCCCTTCTTAAATTTTATAAATACACGGAAAAAGGTCTTTTTTTTGATTTTTAAAGGGTTTACCGCTAAACATATATTTGGGGGGTTGAATATCTGTTCTGTTGTGCTGCCCCCTGTTTCTGAAACCTGTTTTTCCCTAAAAAAATTTTTTTGGTCTTGTTGGGGTTTTCAGTCTATTCAATATTATCTGCCAGGCCTTTGGGCTTGGGGGGCATATGGGCTGATTTTTTTGGCGGTAATTTTTGGCTTTTTTTTGTAGTTTTCCTTTCTTGGGGAGGGGTTAAAAGATTTAAACTGTGCCCAGGGTTTGGCCATTTTCCTGTCTGTCTTTTTGCAAAAAAAGACGCAATTTACCCCAATATGTCCCTTCCCAAAGGTGTTCTGCAAAAAACATAAAGTTTGCAAAACCACCCTGCCTTTTTTAAAACCCCACTATGAGGCCCCAACGCAAATTTTTTATTTTTTCCTGACCCTTTTCCAAATCCCCCCCCCAAAAGGGGAAACAAACATTTTTAGTTTTCAGCCTCAAATACCCGCCCCCCCGAACCCAAACGACACCTCCCTGACGCCCTCCAATGCAGGGGCCCCCTAAAGTAAAGAGGACCCAAACCCCTTTAAACATCCGCTTCCCAAAAAGGGTATCTTTGGTTTTTTTATCCCCTTTTTTTCGGGCGGATGTAAAGGGGGCGCCAACCTACCCTCAACCCCTGAATGACGGTGTCGGGGAAACCCAACCCAAACCCTCCCAAAGTCAAATGATAGGCAACGCCCTACCCCTCCCCCCCGCCACCCCCCTTTCCCACCCAAGTGTCCGTCCCAAACTTCCCCCCACCCCAAATTTTCTGTCTGGGGTTACATTTAAAAAACTCGGGGTTGTGACAAATTCCCCCTACCAATTTTCCCCCACAATTAAGTGTTGTGTGTTTTGTGTTGTTGTGGGTTTGTTGGGTTTTGGGGTTTTTTTTGGTGGGGGGTGTGGGGGGGAGGTGTGGGGGGTTTGCATTTTACCCCTATGTGGGGCTTTTATTCGGAAAATAGGTGGGGTTTTTTTGTGTTTTTGGGGAGTGTTTTTTGGGGGTTGTGTGGTGTGTTTGGTGGTGTGTGGTAAAACGGGATTTGTTTGCGTTCAACCTGCTTTCAGGGGTTAAAAAACACTTCCTTTTTTCCAATATTAGTTAGAATTTTCCTTTAACCATCTTCCCAAGGATTTTAACTCCTGGTTCTGCTCCCCAAACCCCCAAGGGTAAATTTTGGGGAAAAGGGGTTAATTTTAAACATTTTTTTCTTTTTCTTTTGTTGGAACACCCCCATCCAGTGCGGGCAGTGTGAACGGGGACAGTTTAATTTTAAATTATTTTTTCTTTTTTTCTTTTCTCGGGGACAACCCCCCAGTGCGGGCATGTGAAGCAAACAATGAAACGGGACAAAACCAGTAACAATCCCCCTGTCCCGGAAACCAAGCTTTCGGAAACAGGGGTTGAATGTGCCCATCACTTTCTTTCTTTTTCTTTTTTTTTTTTTTGACTTTCTTTTTTTTTTAATTTTTTTTAAAAAAATTCATTTTTTTCTGGGAAACCGGTCGGATTTTTAAGTTGTGCTTATTTTTCAAAAATTTCTGGCATTTTTTTATTTACAGGTTTTTTTTTACTGATTGCTGGCCTTCCCTTGGTTAAAAGGTGTTTTGGGGTTGCTCTGTTGTTATGGTTGTTTTTTTGGGGGGGTTTTTATATCTATCCCTTTCTTGGGCCCCCCCAAACCCACCCCATTTTGTGGAATTTTTTTTTTTCTTTTTTTCTTGTCTTTAATACTTTTAGTTTTTTTGAGTTTTTCACAAATTTTTGGGGGTTTTACGGGGAAATGGAAATTTGGCTTTTAAACTCCTTTTTCACCCTTCCCCCCAACTTTTAACCCCTATCAAGTTTCCACTCCCCCCTCCTGTTTTTTTTTTCTTTTGTCTCTCTTTTTTTTCCTTTATCTTCACCATTCTTGTACCCCTTTTAATACATTTCTCAAAAAAACTAACTTAAATTTAAAATGTTTCAAACACAATTCCAAGCCCCCCAAAAGGAATGGCTTTCCCAATTTGCCCCCAAAATTTTTAAAACCATTGAAATTTCCAATAAAAATCGAAAAATAAAACAAAAATTTCATCAAAAAAACCGGGGGCCAAACCCAAATTCAAAATACTGGGGGTTTTTCCCCGGGGGTAAAGACTTAAAAAAACCATAAAACACTGCCATTTCCACCCCCAAGGATAAAAAATTTTCATAAAAAAAAGGGACCCGGAAAAAACCCCAAAGAAACGGGGTTTTTAAAATTTTAAATTATTAGTGAGTCCCCCCTTTTAAATTTTTTATAAATTGAATCCATTTTGGAACCCGAAGGTGTTTATAAAAAGGTGCGGGCCCTAATTTAATAAGGGGGTTTTGCAAACAGAAAAACCCAACCCGAAAGAAAAAAATTGATAGAAAATTTTTAAATTCCCATGGGGAAACAAAGCCCCTTAAATTAAAATTTGGGAAATTTTTCTTAAAGGTGTTTAAAAAAATAGGGAACCAAAAGCGACAGCAAAAAAACCAAATTGGGCCCCCCAAGTTTTTTAATCATTAAATTCTTCACCAATTAAAATACTTCACCCATAAGTCCCCTCAAATTTTCTAACAAAAATTTTTGATCCCCATCTAGTACCCAAACCCCTTTAAAAAAACTTTAAAAAAAAAGTGTGCCCAATAACAAACTTTAGGGGCCACAACCCATTCGGAAACCACAAGGAAAAAAAAAAAGGAACAAAAATTTCCCCAAAAAGGGGGCCCAAAAAAATTTATAACCTATAAATTTTTTTTGCAAAATTTTAAATTTGGGGCACTTTTTTTTTAAAAGGGGGTTTAATCATTTTCCATGTTGGGAAAACCATTCTTTAAATTTACGATCCAAAACCGGGCCCTTTGAGTTCTGGAAAATTTTTCTAAAAACCCAAAACCAAAAAAAGCCCCATTAAAAAACCCCAAAAGGGAATAAACATGTCCGCAAACCACCTTGTTTACAAGAAACTAGAAGAAGCCCGTTATCTTGGGAATTTTTTTTTTAAAAGAATATTTTTTATTATGGGAGGAAAAAAAAAATTAAAAAAACCCGGGGTAAACCCCAAAAAAAGGGCCCGGGGGAAAAGGGAAAATTTTTCCCAAAAAAAGAAAAAATTTTAATCCAAAACCAAATTCAAAAATTTGAAAAGGAAGCAACCCAATAACAAAAAAAAAAAATTTAACAATTTTTCCCAAATTAAAAAAATTTAAAAAGATATTTCTGCTAAAAAAAACCTAACAATAACTTCTTTAAAAATTTCTTCTAACAAAAATTTTAACAATGAAAAAATTCGAAAGCCCAATGACCCTAAAATAACTAAAAAATTCCCCAAAAAAAAAATATACCCCCCAAAACCCACATAAATTTCATATTGTTTTGGGGGTTACAAATTTCCGATCCCCTCAAAAAATTAAAGAAACGCGGGGGGTTTTGATGGAAAATAGATGGCAAAAAATTTAAACTCTCACTCCAGTTTTTAAAGAAAATTCGACACAAAATCTAAACCTTTGCCCTTCAAAGAAAAAATTTTCCCCAACCCCCTTCAAAACTGCAAGGGGGGAATCCGATCTACTTTTGGGGGGGAAAACTTTAAACCCTAAAAATTTTTTTGCCAACTTTTCCTTTTTTAATTTTCCCTTTAAAAACCCCCTTGGGAAAAACAAAAAAAAACACATAATCCAAAACCCTTTATAGATAATTTAAAATTTTTCTTTCCCCCAAAGGAAATCTGGTTTTTTAAGAAAAAATCCTCGTCCCATACGAAAAACTAGTCTTTTTGCCAATTGGCGTCAAAATTTAAATGACAATACATTTTGGGGTTTTTTTTTGTAGTTTCATAAAAGCATTTGATAAATTTTGCCCGGGAAAAATTTAATTTAAAAAGCTAGACTATTTTTATAATCTTTTCTCAAATACTCTTAAAATTCTTGCTTCTTATCTTAAAAACCCAGGCAAAAATTGTGTTCAATAGCAACGTACTTTCCACACAAAAACCCCATTCATTAAGGATTTCCCAAAGGGGGATCCATTTTTTAACCAACCCCTCTTTTTCAATATACATAAATGCCCTTTCCCTCCCCTTTCAAATCTAAATGCAATTTTTTTGGGGGGACGACCAAAACCCTTTACATAAAAGGCCATATTCCCAATTAACCCTTTTGGGCAAAAAAAACCATTGCAAAATAGCACTGAGGGGGTTTTCTTTTTAAAATGGATTTAAAAAAAATTTCAACCATGTCTTTACACCCCAAAAAAAACAAAATGGCATGTTTAATCAAAACCCGGGGAAAAAGGGGCGCCCCAAAATTTTAGCTCAAAAATTTTCCCCCAATCCTTAGTTGGAAAAGGAAACAAAAGGAACCCAAAAAGCTGCTTACCCAAATTTATAGGAAAGAAAAAAAATTTGAATGAAAAATTCCCCGCTGTACCATCCAAAAAATCCCATCTGTCCCCAAAAACAAGTCCCAAAAATTATTCCCAATTGACTAAAATCAAACATTTTCTTGACTTTTCTTTCAAGGAAACTATTTTTTTCAAGCTTATATAAAATCCCCCAATTTTTTAAAGCTAAACCCTGTGGGGTTTTGCTGGGGCAAAAAAATATAAAAACCCTTTTTAAGTCTGTAAAAAACGTCTCTTAAATTTGGTTCGTCAAAAAAGGGAAAGTCCCAATAAAGGGGGTTTATACTCAGTTAAAAATTTTTCCCAACCCCCAAAGCCAAAAGTTTTAAAACAAAGGAAACCAAGAGGGTTTAAAGAAAAATGAAAAGAAATTTTCCCCACCAAAAAAAGAAATTTTCCCTTTTGGAAACTACCCCAAAAGAAACTGAAAAACCCAATTTTTCCCAATCCAAGAATAGAATTCAAATTTACCCTTATTTTAAACGGGGGCCCTTTTTTCTTTTTGGAACCCCCCCTTTACTCATGAAGCAACACCAATCATTAACAATCTTCAAAAAGTCATTTTTTTCACCCCAATTGATGCTTTCAAAAAAAAAATTTCCAAAAAATTGATTGTTGGAAAAAAAAGTAAATATATCCCCCCCTACATTATTCCAAAATTTTTTTCCTTTTCCCTCCCCCTCCCCCGCCCCCTTCCCGCTCCTCCCCTCTCTCCCTCTCTCTCTCCCCTCTCTCTTCTCTCTTTTCCTCCTCTTCCCCCTTCTCCTCTATTTTTTCCCCCAAAGGGCCAAATTTTGGAAATTTAAAACCCCATTTCAGATTTTTGGGTTTCCCAGGTTCTCTTCTCATAAAGAGAGGGAAAGTGATTTTATAATCTTTTTAAAAAGTATTTGTAAAAATGGCAGTTTTTTTAAAAATTTTAAAGATGTTTTACTGTTTCGTGTGGGGCTTTTACAAAGCAAGAGTTAATGTTTTCCCTCTTTAACCCAAAATGTGAAAAGTTTATAGGGGAAAAATACCCGAAAAATTTTTCCATTTTTTTAAAAACAATTTGAAAATGAAGCCCAACTTTCAAACAAATTTTAACTTTACTAAAAACCCCTTAAGAGAAAAGTTTTTAAACAAATGTATCAATGAAAAGGGGAAAGTCAGGGTCTGAGCACCTCGCTTTTCCCCCCCAAGTTAAGCGGGGGCGAGCGTTGGTTTACCATTTGGGTAAAGGGTTTCCCCCGTTTCCCGGGCCTTTGGCTTAAAACCCTTTTCCCCCCATTTTTCCCCCAGTTTTAAAATTGGTTTAAAACCTGCCCCTTTTAGGGGTTAAGGTAAGGGTTAAACCCGGGGAGGGAGGAGGAGAGGCGCCGGCCCTCACAAATGCGGGCCACAAAGAAGTGGGGTCTTGACGCTCCTCCCCACGCCCTTTTTAGGTTAGGGAATTCCTTTATTTTCCCCCCTTCCTTTACAATGTACCATTGACAGATTTTTAAAAGGGGTAAGAAAGGGGTTGGGGTTAAAAACCATAGTTTGTCTATTTACTTTTTCCCTTCTATAAAAAAAAGGGAAAAAACAATGTTGGCGCAAAAATTTTAAAGGGAAAACTGTTTCGTTTTTAAAATATAAAAAAAAAGGGGGAGGGATTTTTTTTTAGACGCATTTCTTCAAATGATTGGGTTTTTAAAATGTTTAAAAAGGGGTTTATAACCCCAAGAAATAGAATTTTAGGGTTGTTTTTTTTGGTTTTCCCGTCATAAATTTTTTTAAACAACTTTTTTTTTAAATTTTGGGGTTTAGGGTATTATTTGGGGTTTTTTTTCTTCTTAATCAGTCAAAAACCCAATTTTTTTGTTTGTGCTTTTTGCTTTGCCAATGTTTTAAAATGAATGAACCCTTTGGTTTTACCCCAAGCCCAAAAAATGTATTGTGGCCCAAAGGCCCAATGTCCCTTTTTAAATCTTTTCCCAAAATTTTCCAGACTTCAGAGTTCTCCCCCTTTTTTCTCTCCCCTCCCCTTTTTCCCAAATCTCTCCCCTCCTCCTCTCCTCTCCCTCTCTCTCTCTCCTTCACTCTCTCCTCCCCTTCCTCCCTTCTTTTTTAAGGTAAATGCCCTTTAAAAATTTTCGCATTTGGATTTTTGAAAAATTTATTTCTAAACATGATTTTTTCCACAAACCTAAACTTTAAAATGACCGGGGGCCCAATCTAAACATGTTACAAGTTAAATCTTTGGAGGTGCTAATGGTGAGGGGTTTTAAAATTAAAAATTTAACAATAATTAAACCTTTCCAATAACATAAAAAAAAAAAGGTTTTAAATTTTTAAACGTGCTTGCTCCTCCCCCCTTTCCCTCCTCCCCCCCCCAAACACCCTCTCCCTTTTCTCCTTTTCTCTCTCCTTTTCACTCCCCCCCCATTCTCACTTCCCCTCCTCTTCTTTTCTCTCCTCTCTCCTCTTTTCTTCTCCCGAAGCTGAAATCAAGTCGAATGACAAACGTAAAATTAAATTTGGGGGAAAAAATTTTCCAAAAAAGGGGTGATGTATTTTCTTTTTTAATTGCTAAATTTTTAAAAAATTAAAATTTTTTAATAAACATTGTTTAGTAATGTTTTTTTTAATAACATATGAAAAATTGTCCAACCCCACACCCCCGTTTTTTCCTTTGTTTTTTGGGAAAGGCCTGTTTTAAACATAAAAGTTAAAATTCAAAGGGTTCCTGCATTCCAGAAGTCTTTTCTCTTTTTCTCTCTCTCCTTCTCCTTCCTCTCCTCCCCTTCTTTTCCCCTCGTTTTTCTCTCTCCCCTTTTCAAACTATTATATTATCTTATCAATTTTTTATCTTCCCTCTTCTCCCCTTTTCCTTTTTTTTTTTTTGCTTTTAGTTTTAAATCGTTTTGTTTAAAATTTATATTTTTTTTGAATGTTTTTTTTCAATTTTTAATTTATTTTCCATTTCCCTATGCGTAATTTTGACTGAAATTTGGATTTAGGGGGAATGTTTCATTTTGTTATCATGTTTTTGAGGGGGGGGAAAAAAACCCCAAATTGTTTTTATAGAAATTAAAATTTGTATATGTCCTTCCCCTAGGGGCCAATACATAAAGTTTTTTTGGGATTTGATTTTGGGCATTAAATGCAGGGTTTATGAGTCGTGCGCCGCCGGCGCGGGGGGTTTTGGGAACGGGTTTTTGTGAGGGGTGTTTTGTGTTTTGTGTGTGCGTGCGTGGGCGTGCTTTGCGGGGCCCCGTGCGGGCTTTTTGTTTTGGGGGTTTTGTTGTGGGGGTGTGGGGCCGTGCTTTTGCCCTGCGTGCGGCGTGGGTGTTTTTTTTTGTTTTTTGTGTGGGGGGGTGTTGTGGGGGAACGGGTGAAAGGGGTTTCAATTTGGTTTTATATAAAATTTTTTTCTTTTGTATTGAAACTAATTGCGGGTTGCCCCCCTTTAAAAGACAAAGAATTTTGCCCTTTTTCTTTCTTTTAAGCCAAAATGAAGCTATTTACGGGGGTTTGTTCCCCTTTTTTTTATGGGGGTTTTGGGCTTTGTTTGGGATTTTTTTTGGTTTTTGATTTGGGGTTGTTTTTTTGGGGCTTTTTTGGGGGGGATAATTCTTTGCCCCTTTTCCCCCTTGTTGTTGTTGCCTTTTAATTTTTTTGCTCTTGGGTTGTTTGCTTTTTTTTTTGGGTTGTTTCTTTTTTTTTGTTCCCTTTCTTTCTTATTTGTTTGAAAATCTCTTTTTTCCCCTTTTTCTTTTTCTCATCCTCTCTCTTTTTTTCTTTTTTCTCTCCTTCCTACTCTCTCTCTCTTTTCTTTTTATCCTTTTCTTTTCTCTTTTCGCTCTCTTCTCTCTCTCTGGTTTTTTGGTGAAAATTTTGGTGGGGTTTTTTTGGGGTAGATGTTTTTTTTTCGTAAAACTGTTTAAGTGTATTGAATGGGCTTTTAATTTTATTTCTTTAACTATATACCTTAAGGGGGGGGGACTGGATTTAAAAAAGCCAGGGGTGTTTTATTAAATTTAAATCTTTCGAAAAAAAAAAAAATTGTCATTGTTTGTTCATTTCTTTCTCTCTTCTCTCTCCCCTTCTCCTCCCCTTCTCTCTCCTTTTTTCTCTCTCTCTCTCCTTCCCCTCCCTGTCCCTATTTTGTATGGAAAAGAGAGAGGGGGGGGGTTGCAGTAAAAAGGGGGGGGTTATTGGGAACTGTTTTTGTGGAAGGGAAACAGGGAAGGGGGGGTCCCGGGCGAGGCCCCCCGGCCCCGGGTTCCGCCCGCCGGGGTTAGCAAAAGGGAAACCCAGCAGACCCTCACAGCTGACCGGGACTGCATTTTGGGGAAAGATCACACACCAACTCACCCCCACACACACCCACACAAAACACAAAATCACACACACATCACAACCCCCGAATTCCAATTTTTTTTTTAAACCCACGTCCCATCCCCCTTTATCTCTCCGTCTCTCTCGCTTTTTCCCCTCTTGCTTTTTAAAATAATAATAAATAAAAAAAAAATTTTAAAAATAATATAAAAATGGAACTTAAAAAGCGCAATATTTTGAAAAGCCCAAATCAAAGCGCATGCATTCAAACCTAATCTTAGTAAATACAACCAATGACAAATAATCAATAGTTAAACAATTTTACAAACAGGGTTTACGGGGCAGCCCAAAATCTAGGGAAAAAAAATTGGAATGGGTCAAATTTTTTTCCCAAAAGCACACACACACAACAACACACCACACACACCCACACCCCACCACACACACACAACAAAGGGGTAATTTACTTTAGCAGGTTTGTTTGGAAACATGGGTTGGAGGGGGGGGGAAAGATTCTGTTTATGGGGGACGGAGGGGGGAAAATCTGGGTTTGAAAAAAAATATTCTGACAAATTTAAAAAGGTCATACTGGGTTTTCTGGTGAAAGGGGCCTTTCCCAAGGTCGATGGACCCGAAAAGAGAAAGAGCGGGGCCCAAACAGTAGTTTTGGTTTTGAATCTATTTTTTGTAGGCACAAGGTTTTTTCGCAGCAAAGCGGAGGGGAAGTGAAGGAGTGTACGGGTTAAAGACATTCAAGAGGAAAGGAAAGGGTGCATTTTTGTGGAGAAAATTTGGTAACAGGGGGTTTTACTGATTTTTATATTCTCCCTCTCTGTGGTACAGGCAGAAAGTGGAGAGCCCGCAAGAGGGGGGGAAAGTGCCCCGATTTTTTTTTTTCTGAAACAATCAGCTCCCGGGTTTTTTTGTTTTAAGTTAAAGGGGATGGTAGTATGGGGCGGGACCAGACAAAAGAGAATTCCCAAAGGGCCAAAACTAAAGAATGAGAGAATGACATTTTGGGTTTTGGGGCCCCTGTGGAAAAGGTATTTGAATTGAAAATTTTACCCCGTAACTAAAAGTTCACGCCCTGACAGGTCGGGGGTGATAAATTTTTGGCATAGAGAGTGTGTTGTCGATAAACCAACAACCTAGGTACTTCACAGCAGTGGTTTTAGAGGGACTGATAAAAGCCAAGTTCTATTGAAGCTTTTTGTAATGGAAGTGATTTTTGTTTTTGGGGCCCCTTTAAAAGCTGGCTTTTTTTTATCTGCTTTTAAAGCTGTAATTTGTTCTGTGTAAATCCAATTTAAAATATCTTCAAAGCAGGGGCCCATATCTGACAGGAAAAAGGCAAAATTTTTTAGGGGGGTATAATGTTTTGGGAATTGAAAGCCCATTTTGCATAAAAATGTTGGTTTTTTGGGTTTTTGGACGTTTTATTATATGGACGGTGGGGGAATTTTTTTAAAGAGTGAAAAACGGGGCCTAGAATGACCCCCTTTTGGGCCCTCGCATTCCATTTTGGGCAGGTTTTGTTGGATCTTTTTTTACTGCAACTGTTTTGTTCGGTCGAAAGGGGTATAAAATTAAAAACCAGGGGGGCTGGCCAGTAACCCCGGAACCCGTTTTTTTGAAGAGGGGAAAAGAGAAAAAATGGGGTGGTCTATGAATCAAAGGCTGCTGATAAGTCGAAAAGAGGGGAAAAGGGGAAATTTTTCCCTGAGTCAGAAGAATTTAAAAAGGTTTTTTTTAAATTTGGTTATTTAGGGTGGTTTCAGTGCTGGGGCTGCCCGCAAATAGGCAGACTAAAACCGGGAAAAAAGATTTTTTTAGAAAAGGGGGGTTTTTTGAGCTGTTTGAGAACTATTTTTTCAAATTTTTAAAAAATAAAAGGGAAAATTGGAAACAGGTCTAAAATTTTTCAGGGGGGTTAGGGTCAAGGTCATGCTTTTTGAGTAAGGTGTGACTTAGCATTTTTAGACTGGTGGCTTTTCCCGGAAAAAAAGGGGGTATTTCCCACTATTTTTTTAAATTGGGAAAAAAGTTTTTGGAGGACTTTTTGTGAAAAGAGAAGCAGGAAAGGGGGATTAAGATCCCCTTGATTTTATGAATTTCTTTCAGAATTACGTGATTTTTTTTCTCACTTGTTGATGAAAGAAAAGGAAGAGTGCCGGGAAAAAAGGGGGATCGGGGAAGTGAAGGCTATTTTGATTTTAATATTTTTTTTTTTTTTTTTGCTTATTTTTTATTAGGGTTGTTTTGTTTTTGAGTTTTTTTTATCTGTTTTGTTTTTTAAAGGGGAAAATTTTGTATTTTTTCGATTTTTTTAAATTTTTTATTTGGGCTTTTTTTTAAATTGGGTTTTTTTTTAAATTCATTTTGGGCCCCCTGTTTTTTACGTCCCCTCTCCACACCCCCCTCCGCTATCCCTCAAATGTGGAAGGGGACAAAAAAATTGACGCCCGACGACGACGACAAACGAAAAACGAGGACGACTATACTGCTACTCCTACTACTACTACTCTATTTAACAACAACTATACTATTTACTACAAACAACACAACACCAAACCCACACACAAAACAAAACACAAAACACCACACACACACACACACATCAACAACACACACACAATTTTAAAGTTGCAATTTTCGGTTTAATAAAAGAAAAATTTTAGAAAATAAAAAGGGGAATTTTTTTCCCAAAAAGAAGAAGCCTACAATTTGATTTTTTTTAACGGAATTTAACAAACTGTTTACAAA
>CM054158.1:10599653-10639285 GCA_028751875.1 Rapana venosa
ATAGAAATAACTGTGACTATATAAAATAACTGTACTTATTATAACTGTGACTATGTATATTAACTGTGGCAAATACCTAATAACTGGGGACTATAGATAAAAAATGTGATTTACCATAATAACTGTGACTATAGTATGATAACTGTGACTATAGTATGATAACTGTGACTATAGTATGGTAACTGTGACTGTACCATAATAACTGTGACTGTATCTAAATACCTGTGACTATAGCATGATAACTGTGACTATAGTATGATAACTGTGACTATAGTATGATAACTGTAACTATAGTATAATAACTGTGACTATAGTATGATAACTCTGGCTGTACCATGATAACTGTGACTATAGTATGATAGCCGGGACTATAGTATGATAACTATTACTATAGTATGATAACTGTGACTATAGTATGATAACTGTGACTATAGTATGATAACTGTGACTGTAGTATGATAACTGTGACTTTAGTATGAGAACTGTGACTATATCATGATAACTGACTATAGTATGATAACTGTGATGTTGCATGATAACTGTGACTCTAGCAAGATAACTTGTGACCGTGGCATGATAACGTGTGACCGTGGCATGATAACGTGTGACTGTGGTATGATAACTTGTGACTGTGGCATGATAACGTGTGACTGTGGCATGATAACGTGTGACTGTGGCGTGATAACTTGTGACTGTGGCATGATAACGTGTGACTGTGGCATGATAACGTGTGATTGTGGCGTGATAACTTGTGACTGTGGCATGATAACGTGTGACTGTGGCATGATAACTTGTGACTGTGGCGTGATAACTTGTGACTGTGGCATGATAACTTGTGACTGTGGCATGATACCTCCACTGCTGTCACATCTCTGTCACATCTCCACTGCTGTCACATCTCTGTCACATCTCCACTGCTGTCACATCTTCACTGCTATCACATCAAATCTCTTTTACTTTTCTGTAAACTAATGACCAAGAAAAGGAAGACCATGGCTTGGTTCAGGTCATTATTCCTCCGTGGGAATGCCGGGGGCCTCTCAGTATAAACAGCATCCCCGCCTACTGGAAATTCTGAGCTAGGAATTTCCTCCTTTCTATCCTTCTCTTTCTTTCTGCCTTGTTCCTTTTCTTCATGTCACCTCCTACTTGTCTATTTTCTGCTTTCTTGGTCCATTCTCCTGCCTCTTTTCCCAGAATAAATTAAAGGAGAACAATTCTCTCTCTCATGAAGTCGGATGCATTGGCCCTGACTTGTCAGGCGCTTAACGGCAGGCAACGCATTTTCGCTCATATGACAGACAATGGTTGTTGCTGTCTGAGCGTTCAATGAAGAAGGAGAAAGTCCATTACGGACAAAATCCTTATTAAAGATATAGGTTCAATCTGTACATGTCTACTGTAGAAATATCTAAGGAATTAAAAAATACCTCTGATGTCATAGATGATAGAGAATTTGGATTGTTTTGAGAAAGACGTTGGTGGGGGTAATTGCATGCTTGCCCCTCCTTCTAAACATACTTTAATGACCTATACAGGCATAGGCCTACACTATCTTCATAAGTTATTGAATAGAGGAACAGTTGTGGCGTAACAAAGGCGAAATTACCATGCTCCAAGCTTATGGAACTAACAAGGCCAGTGTCTTTCTACAACATGATCTAACTTGATCCTTAACTTGAAGGTCAAACTGATCTGACCTGTGGGTTCCAATTCCATAAGGCTTAGTGGGACTTTTGGACTCTGGTCGGCTTCTACCAGAGTGAGCGTGCTGTGGGCTCAGTGGGAAGACTGAGACCACACAGTCCAGCTTCAGTTACTTTATGAATGCAACTTTGAACGTGTTGCTCAAATTACCTGACTAACACTGCAGGTGTCTGTATCTCTCGGGCCCGGTTGACGCCGGGATCTATTAAATTGATAAAAGGGTGTAGATGCACCCCTTTTAAGAAATCGAAAGCACAGACTTCCTACACAGCATTAAGTCACTTCATACTCATTCACCGACACATCAAGTCGATATTCTATATTACAAAGGCAGAAAACGAAAAATCAGAACTCAGGCTCACAGTTTTATGACCTTTTTCAATGGCTTCAACACATTCCCCGCAACAATGATGTACAGACCTCTTATTTTTCATATGGGAACAACAATGCAAATACACATCCATCCAGGGAAAAAATGGAACAATTATCGAAAAATCAACTTGTTCCCCCCAACCAGGCGCTGGCTCGTTTATTATCCCCCCCAATGGGACGGCGTCCTCTAAAGAAGACCGTTTAAATACCAAAATGCCCCTTCCAAAGGGTTCTGCAGAAAACTTCCCGTTTGAAGACCACACGCAAAATTTTCAACCCCCCCAGTGGGGGCCCCCGCAATGATTAATTCTGACCCTTCCATCCCAGCCCCAAATGTGCGACAGGTTTCGTACAGCCTCAAAAACGCCCCACCCCCGACCCAACGACAGCCTCTCATGCGACCCCACCTACACGGCCCCCTGACGTACAAGGACCAGCCCTTACCTCTCTTTAAAAAGGGATCAATCAGATTCCATGTCCCCTGGAACCCTTTTTTTATGCAGATGTCAACGCCAACCAAACCCCCCCCCCCTGAATGACGGTGTCCCGGGGCCCAAAAGACAAACCCCCCCACGTCTACCAAAAGTGACGACCCTACATTCGAATTCTGAATTCACAATGATGTTTGACTACCTAGTTTTTACATTTCCCCTGAATTACTTGCCTGATTGTCATTGTTATGAGTATAGTCAATACATAATTATGTGTGTGGGGGTGTGAAATTAGTCTGTCTCTAGTCAATGGTTTTTAAAAAACATTGAAATCATACACTGGTGCATGGTGTGGGTGTGCGTGGGAAATGTTCGCACACGCACGTACGTGTTGCTATGTCGTACGTAAATTTTTAAGTTTTTATGTTTTCTAGCCCAAGTTTTTTTTCACAGTTTGATGTGTGTGTTTTGTGGCGTGTGTGTTGTGTGTGCGTGTGTGTATGTGTGTGCGCGCATGCGCCGTGTGTTTTTGTTTGTGTGGTGTGTGTGTTTTGTGACATTTTTATTTGAAGTCATTTTGCAATTTTTTAACCAATATAAATATACCTTTTTGTGTCTTTAAAGATATTTTAATGTGTATCAATCTGCCGTCAGTACTGTAATTACCCTTCATAGGATTTATTTAAGTGTTTTTTGACTTGACTTGACTTGAATTGACTACATTTCTCCCCACCGCCAGCCCCCACCCTACCCAGCAGTGTCCGCCACCAGACTTCACCCAGCTCCAACTTTTCTGTCTAGGGTTACACTAGAAACTCTGGTGTGATAAATTCACACCTACCTAATACTCCACATTAAGTGTGTGTGTGGGGGTGGGGTGGGGGGTTGTATGCAAGTGCACCTATGTGTGCGTATGTGTGCAGGTACGTGGTGTTGTGTGGTGTTGAGAGTGTGGTGTGTGTGTGCTGTTTGGGAACAAGAATATGTAGGGGCGTTCATACGTGCAAGCATTTGTATGAACTCTTCCTTTAACCAACATTAGTTAAAAGCTGCATAACATCTTACAAGGGCTGATTCCTGTTTTCTGCTACCCATGGCCTTGAAATTCGATTTGGTGACAGTTTTTAAATTTTTATTACATATCAATTTGGGGACAGTTTAATTTTATATTATATATCTCTGTTTGTGCAGAACCCCGCCCACCCAGTGCTGCAGGTGAAGCAAACAGTGACAGGACACACCAGTGGCAAATCTCCTACACCAGGACCAAGCTTTCTGGAACAGTGCTGATTGTGCTCATCACTTTCTTTTCTTTTTTCTTTCTTTCTTTTCTTAAATCAATTTTCCAGACGTGCTAATTTTAGTTGTGCTTTTTATTCATATTTTGGGATCTTTTATTACAGGTGCTTTTCTGAGTCTGACCTCGCTTTTTGGGTGATTAGTCGCTCGTTTTTTGCTATGAGACTGCCCATCTGTGTTTTCGAGATCCATCAAACCAACCACGTAATGCACGTACCAACTGTACAGTTGAGATCTCACTGCAGAACCAAGCGTCACCCACGTGTTCACGCGGCCCTCATCTTCGTGCTTTTCCTTGCCCATCCCTCTGGTGCAGTCACTGTCACCATCTGCACTGTGTCACAGTGTCCCAAGAGTAAGAAGTGTTTCCCGCTGTGACAGAAAAGAGTGTCGTCTGCTTCTGTTCCCTCACCTCCAACAGACCTGGCAGTATACTCCGTATGCATTGTTGGCACTCCATTCTGTATCTCAAATGCATCCTTGTGCCAGCTATGGACGGTTCGCGATCTTCGTGGTCTTGTTCCTGAAGTGAAAGTAGGGGGGCGCTATGAAAATTTGTTATCTTGGTTTTTCACAAGGTTTTACCTTCTAAGTTCAGTGATAAACTTGCACACCCTGCACTTTTTTTTTATTACCTCTGTGGAACCAAATTTAAAGAAACAGTAAATAAGCTTTTTCGGAAAATGAGCTTGTCAAACACCCTCAACAGCCTTAAAGGTCCAAGCAACTAGAAAAGTTCAGGGAACACTGAATCATCTGAAAATGAAAACTTGAAGCAACAAACAAATGTTTTAAAGATGTTTTTGTGGAAGAAGGCGTTTGATGAATTCATATTTGGTAGATTACAAACCACAGTAAACACGTCTGTCAATGACCAGAAAACACAACTGTTCACATAAAATCACCACTTTTAATGTCTTCCAAACAAACTTTGAGAGAAGTATAGACCACACATTTCAAAGAGCATGATGAAGCTACGTTTTTCTTACGGATTTTAAGGAGAAACAAAAAAACAAACACAACGAACAGTGCCACCATTCCCAACTCATCAGTACAACACAAAGTAGTCCTGTTTATGATAACTCGTAACAATAGCAAGATACACGTGATTAAAGTATGAATAAACTGTGACATAGTCGAATAACTGTGACTATAGTATGAAAACTGTGATTTGTACCCATACATAACCTCGTGCACTATACCATGACAACGTGACTATAGTATACAACTGGGACTATAGTATGATCACTGTGACTATAGTATGATCGACAGTGACATAGCTACTACATAACCTGCACTATATATGATAACTGTGACTATATATGATAACTGTGGCTATACCATTAATAACTGTGACTATTAGTTATCGATAAATGTGACTGTACCCCATAATAACTGTGATACTCAAGTATGATAACTGAGACTATAGTATGATAACTCTGTGACTAATACGTTAATGGTAACCTGTGACTGTTCCCATAATAACTCGACCTGTAATCTAAAATACCTGTGACTATAGCAATGATAACTGTGACTAATAGTATGATAACTGTGACACTACAGTATGATCATCCTGTACACTATCTACTGACCTAATAACTGTGACTATAGTAATGAATAACTCTGGCAAGCCACCAAGATAACTGTGATTAATAGTATGCACTACGCCCGGACAAGACGACAATACACTATTACTATATACAATATCGCATAACTGTGACTATAGTATGATTAACTGTGGACTAATAGTATGATAACTGTGACTGTAGTAATGATAACTGTGACTTTATATGAGAACTTGACTATATCATAGATAACTGACCATAGTATGATTGTGAGTTGCCTATACTTGTGTTCTGTGACTCTAGCAAGATAACTTGTGACCGTGGCATGACAAACTGTGTAACCGTGCATGAATAACGTGTGACTGTGTACAAACTGATAACTTGTGACTGTGGCGCATGATAGTGTGACTGTGGCATGATAACGTGTGACTGTGGGGATAACTTGTGACTGGTCTGCGGATGATAACTTTGTGACTGCGTGGCATGATAACGTGTGATTGTGGCGTGTCACTTGTGACTGAGGCATGATAACGTGTGAACTGTGGCATGATAACTTGTGATCCGCGATGCTGATAACTAGGACTGTTGGTCATGCGATAACCTTGTGACTGTGCCATGATACCGCCATCTGCTGTCACATCTCTGTCACATCTCCACTGCTGTCACAGATCTCTCCTTCACATCGTCCACTGCTGTCACCATCTTCACTGCTATCACATCAAATCCTCTTTTACTTTTCTGAAACTAATGACAAGAACAAAACGCGGAAAGACCATGGATTGGCGTTCTCACGAGTCATTATTCCTCCGTGGAAGCCGGGGGCCTCTCAGTATTACCAGCAATCCCCCCCTACTGGAAATTCTGACTAGATTCCTCCTCTCTCTATCCTTCTCTTTCCTAACTCTGCCTTTCTCTTTTCTCATGTCACCTCCTACTTGTCACATCTATTTTCTTGGTCCATTCTCCTGCCCTCTTTTGCCCAGAATAAACATCAAAGGACAACAATTTTCTCTCTCATGAATCGGGATGCATTGTACCTGACTTGTCAGGCGCTTAACGGAGCAGGCAACGCATTTTATCGCTCATATGAAAAGTCAATGGTTGTTGCTGTATGAGCGATTCAATGCGAAGAAGAAGAAAGCTCCATTATCCAAAATCTTCTATTAAAGATATTTTTTATCGTTCAATTCTGTACAAGTCTACTGTAGATCTCATATCTAAGGAATTCAACAAAATAATCTGACTGCGTCATAGATGATAGAGAATTTGGCATTGAGTTTTTGAAAAGACGTGGGTGGGGGTAATTGCCTCATGCTTGCCGTCCTTCTTAATACTTTAATGACCACACCGGCATAGGCCCTAACACTATCTTCATAATATTGAATAGAGGAACAGTTTGTGGCGTAACCCAAAGCGCCAATTCACATGCACCACGCTCTATGGAACTTAACAAGGCCCATTGTCTTTTCTACAACCATGATCAAAATTGTCCCTTAACTGAAGGTCAAACTGATCTCTGCACCTCTGTGGGTTCCTCCATAAGGCTTATGGGACTTTTTTGGACTCTGGTCGGCTTCTACCAAGTGAGCGTCGCTGTGGCTCATGGGAAGACTGAGACTCTACAACAGCTCCCAGTTCATTACTATTTATGAATGCCACTTTTGCGAACGTCTGTTGCTCACAATTACCTGACTAACACGCAGGTGTCTGTACTCTCGGGCCCGTTAGACGCCGGATCTATCTCAATATGATAGAATGTGTAGAGTCAGCCTCTGATCTAATAGTCCTGAAGCACAATGCACGTCCCATACACAGCAGCCTGCAATCTACATGTACATCTTCACTGAACCTCAGTCACCCACGACAACATCCCCAGTCAGATATTCTATATTTACCAGGCAGAAATCGAAACATCAGCAACTCAGGTCTCCAGTCTGCATGAACTTATCTCTCCAATGGCTTCAACACACCTCCCCGCAACAATGATGACGCACCTCATTAATTTTTTCAATTACTGCGGAATCAACACAGCAAATACACATCCATCACAGGCAATAAATGGACCCCACAACTTCATCAGACAATATCCCCCGCATGTTTTCGAGCCCCAAGCCCAGGCTTGCGGCACTTCAGAGGATCAATATATCCCTCCAATGGAAACGGCGTCCCTCTACAACGCAGACCGTAACTTATCCAATAATGTCCCTTGCCCAAGTGGTGTTCGCAGAAAACTCACGTTTGATAAGAACCACACGCACATTTTTACAACCGCCAGTGGGGCCCCACGCAATGATTTATATTCTGACCCGTTCCTCCCAGCCCAAAGTGGCAAGACCGGTTAGCGTACAGCCCATATACGCCGACCCCCTACACAACGACAGCCTCTCAAAGTCGACCCACCTACACGCCCACTGACGCACAGAGGCCGCACCCTTACCACTGCTTCAAAAAGGGTATCCACACATCGATTCCATTGTCCCCTGGATACCCTTATTTTCATCATCGCAGATTTCAGGAACGCCAACCTACCCCTCAACCCCTGAACTTGACGGTGTCTGGCCATCAGACAAACCCTCCCACGTCTACCAAGTGACGACCACAGTCGAATTCTGAATTCACAATGATGTTCACTACCTAGTTTTTTACCATTTCTCCTGAATTACTTGCCTGATTGTCATTAGTTATGAGTATAGTCACACTTACATAATTATGTGTGTGGCCCTGAAACTAGTCTGTCTTCTGTCAAGGTCCTTTAAAACATTGATACTCATACACGGGTGCATGGTGTGGTGTGGCGTGGGTATGCTTCGCACACGCACGTACGTGTTCGCGTATGTGCGTACGTATAATAATAAGTTTTTTCTGCTCTTCTAGTCACATGTTCTTTTTTCACAGTTATGTGTTTGTGTGTGCCGCTGTGTGTTGTGTGCGTGTCGGTATGTGTTGGCGCGCATGCGCACGTGTGTGTGTTTGCTTGTGGTGCTGTGTGTTTTGTGCGACATTTTTTATTTGATCACGCTCCATTTTGCAATGTATCTAACCAATATGAAACCTAGCCTTTTTTGTGTCTTTGGAGATAATTTATCGTGTATCAATCTGCCTGCGTCCAGTACTGGCTCAATTACCCTTCATAGGATGACATTTAAGTGTTTTTGAGAGCACTTGACTTGACTTGAAATGTAATACACCTTCTACCCCACCGCCCACGCCCCCACCCCTACCAGCACTCTGTCCGCCCCCAGCCACTTCACCCAGCTCAACGTTTCTCTCTCTAGCGTACACTAGAAACTCTGCGGTGTGCGATCAAATTCCACCACCTAATACTCCACATTAAGTGTGTGTGTGGGGGGTGGGGTGGGTGTGGTATGCCAAGCGTGCACCTATGTGTGCCGTAATGCTGTGGCAGGTACGTTGTGTGGTGTGTGTGTGTGCTGTGTGAGAGTTGTGTGTGTCTGGGTGTGTCCGTGTTGTGAGCTCTGTCGTAACAAGAAATATGTAGGTAGCGTTCATACTATGCAGTGCATTTTTGTATGAACTCTTCCTTTAACAATCATTCTACGTTAGAAGCTGGCATAACATCTACAAGGACTGATTCCTGTGTTCTGCAACCCATGGCCCTTGAAATGTCCGCCTCTATGGTGACAGTTTAATTTGTATTACATATCAATTTGAGACAGTTTAAGTTTATATTATATATCTCTTGACATTTGTCGCTCGAGCACGCCCACCCATCGCAGTGCGACGCCAACAGCAGACAGGACCACACCAGTGGCCAACTCCTACACCAGGTCCAAGCTTATCTGTAGCAACAGTGCTGATTGTGCTCATCACTTTCTTTTCTATTTTTCTTCTTCTTCTTTCTATTCTCTTAAATCATATTTTTCCAGGAACTGTGCTGATCGTAGTTCGCTCATATTTATTCATATTCTGGCATCTTTTATTTACAGGTCTTTACTGTATTGTATCTGACCTCGCTTGTTGAGGGTGATTTAGCGGTCGCTCTGTTGTTTGTTGTTTGTTGTTGCGTTGTTGTTTTAATCCCCTTTTCTCTCGGTAACCAACCACGCCACCTGTCGGCATTCTTCCCCCCCAAACTAACAGTCGGCCTGATTGAGTTAACACACAAATTGTGTGCTATAGAGTTGTAACAGATTTAACTCCTTTTCTCTCCCCCCACCCTTCCACCCCTATATCCCTATCAACCTCTTCACTTCCGCCTGACACCCCCCCCCCCATCCTGTACCCTCACACCTTCCCCCCCTCTCTTCCGTCCACCTGCCCTCCCCCCCCCCTACCTCGACCTCACGACCCCCCCTCTCTTCTCAGGTCAGTCCTCTCCTCTCAAGCCTCCCTCCCACCCCCTTCATACACTCGCTCGCCTCCTCACTCCTTCTCCTCTCCCACTTACCCCACCTACTCACTTCCCCCCTCCCCCCCCCCCCCCTCCCCGCTAATATTATTCCATTGCCTCTTCTCTTTCTCCTCTCCTAACTTCCCCATTCTTGTATCACACTAATACATCCTCACTGACAAACTAAACCTCAATAGATGTATTCAAGACCAATTTCCATGGCCCCAAGGGATGGATTACGAATTTGCCACTAATTAAACCAGCAGTCAATAAAACAACTCGAAGCTATAACCACACGACTCATCACAACAAGCAAACCATTTTCAACACATACTAGGGCTTTCCGATTCAAGACTTTCAGCAACACATAACCAACACTGACATTCCATTCACCAGGATATAAAATCGTGCGAGCAGATCCACACACAGCCCAAAGAACACAGGTCTCCTAATCTATATGAGTGAGTCTGAACTTTCACCACGTCCTGTTCCATCTTGAACGATACGAAGTAGAATCCAACCTGGATTGAAGTTCACTATAAGACAAAGCGTTGCAGCACCTATTTATAATACGGGTTCTGCTACAGAAATCCACCAGAAATAGAAAAATTGGAAGACAAAATTTGACTCCATGATGAATGTAGACCAATTAGAACATCTACAGGTGAAAATTTCTTACAAGGTTTTTTTTTTGAAAAAATTTATTTAATATTGACCTCGCAGCAAAAGTAAACAATCAACTTCGGACCCAGTTTATGAACTCATTCAAATCATCACCAATTAGTTACTTAAACACAAGAGTCACTATCAAAATCTAACACAATTAATTGATTACAATCTACATGTCAGACCCTAAAAATATCATAGTCAATGTCTGTCCCTGTATATAACAGCAGCGAGATTCCCTACCCAGCCTCCTCTACCACATGGTCACCAAAAGGACACAAAAATTCCTAAAACCTGGCCATCTAAACCACAATAACCTAACGCTGACTCTCGGCAAAATATAATGAAGCAGACTTTTCTTACTAGAGTTTATAGCAGTTCCATGCTCTCTGGACAATCATCTCAATATTACTTCGCGATCCAGTCCTGGCATTAGCAGTCTCGGGATAAACGTGTTTTTACTGAACTCTATAACAAACCTGCCCCATTAAAAACCATAAAGGATCAAACATTGTCCCGGAAAGCGCTTGGTTCTACAAAAGGCACTAGAAGAAGCATGCTTATCTTATGAGAACCTTATTAAAAGAACATACAATATTATGAGCGAGGCATAAAACAAAAAGAAATACCATAAACTCACAAAAACGGCGAGAGAATAAGGCAAATATCTCTCCAAGACTACTTCATCCAATCAAAATTCCAAGCCTGTAACGGAAGGCAATCAATCAAATAACAAATAAACATTTGTCTTCCAAGCTAATGTATTCAAAGTGAATTTTTCTGCAGAAAAAGTTTAACAATCATTCATTATATTTCATCTAAAATAATTAGCATTGAATAACTCAAAGTTCCAATTGCGCTCTCAATGAACTAAAACAATACTGCCAAGAAAAAGCCGAATTCCATCGCACACTCACATACAATTCATAATACTGCTTCTGACGTCTATACAACTCTATCTGACTCACATCAACAAACCAAGTACGCTTGGACTCTCGAATGGAATAGATGTCAGAATAAGAAACTCTCAGCTCCAGTCTTCATACAGACCACTCTGACACATATCTATAAACTTTGCCTTCATAAGAACTATTTCCCAACGCCTTCAAAACTGCCTAAGGTGATTCCCGAACCACCAATCTGGAGACACCTTCCGATCCCTCAAAATTATCAGCGCCAATCTCTATTATATCTCCCCTTTTCAAACCCTTTGGAAAAAACATAATGATAACAATTCACCAGTCCACATATAGATATTAACAACTTACTTCATCCAAAATCACATCTGTGATTTAGAAGAAATCATCATGGTGCCATACGGAATTGACTAGTCCCTTGTAGACAAACGGCTTGTCAAACATTAAGACAATAAATTTTGTGGAGTATTATTTGTAGATTTCAAAAAAGCATCTATCGATTCACAAATTGCCACCCGCAGACTTCTCATTCTACAAAGCTAGACATATATAATCTCTCTCACAAATACTTTTAGAACTTCCTTCACCCTTTCTCTTATCTTACAAACAGTCAACACTGGTTTCAACATACACCGTCCTCATCCCACACAAAACCCATTCATTATGGAGTATCACAGGATCCATCTTAGGATCTCTCTCTTTTCAATTATACATAAATGACCTTTCCTCTCCATATCTCAATCCCAAATCGCGTCACACCTCTCTTTGCTGATGACACAACATCACATACAACCATACCCGATACTTAACCTCTCTTCGCAAAGATCTATTGCAAAAAAGCACTGATGATCTTGTCAAATGAACTTAACAAAACCACACCGTCCCCACTCCCCCCAAAACAAATACATGTAATCACTTCCATGCACAAAAGCGCCAAAAATCTATCTCATAACTCTATCTTCACACTCCATATTAAAAATGAAGCAATCGAACAAGCCTCTCACTTTACAAAGTTCTAGAGTCCAACAATTGATGAAAACTCAGCTGGTACCCATCACATACCCCAACTGAGCAAATGCATGTCTCAATAGAGTATACCAATCTTCTGACCCCTACAATATCAAACATCTCTCCTCTTGACTTTCATCACAGATAACTATTCTTTCAACTTATATACAAACTTCAAACAGATTACGCTTCAATCCCCTTCTTGTAGCATTCTGCTATTGCAACACTAATGAAATCATTATTAATTATGTGTAAACGTAGCTCTTAAACTGGTCCTTCTGAAGAAACTTACTAGAAGAGAGACTTCTACTCATTAAATATTATTCCCTACACCAAAGACGAAGATTCTAACAAAGCTCCTATGATGTTTTAATGATCTACTTTACAGGAACTCCTGGTTCCCTCATCCTTAAAAGACAAGTTCCCAATGAATCACCTTCCAGAAATACTGAAAAGCCGATGTTGCTCGAACCCACAATAGATTTGTTTAAATCTAGCTTACTTTCACTCTCAGGGCCTGTGCTTGTGGAAATCCCTTCCTGACTCATTTAGACATCACCCAACTCAACCTCTTCAAAAGGTCTCATCTTTTCATCACTTGATGCATCATAAATAAACTAATCACCTTGATCCGTTGGAAACAAAGTAAATCTATCCTCCCCTTCACATTACACCCCAATTATCTCTCTCTACTCTCTCCATCCTCCTCCTCTCTCTCTCTCTCTCTCTTCGTCTCTCTCTCTCTCTATTACCATTAAATGTACCCTTACGGGCGGGGACTGGCATGTAAAAAAAGAGCACATGTGTGCTATTCATCTTCCTCGAAATAAAACTATAATCTGTCATTGCGCGCATTGTCCTTGTCATTGTCCTCTTCCTCTCTCCTCTCCCCTTCTCTCACTCCCCTTCCTCCTCCTCTCTCTCTCTCTCTCCTCTCCCCCTCTCTCCTCCTCCTCCTGTGGTATGAGAGTGAATGTTTACTTGTAATGCTTTGTGCCTACTTCCAAACTGCCATCAAAAATGATTTCTTTCCACTATTCTTTCTTCTTTATCATGACTCTAGAGCGCGATCTTAACATACAATATTAAATCACAGTGAGTGCTAATGGCTGCTAGCTCGCTTGATGAAATGAAAATTTGTATGCAATCATTCATATCATCACATATGCTACTCTCTGTACACTCTCTGTCCTCTCCCGTACCCCTTCCTCCCTCCTCGTCACTCTCTCTCTCGTCACCACTCTCTCTCGTCTATCCTTTTAATGTTTGCCTTATAGAATTTAATTGTCCTGTTTACAATAAGTATCCTTTGAATACTTTTATTTAATATTTCAGTTCTTTTAAATGCCGAAAGTCTTTGACTGTAATTTGCGATTAGTGAATGTTTTATTTTTGATATCTTGTTTTGAGTGTACCAATTACATGTATAGCTAATTCCAATGTGCAGATGTCCTCTCTTCCTCCATGACTATACTCCATATCATCATAAAGAGACCTCGATTCGGCATTGATGCATGGTGTGCGAGTGTGCGCGCCCGCGCGTGTGGTTGTGTGACGTGTGTGTGTGTGTGCGTGTGTGTGTCGTGTGTGTGTGTACGTGTACGTGTGCATGGAGTCAACGCAAAATTGCTTTTACAATAATTCTCCTAAGTCTGCTATTACAATATTGTGTTTTGTGTCGTTTACCTATTGCTGTACTGCTTCCCATAACCAGCACAATAAATTTTTGACGTTTCTTTCCTGCTAGCCAAAATGATACTATTTACATGTTTCTTATCCTTTAATTATGGAGATTTTGCTTTTGCGTTTGGTCTCTGCTTTGGTTTGAGGCTTCGGTTTTTCTTTCTGCGAGGGGGGGTTCATTTGGTTGCTCCCCTCTCCCCTTGGTTGGTTTGCCGAGCTTTTGACTTTCTCTTGTTTCTTTGCTTTCTTTTCGCGCGGCTTGATTCTGTGTTTTTCTGTCACATTTGGCTTACTTTCTTCCTTGTTGCTTTTTTCTCTCTCTCTTTTTCGGTGATTTCTTGTCGGGCCTTTTGTGTAGATATATTTTCCCCGTATACTGTCTGTGAGGCTATCTGCGCTATGGACGTTATTTTTATATTATTATCATAAATTATATTCCTAAGGGCGGGGACTGATGAACAAAGAGCACATGGGTGCCTATATTCATTATCCTCGAAATAAAAAAAATGTCACTCGTCATTGTCATTGTCCCCCATCATCATCATGCAATACAAAAAAACATTGCCTGTGAATCGGTGGCCCGCCAGTAGTCCTCCGTCTCATTGTGACCACACCCTTCAGGATTCCCTCTACAACTTCTTGTGCCTGTTGTTGAGTTTTTGCGTGTCAGGCCTTTGGGGTTGAGGTTACTTGAGAGAGGGTCGTAGTAGGCACGTTGGGTGGTCGCCAACTCTGAGCGTGGGTCCGACTCATCTAAGCATGGCTCCGAGCGACCTGAGCTAATACACTGGTCGTCTAGAGTAGGGGGACTGGAGAAAGGGGTTGACAAAGCTTCGAAGGCGCCCAAAGGACTCGGAATCTGAGGGATCGAGTTACGCGTGAGCGGACGCAGGGGGCTTAGTAGGTTGTGTCCCTGCGACAATAGTAGCTCAGAACAGAGCAGCACTGAACTCTCACCAAGTGACAACCAGCAGCAAGTGCAGGGCCCGTCTGGCTGGTGGCACTGTGGAGGTCTGACATTGAAATGGGCTCCCTGTGGACGGCGACCCTGAGGATGCGAACATGTCGAATCTGGGTAATGCGCAACTCTGGGCTAGGGATTGGGCCAGCTACAAAAAACAATTCTTCTGTAAAGTTCTCACATTCGAAAAACATGAAGTGGTGAATACGGACAACTAATACATAATAATAATAATTATAATAATAATAATAATAATAACAATATATATAATAAATGGAACGTGTCCTCAGTCCTAACCTCTTGCCAAAAGACAAATCTCAAACGCATCAAAAGAACCCCCAGCTTCAGGCCAAACTTAGACAGAAGACTTGGCGACCTGAGCGCCCAACAGATGAGACTTCAGGCTTGCCAAGCAGCCAGAGTCCCTTCACTCCCCACTGAGGAGGATGAGCGCGTGAGTCTTCACACAATGGTTCTGGATGATTCATGTTTTTGGCACACAGACTGCTTTCTTTACAATCGCCACTCTCTCGATGATCTTGTTTGGCTCACAGACTGTTTTCTTCAAAATGCTTCTCCGATGATCATGAGTTTTGACACACCACTGTTTCTCCTTCAAAATGCTTCTCGATGATCATGGTTTTGAGGCGACGAAGATCCTTCCTCTCAAACGCGCTTCTCCTATGTCCATTCTTCGGCTCACAGACGTTTTTCTTCCCAATCCCTTCTCGTTTCACTCTGTTTGGAACACAACTGTTTATTCACCTTCAAATGCGTCTAGATGATCATGTTTGCTCACAGACTGTTTTCTTCCAAATGCTCTCGATACTGACCTCATGTTTGGCTCACAGACTAGTTTTTCTCTAAAATGTTCCTTCTCGATGATCATGTTTGGCACACAGACTTGTTTTTCCCTTCAAAAGCTTCTCGACTCGCCACCATGTTGGCTCACAGACTGTTTTCTTCCAAACATCCTTCTCGATGATCATTTTTGAACACAGACTGTTTTCTCCCATCAATAATGCTTCTCGATGACCATGTTTGGCTCACAGACTGTTATCTCAAAATCTTCTCGATGATCATGTTTGACACAGACTGTTTTCTTCAAAACGCTTCTCGATGATCATGTGTTGAGAACTCACAGACTGTTGCTTACAAAATGCTTCCTGAAGCGCGATCTGTTTGGACACATGCTGTTTTCTTCCAAAATGCTTCTCGACAGATCATGTTGACTCTACAGACTGTTCCTTCTTCACAATGCTTCTTGGATAATCATGTTTTTGGCTCACAGAACTGTTTTCCTTCCTAACACTTCGCTTCTGGATGATCATGTTTTTTGACACAGACTGTTTCTTCACAATGCATCTCGATGTCATGTTATTGACCTCCACAGACGTGTGCAAATGAAAGAGGAACTGAAACGAACCAACTGATGGATGGGTGCAGTACCTTGCCGTGGTCTCATGTCTGGAAGACCTGCATGGCACCAGAACAGGCAGTTTGTTGTTTCCTATGGGCAGCACGGGACAAGCATCTCCACACTGTTGACCAAAGCTGTCTGTGCGCCGACTGCTCTTCATGTAGTACTTTCCAATGGTGGTGACACACAAAGCACATTCAGCACAGATGCTGTCAAAGTTACCCCATGAACGTGGATGAAATCGGAACAAAAATAAACAACTCAACAAGCATGAACTGCCAGCAGAAAAGATAAATATAAATCTGAAGCACCATTAAGGTCCTCTCTGGCTGATGGCCCCAGAGGCGGCCTAACACGAATCCTCTGGGCCACGTGGAGGACCTTCGCCGCGTTCTTCTGCCTTCTCTGCACAGAGCGAGCTTGTTCTACCCGACGCCCCCTCCCCCCCCCCCCTACCAACAGGAGGAGATCGGAAGCAGACACCACACCGCCTTGGTGAGGCCATCCAGACATTTGAGGTATATGAACACTATCTCACATCACAAGAGATGTTCTCAGCAGCAGCTCCGTCTGATGACGTTCATGCAGCAGTACAAAGCATGCACTTCTACGTGGAGGCAAACCTCCCATCCTCTCTCTTTAATCTCAGTTTATGTCCACATTGGCTCTGCCTCTGTCCTGTCTTACTGCCTCTCTCGCTCCTCCCCCCCCTCTCTCTCTTCCCCACCCCCCCCCCTCCCCCCCCCCCCCCCCCCCCCCCCCCGCATATTTTCAGCAGCTCCCCAATGATTTTGGATTTCTTTTATGTTAGTTTCTTCTCAACTCAGAGTTTCTCAAACTAGAGGTCTCTTTCCGACAACTTGGGACTGACATTATCATTCTGCCTCTCTCTTACACCAATAGGAGATGTAAATTATCCAAACAACTATAGAGTATATCCCTCTGCTGTGAGCTAGCAAGAAAAATTTACAGTAATTTTTATTAATCACAGACTTCAAGAATGAGCGGATAGAAGCAAATAATACCTTATGGTGAAACTTCAAGCAGGCTTTAAACGCCAACTACTCAACTATAGACCTCATATATTTACTTTGATTCCTTTGTCACAGAAACAGATCTTCACTCAATCGTAGTTGTATGGTTGCTTTTTTAGATTTTGGTAAAAAGCGTTCGATACTGTCAATAAGAAACTAACCTGGAATATCGGTTAAAAAAATGGTATTCAAGCGAACATTATTGAATGCTTTAATGAACATCTGTACAGATCTTCGCCCAAAGCCAGAATTAGATACTGGAGAGTAATAAATGACTGAATGCATTCCTTGTACTTTAGGTGTAAACAACGCTGATGTTTGTAGCCCTATTTTGCGTTTCTTTTCCTTTTTATTAATGAATTAACTGCAGAAGTTGTCTAATAATGGAAAACACAATGGAGCACGGTTTATTGGTGATATGATGGAATTATTCCATTCTTCTTCTGGATGAAGATGTTCGTTACTGATGTCTGAAACTAAATTGGCTTGCAAACTCAATTCTGCGAATCAGTTTATTCTTCACATGCTCTTCTGCAGCTCTACCAGTTAAACACTACCCATGTCAAAAAGGCCAATATAAGAGTACTTTACGACAAAGGGCGTTATTTGAGTTATAAGAAAAGCTCGGACTTATAATCTGACAACTTCACGCCAGTGTACCACCACTGTATAAATATATAGGATGTATCTTGCAACAAGACTTAGTTTTTACGTGGTCCATTTAAAAACAGACCTATCAAGCAAGCTCAAACGTGCATTGTCTTTATTATAACAAAAGTTATCCCTCCCTTAGAAAATCAGTCTTTTTGAATTATTATAAAATTATTTGATGCTCAGGTTCAGCCCATCAACACAGTAACGAGCTGAAACTATGGGGTCTTTACTATCCCTCTGAGGCATACCACTGAGAAAAAATCATTTTATTTGCACTAAAAAATTTCTTGGGTAAAATAGTGAAACACCAATGATCTTGATCTATGCAGAAACTAATCTCGCTATCCAATTTGTCAATTCCTCATCGGTGAGATGTTATTTGTACAGGATGAAAAATTAGAAACGGATAATCATAGGTTACCAAAAAACCAGCATTACTATGTAATATATATCTAGATAATGGGGTCAAAATAAATGGGTAATATCCAAAACTGAGGTTCAAATATGTGAGTTAGGATTATGCTTAATCGTGGTTCAATCAAGAGTAGAGATCAAATGGGTTTATACGAGTACTGCGCACTAGCCGCTCTCTCTTCTTCTTCATTGGCGCATCGATGATGACCATCTATACATCCTGGGATTGGGAGGGTCCCCCCCTTCCTCCTCTCCCTCCTCCTTCCCCCCTCCTCCTCTCTGCATTCCGCCCTCCCATTTCTGGTGGTGCGAAGATGACTTCCTTCTGGCCATCCGCGCTTGAAAAGTTCTTGAGCATATGGACATGTAATAGTATACCATATACCTATACTATACCCTACCTACCCCTATACCATACCCTAATTGATAGGTTGTAGGTGGCCGGAGTTTCCAGTCATACTTCAGGAGAGTGCGATCCGTTTTAAGTTTGTATATGCAGTTTCGTTTATTAGTAAAATTTCCTGTACTACTTATTCGCGTCACATGCTCCCATGGTAGACAATCTAAAACATATTAGACAAAAATTTAGAGATTTATCGCGAGTGGTCTAACTTGTAGGTGCCTCCAATCTTTCGCTATAGACAACACACTGTGAAACAGATCTTCCTTGTCCATTATGTAAGGGATTCCTGTCACGATTAACAACGAAGTTCATTTGAGGTCACTGATGTTGTCCTATGTTAAACACTGACCTAAGAACTCCAGTTGATACCCCAACAACAAATATACTATGTGAGCATGTCCTTCCAAGCCTTAGAACTTGTATAATTATGTCACTACTAACGAACCATTAATAAGCGACTAGCTCATTCTTATTTTGCGCTATAACTTCTTTTAAATTAAAATCTACCGTATCTGTACTTGAGGTATTCATCTTCTGTTCATAATGTTCCTATACAACATTTTTTTGGAATGTGATTATATACACACAACCCCTTCATGAGGAGCAAGGCCATAATTGAATTACAACTTCGCGCATCTCGCCTCTTCGTGAGCTGAACACTCCTCACACTAAACATAACGACCAAAACCAACAACACCAAGAAAACCTCCGATACCCTTTCACAAACAACATAACTTCGTATTTATCCCTTTAATATGGAGCAGTCCGCACCCTACATGCATAGCATACGCGTCACCTGACGCACGCGCGTTGTGCTAATGTATGTATTTTTTGAGTGTGTATACCCCCGCGCGCGCGCCGCTCGCTGTGTGTTCTAGCGCCCGCGTGTCTCGTCGCGTATGTACGTGTGTGGGTGTGTAAGTTTCTTGTGTGTTAGCTTGCGTGCCGGGCATGTAACTATATAACATCTTTTTTCTTATTTCTTCATCTCCTCTCTTAAAAAACTTTTACTCACTAAACAGTACCCGCACGCTAAGCATACACACAAGAACTATCACACACCCACACACGTACATACACACAGACACGCGCTCGCTGTTGTGGTTCAACCGCGTTCTTGTGTTGTACGTGTCTCGTGGCGTGTAAGTTCTTGTGTGTATGCTTGCGTGTCTCGGCATGTATCTTAAAAAGCTTTTCATTTCTCATTCCTTTTAAAAACCTTCTTTATAACACAGTACCATTGTTCCCTTGTGTGGTAAAGTTTGTGCAGTCTCACTCTCAATCGTTCAAAGCAGCGCTGCAATGTAGAAGGAAAGTTGAAGTGATGCTGTCTTTTCTTCCTTCCTTCCACCTCTTTGTTGTTGTTGTTTCTCTTTCTTTTTTTCTCTGTGTTTTGTTTGTTTTGTTTCTTTCTTCTTTGTTTATTTCTTCTTCTATTCTACCTTTGTTTGTTTCTTTTCCACCGCTATGAGACTGCCCATCTGTGTTTTCGAGATCCATCAAACCAACCACGTAATGCACGTACCAACTGTACAGTTGAGATCTCACTGCAGAACCAAGCGTCACCCACGTGTTCACGCGGCCCTCATCTTCGTGCTTTTCCTTGCCCATCCCTCTGGTGCAGTCACTGTCACCATCTGCACTGTGTCACAGTGTCCCAAGAGTAAGAAGTGTTTCCCGCTGTGACAGAAAAGAGTGTCGTCTGCTTCTGTTCCCTCACCTCCAACAGACCTGGCAGTATACTCCGTATGCATTGTTGGCACTCCATTCTGTATCTCAAATGCATCCTTGTGCCAGCTATGGACGGTTCGCGATCTTCGTGGTCTTGTTCCTGAAGTGAAAGTAGGGGGGCGCTATGAAAATTTGTTATCTTGGTTTTTCACAAGGTTTTACCTTCTAAGTTCAGTGATAAACTTGCACACCCTGCACTTTTTTTTTATTACCTCTGTGGAACCAAATTTAAAGAAACAGTAAATAAGCTTTTTCGGAAAATGAGCTTGTCAAACACCCTCAACAGCCTTAAAGGTCCAAGCAACTAGAAAAGTTCAGGGAACACTGAATCATCTGAAAATGAAAACTTGAAGCAACAAACAAATGTTTTAAAGATGTTTTTGTGGAAGAAGGCGTTTGATGAATTCATATTTGGTAGATTACAAACCACAGTAAACACGTCTGTCAATGACCAGAAAACACAACTGTTCACATAAAATCACCACTTTTAATGTCTTCCAAACAAACTTTGAGAGAAGTATAGACCACACATTTCAAAGAGCATGATGAAGCTACGTTTTTCTTACGGATTTTAAGGAGAAACAAAAAAACAAACACAACGAACAGTGCCACCATTCCCAACTCATCAGTACAACACAAAGTAGTCCTGTTTATGATAACTCGTAACAATAGCAAGATACACGTGATTAAAGTATGAATAAACTGTGACATAGTCGAATAACTGTGACTATAGTATGAAAACTGTGATTTGTACCCATACATAACCTCGTGCACTATACCATGACAACGTGACTATAGTATACAACTGGGACTATAGTATGATCACTGTGACTATAGTATGATCGACAGTGACATAGCTACTACATAACCTGCACTATATATGATAACTGTGACTATATATGATAACTGTGGCTATACCATTAATAACTGTGACTATTAGTTATCGATAAATGTGACTGTACCCCATAATAACTGTGATACTCAAGTATGATAACTGAGACTATAGTATGATAACTCTGTGACTAATACGTTAATGGTAACCTGTGACTGTTCCCATAATAACTCGACCTGTAATCTAAAATACCTGTGACTATAGCAATGATAACTGTGACTAATAGTATGATAACTGTGACACTACAGTATGATCATCCTGTACACTATCTACTGACCTAATAACTGTGACTATAGTAATGAATAACTCTGGCAAGCCACCAAGATAACTGTGATTAATAGTATGCACTACGCCCGGACAAGACGACAATACACTATTACTATATACAATATCGCATAACTGTGACTATAGTATGATTAACTGTGGACTAATAGTATGATAACTGTGACTGTAGTAATGATAACTGTGACTTTATATGAGAACTTGACTATATCATAGATAACTGACCATAGTATGATTGTGAGTTGCCTATACTTGTGTTCTGTGACTCTAGCAAGATAACTTGTGACCGTGGCATGACAAACTGTGTAACCGTGCATGAATAACGTGTGACTGTGTACAAACTGATAACTTGTGACTGTGGCGCATGATAGTGTGACTGTGGCATGATAACGTGTGACTGTGGGGATAACTTGTGACTGGTCTGCGGATGATAACTTTGTGACTGCGTGGCATGATAACGTGTGATTGTGGCGTGTCACTTGTGACTGAGGCATGATAACGTGTGAACTGTGGCATGATAACTTGTGATCCGCGATGCTGATAACTAGGACTGTTGGTCATGCGATAACCTTGTGACTGTGCCATGATACCGCCATCTGCTGTCACATCTCTGTCACATCTCCACTGCTGTCACAGATCTCTCCTTCACATCGTCCACTGCTGTCACCATCTTCACTGCTATCACATCAAATCCTCTTTTACTTTTCTGAAACTAATGACAAGAACAAAACGCGGAAAGACCATGGATTGGCGTTCTCACGAGTCATTATTCCTCCGTGGAAGCCGGGGGCCTCTCAGTATTACCAGCAATCCCCCCCTACTGGAAATTCTGACTAGATTCCTCCTCTCTCTATCCTTCTCTTTCCTAACTCTGCCTTTCTCTTTTCTCATGTCACCTCCTACTTGTCACATCTATTTTCTTGGTCCATTCTCCTGCCCTCTTTTGCCCAGAATAAACATCAAAGGACAACAATTTTCTCTCTCATGAATCGGGATGCATTGTACCTGACTTGTCAGGCGCTTAACGGAGCAGGCAACGCATTTTATCGCTCATATGAAAAGTCAATGGTTGTTGCTGTATGAGCGATTCAATGCGAAGAAGAAGAAAGCTCCATTATCCAAAATCTTCTATTAAAGATATTTTTTATCGTTCAATTCTGTACAAGTCTACTGTAGATCTCATATCTAAGGAATTCAACAAAATAATCTGACTGCGTCATAGATGATAGAGAATTTGGCATTGAGTTTTTGAAAAGACGTGGGTGGGGGTAATTGCCTCATGCTTGCCGTCCTTCTTAATACTTTAATGACCACACCGGCATAGGCCCTAACACTATCTTCATAATATTGAATAGAGGAACAGTTTGTGGCGTAACCCAAAGCGCCAATTCACATGCACCACGCTCTATGGAACTTAACAAGGCCCATTGTCTTTTCTACAACCATGATCAAAATTGTCCCTTAACTGAAGGTCAAACTGATCTCTGCACCTCTGTGGGTTCCTCCATAAGGCTTATGGGACTTTTTTGGACTCTGGTCGGCTTCTACCAAGTGAGCGTCGCTGTGGCTCATGGGAAGACTGAGACTCTACAACAGCTCCCAGTTCATTACTATTTATGAATGCCACTTTTGCGAACGTCTGTTGCTCACAATTACCTGACTAACACGCAGGTGTCTGTACTCTCGGGCCCGTTAGACGCCGGATCTATCTCAATATGATAGAATGTGTAGAGTCAGCCTCTGATCTAATAGTCCTGAAGCACAATGCACGTCCCATACACAGCAGCCTGCAATCTACATGTACATCTTCACTGAACCTCAGTCACCCACGACAACATCCCCAGTCAGATATTCTATATTTACCAGGCAGAAATCGAAACATCAGCAACTCAGGTCTCCAGTCTGCATGAACTTATCTCTCCAATGGCTTCAACACACCTCCCCGCAACAATGATGACGCACCTCATTAATTTTTTCAATTACTGCGGAATCAACACAGCAAATACACATCCATCACAGGCAATAAATGGACCCCACAACTTCATCAGACAATATCCCCCGCATGTTTTCGAGCCCCAAGCCCAGGCTTGCGGCACTTCAGAGGATCAATATATCCCTCCAATGGAAACGGCGTCCCTCTACAACGCAGACCGTAACTTATCCAATAATGTCCCTTGCCCAAGTGGTGTTCGCAGAAAACTCACGTTTGATAAGAACCACACGCACATTTTTACAACCGCCAGTGGGGCCCCACGCAATGATTTATATTCTGACCCGTTCCTCCCAGCCCAAAGTGGCAAGACCGGTTAGCGTACAGCCCATATACGCCGACCCCCTACACAACGACAGCCTCTCAAAGTCGACCCACCTACACGCCCACTGACGCACAGAGGCCGCACCCTTACCACTGCTTCAAAAAGGGTATCCACACATCGATTCCATTGTCCCCTGGATACCCTTATTTTCATCATCGCAGATTTCAGGAACGCCAACCTACCCCTCAACCCCTGAACTTGACGGTGTCTGGCCATCAGACAAACCCTCCCACGTCTACCAAGTGACGACCACAGTCGAATTCTGAATTCACAATGATGTTCACTACCTAGTTTTTTACCATTTCTCCTGAATTACTTGCCTGATTGTCATTAGTTATGAGTATAGTCACACTTACATAATTATGTGTGTGGCCCTGAAACTAGTCTGTCTTCTGTCAAGGTCCTTTAAAACATTGATACTCATACACGGGTGCATGGTGTGGTGTGGCGTGGGTATGCTTCGCACACGCACGTACGTGTTCGCGTATGTGCGTACGTATAATAATAAGTTTTTTCTGCTCTTCTAGTCACATGTTCTTTTTTCACAGTTATGTGTTTGTGTGTGCCGCTGTGTGTTGTGTGCGTGTCGGTATGTGTTGGCGCGCATGCGCACGTGTGTGTGTTTGCTTGTGGTGCTGTGTGTTTTGTGCGACATTTTTTATTTGATCACGCTCCATTTTGCAATGTATCTAACCAATATGAAACCTAGCCTTTTTTGTGTCTTTGGAGATAATTTATCGTGTATCAATCTGCCTGCGTCCAGTACTGGCTCAATTACCCTTCATAGGATGACATTTAAGTGTTTTTGAGAGCACTTGACTTGACTTGAAATGTAATACACCTTCTACCCCACCGCCCACGCCCCCACCCCTACCAGCACTCTGTCCGCCCCCAGCCACTTCACCCAGCTCAACGTTTCTCTCTCTAGCGTACACTAGAAACTCTGCGGTGTGCGATCAAATTCCACCACCTAATACTCCACATTAAGTGTGTGTGTGGGGGGTGGGGTGGGTGTGGTATGCCAAGCGTGCACCTATGTGTGCCGTAATGCTGTGGCAGGTACGTTGTGTGGTGTGTGTGTGTGCTGTGTGAGAGTTGTGTGTGTCTGGGTGTGTCCGTGTTGTGAGCTCTGTCGTAACAAGAAATATGTAGGTAGCGTTCATACTATGCAGTGCATTTTTGTATGAACTCTTCCTTTAACAATCATTCTACGTTAGAAGCTGGCATAACATCTACAAGGACTGATTCCTGTGTTCTGCAACCCATGGCCCTTGAAATGTCCGCCTCTATGGTGACAGTTTAATTTGTATTACATATCAATTTGAGACAGTTTAAGTTTATATTATATATCTCTTGACATTTGTCGCTCGAGCACGCCCACCCATCGCAGTGCGACGCCAACAGCAGACAGGACCACACCAGTGGCCAACTCCTACACCAGGTCCAAGCTTATCTGTAGCAACAGTGCTGATTGTGCTCATCACTTTCTTTTCTATTTTTCTTCTTCTTCTTTCTATTCTCTTAAATCATATTTTTCCAGGAACTGTGCTGATCGTAGTTCGCTCATATTTATTCATATTCTGGCATCTTTTATTTACAGGTCTTTACTGTATTGTATCTGACCTCGCTTGTTGAGGGTGATTTAGCGGTCGCTCTGTTGTTTGTTGTTTGTTGTTGCGTTGTTGTTTTAATCCCCTTTTCTCTCGGTAACCAACCACGCCACCTGTCGGCATTCTTCCCCCCCAAACTAACAGTCGGCCTGATTGAGTTAACACACAAATTGTGTGCTATAGAGTTGTAACAGATTTAACTCCTTTTCTCTCCCCCCACCCTTCCACCCCTATATCCCTATCAACCTCTTCACTTCCGCCTGACACCCCCCCCCCCATCCTGTACCCTCACACCTTCCCCCCCTCTCTTCCGTCCACCTGCCCTCCCCCCCCCCTACCTCGACCTCACGACCCCCCCTCTCTTCTCAGGTCAGTCCTCTCCTCTCAAGCCTCCCTCCCACCCCCTTCATACACTCGCTCGCCTCCTCACTCCTTCTCCTCTCCCACTTACCCCACCTACTCACTTCCCCCCTCCCCCCCCCCCCCCTCCCCGCTAATATTATTCCATTGCCTCTTCTCTTTCTCCTCTCCTAACTTCCCCATTCTTGTATCACACTAATACATCCTCACTGACAAACTAAACCTCAATAGATGTATTCAAGACCAATTTCCATGGCCCCAAGGGATGGATTACGAATTTGCCACTAATTAAACCAGCAGTCAATAAAACAACTCGAAGCTATAACCACACGACTCATCACAACAAGCAAACCATTTTCAACACATACTAGGGCTTTCCGATTCAAGACTTTCAGCAACACATAACCAACACTGACATTCCATTCACCAGGATATAAAATCGTGCGAGCAGATCCACACACAGCCCAAAGAACACAGGTCTCCTAATCTATATGAGTGAGTCTGAACTTTCACCACGTCCTGTTCCATCTTGAACGATACGAAGTAGAATCCAACCTGGATTGAAGTTCACTATAAGACAAAGCGTTGCAGCACCTATTTATAATACGGGTTCTGCTACAGAAATCCACCAGAAATAGAAAAATTGGAAGACAAAATTTGACTCCATGATGAATGTAGACCAATTAGAACATCTACAGGTGAAAATTTCTTACAAGGTTTTTTTTTTGAAAAAATTTATTTAATATTGACCTCGCAGCAAAAGTAAACAATCAACTTCGGACCCAGTTTATGAACTCATTCAAATCATCACCAATTAGTTACTTAAACACAAGAGTCACTATCAAAATCTAACACAATTAATTGATTACAATCTACATGTCAGACCCTAAAAATATCATAGTCAATGTCTGTCCCTGTATATAACAGCAGCGAGATTCCCTACCCAGCCTCCTCTACCACATGGTCACCAAAAGGACACAAAAATTCCTAAAACCTGGCCATCTAAACCACAATAACCTAACGCTGACTCTCGGCAAAATATAATGAAGCAGACTTTTCTTACTAGAGTTTATAGCAGTTCCATGCTCTCTGGACAATCATCTCAATATTACTTCGCGATCCAGTCCTGGCATTAGCAGTCTCGGGATAAACGTGTTTTTACTGAACTCTATAACAAACCTGCCCCATTAAAAACCATAAAGGATCAAACATTGTCCCGGAAAGCGCTTGGTTCTACAAAAGGCACTAGAAGAAGCATGCTTATCTTATGAGAACCTTATTAAAAGAACATACAATATTATGAGCGAGGCATAAAACAAAAAGAAATACCATAAACTCACAAAAACGGCGAGAGAATAAGGCAAATATCTCTCCAAGACTACTTCATCCAATCAAAATTCCAAGCCTGTAACGGAAGGCAATCAATCAAATAACAAATAAACATTTGTCTTCCAAGCTAATGTATTCAAAGTGAATTTTTCTGCAGAAAAAGTTTAACAATCATTCATTATATTTCATCTAAAATAATTAGCATTGAATAACTCAAAGTTCCAATTGCGCTCTCAATGAACTAAAACAATACTGCCAAGAAAAAGCCGAATTCCATCGCACACTCACATACAATTCATAATACTGCTTCTGACGTCTATACAACTCTATCTGACTCACATCAACAAACCAAGTACGCTTGGACTCTCGAATGGAATAGATGTCAGAATAAGAAACTCTCAGCTCCAGTCTTCATACAGACCACTCTGACACATATCTATAAACTTTGCCTTCATAAGAACTATTTCCCAACGCCTTCAAAACTGCCTAAGGTGATTCCCGAACCACCAATCTGGAGACACCTTCCGATCCCTCAAAATTATCAGCGCCAATCTCTATTATATCTCCCCTTTTCAAACCCTTTGGAAAAAACATAATGATAACAATTCACCAGTCCACATATAGAGCCTTCCCCTTGCCCAAAGCTCCCAGTTATGAAAGGATCCAGCTGGCAGCAACGGGAAAATATTGCTTACATCCTAAATCCCATTGATCTGAAATCCCATTGATCTGAAATCCCATTGATCTTAAATCCCATTGATCTGAAATCCCATTGCTCTTAAATCCCATTTGTCAGCCTCATGCCTGCAGGACAGGTGATGGTCTTGACGCTCACAGAGTGTCCAGCCGCCGCCAGATGAGAGGCCTATTGTAGCACAGGGGAGAGAGATTTGCTTCCATCTGGTCCAACCTCTGAACTACAAAGCAAAATCAGAACAGTGGGGTGTGGCTTCTGAGGAGAGGCTGCATACATTCTACAATTCATCAGTCACCACCCAAGGAAACACAGCCTCGCACAATTTGCTGTTGTCTCCCGTTTTAGAAACATGGCATTACACCTCGAGCTCCCTCTGCAAGGGAGACAATTAGGGCCCGCCATCATTGTGCACCAATAGGAAACAGTTGCAGCAATACGTCAGTGCGACGCAAAGCACAGGTGCAGGGCAGCCTTAAAGTCATTGGTAATGATGAAGGTTAAGCAGTGATGTCGACATTGAGTGCATAATCATTGTTGCAAAGATAGCAGCAGCGACATTGCCGTCCATGCCCATGAGAGACTGTCCCTGCATAGTCAACATTGTCTGCAGACACCTTTCACCCAATGTAGCTAGGGGCTCATGTACTCATTTCATTCTGCACACTGAAGCACCTTTCACTAAGTCCATGAGATGACTAGGCCTATGTGATGTGGTGGTGGTGGTGGGGGTGTTTTGAAAGCATTGATGTCAAATAGGCCTAAATTTGTATATACTATGCGGTGTGTATGTATGTCGTGTGTGAGAGAGAGAGAGAGAGAGAGAGAGAGGATGAGAGAATGCGAGAGAGAGAGAGAGAGGAGAGAGAGAGAGACAGACAGACAGACAGACAGACAGGAGGTTTTCTCAGTGCTCAAGTTTGCCAGTGAAGACGACGTGCACACGGGGGCAGGTGTACTCGGCATAACCTGGGTCATTCCTTCTACGCCTGACCAAGCTCTGGCACACCAAGACCAGTAGCTTTTATCATGCCGTTCAGTGGACAAAACTCCATGCTTTCACTCCCTACTTCAGGAGAAAGGGTACATTGTTGCGTGCAGACAAATCACTCTTTTAATCAATACCTGTATGATTATTTAGTGTCAGAATATGATTCATTTTTACACATTTTTAAGAGCGTAAAACCGACTTTACCTTTTCTCTGCTCAGTGTATAAGCGTGTAAAACAGATTTTAATCTATTTTTTTCTGGAATGAGAAAATACAAAATGAGGGCATAAGAGCGTCAAGCCCTGTTTATCCACTTTGTTTTTGCTGAAGATTTCTTTGCCAGCGTATTCAATGATCTCCATTTAGCATATGATATTTAAAAATGTTGATTGTGCTGCCCTATAGGACAAAGGTTATGGTCATATCATACAGTTTATGATTTTGTCACATTGATTTTTATTATTGATAGTGCTTTTAAAAGTTTTGCTCCAATGGGATTGTTTTTCGCTTGAGTTTTTCTCGTCTTCAAATTGCGACTGCTGGATTGAAAATTACTGCAGAGCTTAATGTCATCTTGCTAAAAATGTTAAAAGTGTCATGCTTTTCTTGAACACAAATGCTAACTTGAACTTTCTCTCCCTCCCTCTATTCCATGTGTCAAGTCACTACATTGAACAAATGTAAAATTTGGACAACAGACAGCAGCAGCAGCAGCAGCAGCGCACAGCAACAACACAACAACAACAAAACAACAAACAACAACAACAACAACAACAAAACAACCAATGGATGCGCTGGATGACGGTCAAATCTTTGGGAGACTGAAGACTCAGCTGCCCGACAAAGAGGACAGTGCCCTGGTTGATGCCTCAGCAGTCTTTGCAGTGTGCTGTACATCATGTGTGAACGACAGAACGTCCCAAATAACAGAATCTAAATTTATTATTTTTTTTATATACAATACATCAAATAATAACAATTCACACAAATAACACACCACATCTATATACAATACCCCCTAACAATATATTCACTCTCCTCTCTCATTCTCCTTAATCATCTACCATAAAGACTCCCCCCCTATATCCCCCGAGAGAGAGACGCATCGAGAGGAGGAGAGTGACAGACAGACAGATCAGAACAAGGACAGACAGGAGGTTTTCTCTGTGCTCAAGTTTGCCAGTGAAGACGACGTGCACACTTGGTGGGAGGTGTATCCTGCCGCAACCCACCAACCTAAACCCCCCCTCCGCACGCCCGTCCACCCAATTACTACAACCCCAATTGTCACATCCACCCCCACACGCCCCACATGCCACACCAAAACCCACCCCCTAAACCGACCCAATCAACTCTGCGACCCCCCACACAACAACACCAACAAGAACACCCCCCCACAACCCCAGATCCCCCCACGCCACCGCACACCCCACCCCCCCTCCCCACTCCCCACCACCACCACACCACGACCCTCCACTTTCTCCACATCCCCAGACCCACCACACCCATACACCCACCCGCCCCCCCAAATCCTAACTCCAACAAGCCCACCCCTCCTCCAGCACCCCCCCCCAGCCCAACCCCCCACACCAAAACAAACACCAACTAAACCAACCTCATGTTTTCACTCCCTACTTAGCCCCCCCGAGCACAGGGTACCATCGTCGTCATGCATGCTGTATATTACTCGCTGGGATATAAGACTGGTACAGGTCGAGGGTGGTGGGGGAGACGTGGAAGATTTTGAGGATGGCGGTGAATACACTGTGTTAGTGCAGTAGCTCCCACCCCATCGGGATATAAGACGGTTCATGTGACTGTCTATGCTCAGGGGTGTTGCGGGGGTTTTATCTGAGTGGGTGGTTGGTAGTGGGTTTCGGGAAATTGGAGTTTTAGATACTTATCTGAGGGCAATTAAGAGGGCATTGCCAGAAGGTAATGTTGTGGGCTGAATCAGGGGGGCGGTGAGTGAAGATTTCTTTGCCTGAGTATTCAAGGTTCGACTTGTAGATGATTGTGTTTTATTAAAATGGTGATATGTGCTGCCCTATAGGACAAAGGTTTTATGGTCATATTATACAGTTTATGATTTTGTCAATTGATTTTTTATTATTGATAGTGCTTTTAAAAGTTTTGCTCAAATGGGATTGTTTTTCGCTTGAGTTTTTCTCGTTTCAAATTGCGATTCTGTTAACTCGCACCCAACATCCTTCAACCATACCAAATCACACCCAATACCCCCTATACTAAAAAACCCGCCCACCCCAATTCCTCCCCAATACAAAAACACAACAACCTATACTAACCTACCAAACCAAATTAAAAAATAAAAACAACTTACTCACTACACCTTCCGTAGAGCAGCAGCAGAAAACAACAACACACCAAACAACAAAACCACATTGATTTTCCATTCATCCTTACCCAATTCCTCCACTCCTCCTACCCTCATCCACCCCCCCTATTCCTCACATCATTAATAATCCACCTCCGTCATATTCCGTGTTCTATGATACATCAATAGTGAAACACAAGACAGAATGTGTGTGTCCAACGTCAACTGAAATGTCTTGTAGACGATCCCCGGATTCTTTATTTAGACTACCTAAAGTAAAAAGGTATAAATAGCGATATATGGTTCCCATGTCCCCCCCTTTTCACCTAGTGGTCGTTGGGGAGCGTGGGACATCTGTGACTTCTAGCTCCACTGCCCGGGGCCAGCCATTAGGGACTGGGAGGCGCCCATCTACTGCCGCGCTGCGGTAACGTCCCTCCACCGGACCCTTTTGTGGGGGTGGGCCTGTTGATTTTTTACCTGCCTGGGTAAACTGGGGGACAGTACGGTAGCCAAGGCGCGGCAATCGGTCTAATCCCTTTTGGACCTCGTGTTAACCATGATGGGTGGCTGACATTACAATGTGGATGATGACGGGTTATGCGTGAGGACGTATGTCCTCTGACCAGTACCCGGTATGTTAAGGTTCATTTAAGTTCACAGTCTGGAGTTTTTACATTTTCCCGATTACCATTATACCTTTAATTAACATAACCAAACCCTAACCTAAACAAACCCTAACAACACTAATCGTTCACTGTTCACTGTTCATGTTTCCACTGGTCACGAACCAGCCTTAGGGCGTTAGGGGCGCTTGCATGGTGGACGAAACGGCATGCCGGACCACCCGCCCCTTCCCCCCACCCCCCCCCGGCTCCACCTTAGCGCCGGTCCGGGCGCGACTGTGCCTGTGGTGACACTGAGTAATTCCCTCTGTCCTAGCACGGATGTCGTCCGCCCGCCCACTTCTCTCCTCTTTGTCACTGCCCCGTCTTATATTTCCCTTGGACCCCCCCAGCGGGACTTGATGGTTGGTCTGTTGCTTGGCATGTATGTGAGGGTGAAGGGACCCAGACCCTGCCCGCGTCGGGTCCGAGGGGGCGCAATTGGTTGGGCTGTAGGGAGGCTGGTGGCAATCGAACCTGTTGAAGGGATCTTCTGAGGACTTATTGTTGGTGACATGGTCCTTGTATGAGATGCCAAGGGAGCCTTCTGAGGCATATCTCATTTCTATGCTTGGATCTCCTTTTGTAGAGTCTGCGTTCATTTTCCATGCACACAATCATAATAACACAACCCCCCCCCACTCCCCCCCAATTCAATATGTTACTATCTCTTTATTAACAAATACCCCTTTATTCATATAGGTGCTTCTTTATACTCCATCATCGGTCATCAGGTCTTTCCATCTGCTCCGACTGGCTTGTTTGTGCCGCCTTTTGCTAGGATTTCGGTCTTCGATCCATCCTCATTATGAGTGGCTCCTTAGGTACCTTGATGCGAATGGTCAACTGTTATCCAGTTCTTTTCCGCGGTGAGTGTTCATTGGTAGCGTGATGCGGTCTGGGGTCATGCTGTTGGACATGAGACTTGGTTTTTCTCACGGCGATGTTTGCCTGGCCGGTTTCGTTAGGAGGTGTGGGCGGCCAGGTGCGGCTAGTTTGGTTGGCCAGATTCTCTTTCATTTCATGACACAACAGACCGTCTATTGTAATCGGCAAACATTCTGAGGTTGGTGCATTGTCGCCCTCCCAATTTGCTGGTAAAACAAGAGAGAAAGAACAACCCCGTGTCGCTACCCCCACCCTATAGGCCCCCTCCCCCTAACCATCCACATAAAACCTGGAGTTCAGTCATGATGCGTTCGAGGGAAAAATGTTAATAGTGTGGCGACAGCAGACATCCCTGTCGAGACCCCAAACTTGAGGTACGGAACCTTCCTCTACCGTCGCTGTACGAGTACATGACATGGTGCTTTGAGTAGAGATCCTTGATGGTGTGGATCAGCTTTGGCATGTTTGAATTCGTCTATGGTGGCCACAGAGCGTCATGCCATACTCTATACGAAGGCCTTTTAAAATCATAATGAAAGACGTGGAAGATGTTCTTGTTGTATGCAGGCTGTATTTCTCTCAATCAGAACCCTTCAGACCGTTGAATATTGTTCTGTGGTGAGATTTTCTATTGGGCGGAACAAGGCTCTGCCTCTTCGGCCCGATGACCCTCCCACTACTCTCACCATACCAAACCGCAACTCCATCGTCCCCGCGTCTCCCTTCCCATCCCCCCCCCACCCCCCCCCACTTCTTCAGCCTTCACCCGACTCTCGCCGCGCCACCCCTCGTCCACCCCACCAACCCCACTTGCCCACACCCATCCCCCAAACCCCCGCTAATACAAAATATTCCCCTCGCCATTTCTTAATTTTTGGCACTTCTGGAGATTTCCTAACATGTGAAGGGGTTTGATGAAGTAGTGATTGGGTCATGGTATGTAGGCCCCACTCTCCGGTCTGCCAGATCTTGTTGCAGTTATTCTGTAAAGTACTGTCTGTCCCTGCTTTCTTCCCGTGTTGGATCGAGGCTCTGACTGGGATGTTGTCGATTCTGCTGATTTTCCTTTCTTCATCGATCTAATTGTACTTCTACTTAACTTACTCCAATTATCTAATAACAAACCATAAACTCCCTCCCCTCCCCCCTCAATTACACATCCATACCTCATTTTACTCCAATCTAATCAATCAATACTCTAACTTACACATAAAACCTACCCAATCCCCCTCAAACAAAAAACATAAACAATTCAAAACCTAAATTACCTTTAATAACTTACTAAATCCTTAAACATTTATATATACGCTCTTTCACAATCTGAAGTATGCTCTTTGCTATCGTATTCTCTTGTCAGACTCTCCCTTTAGATATTCCCTGTACATTGTTTCTCTATCCATTCTTCCTGGCGCATATTCCCTGTCTCTCCTGATTCTTCTTGTTTACTTCTCGTAATCAACGCCTACTGGTAGTTGTTCTTGCTTTCTTCAGTCCTCGTCTTTTGTCACAATATTCAAGATTTAATCTGTGACCCCATGGTTGTGTTTTTCGGCGTGTTTGCGAGAAGTTGCTTGCTTGTCGCAGTCATCCACATGTGTTAAAACTGGCTGGTCATCGTTTCGGCCATCTTCTTCAAGTGCAGCAGTGGTGCGAATTTCCCTCCTATGTTGCTTGGAAGACACGGCGATGGTTTTGTCCAACATTTATACCATTTTTAACCTTATTCTGTTTTTCTTTTTGTAATGTTATCTAACAATCCTTATCCAAAACTTACCTTCATCACTCACTTTACCATCACTCATCCCATACAATCCCCAACTCCAATAACCATACAATTCACATATCCTCCCTCACTCCCCCTAAACATCCCCCTTCATACTACCATTAAAATCATTCACCCCCAATTTATCATCCATACCCTCAAATATTTTAATCAATTCTAATTTATGCTTTGCTTTGTGTTCTCCATGGTTATTGGCGTTATGCACCGTGTCCTTTGAAGGCTGGCAAATTCCAGTCCCAGCCGGTAGTCTCGCTGGTTCCATTGGTGATTCGCAATTTCAGGATGGGACCGCAGAATTGCCATCCAGGTCTTTCACGTGCCGTCCTCAGCCCCACCTGGAGCGGTCAAGTCCTCCTCTGGATTGATCTAGTTGTGATTTCCTGGTTCAGCTAATCGTTGTTGACCGGTATTGGTTGTAGAAGTATTTCCTGCTACTGAAATCTTCATCATTCGTGTTCCGTTGTGTGGTGCGTAGGCTTGTGCTTTTGAATCCACTGTGATGTTGAATGGGGCTTTCCTTCCCCTCTGCAGGCGGATGAGCCTAAAAGCGGGTTCTGTTTACTGGGTATAGTTACCCTATTACCGAGTTTTGATGTTCTTGTTGGTACAAGCATGCCTACGCCATTGACCCCCTCCCCCATTCTACGTCCCCCCTTCATCCCCCCCCCCCACACACACGCACCTCCCTCCTCACATCCCCCCCCCCCCCTCCAGCATCAACATCCCCCCCCCCACACCCCCCCCCCATACCCACGACCTACATTATTAACCCCCTATAAAACCAATCAACCCTCTCCCCCCCACCCCTTCATCCCCATATACCCCAATACCCCTACTACACTCCTAAATCCTAAATCCATTAAATTTCCTTCCAAACTCCCAACCATATCCTCATTATCATAACACCCACCCCCCCCCAACTCACTACCCCCACACCACCCCAACCCACACTTAACCCCCACACCCAAACCCAACACCCCCTAACCCAAACCTAACCCCAACTATCGTTACATAACCCAATTCCACTAACCTATCGTAACACAAACCAAACCCTAAACATACATAATTCTAACAAACCCTAACCTCACCGCACGCCCCGAACCCCCCACCCTAAAACTACGCTAACCCTAACCTATTGTAACCCCTTACCAAACCCTATCCGATCGTAACACTATCCACCTAACCGACCCTACGTAATCCTAACCAAACCTACCTATCGTTACCCTGACAAACCCTAACCTACATAATCCTAAACAGACCCTACCCTAGTATCCTAAACCAAAACCCTAAACCTATCGTTACCCTGACAAAACCCCTAAACCTTAACATAATCATAAAACAAACCCTAACCTATCGTAACCCAAACCAAACCCTAACCTATCGTAATCCTAACCAAACTTTAACCTAACATAACCCTAACCAAATCCTAACCTAACCAAACCCTAACCTATCGTAACCCTAACCAAACCCTAACCTATCGTAACCCTAACCAAACCCTAACCTATCGTAATCCTAACCAAACTTTAACCTAACATAACCCTAACCAAATCCTAACCTAACCAAACCCTAACCTATCGTAACACTAACCAAACCCTAACCTAACCAAACCCTAACCTAACCAAATCTTAACCTAACGTAACCCTAACCAAAACCTAACCTAGCCAAACCCTAACCTATCGTAACTCTAACCAAGTCCTAACCCTACGTAATCCTAACCAAACCCTAAACTATCGTAATCCTAACCAAACCCTAACCTATCGTAACCCTCACCAACCCTAACCCTACGTAATCCTAACCAAACCCTAATCTATCGTAACCCTCACCAAACCCTATCGTAACGCTAACCAAACCCTAACCTATCGTAACCCTAACCAAACCCTTACCTATCGTAATCCTAACCAAACCTTAACCCTACGTAATCCTAACCAAACCCTAATCTATCGTAACCCTCACCAAACCCTATCGTAACGCTAACCAAACCCTAACCCTACGTAATCCTAACCAAACCCTAACCTATCGTAACCCTAACCAAACCCTAACCTATCGTAACGCTAACCAAACTCTAACCCTACGTAATCCTAACCAAACCCTAACCTATCGTAACCCTCACCAAACCCTATCGTAACGCTAACCAAACCCTAAACTAAAGTAACCCTAACCAAACCCTAACCTATCGTAATCCTAGCCAAACTTTAACCTAACATAACCCTAACCAAATCCTAACCTAACCAAACCCTAACCTAAGTTTCCTAACCCAAAAACCCCAACCTAAAAGTAATTAACCCAAACCCCAACCCAAAGTAATTCCCAACCCAAAACCCCAACCTAAAGTAATCCTAACCAAAACCCCAAACCCAAAAAACCCTAAAAAAAACGTAACCCTAACCAAAAACCTTAAACCCAGGGCCAAAACCCCAACTATCGTTAACCCCTAAACCCCAAACCCTTTAAACCAAGGAAATTTTAACCAAAAACCCCAAACTTTTCGTAATCCCAACCAAACCCTTTAAACCCTTTGTTAACCTAACAAAACCCCAAAACCCTTCGTAATCCTAACCCAAAAACCCCAAACCATCGTAAACCCCCCCAAACCCATGTAACGCTTTAACCAAAAACCCCCAAACCCAAAGTAACCCTAACCAAACCCCAAACCCATTTGTAATCCTAACCAAACCCCCAACCTTTCGTATTTCCCAACCAAAACCCCAACCTATTTGTAACCCCCACCCAAAACCCCAAAAATAACGTAATTTTTAAACCAAAAACCTAACCCATCGTAACCCTCCCCCCAAACCCTTTAAACCCCCATTTTCCTAACCAAAAAACCCAAAACCCATCGTAAACCCCCAACCCAAAACCCCAAAACCCATCGTAACCCTAACCAAACCCTTGCCATGTAATCCTAAAAAAACCTAAACCCAACCAAAACCCCAACCCATTTTTAACCCTAACCCAAAAACCCCAACCTACTTAACCCTTTTTTTAAAAACCCTTTTCCCAAACCCAAAATCTTAAACCCATTTTGTAACCCTAACCAAAACCCAAACCCAAATTTTGTAACTCTAACCAAACCCTAACCCTTTAAAATATTGAAAACCCCAACCCAAATTTCCCAAACCCAACCAAACCCCTAACCCCTTTTAACCCTAACCAAACTTTAACCTAACTTAACCCCAACCAAACCCTAGCCTAACTAAACACTAACCTATCGTAACCCTAACCCAAACCCTAACCTAACGTAATCCTAACCAAACCCCAACCTACCGTTACCCTAACCAAACCCTAAACCCAACCAAACTCTAACCTATTGTAACCCTAACCAAACCCCAACCTAATCAAACCTAACCTATCGTAACCCTCACCAAAACCCTAACCTATCGTAACCCCAACCAAACCCTAACCTAACCAAACCCTAACCTATCGTAACCCTAACCAAACCCTAACCTAACCAAACCCTACATATCCTAACCAAACCCTAAACCTAACCAAAACCTAACCCTAACATAACGTAATTCTAAGTAAACCCTAACTTATCGTAATCCTAACCAAATCCTAACCCTAAACTAACGTAACCCTAACCCTACGTAATCCTAACCGAACCCTAAACCTAACCAAAACCTAACCCTAACATAACGTAATCCTAAGCAAACCTTACCCCGACGTAATCCTAACCAAACCCTAAACCTAACCAAAACCTAACCCTAACCTATCGTAACCCTAATCAAAGCATAACCCTAAACTAATCCTAACTTAAGCCTAAGCCTAACCCAACCGTAACCTAAGCCTAACCTTAACCTAAGCTTAACCCTAACAAAAGCCTAACCCAAACCAAAGCCTAACCAAAGCCTAACAAAAACCTAACCCTAACCAAAGCCTAACCCTAACCAAAGCACAGCCCTAACCAAAGCCTAACCCTAACCAAAGTTTAACCAAAGCCTAACCCTAACCAAAGGCTTACCAAAGCCTAACCCTAACCCTAACCCAAGCCTAACCCTAAACAAAGCCTAACCAAAGCCCAACCCTAACCTAACCCTAACCTAACCCTAACCTACATACCTAAACCTAATCCTACCTAACCTTACCCTAACCTAACCCTAACCTAACCCTAACCTAACCCTAACTAACCTTAACCCTAACCTAACTTAACCTAACCCTAACCTAACCTAACCCTAACCTAACCCTAACCCTAACCTAACCCTAAACCTAAAACCCTAACCTAACCTTACCCAATCTAACCTTACCCTAACCTAACCATAACCCAACCCTAACCTAACCTACCTAACCTAACCTAAACCCAAATTTCTAACTAAACCTAACCTAACCAACCTTTAAACCCTTTCCTAACCCTAACCCAACACTAACCAACCTAACCGTAACCTAACCTAACCTTACCCTAACCTAACCCTAAAACCCAACCCTAACCTTACCCTAAACTAACATATACCTAACCCTAACCTAACCTAACCCTAACCTAACCCTAACCTAACCTAACCTAACCTAACCCCAACCTAACCTAACCCTAACTAAACCCTACCTAACCTAACCTACCTAACCTAACCATAACCTAACCATAACCTAACCCTAACTACCTAACCCTAACCTAACCCTAACCTAACCCTAACCTAACCTAACCTAACCCCAACCCTAACCTAACCTAACCTTACCCTAACCTAACCCTACCTAACCCCAACCTAACCTAACCCCTTTCCCTAACCTAACCTTAACCTAACCTTAACCTAACCTAACCCACCCCTAACCTAACCCCAACTTAACCCTATACCCTAACTTTAAACCCCAACCTAACCCAACCTAACCTAACCTAACTAACCCCTAACCCTAACCTAACCTAACCTAACCCTAACTAACCTACCCT
>CM054158.1:10639785-10654785 GCA_028751875.1 Rapana venosa
ACACACACACACACACACACACACACACACACACACACACACACACACACACACACACACACACTAAACACACAGAAGCATACTTGAACGCGCACGCACACCCCACATACGCAACCACCTGCGTCCTGACGCACTTTGTCACAACAACGCATTATGGCACAAACTGTGACAGAGCACCTTACATCCTCAATGTCAGAAAAGCAAAAGGTAAAGGTGAAGGTCAAGGTGTCCCATAACCTATGCTGCCGTTGGGGAGTGAGGCGTCAGAGACCTCACTTCTCTAGGGCCAGCATATTGATCGCGGCGCCCATCTCCACTCCCTCGCTGCTTTACCTTCCCCGACTCTAATGAGGGCAGGTACCCATTTACAGCTGGGTGAACTGGGGGAACTGTACTAAAGCCAAGGCGCCCAAACGGTCACCCATCCAACTGGTAACCACGCTCGATGCTGCTTAACACTGGTTTGGGGAAAAGTGAGAGCTCTGACCACTGAGCTATTCTGTCCACAATGTCAGACAGCAAAACACACTTGAAATCAATGCAAGTTTGATGATACAAACGACTTCAGCATTTTAGAAGCTGCACATGAATTGTTGTGAAGTTTCTGACTTCAGGTCCAGAGTGTGACAGAGTGTGTTGACGTGCTTTGTCACCAGTCTTTTGTACCTCACACTTTGCTATGATAAAGCTACTTAGCATCAAAAGATACTATACTGATTGTTAGGACAGTAAGGATATTGCTTTTCTTGTTGTTGTTGTTGTTGAAATTGTTGTTGTTGAAATGTTGTTGTTGTTGTTGTTGTTGTTGTCTGTTCTTCTTTCTTCTTCTTTTTTGTTCTTGTTCTTGTTCTTGTTTCTTCTTCTTTTTTCTTCTGTTGTTCTTTCTGTTCTTCTTCTTTTGTTTTGTTCTTGTTCTTCTTCTTCTTCTTCTTCTTCTTGTTCTTGTCTTGTTCTTGTTCTGTTCTTGTTCTTCTTCTTCTTCTTCTTCTTCTTTTCTTGTCCTTCATCATCATCATCATCATCATCATCATCATCATCATCATCATCATCATCATCATCATCATCATCATCATCATCACCTCCTCCTCCTCCTCCTCCTCCTCCTCCTCACCTGACCAAGATGGTGGTCACAGAGACATGTAGAACACGTTGGTTGACAAGGTCCTCCTGAATGACCTGTCTTCACCCATGTTAACATCTGGCACTGGAGCTATAAGGTTGACCAACATGTAAGCAGAGCTTTTATAATATTGAAGAAGTACATACTAGTGATCTTGAACTGATTTCTTGTTTATTTATTTATTTTATTTTTTCTATTATATCGAGGATATTAGAATAAGCACTCATGTGATTATTTTTACATCCAGTCCCCGTGTGTATGCAGTTTTGTAAATTTTCATCCGTTCCCACTGGCACACAATGGTCTACTCTTCCGAAAAGCGTAACGGGTTTTAACGTGTGCACAAGATGTTCTGCGTGAGTTTGCACACGGGGCCTCGGTTTATAGTCCCATCCAAAAGACTTTTGGGGAGAGTGGAGTCGGCACTGATGTTAACTCCTGGGGAAAAATCCTCTTGAACGAGATTCGAACCCGGGTCAGCAGATCACGAGCACAATGCGCATCACTGTAACCACCAGTGTGTGTGTGTGTGTGTGTGTGTGTGTGTGTGTGTGTGTGTATGCTTGCGCACGTGCGTACATGTGTGTGTGCGTGCGTGAGTGCGTGCGTGTATGTGTGTGTGTGTGTTACATTGGGGGAGATGATGCACTATGTGACAATTTATGACATAGCACGTTATTGAAACACAGAGCGTCAGAGCAACCTTTCACTTCGCGCTATCCTGTCTACTGCTGACACGATAAACAAGAAGAAGAAGACGAAAGTGAGGGAGGAAGGGAGGGAGGGTGGGAGGACAGTGTGTGTGTGTGTGTGTGTGTGTGTGTGTGTGTGTGTGTGTGTGTGTGTGTGTGTGTGTGTGTGGTGTGTGTGTGTGTGTGTGTGTGTGTGTGTGTGTGTGTGTGTGTGTGTGTGTGTGTGTGTACACAGGGCAGATCAAAGACTGAAGGGAGGTGACACACAGGTCTTCTGGAACAAGAACAAGGCTATCTTCCTGGTACTGCTCTGTCAACCAGTGTATGTAGGAAATGAGGATGGTGATGATGATGATGATGATGATGAATGATAATGATAATAATAACAGTGATAATAATGATCATAATGATCATAGTGATGATGATGGTTATGATGGTGATGATGCGATGATGATAACAAAATTATAATGATGATGAAAATAATGATAATGATCATAATGATACTACTACTACTACTACTACTACTACTACTACTACTACTACTACTACTACTACTACTACTACTACTACTGATGATGATGATGATGATGGTGATGATGATGATGATGATGATGAGGAGGAGGAGGAGGAGGAGGAGGAGTGTGATGATGATGCTGATGCTGATCATAATAATAATAATGAAATTGATACTACTACTACTACTACTACTACTACTACTACTACTACTACTACTACTACTACTACTACTGCTGCTGCTGCTGCTGCTGCTGCTGCTGCTGCTGCTGCTGCTGCTGCTGCTGCTACTGATAATGATCATGATCATGATGAAAACAATAAGCACAAATATTTAGAAAGAAAAGAAAACGACTCACAAAAAACCCAACAACAGCTACAAAAAAACAACACTACCCCCAAAAAACCCAAACAAAAACCCCAAACAAAAACGGAACAAAAAGGAAAACATACACAAAAACCAAGACAAAACAAAACTAACAAAAAACGGAGCCTTCTTCCCCCCACCTCCCGCCCCACAAAACCCTAAACCGCCCCCCCCCCTCCCAACACTCCAAAAATCTATCCCCAACCCACGACGAATTCCCCTCCCCTCCAAAACCAAAAAGCAAACAAAAACCCTAAGAGAAGTTGAAACAAACCAAAAACTTCTTTAAAAAAACCCAGCGAAAAGAAGGATAAAAAAAAAAGAAAAACACAATAAAGCAAAGAATGAAACATACCAAAAAGAAGCTACCCCTTCACTCCCCACCCCGAAAAAAAAAAATCCCCATTTCAAACCAGTCTCTGCTAGGAATCAATTCCCTCTTTTCTATCCCTCTCTTTGTTTCTGCCTGGTTCCCTGTTTCTTCCTGTCACCTCTTTCTTGTCTTTTTTCTGTCTTCTTGGTCCATTTTGCTTCACTCCCCCCTCCCCCCTCTCCACGAAAGGCTTAAAAAGATGACCATTCTCTCCCAACGGGCGCCTAAGTCGGATGCGCTGGGCCTGACTTGTCAGGCGCTTAACGGCAGCACAACACATTTTTGATCGTATGACAGACACCAGTAGCTGCTGTCTGAGCATTCGACGACGACGAAGAAGAAGAATTTGCGAAGAAGAATTGCGAAGAAGAATTGCGAAGAAGAAGAATTGCGAAGAATTGTGAAGAAGAATTGCGAAGAATTGCGAAGAAGAAATTACGAAGAAGAAAGAAGAAGAATGCGAAGAAGAAAGAAGAAGAAGAAAGAAGAAGAAGAAAGAAGAGAAGAAGAAGAATGCGAAGAAGAAGAATTGCGAAGAAGAATGCGAAGAAGAATTGCGAAGAAGAAGAATTGCGAAGAAGAATTGCGAAGAAGAATTGCGAAGAAGAAGAATTGCGAAGAAGAAAGAAGAAGAATACGGAGAAGAAAGAAGAGAAGAAAGAAGAAGAAGAAGAAGAAGAAGAGGAATTAGGAAGAAAAGAATTGCGAAGAAGAATTGCGAAGAAGAATTGCGAAGAAGACTTGCGAAGGAGCAGAAGTAAAAGAAGAAGAAAGTAGAAGAAAGAAGAAGACGAAGACGAAGAAGAAGAAAAAGAAACCAGTACTTAAACCAAAGGACCACTTTGCCCTGCTAAGCAAGCTCAGCCTTGAACAAAAAGCCAGTTCAAAGCAATCGACTTTTTTGGGGGGGTGGGGGTGGGGGGTGGGGGTGGGGGGTGGGGTGGGGTTGAGGGTGTCAGTGTGACCTCGCTTTGATAGAGATAGCATTGAGGAAGTCGTTTTGAGTGTGGGCTCTTCAGGTGAACAGCGCGCACTGCTATGTTATGCTGGGTACACACACACACACACACGTATACTGGGCGTTTCCCCTTCACAGTTTGACAATAACCTACCCCACTCTCTCTTCGCCAAAAGCCTGCCTATGACACTTTCAAATCCAGCCTCAAGACATATGTATTTCAAACCTAAGATTTTCCTCTCTTGTTTCAGCTCAGAACTGTTCCTGTCTTTCAACAGCCGAAATAGTCCACCACCCTGCCAAAAGTGTATATATATAGAACCTTTGTGTGTGTGTGTGTGTGTGTGTGTGTGTGAGTGTGGTGTGTGTGAGTGTGGGGGTGTGTGTGTGTGGTGTGTGTGTGTGGTGTGTTGTGAGTGTGGTGTGTGTGAGTGTGTGGTGTGTGTGTGTGTAGTGTGGTGTGTGTGTGTGGTGAGTGGTGTGGGGTGTGTGAGTGTGGTGTGTGTGTGTGTGGTGTGGTGTGTGTGTGTGAGTGGTGTGTGTGTGTGTGTGTGTGTGTGGTGTGTGTGTGTGTGTGTGTGTGTGTGTGTGTGTGTGTGTGGTGTGTGTGTGTGAGTGTGTGTGTGTGTGTGTGTGTGTGTGTGCACGCCACTTGAATTTGTTTAATTTAAGCGACTAATTGTTATGGTTGCATGACTGTGTAAGAATAGGTTGAATGCAAGCGCTTTGATTTGTTTTGCAAGATGTTGCGCTATATAAGTTCATATCATTCATCATCATCATCACACCACACACCACCACATCATCATCACATCATCAATCACTTTACTACTGAGCGCGATAAAGCTAACAATTAAGCTGTTATGAATACGAACATGATGACTTGTTTATCTCAAAACAGCTAGATGTCGATATCAGTAGGTCACACACACACACACACACACACACACACACACACACACACACACACACACACACACACACACACACACACACAACACACACACACAAACACACACACACACAACACACACACAAACACACACACAAACACACACACACACAAACACCACACACACACACCCACACACACACACACAAACACACACACACACACACACACAAATACACACACCACACACACAACACCACACACAAACACACACACACACACACACACACTTGATATTGCATGCATGCATACATACATAAACACACTTATATACATAAACACACGCACGCATGCACTCACGCACATATACACACACACACTCCCCACACATACAGGAACACACATACACAACACAATTTCTTTGATAATTTACATACACACGCGCGCGCGAGCACACAAACACACATATATACACTCACTCCCTCAGACGTTAAATTAAAGAAAGAATCCTCACATCCTCACAAACGCACACAATTTCACTCATATACTCATACTCTCTCACTCATTCGCACACACAATCACACACACAAACGCACGCACGCACATAAACACACACTCATATTGCACACACATACACGCACGCACACACACAACACACACACACACACACACACACACACACACACACACACACACACACACACACACACCACACACACACACCACACACACTTAACCGTCTAATATCACTAGAAGTGAACAGACGTAAAATTGAAGTCAACACTTAACCGTCTAATATCACTTTTTGGTGGAAGGACGTTAAACTGAAGAACTAACCAACACTTGATACTGAATGATGTGGCCAGAAAAACAGCAGGAATCCCCCATCATTTTCAAGTGTGCAGGTTGCAGTCGTCATCACCTGTTTCCTGCAGCCCTCAGCAACCTCCTGGTAAGGCCGCGCTGGGTTTCTACAATATCTTTTTTCAGAAGAAACCCAAACTTCCTGTTCACAATGAACTGTGTTTGTTCTAGGAGATAAAATTCATTCCCCCCCTCACCCCTCCTCCCCCCCCCCCCGGTAATGCCGGGGGCCTGTCAGTATAAATACCATCCCCACCCTCTGGAAATTCTGTGCTAGGAATTCCCTCTTTTCTATCCCTCTCTCTTTGTTTCTGCCTTGTTCATTTTTATTCTGTCACCACCTTCCTGTCTATTTTCTGCCTTCTTGGTCCATACTCCTTTTTTTTTTCTCTCTCCAGAAAGACTGAAAAGATAGCCATTCTCTTCCACGCTGAAGTCGGAAGCGCTGGGCCTGACTTGTCAGGCGCTTAACGGCAGCGCAACGCATTTTCGCTCAAATGACAGACAACAATAGTTACTGTCTGAGCATTTGACGATGACAAAGAAGAAGTTTTATTATGAAGTGTTCCTATTAAAAAAATTAAGATCAGATCCTTTTTTGTGTGTGTGTGTGTGAGGGGGGGGGGGGGTTGGCGGTTTCCCCCCCTTATTTCAAGTGATAACTTTGGTAGGCTAATGATATGTCACTCAAAATAATTTTTACTTGTTAAAATTCCTGAGACAAATCAGTATTTCATTTTCTCTTTTAAATTTGATTACGTTTTTAACACTTAATTGTTGCCCCAACGTTTGACTTATTTTGTGCATTGTAAAGTCAACTTTTCCTAAAAAAAGACAAAAAGTTCTTTGAAGTGGATGTGAGTGTGTGTGTGTGTGTGTGTGTGTGTGTGTGTGTGTGTGTGTGTGTGTGTGTGTGTACGCGCTTGCTTGCTTGCTTACTTCAAAACTGGACATGTTCTTTTCGTGCTTGCCTTTGCATTAATTAATTTTATTATTTTACTTCAAGGATAATAGAATAAGCACTCATGTGCTTTTTATTACATCCAGTCCCCGTGTGTATACAGTTTTGTACATTTTGTTATCCGTTCCCACCGGTATACAATGGCCTACTCTTCCGTAAAGTGCAACCGGTTTTAACGTGTGCGCAGGATGTTCTGCGTGCGTTCATACACGGGGCCTCGGTTTATAGTCTCATCAGAAGGACTTTTGGGGAGAGTGGAGTCGGCACTGATGTTAACTCCAACTTATTTTTATGTTTGTATCGTTATGTTATTTAGCTTTTTATGTTTTTGTAGATCACGATCAGCGTCATGTCTTTATGCGTTTATGTGCGTTGTGACATTTATTCTTGAATTTCTTATGTTTAGTGTGTATTGCAACATCACTTTTCTTATGTGAAGCAATTATAATTATTTTGAACTATGGGTTGTTGTTGTTGTTGTTGTTGTGGTGTGTAGTGGTTGTTGTTATCTTCAATTTAACGTCTGTTCACTCTCAGTGATATTAGATGAAATTAATGTATGTGTGTGTGTGTGTGTTTGTTTGTTTGTGTGCGTGCGTGTCTGAGTGTGTCTGTGTGCGCGTGCGTTCTTGCACGCGCGCGCGCGTGTGTATGTGTGCATGCATCTGTGTGTGCGTGTGTTTATTTATTTATTTATTTATTCTTTTATATCGAGGATAATGGAAAAAGCACTTATGTGCTTTTTTACATCCAGTCCCCGTGTTTATGCGGTTTTTGTAAATTCTGTCATCCGTTCCCACCGGCACACAATGGCCTACTCTTACGAAAAGCGGGACAGGATTTAACGTGTGCGCAAGATGTTCTGCGTGCGTTCGCACACGGGGCCTCGGTTTATAGTCTCACCGGAAGGACTTTTGGGGAGAGTGGAGTCTGCACTGATGTTAACTCCAGAGGAAAATATCCCCTTGAACGGGAATCGAACCCGGGTCGTGAGATTGCGAGCGCAATGTTCTAACCACTAGGCTATCCCGTCCCTCTTTGTTTAGGCATCAGCAGCCATGTTCCAGATCAGAGTTGAGTGTGTTGTCAACGCCACGTGCTGACACAATCCAATATCACACCTGGTGTTTAACATTTTGTTTTTAATTATAAGAACGTGATTTTGAGTGGGTGCGTGCATTATCTGACTAACACTGCAGGTGTCTGCATCACCCGGGCCTGATGAACACTTTAGCACATCTAGAAAAAGAAAGTGAAAAAAATCGTAGCCTGTCACGCCATCTCAAAGCTAACTGGATCTCCACAGTAATGGCATGACCATCCTGTTCTCTTCCTGGTTGCTGAACAAGTAATAGAGGAACAATCTGTGAGAGATTCGGTGGCTCTGATTTGAGAAAATCTGTTGCGGGTTTTTCTCTTCCCTGTAAATGTTATTATTTTTTGGGTTTTGTTTGTCAGAAGGGGATTTGTGCAAAGGCCTCCGATAAAGAATTTTGACAGAGTTATCAATTTAATGAGCAGAGAGAGAGAGAAAGAGAGAGAGAGAGAGAGAGAGAGAGAGAGAGAGAGAGAGAGAGAAGAACAATTCTGGTATTGTAATCGAACTTTCAGCACCCATTCTCACTACAAGTATTGGACTAACAGAGCTTGAAATGAATAGAAACAACAACAACAACAACAACAACAACAACAACAACAACAACAACAACAACAACAACAACAACACGGCTGTATTGTAATGGAACTTTCAGCACCATTTTTTAAATACTAAAAGTATTGTAATAACAGACTTTGCATGGGTTAAAAAGAACTACAAAACAACAACAACAAACAATGGCGGTATTGCAATCAAACTTTCAGCACACATCCTTGCTTCAAGTTTTGCACAGACTCATGGTCTTAGGGGACGGGATAGCTCAGTGGTCAGAGCACTCGCTTTCCCCCAACTAAGGTTAAGCAGCATCGAGCGTGGTTACCCCTTGGATGGGTGACCGTTTGCGCGCCTTGACTTCGGTACAGTTCCCTTGTTCACCCAGCTGTGAATGGGTACCTGCCCTCTCTAGAGTCAGGGAAGGTAAAGCAGCGAGGGAGAGGAGATGGGCGCCGCCCTCAATATGCTGGCCCCTGGAGAAGCTGAGGTCTCTGATGCCTCACTCCCCTACGACCACATAGGCTATGGGCAAAAGGTAAATGGTCTTTACCACTGGGCTTTATTACAGTTCTTGATCATTGACGCTGGGGGCAACAGCAAAATGAGAGGCTGTATGACTCGCTTTCCCCCAGCTAAGGTTAAGCAGCATCGAGCGTGGTTACCCCTTGGATGGGTGACCGTTTGCGCGCCTTGACTTCGGTGGCTTTCCCACTCATGGAATTCCACTTCACAGCTTAGTCTTTAGTGATCGACGATGACTCTCTGACTAGGAGGTTTGATTTGCATAGTCCTTATGTGCTGCAGCCCTGGGGGCTGGTTGGCCTTTGGAGAGCATCTCAAACCTGACTGTCCGATTGCCCACGGCCAGAAGGGGAATTGTACTGTGCACAGGCACCGGTCTCTATAACAAAATTTGTGCCCAATTTCGAAACAGCAACTGAATCCTTTACTAATTGGAAGGCCGATCGCCGTAACACGCAGCAAACAACATACAAACCACAGATTGAAAAAAAAAGGATCATAATCAAAAATTCAACAAATTTTAGCAAGAGACGAACTGAAAATGTCATGCAACACCCAGACGACATCCTCAGAACGGGGACGGGTAGCCTGTGTAGATGATGCGCATTGCGCTCAAGTGATCTGCTGACAACGGGTCGAACTCCGTCAAGAGGATGTTTACCCTGGAGATCAGTGTCTGGTCCCCTGCCTCAAAATCCTTCGAAATGAGACATAACCGATCCAGTGGGGGCGACGCACGCAAACATCTTGGCCAACTTTAAAACCTTTCGCTTTCGGAAAAATAGTCATTTATCTGTGAAACGAAGATAAAATTTACGAAAACTGCATCCCACATGGGAATGGATGTAAAACAGACCTAATTCTTCTCGAATTAAAGATGAATAAATAAATACAATAAAATAAATTAGCTGGAAGGGTAGGACAGCCACGGTAGTAAGTGTACAACGAAGTACGAAAAAATGCGCCGTTTTGAAGTGAAAGTGAGATGAACAGATTATGATGAACGATGAATGATGAACAAATGAATGATGAATGAACGAATGAATGAAAGATTGGAATGAACGAATGAACGACGAAGAAGAAGAATGAATGAATGATTATGAACGACAAACGAAGAAATAAAGGAGAAGGAGAGAGATGAGACAACCGAACTTGAGACTGTCTCACGCACTGTCGTACATCCGTACCTCAAGTGGGACACAGCCTTTAGATCCCTCCACAAAGAAAGCTGGACCAGACGGTGATGGGAGTACAGATTTAAGAGGAATATTTTTCAGATCTGTTTGCAGAAACAACTGGTAATGATTTCTTCCCTCACCCAGCTTGTTTTTAATGACCAGGTGAAATCATTTCTGCCATAAATTATCTGTTGTTGTGGTCTAGCCAATCAGCTGGCTGCCTTGACGTATGCAACCAATCAGTGCAGGCGGAGAGTGGGGTGGCGTTTTGGGGGAAGGGGGGGGAGTGTTTACCATATGTTCCAGACCGATATGCTTTCTGCTTTCCGATGGTGGTACGATGTGCTCAGCTTGTCTCTGACCGAACTACACGTCTTGACGTGCTGCTGTCCATGTTTGCAAAATTGTAAAAATTTTGGTTGACGTCTGAAATAAGCTCAGACTCAAATTACAAATGAGTGGGGAAGTAGCATTGGTATGTTAACTCGACAAACCTAACACTACTTCATCATACATAGTGTGTTTTGACTAACTCATAGCTTGTACAATCAATAACATTCACACACTGCGCACAAGACAACCGATCCCAATCCAGGACAGCATATAAGCGCGCAGTTCTCCTCAGTGTTTCTTCCTGCCTAAAAGATATGCCTTCGTGTAGTGATTCATCCATCACACAATGCATGCATGCAATGAAGCTACCGGTAAAGCACTGGCGCAGCACAGCACCATCATGTTTGTCTTTATTTATTGCATGGACAGCACAGTTGCCATGCTGATGTGACATTGTTTCTTCTTCCAATACTCTATCGTTTGTGTGTTTCTTATGCTGACTGCATTAATAGCTGGTTCTCCTTTCAGTAATTGAGCTGCTGGTTACCCTGGAAGGGTGACGTGAAGCAGCGCCTTGACACTGTTTTCCTCATGATTCACTCACGCATCAGTGATCATGCTCTTCTGTACAGGTATTTGCTGTAAAAATGTCATGCACCCCTGTTGTTTGGAGACTCTTATAACTGCCATGCCTTGAAGCTGGTAGTGATGCAGGCCTAGTTTTATTCATTATATTTTGCCGACTCCCCACAGCAGCCTCCTCGTTGCTTGGCAAGATCGTGCCAGTAAATAACTCATTTCAAGACCACTTATGCATTGCAAAGTGGAAGCGTTCATAAATCAAACTCTTATATGTTCTTGTCTCAAAGTATGTCCCTAGAGACCCAGAGGCCTGAAACATGTCGATTGATCACCAGGTCAGCATATTTAAGGGGGAAACGCCATCTTTGTGTTAATTGATCTAAAGGCAGGATCTTGCGGACTGGTAGACTGTTCAAGAGGCACAGTTCACTTAGTAACAGTCGATCGTGTCATGGGTCTGGAGAAGCAACGTACAACGAGGTCCCTGCCTATTGAAAGGAAAAAATCACCCGTAAAAGTGTTTGAACAGTGGTTTGATTATGGAACGGTCACATATATTTACCATATCTATTAACCGTGCATGGTTTGGTTGGATGCATAAAAATGTACTGGTCTTCTTCGAATTGAGACTGAGATAACTAAGGTAGGAACAAGAATAAGTTTAATTCATGGGGTACAAGAACCAGCATGCTTATTTGCAAAACGAATACGCAACCCCAGTGGAATGTAAGAATTATAACGCAAGAAGAATGTAGTGTTTGCCGTGAGTTTAATGTACGTATCCGAATAACCCAACCTAAGAGAAGCATGGCAAGATTAGTACGACAGGGTATGTCCAATACTGCTTCAAGAATTGAACGAACTTGCATGTTTAGTCTTAAGCGACGTATTTTACTATCATGTATGCAGAACTTGTTTAGAGGCACACTCGTACAGTCACCAGAGGACACCGACAAGTCCACAACAGAAATACTAGAGGAGAACTGGGAACGATTAAGAAGAGGACCAGTATTTTCAAGAGCAGATACGAGCTAAGTCACGAATGGGTGTTGAAAGGTCAGAAATATCTTCCCAAAATCGTGGAACGTGTCAAACTACCCCATCATCTGATTAAAGATAGAGGAGTGGGAGTAGGTGGGCAGTTGTTCGATATATGAAGACAGAGGCAGAAAGATAAAGAGAACTTCATAGATGGTCGTCAAAACGGTACAGAGCAGACTTACGACGGAAACAGAATGAGACAGCAGAAGGCAACAGGACAGTCTAGCAGATGACAGGACAAAACAAACAGCAGATTAGACAGGACAGGACAAACAACAACAGCTAGTTACAGTATCAAGAGACATGCAGAAAACATGATAGAACAGTTACTACACACAAGACGATTCAGACAGATAGACTGACAGGCACAACAAACACAGACAGACAGATAGATAGACAACACACAATCAGACGGACGAAGAAGACGACGACAGTAGTTTTGTACATCAAACAAACAGCGACGACAGACACAGACAGATAGATGACAGCAACAAGACAGAAAACAGACGCAACAGATTCGACAACAAGATATGCAGAGCTGACGAGACAGTACGATGGACAGGAGTTAGTGCGAACAGCTGAACAAAACGTCCGTCATACTATGTATCGACAAATCAGCTCCAGTTAAGCCACCGCACATGCACGCGTCTCTGCAACTGAAGCAGAATACTTGACTGACTTCCAAGACTATCCACCCATAGGCAGAAACGGTCAGAAGATACAGCGCATGCGCAAGCATATACCCTCCCCATACCCTGTCCTGCGCACTCGAACAGACAACAAATGAAGATAAACAGAATCGCAGATAAGACCCGAATCTTAGACAGTGATAAAGGCACATGCACAAATGGCAGAGCAATTAAGAAGGACGGTCCCTGTGATTCTCATTAAGCCAGTTTATCCACCAGAAGATAAAGTACATGAAACATCGCTCATGTAAATGGAACGGTTAAAAACTCTGACACAATCACTGTAGTATGCATGAATATGACGTTTCATTTGGTTCATAAACTAATTACTTGTTTCGTTCTTGTTAGGTTGTTTTCAGGACGATAAGCCGTGTGGTGCACTCAGCTCAGACTCTCCCCCAGCTAAAGGCTGAAGCGCCAATCGAGCGCTGGTTACCAATGACCTGGCGGTATCCTTTCTGCTGCCTTGGCTTCAGACAGCCACAGTTCACCCAAGCGTAAATGGCACTCCCTCTTTGGTACAGGGAAGCTGTTTAAAGCAGCGAGGGAGAAAGAGGGATGGCGCCGCCCTCAAAATGATGCACTGAGGAAGCGAAGTTCACCCAACATGTAAAGACCACATCGTGTTAATGAGGACATTTACCTTTCACTCATTGTTTTCAGGAAGCTACATTTTAGTACGTTGAGACTTTAAGCGAATAGCTGTTGCTCATTGCAATGCTATTGATTTCTTAGTACGTAACACGTTAAACGTTCCACTTTCGAAAGAGCTAGGCCATAACGTCAGAAGAACGGATGACAATAACAAGTATAGGTAAAACCTTTATACCTTGAGCTTACATTCAGTGCCTAGTTTTATTCAATCCTGTGAGTGGCAGCCTCCTCCAGTTGTGGTAAAGCAGTTACGGGTAATACGCCGTATCAAATGTCCCATAAGCTTAAGGTCTTGAGCGTAGCCTCAGAACCTCGATTTCTTAGCCTTCTATGAGGGGCGCATTCCTCTGTTTCAGATGCTACACTTCCTGAAGTCCTGACAGAAGCGAAGCAGTGTACATTACAAGGGAACTGGGGAAACGTACTGAATGCCAAGGCCGAGAACGGTCCACACATCCAATGTAAACCAACCGCGCTGCTTAACTTGGCTGTTGTAGCGAGCGTCCGAACCCTGAGCTGCAAACCTCCCCGGGTACATACGTGAATTCGAACAGTGGTGCACCTGAGGTGTAGTTGAGTCAGAGCTGAAATAACTTCTCAGCACTAGAGACAACCACACTACCTACCCCAGCTCACTCACGACCACAAGCAACACACAAACAGGGGTGACACGGACCGCTACTACACCAACCGCAACAGCCACAACCACACAGAACAATCTCACGTGGATTGATGTAGAAAAAAGATAGATAAGCTGCTAAATTACTCGACAAATTAAATCCCACATTTACACTAAGGAATAAATGACATGAATGAATAAATCTCACAAACACAGCCAGCACGTAAACTTTTTCTGCCACAACACACACACACCGATCCGACCCACACACACACACACACACACACAGCATCAGCACGCACGCACACACACACACACACAACAGACACAGCACGACACACACACACACACACGGGGGATGAGAACGAAAACTTTAAACACTGGACACAACTCACACATGAAAACAAAAAAGTACACAAACAATACAGCACAAAAACACAGCAGCATAACACACACTCACAACTGCACAAGACCACAACGCACGGCGAGGCGACAAACACACACACACCACAACAACAGCAACAACGCACACACACACACACACACACACAACACACACGACACGCACACACACAAACACATACACACACAAAACACACACAACACACACGCACAACACAGCACACACACACAGCACACACACGACACACACAACACAACGACACACACACACAAACACACACACACATCAACACACACCAACGCACAAACACAAACCACACAGACACACACAACACCACACCCACACACACTCACACAACACACACACACACAACACACCACACACACGCACACCACACACACACACAAACACATACACACACATAACACACCACCACAACAGCAAACACACCACACACACAACAAACACACACACACACACACACCAAACACAACACGACACAACACACCAACACACAACCACACAACAAACACACACACAACACAACACCATACACACACACATTTTACACACAACTCACAACACACA
>CM054158.1:10659785-10672285 GCA_028751875.1 Rapana venosa
AGGGGGCAGAATCAGTAAGAAGCCCCTGTGTTTGACGGCAGCAAAACTGCCGCTGAGCTATCAGGGACGATGGCTTTGTTCAGAGTCAGTGGCATTGTCTCCCTTCCTTGGTGTACGTGCAGGCTACACACCTGTATTAAAAAATCGCACTTTTTCTTCTGTTTTTTTTCTTTCTCCATAGGACTCTTATATCCCTTCCGCACGCACTAAGGCACCCACATATCATAAAAACCACTTTGTGTAAAAGACTGGCCTCTGATCAAAAGTAATGTAATTTTGCACCAATTTGGTAGGTTTTGAAATTTTTTTTTTATAATGATTTTTTTTAACACGGTAGAAATACAAGCAATCCTCATTTGATGATCATGTCCTACTTTTTGTGACTACCTGGTATTGCTTTATGTCCTCACCCACCACCCCCAAAAAAAACAAAACAAAAACACACCCCCCAAAATACCCCCCACCCAAGTACACAGTGCATATTTTCATACTTAAAAAGAATCTGTGAAAAATCACCAAAAATTGTTCCGACCTGCATTCCATAGAAGATACTACATGACCAGTAAGCTAACACCGAAGTGTAACCACCAAAGATGATCACATTGTTGGAGGCATTGGTATTGTCTCCCTTGGTTGGTGTATATATGCACTCAACAACTCCTGGGGGGGGGGAGATAAGGCTACACTCCACCTTTAGCTTCCGGGTAATGCTAGTCAGAAACAAATCTGCTGATTTTCACAGATTTTATTTTGAAACATGAAAAAATGCACTGTATACTTGTTTTTGAGATTGAGGACATTGAGCAATACCAGGTAGTCATCCCAAGAAGTGGTACGATCCGGAAGCCTCGCTCTATTGTCCCCTTAAAGAGAATGGGAACAGACAGACAGACAGACAGACAAAGAGAGAGAGAGAGGAGAGCGAGAGAAGAGAGAGAAGAGAAGAGACGAGCAATTTGTAGAGATGATGATTGAGAGAGAGATGACTTGAGAAAAAAAGAAATATCCGAGATAATGAATAAGCACTCAGGTGCTTTTTTTTACATCCAGTCCCCGTATGTATGCGGTTTTGTAAATTTTGTCATCTGTTCCCACCGGCACACAATGGCCTACTCTTTCGAAAAGCGGTACAGGATTGAACGTGTGCGCAAGATGTTCTGCATGCGTTAGCACACGGGGCCTCTGTTTATAGTCTCATCCGAAGGCGAGGAGAGAGAGAAGAGGATAGAGAGAAGTAGGAGACGAGTGAAAGAGAGAGAAGGAGAAGAGGAGACGGAGAGAGGAAGAGAGGTGAAGAGCAAGTACAAAATTGAAAACAAATCCCATCATCACCCAGAGATACAAAGGACTACCAGTCCGTGTAAACACCACATCACCCACTCCCTTAACCTCCCCCCATACCACTTTCCTTTCCAGCCCCACTCACCTCCTCTCCCCCCTCCCCCCCCCCCCCCCCCCGCCATCATTTGCAGGCAGCGTGATGGCAGGAAGAACGCCACAACTTCCCTGATGTTCTGTCCATACCTTGTTATCATCATGAGACAATGGACAAATCAGCTTTTCAACCTCATCAACCCCGAACAGGCCCAGAACTACACAACAGATACAGCACACGCACTACACAAACAGAATACAGCACAGCACTACACAACAGAACACAGCACAGCACTACCACAACAGAACACAGCACAGCACTACACAACAGAATACAGCACAGCACTACACAACAGAATACAGCACAGCACTACACAACAGAATACAGCACAGCACCACACAATAGAATACAGCAGCACTACACAACAGAATACAGCACAGCAACCACACAACAGAACACAGCACAGCACTACACAACAGAACACAGCACAGCACTACACAACAGAACACAGCACAGCACTACACAAACAGAAACAGCACAGCACTACACAACAGAATACAGCACAGCACTACACAACAAACACAGCACAGCACTACACAACAGAAACAGCACAGCACTACACAACAGACTACAGCACAGCACAACACAACAAACAGCACAGCACTACAACAACAGAACACAGCACAGCACTACACAACAGAACACAGCACAGCACTACACAACAGAAACACAGCACGCACTACACACAGAACACAGCACAGCACTACACAACCAGAACACAGCACAGCACTACACAACAGAATACAGCACAGCACTACACAACAGAATACCAGCACAGCACTAACACAACAGAATACAGCACAGCACAAACAACAGAACACAGCACAGCAACACACAACAGAACACCCACAGCACTACACAACAGAACACGCACAGCACTACACAACAGAACACAGCACAGCACTACACAACAGAACACAGCACAGCAACACAACAGCAATACAGCACAGCACTACACAACAGAACACAGCACAGCACTACACAACAGAACACAGCACAGCACTACACAACAGAACACAGCACAGCACTACACAACAGAATACAGCACAGCACTACACAACAGAATACAGCACAGCACTACACAACAGAACACAGCACAGCACTACACAACAGAACACAGACACTACACAACAGAAATACAGCACAGCACTACACAACAGAACACAGCACAGCAACTACACAACAGAAACACAGCACAGCACTACACAAACAGAATCACAGCACTACACAACAGAATACAGCACAGCACTACACAACAGAATACAGCACAGCACTACAACAACAAGAAAAAACACAGCACACACACAGCAACAGCACTACACAACAGAACAACAGCACAGCACTACACAACAGACAAGCACAGCATAACACAACAGAATACAGCACAGCACTACACAACAAAACAGCACAGCACTACACAACAGAACACAGCACAGCACTACACAACAGACACACAGCACAGCACTACACAACAGAATTACACAGCACAGCGAACAGCACAGCACAAACAGAAACAGCACAGCACACAACAGAACACACAAGCACACACAGAACACACACACAACAGAACACAGCACCACGCTCACACAGAACACAGCACAGCACTACAAACAGAACACAGCACAGCAACACACAAATACAGCACACACACAGCGTACCGCACAGCTACCAATCAGAATTCGCTACGCACGTCACACAGTCAGATCCAGTGATCAAGACGTACATCACGTCGCACATACGGACAGCGTCAGTCATCTCATCATCATCAATCATCATCATCTCATACACATCAGTCCATCACATTCATCATCATCATCATACACATCAGGCATCATCATCAATCATCATCATCGCACTTCACATACGACAATTATGTCAACAACTCCGCCAACACAACAGTACCACCCATCCCACAATGTCAACCGCCTGAGATCACTTCTTTAGACTCTCCCGTAACCACGATGGAGTCAAGGGCATGCCATACAGTTACTGTAGGTACTGTATGTACTGTAGGTGTTGAGTGTACTGTAGTGTACTGTAGTGTACTGCACTGCACTGCTCTGTACTGCTCTGTCCTGTACTGTGTAGTGTACTGTAGTGTACTGCACTGTACTGCAATGTAGTGTACTGTAGTGTACTGTACTGCACTGCACTGCACTGTACTGCAATGCATTGTAATGCACTGTACTGTACTGCACTGTACTGCACTGCACTGTACTGTATTGCACTGTACTGCACTGCACTGTACTGTATTGCACTGTAATGCACTGTATTGCACTGTACTGCACTGTACTGCACTGCACTGTACTGTATTGAACTGCACTGTACTGTATTGCACTGTACTGCACTGCACTGTACTGTATTGCACTGTACTGCACTGTACTGTATTGAACTGCACTGTACTGTATTGAACTGCACTGTACTGTATTGCACTGTACTGTACTGCACTGCACTGTACTGTATTGAACTGCACTGTACTGTATTGCACTGTACTGTACTGTACTGTACTGTACTGTAATGCACTGTACTGCACTGCACTGTACTGCACTGTACTGTACTGCAGTGTACTGTACTGCAATGTACAGTACTGCACTGCACTGCACTGTACTGCACTGTACTGTACTGCATTGCACTGTACTGTATTGTACTGTAACTGCACTGCACTGTACTCTACTGATACTGTACTGCACATGTACTGTACTGTACTGCACTGTATTGTACTGCACAGCCACTGCACTGTACTGCAGTATTGATACTGCACTGCACTGACACTGCACTGTACTGCACTGCACTCACAACTGCACAGTACTGCACTGTAGCGTACTGCCACTGTTACTGTATGCACTGCACGTACTGTACTGTACTACACTGTTTGACTGCACTGCACTGAACTGCACTGTACTGCACTGACTGCACTCATGCACTGTACTGCAACGCATTGCACTGTACTAGCACTGTACGTGCTGCACTATACTGTACTGCACTGTACGTACTGACATTGCACTGTACTGCACCATGCACTGTACTGACTTTGCTGTACTGTACTGCACTGCACTACACTGCACTGTACTGCACTGTACTGTACTGCACTGCACTGTACTGCACTGTGCTGCACTGCACTGCACTGTACTGCATTGCACTGTACTGCACTGTGCTGCACTGTATTGTACTGTACTGCAGTGTACTGCAGTGTACTGCACTGCAGTGTACCGTAATGTACTGTACTGTAATGTACTGCACTGTACCGTACTGCACTGCACTGTACTATACTGCACTGTACTATAGTGTACTGTACTATACTATATTGTACTGTACTATACTGTACTGCACTATACTGTACTATACTGCACTATACTGTACTGCACTATGCTGTACTGTACTATACTGTACTGCACTATACTGTACTGTACTATACTGTACTGTGCTATAGTGTACTGTACTGTACTATACTGTACTGTACTATACTGTACTGTACTATACCGTATTATACTGTACTATACTGTACTGCACTATACTGTACTGTACTTATGCTTACTGTACTATACTGTACTGTTACTGTACTATACTATACTGCACATACTTTTACTGTACTATGTTGTAACTGTACTATACTGCTATGCACTACACTGTCACTGTACTGCACTGCACTGTACTGTACTTGCACTGAAATGTACTGCACTGTACTGTACTTGCATTCTCACTACTGTACTGTACTGTACTGCAACTGTACTGTACTGCACTATACTACTGCACTGCACTATCTGTACGACTGTACTGTACTGTACTGTACTTGACTATACTGACTATTACTGTCTGCACTATACTGTACTATATGTACTGCTACTGTAGCTGACTATACGTACTGTATGTACTGCATATACGTACTAACATGTACTGTAGCACTTATACTGTACTGAACTACTGTACTGACTAGCACTGTTACTGTACTGCAATCTACTGTACTGACATACTGTACTGTACTGCACTAACTGTACTGTTCTATACTGTACTGTACTGCAACTATACTGACTGTCACTGTACTATACACTGCACCTGTACTGACTACTGTACTGTACGACTGTACGTACTGCACTGTATGACTGCAACTCCACTTGCATGACTACTTCACTGTACTGCACTGTATTACTGTACTGTATTGAATACTGCACTGTACTGCCTGATGCACTGGACTGTAGATACTGACTGTACTCCTGTACTGTACTGACATACTCAGTCACACTGCTACTGCATCACTGAAGATTTCTGGCATGCTGTGAATTCAACCTGAAAATACCAGCTCCTCTTCTAGGTATTGTGCCTAGTCCATCACACAACACACACCACAACACCACACACATCAACACAAACAACATCACACACACAACACACACACACACCATCACACACACACACACACACAACACACACACACATGCATATCACACAACACACACACAACACACACACTACACACTACACACACGCACACATACATCACCACACACTATGCTAACTCAATACAACACAACTCTTTACCAACATTATAAAGACATAAAACACACACACAATCACACACACACACACACACACACACACACACACACAGCACCACGCACCACACACCACCACACACAAACACACACATTCACACACACACATACAGCACACGCACGCTACCACAACACACAAACACACAACCCACACACAACACACACACACACACACCACAAACACATGCAACACACACAACAACACACAGACACATCACGAACACAACAACAACACACACCCACACACACAACACGCACACACACAACACACACAACACAACACACGTCGCCGACAACGTCGCACACAAACCACACACACACACACATCACAGGCACACACAACACACAGACACACACTACAACACCACACACTCACACACACACACACACACACACACACGTACACACACACGACGACTCACACACATACACACACGACACGCACGACGAACGCACACTAGAGACACACGACACAACACACACAACTGCACACACACACAGCACAACACACAACACACTACACACTGCACACCACACACACACACGCACAACACCGACACAGCACTGCACATCCACAACACATAACCCACTCTCACACCACACACGACACACCACACACACACACCACACACACACGCAACACCACACACACACACACACCACACACACACGCACACACACCGCACACGCACGCAGCGCACACACCACATACACACACACCACGACACGCACACACACGAACCAGCACGCTACAACACAAACACACACACACACCACGCCACGCACAACACACACACACGCACACATCACACACACCAAAACCACACACACGCCAACCATACACACCACACTTTACACGCACACAACACCACACACACTCACACACACAAACACACACACCAACACACACCACACACACACAACACACACCACACCACACACACACACACCACAACACACACCACACACACACCCTTCTCCACACTACTCTCACCAAGACGAAGCGTAAATAACACACTACACAGAGCACGACACGCTCTACGACCCATTACTATCAGCACCATACACTGACACACGCACAATGCACTACACAACAAAACAATGCTCGGGGGGAGGAGGACGTGAGGAGAATCACACCACATAAGGTACAACACGAAAAAACAAGACGACAAGCCACAAGCAAACGAAAGCAACAACACCACACACAACGAATGCAGAAACACAGACACACACGACAGACAACAGACACACCACTCCTACACACCCGACTCCCCCTACAACACTATTCTCCTCTTTCCCTGACCAAGTTTTTTTACCTGTTGAGAAGCCACTCCCCTCACACCCTCCCTTACTATCCTGATTCGTCATCACATATCGCTAAAAGCCTTCTAAAATCACAGCTTCACCTCCCACCAGCACACACCACCTTTCATCCTCCGCTCTATCTCCACCTCCAGTCTCATCCTCTCTCTCTCTCTTTTCTTTCTTCCTACACTCCTCCTCCTCCTTATCTACTCTCTCTCTCATCATCCGTCTCCATCCATGCTACCTCCCTTCATCCTCCTCTCCTTCATCTCTCTCGTCTTCTCTCTCTCTCCCTTCGCCCCCCCTCCTCCTCTCACATCCGCACACCCTCCTACACCCTTCCTCCGATATCTACCCATCTGTTCGTCTCACTTCTCGTCTTCTCTGTCTTCCTCTTTCCACACTCCCTATCCTCCAATCCACACACACCACACTCACACCACACAACACACACACACACGACACACACACACACACACACACACACCACTCACACACATCACACACACACACACACACACCACACACACACACACACATACAGCAGCACGCACGCACGCACACACACAACACACCACACAACACACCACACACACACACACGCACGCCACACACACACAACACAGCACGCACGCACGCCACACCACACCCACACAAAGCACCATGTACACACAACAACACCACGTATCACGCACCCCCACAACCCCAACACACACCACACCATCCTCCCACACATACACAAGACAACACACCATCCGAATCCCCCCCCACCCACACCCCACACACACATCCCAATACAGCACTCTTCAACTGCACTCATTTATCCTGGAGCAAAGGTTCGTCCTGCCTTCTGTCCTGTCCTGTCATATCCTGTCCTGTCCTTCCCGATCCTGCCCTGCCCAATGTCGTCCTTCCTGTCCTGCTCTCCTGTAGCCTGCTCATGCATCCTGCAGTTTCTGTCCTGTATGCCTGTCTTGTCCTGCTTCCTACCCTGATGTCTGCCTTTGTCCTGCCCTGTCCTGTGCTTCTGTCTGTCCTGTCTTCTGCCTGTCCTGCTGCCATAGCACTGTCCTGTCATTCCTGTCCTATCCTGTCCTGTATGTCATAGCGTCTGTTGTCTGTCATAACCGCCTGTCTGCCTGTCCTGTCCACCTGTCCTGTCCCTGTCCTGTCCTGTCCTGATCCGGTCAGTACGTCCTGTAAAGCCTGTCCTGTCCTGTCAATCCGGTCCTGTTATCCTGTCCTGTCCTGTCCTGTCCGTATATCCTGTCTGTCATGTCCTGTCATACCTGGTCTGTCCGTCCTATCCTGTCCTGTCACTGTCCTGCCTTGAGCCGTATGTCAGTCCTGTCATATCCTGTCATATCCTGTCCTGTCTGTCAATCCTGTGCCTGTCCTGTCTTAGTCCTGTCCTGGCCTGTCTGCACTATCCTGTCCTGACCTGTCCTGTCATATCTGTCCTTTCCTGTCTTTACCTGTCATGTCTTCCTGCTTTCTCTAGTGCCATTCGAAATTACCTGTCCACTGACTGTCCAACTCCTCTAGCCCTCCCTCTTTCTCTGTCTGGTCTATTCAATTCTCTTTGGGCTGTCCTTCAGATCATCAACCACCTCCTTCAACTTACACTCTGCACTGCCTATCTGTCTGCTTACGAATCCGTTCATACTCCCCTGTGCTCGTCGCTGTTTCTCTTTCTTGTCCGGTGTCTATGATCCTTCCTCTCTGCCTTTGCCAAAAAATACTTTGATACTTCTCTAACTCCACCTCAGTCTATACATTCCAAATCCTATAAACTTTCCCCATCTCTGTCTTCTTCTCTCATCTCTGCCGTTGTCTCTTCACAGCCCATCTCCTTCCCCTCTCAAAGTGTACAACCTCTTGCCTCTTGCTGTGTGGTTTTGTCCGTGTTCTGTTCGTTGTGTTTGTTGTGCGTGTGTTACTCCTGTGTTCTTGTGTGTTGATGCGCGCCGCGCCCGTGCTCATGGCACATGTTATCACATGAATTTGACATATTCTAATCTTGTTATGTTTATCGTCAAGACATGCCTTCCTAATCCAACCTTTCCACTCTGTTTATCTACAGAGTATAGCGCCATGTCTTCTTCGACAGCAACGCCCTAAAGCCGGATTACCCGTTCTTAGCGTTAAGCGAACTATTTTTTCACCACCCTGTGAGTGACGCTAGTCTGTCGCCAGATACATCCCAGCAGAGTGGTACCCACTTGTACACCTGGGTGGAGTGAGGAAAATAGGAGAAAGTGTCTTCCCAAAGGACACAACACGAGCCAGCGGATCGAACCCGCGACCTCGGATCGAGTTGACCGCCTAACACTCGACCACGTTGCTCCCAAGCGCTATATAAATTCATTAAATTATTATTATCCTACCCTGTCTGCCCTGCCGTTGCTGCCCTGTCCCGTCCTTCCTGTCTCTATACTGTCCTGCCTGTCCCGTCCTGTCCTGTTTCTATTCTGGTCCTGCCCTGTCCCGTCCTGTCCTGTCTCTGTCCTGTCTCTGTCCGTCTCTGTCTCTGTCCAGCTCTGTCCTGTCCTGACTCTGTCCTGCTCGTCTTTGTCCTGCTCTTCCTGTCTCATGTCCTGTCTGTGTCCTGTCTCGTCTGTCCCCTGTCCTGCCTCTGTCCTGTCTTTCCTGTCCTGTCTCTATCTGTCCTGTCTCACCTGTCCTGTCTCTGTCATCTGTCTCCTGGTCTGCCTCTGTCTCTGTCCTGTCCTGTTTCCTGTCTCTGTCCTGTCCGTCTTCTGTCTCTGTCCTGTCTCTGTCCTGTCCGTCTGTCTCTGTCCTGTCCTGTCCTGTTCTGTCTGTCTCTGTCCTGTCCTGTCCTGTTCTGTCTATTCTCCTGTCCTTTTCTCTGTCCTGTCCTGTCCTGTCCTCTGTCCTGTCTCTGTTCTGGGCCTCGTCTTGTCTGTCCTGCACCTGTCCTCCCATCCTGTCCTGTTCTGTTCTGTCTTATCCTGCTCCTGTCCTGTCCTGTCAACTATCCTGTCCTGTCTCTGTCCTGTCCTGCTCTCTGTCCTGTCTCTATCCTGTTTTCTGTCTCTGTCTCTGTCCTGTCTCTGATCCTGTCCTGCTCTCCTGTCCTGTCTTATCCTGTCCTGTCTCTATCCTGTCTGTCTCTGTCTCTATCCTGCTCCTGTCCTCTGTCCTCTTCATCCTGTCCTGTCTCTGTCTCTATCCTCTGTCCTGTCTCTATCCTGTCCTGCTGTCTTATCCTGTCTGTCTCTGTCTCTCTGTCCTGTCTCTATCCTGTCCTGTCTCTGTCTTTACTGTCCTGTCTCTGTCTCTTCTATCCTGTCCTGTCTCTATCCTGTCCTGTCTCTGTCTCTATCCTGTTCCTGTCTCTACTGTTTCCTGTCTCTACTTCCTGTCCTGTCTCTATCCTTTTCCTGTCTCTGTCTCTATCCTGTCTCTATCCTGTCCTGTCTCTGTCTCTATCCTGTCCTGTCTCTGTCTCTATCCTGTCCTGTCTCTATCCTGTCCTGTCTCTGTCTCTATCCTGTCCTGTCTCTGTCTCTATCCTGTCCTGTCTCTGTCCTGTTGACGGATGTGTGCAGTGAAATGGATGTCTAGTCCTAAATAACGTATACAGTACACAGAAAAGGGCTAAACAATGATAACAACAATTAAATACGTGAGAAATGCTAATATAGCTTATGATATAACTATAACACGTGTGTGCGTGTGTGCGTGCGTGTGCGCGTGTGAGTGTGTGCGTATGCGTGCGTGCGTGTGTGTGGGTGAGTGTTTCAGTGTGTGTGTTTCAGTTTGATATATATATATATGATAAAATTAAGTAGAAAAAAAGGTAATAATGGCGAAATGTGGAACATAAAAACCTTAGCAATGCCAGTAACCATAAAAAGACCGATCTTTAATTAACAACTAACGAATGTAATTGCAAAAGTAATAACATCATTAATCAAAAAAAACAACTGAACTACAACCAACAGGAGTTTAAAGAAGTAGGGAGGGATTCATGTCCTGATTACCCCCCCCTCCTCTGAAAAATAAACCCCAACCCCAAGCCCAAAACAAAACAGAAACAAAAACACACACACGCCTCACTACAACAGAGATGCACTAGGGCACCGTTTCAAGGCAAATCCAATTTCGCACAACAGTCTACAGTTGCTGAAAAGTTTGTCCGAAGAGTTGTGGTGGAAGGCAGGTAAATATTGTTTCAACAACCGACATTCCAAAAGAATATGAATGTTTGATATTGCCCCGCCACATACACATGCACATACGGTTTTTATTTAGACAAGATCTTAGAATTGAAATAAATCATCTGATACATTTTCTAGTTTTAAGAGGTACAAGTATCACTTTTTTGTTGGGTACTATTTCATTGCAACATATATTGTTACAATGAAAAAGTTGACAATGTTGCGAAAACTGGGACAAAGCATTCACATTGTCACATTGTGCTTGTATACTCGACACACCCATTTCAGTACATGAGAGATACAACATAATGGAAAGTGCCTGCTAGAAAAGTGTTAGAAAAAAACAGGAAGATGCTTGCCACAAGCGCTTCGATTTTTTTTTTACAAGATTCAGCGCTATATAAATTCCATATATATTACTATTATATCACATGTGTAGTTCGTCCACCATTTATGAGGTTCATCATATTCTTTATTGTCGTTACCGATTTGATAAATATCTACATTGGCCAATTATTTGTCTTACCAATAGACTTAAAGTTAAATGCATTTCGGATAAAATTTGTGAGCAGCGTCACCACAAGAGCAGCGTCACCACAAGAGCGGCGTCATCACAAGAGCAGCCTCACCACAAGAGCAGCGTCACCACAAGAGCGTCACCACAAGAGCAGCCTCACCACAAGAACGTCACCACAAGAGCAGCCTCACCACAAGAGCAGCATCACCACAAGAGCAGCGTCACCACAAGAGCGTCACTACAAGAGCAGCGTCACCACAAGAGCAGCCTCACCACAAGAGCAGCGTCACCACAAGAGCAGCGTCACCACAAGAGCAGCCTCACTACAAGAGCAGCGTCACCACAAGAGCGTCACTACAAGAGCAGCGTCACCACAAGAGCGTCACTACAAGAGCAGCGTCACCACAAGAGCGTCACTACAAGAGCAGCGTCACCACAAGAGCGTCACTACAAGAGCAGCGTCACCACAAGAGCAGCGTCACCACAAGAGCAGGATCACCACAAGAGCA
>CM054158.1:10679785-10692285 GCA_028751875.1 Rapana venosa
ATAGACAATAACATATCATGGTCAAAACATTTTGAAAGACTTATTGAAAATATTGCATCAAAATTGTATCAGTTTAAAAAATAAAACACTTTTTAGACCTTCATACAAGAAAACTATTCTATTATGAATATATTCAGTGTAATACTGATTATGGTTCTACATTGTGGGATCTAGCTAGCAAAAATATACTTAAACCGTTAATAAGTGTTCATAAAAGAGCCATCAAAATTACCATTGGCAAATCAACTTCATTAATAGCATCTGACTACAAACAAGCAAATGTTCTACCTATCGAAGCAAAACTTCTATACAATAAAGGGATTTTTATGCATAAAATACTGCACGGAAATGCTCCATTTGTTCTTAAGAACATGTTTACCATTAATGAATATCGACATTCACATAAACTGAACCTTCCTTTTACGACCAATACTCTATGCAAATCTAGTCTAAAATATTCTGGAGGATGGTTGTGGAATAATTTACTAGAATTCATAAGATCTGAATAAAACTTTAAAAAAAATCAAAAACAGGTTGTACAATTACCTTATGGATCTCACTGACTTGAGCTGTCTATGTCCAAAGATGTATTGAGAAAAATATTGTATTATATATATTATATATATATATAATATATATATATATATATATATATATATATATATATATATATAATATATAATATATATATATATATATATAGTTGGGTTTTTTTCACTGATATTATAATCAGAGTATATTTCGTTTTGGTATATATAGCTTTGATGATCTTCTCCTCTCTCCCCCCCCCCCTCTCTCTCTCTCTTCCTCCCTCTCCCTACCCCCCCTCCCTTCTCTCTCATGTTTGTATTCTCTCTGACACTCTTAAATTAAAAAAAAAAATGTTGTTCAACAATATGACTCGAAGAAACATTAGGCGTATTTGTCATATCATCATTCCATCAAGCTCCATAAAGTTTATATGTTATCATAATTATTTTGTTTATGATGATGGTGGTGATGAGAGGGATGATGATAGAGGTGATGACAACGATGATGGTAGTGGTGATGTTTATTGTGATTATTATGATTCACTTTGCTTATATTTTGTCTTGTTTACCTTCTTTCTTTCTTTCTTTTCGAGGGGCTGGATGTAAAAAAAGTCTTGTACTTATTCTATTATCCTCAGAAAATAAAATTTCGTTATCGTTATCGTTATCGTTATCGTTCTCTCTTTTTTTTTCTCTCTCTCTCTGTCTGTCTGTCTGTCTGTCTATAGTCACCCCTGAGGATACAGACACGTCATTGGAGAACTTTATCCGTTTGTAGTCTGTGTCTGTGTCTATATGTGCTTCTGTGTTTCTCTGTATTTTCTTGCTTTGTCTGTCTGTGTCTGTCTGTATGTCTGTCTATCTGCCTGCCTACCTGTCCCCCTCTCTCTGTCTGACTATTTCTCCCTCAGTACTCTCCCCTCCTCTCTCTTTTTCTCTGTTTTGTGTGTGTGTGTGTGTGTGTGTGTGTGGTGTGGTGTGTGTGTGTGTTCTTTAATTTAACGTCTTTTCACATTACGTGATATTAGACAAGTGTATGGTGTGTGTGTGTGTGTGTGTGTGTGTGTGTGTGTGCACGTGTGTGTATGTGAGTGTGTGTGTATGTGTGTTTGTGTGTATGTGAGAGAAGAGAAAACATACATGGGTGTAATGTGTGTACATATTTGTGTATAGAGTGTGTGTGAGTGTGCGGGCGCGCATGGTTTGTAGTGTGTGTGTGTGTGTGTGTGTGTGTGTGTGTGTGCAGGTGTATGTATGCCTGTGTGTGAATGTGTGTGTGGTGTGTGGTGTGGTGTGTGTGTGTGTGTGTTAGCAAGTGTGTGCGTGTATTTGGGTTGTATATGCATGTGTGTGTAAGGTATGTGTGTGTTTGTACGTGCGTGTGTGCGTGTGCGCGCGCGCGTGTGTGTGTGTGTGCATAGGTACTGTATACTCTACATAAGCTAGGAATCTGTAGGCCTACATAGTTGTGATGTTTAAAAAAAGAATTATATTATGTTAAGAAATCAAACGGAATCAAATTTAACTTGAACAGGAACAACAAATATCTTTTATAAAAACCGACCGACTGGACTCTTACTCAAGTTTTCACAATTTCTAGCATTTTAAGATTATCAAACAAAATGTTTGTGTGGGATAAACTAGCAGAGTCAGTGTTAGACAACCAAGCTGGCAAGAGAGGCTTCAACTGATCACAATAAAACATAACATGTTGTGGGAAAACTGACCCCAAACAAAAAACTTTGACACTTTTCGACTAAATTTTTCGTTTTTGAAAAGCTTTGGGAAGCCCTTAGCTGAAAACAAACTTGTCCCCCGCCAAATGACAAAATTTAGTTCTGATCAAAAAAAAGGGGTTATTTAACTTTGTCGACTTAGGTCTTTGCACATCCTTTTAAATTTATAAGTTTCATGATTTTAGTCCAAACTGATCCCAGAAAAGTCTTCTTTATAACCAACATTCCTCTTGAAAAAAGAAAAGAAGGAAAAATTTCCTTTTTTTGGAATTTTTTCTTGTTCAAATGTTTTTTTATTTTTTTTTTTTTTTTTTAATTTATAAAATTTTTTTTTTTTTGTTTTCCCCCAAAAGACCACAAGGGAGGGAATCCGCAAATTGTTACGGGAACAGGTTGTGGGTTTTGTGTGTGTGTGTGTGTGTGGGGGTTTTAACTGTTTTTGTGCTTGCGCGAATAGGGCAATGCCTCTTTACTTCCTCGTAAGGTGGGGTTTTTTTTGGGGGGCTTACTTTCTCCCTTTTTTTAAATTTTTGTTCTTTCTAACCCTAGCGGGAAACATAGGTACAAAAATTTTTTTGGGTGATAAACAGAAACAACAAAGAGAAGGAAACACAACACAGACCACACAACCCACACACAACACAAACATACCCAAAACACAGACACAACAAAACACACCAACAAAAACATACACAAAACAGAACAAACTTACACACAAAAAGCCCACAAACATACACCACACAACACAACATACCCAACACAGACCAAACAAACACACACAACCCAAACAACACACACAGGCCCCGACATACACCCCGACACAAACATACACACACAACACAAACAACACACACAGACACACACACGACACACAGGTTTCACCAGACACACACAGACACAACAAAACACACCCAAACATACACCCACAAGACAACAAAACAAACACACAACCGACAAAAACCCAAGCACACCCACAGACACAAACATACACACACAACACAAACAAAACCCCCCACACAGACAAAAACCATACACACACACACACAAAACAAACATAAAACAAACACACAGACAAAAAATTTAAAACACACACAACAAAAAACATACCACACGACCCAAACATAACAAAACACACAACACACACACAGACACACACCAGACCACAGACAAAAACACAAAAACAGACACCCAAAAAACACACACACACAGACAGACACACAAAAAACACCCCGACAAACAAAAACCAACACAGACAAACACACACACAACACACACACACACACAAAAACCCCACACACCAAAAAACGAATTTACACAAAGGCCACACCCAGACACACACAAGACACCCCACACAACACACACACAGACACAAAAGCCCATACACACACAGACACACACAGACCCCACAGAAAACCACACACAGAAAACACGAAAACACAGACACCACACAAAACCACAAGGGCCCTGGCATTGTAACCGGGATAAATTTTTGTTTACAAAAAAATAAAATAGGAATTTAATAGCGCGAATTTTAAAAAAAAACAAAAAAAACGAACCCCTTTGCCCCCCCCTTTACAGGCATGGAAACCCCCCTTTAAAACATAAAAAACCCAACATATAAATAAATTTTTTTCTTTTTATTATTATTTTTTTTGTTTTTTAAAAGTAAAATTAAAAAATTAAGCACATGAGCGCGCGTGTATGGGGTGTGTTTTGTGTGGTGTTTTGTGAAATTTTAAATTTTCAATTCAGAATATTTTATTGCCTTTTAAAGTCATGTAGACTTTTTTTGACACAACAAAAACATAAAATTATAATTTTTAAATTTTTTTTTGGCAAAAAAGGATGACACTAAAAACATGTTGAAATTTCTTTTTTCTCTTTTTCTCTTTTTTCGAAACACCAACACAAAACTGTTTAATATGTTTTGAATAATTTTAAACTGTGATTATGTCACTTAAATTTTTAAGTACACAGTTTTTGCGTTCCTTTGCCCTTTCTTTTTTCTTTTTTTAAAATAAAAAATTTTTTTTGATTTCATCATAAAAAAACATTCATCAAGTAAGGGAAAATTCATCTTCTTTTTTTGTTACTTTTTTTAAAATTTTCAAATCCTCTTTTGGATTTTTTTTTGGTGCCCCCCCTTTCTCTATATGAAATTGTGACAGTTTGTGGAAATTTTAAACAAAATGTCTTTTTAAAAAAAGTTTTTTTTAAATAGTTTATTAATTTAAGGTTCCATCGTTTTTTTTGGTTTAGAAAAAACAAAAAATTTTTTATTTTGCAAACAAATTTTTTGGTAAATCCAAAATGTTTTATACATTTCCCAAGTTTTTTTCTAACAGCAATCCCCCAACCATGAAAAATTAAAATTTTTTGGTTCTTCCAGACATGTTTGAACCCTTTTTGGTAAAATTTTTTTCCCACTGGTTTCTCCTTTTATCGAAAGATTCTTCGTACAAAAAATCGGGTACTACTAATAAAAGATTTCTGGTTTTGATTCTGTCAAAGGGAACCCAAAAAGGGTTATTACGGCATATTTTTTTAAAGGGTCATTGGAAACCCTTCCAAATTCACCCAAAGTAGGTAAACAAATGCTTTTTATAAACTCCTACCCTTTTGTTTTAAAAAAATTTACATAAAAATTTTCTCATCCCAAAAACTAAATGGAAATAAGCATGCCTTAACATTTTTAAATAAATTTCTGTCTCCCTTAAAAAAAAAAAAAAGGAAAAACTTCTGCTCCAAAGGTTTAAAATGGGGGTTTTATCAGGATTCGAATAAACGCTTTTATTTTGTATTCTTACATTTTGTCCAGGGAATTACTCTTTTAAAAGGCGATATTGCTTTTTTGGGTTTTGGGTTTTACTAAATTTTCTTTTTTCTTGTGTTGCTTAAATTTCCCATTTTATGAAAAACGACACCAGATATTTTTTTAATTTTTTCCTACTTTTTCAAAATTACATGTCCCCCACTTTTAAAAAATTAAAAAAAATTTTTAGGGGGTTGACCCCCATAAAACTATTCCCTTTTGTTTTTTTTTTTGGTTATCTTTCCCCCCCCAATTAGAACAGTATTTTGCATTTTATTCGGGTTTAAATTTTAAAGGGACCTATTTTGGTTGTTGAAAGCAATGCCGGGTCATCAGCATAAGAAAAAAGGGAAATTCGTCTTTTTGCGGTTATTTTTGGGGCCAAAATTTCTAAACAGTAATTTTAAACCTATATCTTTGAAAATTTTAACATTAAAAAAAGTAGAACTTAATGTATTCCCTTTGAAACCCCTTTTTTGACTGTTTTTTTAAACGGGTTTGCCTCGTATTTTTGAAAAAAGGGTCCCTTTGGGAAAAAATTTTTTTAAAAGACATTAAAAGTTTTGCCTGTTTTTCCCTTTTTTCTTTTTAAACTTATAAGAAGACCCTCTTTAAAAAACATTAAAAAAACCCTTTTTGAAAATCTACAAACCCGCAATAAAGTTTTTTAGTTTTTTTTTTAGTCCCACATCTTTTTAAATTTTAATGGGAAGAGGGGGTCCTTGTTTGTTTTTCCCAAAAAACCCAAGCTTGTTCTCTGACAATACTTTTTGTTTTTTTTTCAAAAAATTTTCAAAAATTCTAGGGTTTTCATTTATTTACAAAAAATTTTCCAAAGTTTTTGTAAAACGTTCCCCCCTTCTGTTTTTTTTCGGGGTTAAAAAAGAAATCCGTTTTTATAGATTGGGGGACATTCCCCTCCTATTTTTCCAGTCACGGGGAAATTTAAAACCCGTTTTCTAATCCCAAAAAAATTAAAAAAAAAAAAATTCCCCCTTGCCCTTCTAAACTTTAATTGAAACGGATTGATCTTTCGTTTGTGTTTCCCATCTTTTCGAGATGATATTGTTATTTTTCAGCTTTTGGAGTTTTTTTTTTGAAATTTCCACTGTTGTAATTTGCTTATTTTATTAGGGGGTTATTAGATATTTTAAAAAACTTTAAACCTGTTTTTGTACTTGTTTTTTGTGACTGGATCTATTTTTGGTTCTTTACCAAAAAGGGTGTTTTTAATTTTTTTCAGTCCATTTACTGCTACTAATAGGTTTAAAGATTCTGAAATCCATCATTTTTCCGCTTTCTTTTAATTTTTGTAAAGTTTTTCCCAGTATTCCGGATCTTCGAAAAGGCAACAACAGCCAAGAATCTTTTTGCCCTGCCAGGGTGGGGTGACCTCGTGTGGGGTGTGGTTTTGTGTGAAAGGCCCCCTTTGGGACTTATGGAACAATTACTTTTAAAGGGGTTTTTTAGGGACTGTTTAAAATGTGTTGATTTGAAAGGGCGCTTTGTTTTATGCCCTCGCAAGATAAACGCTATAAAAATTTCCCCTTTAAATTATTGTTTTTAAATTATTTTTTTTTTGTTTTTTTTAAATTTTAAATTAATTTTTAAAAAATTATAAAAATTATTATTATTATTTTTAAATTATTTTTATTTTTAATTTATTATTTTTAATTATTCAAAATATTTTTATTATTAGGAGGTATACCAGTGAATTTTTGAAGTTTTTTTTTTTCTTTTTTTAGTAAAAATTTTTAATTGGGTTTTTTTTAAAAAAAAGAAAATTTTTTTTCGAAGTTCAGGTTTTAAAAACGGACTTTTTAAAATTTATTGCATTTGTAGAGGGCTTTAACTTGAGAAAGAGGGATGGAAAAAAAAATTTTTTGTTTAATGTTAGGGGAAGAAATTTTGAGTGTGGGGTGTGTGTGTGGGGTGTGGGGTGTGTGCCGCGCACGTTTGAGTGCACGAGTTCTGCATTGTATTGGGGGGTTAAATTTTTGTTTTTGTTTTTTTTTGAGTGTATTTTTTTGTTTTCTGTTTAAAGGGGGGGCAAAATAATTCCCGTTAGATAATAATTTATTTTCAAGTAGGGTTTTTTTTTTTTCCCAGATAATGGCTTTATGAAAAAAAAAACAAAAGCATTGCTAATTTAATGACAAACTGGGAAAAAAAAAATTTCTTGACTTGACTCAAACACACACACACACACACACACACACACACACACCACCCAAACACACACCCCACACACACACACACCCACACAACACACCCCACACAAAACACCCCACCCACACACAAACACAAAACACACAACACACACACCCCCACAAAGCACACAACCCCCACAAAAGAAAGAAAACACACACAAAACACACACACAAAAGCCCTTATAAAATAAAAAAATATATAAAAAATAAAATATATATAAATCTAAAATATATATAATATATAAAAAAATAAAAATTTTAAATCACGACACAACACACACAACACACGACAAAAAAAACACACACAAAAACTCCACACATTATCCCTTTTGGGAAAAACTATAAAAACCCGGGGGCCCCCTTTGCGAACGCACGCAGAAAAATCTTGCCCACGTTTAAAACCCCTTCCGCTTTTTTGGGAAAAGAAACCCAAAATTTTGTGCCGGTTTTTAACGATGACAAAAATTTAAAAAAACGGGACCCCACACGGGGGCTGGGGAAAAAAAGCACTTTCCCTGCTTTTTTCCATTAACTTTTGAAATAAAAAAAAAAAAAAAAATAAAAAAACACACCCACGATTTTTTGGGGATGTGTTTGCATAAAACGGGGTGGGTACCAAGTACTGGGGAGTAGTGTGGACAAAAGGGACGCGTTTAAAAAAGAAGGGGAGAGCAATGCACGCACGCGGGCACAACACAAACACCCACACAACCCACACACACACACCAAACCAAACCCACACACACCCACCACCCACACACAAAAACACACACGCACCCCGGGCACATACACCACAAAACACACACACACACACACACAACACACAACACACACCCACACACACCACAACACACAAACAAAAAACAAAAACCCAACCAAAAGCACACACACCGCGCGACACCCAACAACAAACATACACACACCCGACAAAATTTCACACACATACACACCACATACACACACACACACACAACAACACCCCCGCCCCGCGACGGCACGCGGGGCCCCATACCACACCCCACACACGCACGCACACACAAAAGCCGCCCCCGACACACAAAAACAACAAACATACACACACAGACAACCCAAAAACATTTCAAAACACATGGGGAAGCACAAAGGGGACACACACCCCACACACACACACCCCACACACAAAACACAACACACACAACCCACAACAAAACACACCCTAAATCACACCCCACACACACACACACACCCAAAAAAACACACAACACACACACACAAAAACACAAAACCACACACCCACACACACACACACACACCCCAAAAAACACCCATGACACACACATAGACACCCACATGGGCATGCACGCGGGGACGCACACAAACCCCACAACAATAAAACACACACAAAACCCCGTAAAACACGTACAAACCAACAAAACACACACACACACACACACACACACACACACCCCACACACCACACGCCACCCCACAACCCCACAACACACAAAGGGGTTCCCCACGCGCGCACCAAAACACAAACAGAAAACACACACACACATACACACACACACACACATGAGCACACAACGCACTTCGTGACTCTCCCGTTCTAAAAACTCCCCCCCCCCCCTCCTCCCCCCCCACCCCCCCCCCCCCCCCCCCCCCAGGTTAAAAAAACTGGGGGTTTTAAAAAAAATACACAAAAAGTATTTTATACATCTCCCGTGTCTTCTGCTGTCCCCGTCCCGCCCGTCTCTCTCCCTCTTCCCCTCTCTCCCCCCCCCTCCTTCCCTTTTCCCCTATCCCTCTCTTCTTCTGTTTTCTCCCCACTGTCCCTCTCTCTCTGCGTGTCTCTCTTTTTCCCCACTCTCCCCTCTCCCCTCTCTCCCCGCTTCCTCCCCCCCATCTCCTCCCTCTTTCCTTTTTCTCTTCCCCCTTTCTCCCCTTTTTCTCCTCTCCTCTCTCCCCTCCCCTCTCCTCTTCTCCTCTCCCCTCTCAACCTGAAAACAAATAAATACACTTTCAATCCGACGCAAATAGACAGAAACCCCGAAAAGACAGACAGACGGACGGACGGGCAGACGAACCCGCCCCCAGAGAAAAGCTATTTATTTTCCCCGGCTGACAGGCAAATGCTCCCAAGATTAAAAAGCTGGCTGTTGTTGGCCCCAAAACCTGGGCCCCAAAATTTCCCCTTTAAACACTTTGTAAAATTGGCAACCGGGAAAATCCCGGGCCCCCCACGGCTGGAAAACCCGCCAATGGGGGAAAAGGGGGGGAGAGGGGGGAGAAGAGGGGGGAAAAAGAGAGAGGGGGGGAGAAGAGAGAAGAGAGAGGGAGAGGGAGAAAGAGAGGGAGAGAAGAAAAGGGTTGAACGAGCGAGAGAAACAATTAAGGGTAAAGACTTTTTGGGGCCCAAACCCACTCGTCAATATATCCTTTAAATACAATATGTACACACACACCCACACACAACACCACCAAACCCCACACACATATATTAAAAATAAATATATAAAAATATAAATAAATAATATATTTTAAAAAATAAAAATATATTTAAACAATGCACCTAAACAAAAATCAATAAAAACGAGAGAGAGAGAAGGGGGAAGGGGGGAAGGGGGAGCCCGAGAGGGAAAGAAGAAGAGGGAGAGGGGGGAAAAAGGGGGGAGAGAGGGAAAGGGGGGAAAAAGGAGATTAAAAAAAGAGAGCAAGAGAGAGAAAGGAAGAGAAAGTGGAAAAGAAGAAGGGAAAAAGAGAAAAGGGGAGAGAGAGAGGAGAGAGAGAGGGGAGAGAAGAGAGAGAGAGAGAAAAGAAAAGAGAATTTTTTTTTCCCTCCCCTTTTTTTCTTTTTAAATTTAGGGTAAAGGAATAACCCTTTCGTGCCTTTTTACAAACCATCCCCCCCGGGGTATGCGGTTTTTTTAAATTTTCATCTGTTCCCACTGGGACCCCCAATTTCCAAATCTTTTCGAAAAAAACGGGGGAAAAGGATTTTTAAAGTGTGCGCAAAAAAAATTTTTGTGGAAGTTTCTGAGAGAGAGTCAAGTCCAAAACAAATTTAAAAACACATTAATCATCCCATGAAGGGGAAATTTCTAACGGGCCGGGGAATTGGGTTTCCCATAAATTTTCTCACAAGACCCAAGAAAAAAACTTTTTAATTGTTATAAGCATTTTCCCAAAATAGCTTAAAAAAAATTAAACATTTGACAAACACAAACCCAGGTTTCGGCCCCCCACAACGCACCGGTACACAACACACACACACAAACACAAACAACACCACAAAACAACCACACACACAAACACACACACACACCCACACACACACACACACACACAAAACCACACACACACAAAACACACACACTTTACACATAAAAACCCCCACAACACACACACCCAAGTAGGAAACAAATTTTTTTAAAAACCCCTAATTGGAAAAGAATTTTTTTTAAATTGGGTGTGCACGCACGGGGCGCATTCACACAAAAAACGCGCACAACCCCCAAAAATACCAAAAAAAACCCAAAATAAGAACACAGTTTTACACACATACCCAAAACACGTCAGCCGGGCCCCCAAAATGAAACCCTTTTCTAGTAAAGACAAAAAAACACATAAAACCCACACACACACACACACACCCACACACAAACACAACACACACACACACACACACACACACACCCCAAAACAATTTGAAAACATTTTTGAAAGCCCAAAGCAAGATAGAGGGAACTTATTTTCATTAACCACACAAAAACACACACACACCCGCACACACGCACTTGACAAATTTGGGGGGAATCCCAAAAAAGTAAAACTGTTTGGTCAGTGCTGTTTTGAATTTAGAATTCGAATGACTACTGGAATTTCTTTTTCTATTTGTTTTACTGTTGGAGCACCGAAAACGGCGTCCTGAAGGCAACAACTGAAATTCCGAAGACATAGCATGGGATGGATCAGCCAAGATGGCAGTCGCTTTGCGCACAAGCTGCTGATCGCAGTATGGTTGAGATCTCTTGTTCTTCTCCAATTTTTTGAGCAGATTCTAACAATTCTCCGAAGATATTCTTGTTTTTAACACTAAGGTTGTTGTACCAACAGATGAAAGCAAAACTTAGAACACTCTCTATGTAGGACTTGTAGAACAAAGAAATAATCTTTTTGTCAACAAAAAATGAGTTAAGCTTCCTCAGAAAATACATACGTTGTTGTCCCTTTTTGACAATAGCGTCAGTGTTAGCATCCCAGTTAAGTTTGTCATCAAATATAGTTCCCAGATACTTGTACTTCGAAACATTTTCAACTTCTTGACTATGGATGGTAACATGCTCAGAAGTGTGACCCGATCTTCTGAAATCGATAGGAAGAGCTTTAGTTTTTAGAAACATTTAGCTCCAGATATGCCTCATCACACCAATTGACGAAATCAGTGAGGGCTGGACCATGGTTTTGGACAGATCCAGATAAGAGAGACAAAAGAGCACTGTCATCGGCAAATTTTACAAGAAAGGAATTTTCATAGCTGCTTCTGCAATCATCTGTGTATAGAATGTACAGAAGTGGCGAGAGAACGCATCCCTGTGGAGAACCCGTACAGGTAAATCTAACTGATGAAGGTATCTTATTGGCAAAAACACGCTGCGGTCTGTTAGTTAAAAATTCCATCAGCCAACGAACAAGTTGATAGTCTACATCAAATTTTGAAAGTAATTTGTGAACAAGAACATGAGGCTGCATTGTATTGAAAGCTGAACTAAAGTCAGCAAACAATATTCTGGCATGAGAGTGAGGTGCTTCTAAGTGGTTGTGCAACTTGTTAAAAATGAACAGTTTGGCATCTTGGACACCTCGTCCTGCCCTGTAGGCAAACTGGTAGTGGGTCAAGAGAGAGAGACAGAGAGGGGTGGGGGTGGGAGAGAGAGAATGAACAATCTTTGTTTTGCAAGAATAAGGAGAGGAAGAGAGAGGGGGGGGGGGGAAGAGAGTGGGAGAGTGGGAGGGAGGGAGGGAGGGGAAGAGAGAAAGAGAGAGAGAGAACAGTTTTATTTTGCAAGGATAAAGATTTTTTTAGGTCAAGCCTAGTGTTGCAATGTATTATTGTAAACATATACACCCCCCCCCCTAAAAAAATTCAATAAAACATTGGGGAGGGGGAGAGAAGAGAGAGAGAGAGGAGAGAGAGAGAGAGAGAGAGAGAGAGAGGAGAGAGAGAGAGAGA
>CM054158.1:10694785-10699785 GCA_028751875.1 Rapana venosa
GACAATGACAATGACAATGACAAATTCTTTTTATTTTGAGGATAATGTGCTTTTTTACATCCAGTCCCTGCCCGAAGGGATAGTCTCAATAATAAACCCAATACTCATATACTCACAGACGTTCTTGATTGTTCGAGGTGAGTTTTTTCTAAATATTCTATTCTTTTATATCGAGGATAATGGAATAAGCACTTATGTACATTTTTACATCTAGTCCTCATGTGTATGCGGTTTTGTCAATTTTTGTCATCCGTTCCCACCGGCACACAATGGCCTACTCTTACGAAAAGTGGAACAGGATTTTAACGTGTGCGCAAGATGTTCTGCGTGCTTTCACACATGGGGCCTCGGTTTATAGTCTCATCCGAAGGACTTTTGGGGAGAGTAGAGTCTGCACTGACATTAACTCCAGGGGAAAGTATCCCCCTGAACAGGAATTGAACCCAGGTGGTCAGATTGCGACGCAATGTTCTAACCACTAGGCTATCCCGTCCCCCCATAGACATAAGAGGTGCCCTAGTATGGATCCTTGTGGTATTGATGGCTTGTAGTTTGTAGTTACAGTAAGATAACCATAGACCTCGAAAACAGACGTAAATGGAATGTTATGTTTTGGAATATGCTTTCTTTTCAAGTTTTTTTTTTTAGTTCATTGAGTTTATTGGACTTTGATATATCATTTCTAATAACATTAGTAGAGGCATTAATGAAATGATAGTTAAGTTGTTCAGCAGTAACGTCTTTGATTACATTTGTTTTGGAAGATGCTTGTTTGTTAGTTATTTGATTTATGGCTCGCCACACAGTCTTTGAGTTTTGTTTGGTAGATAGTAAGTCTTGGAAATATTTCTTTTTTTCCTGCCCTTTTTTGTGAGTTTATGGCATTTCTTTTTTTTTTTGACTCTTCATAATATTTATGTTCTTTTAAAAGGTCTCTGAGATAGCATGCTTCTTCTAGTTCCTTAGTGAGCCAAGGTGGTTTGGGGATATAATTTGATCCTAATGATTTTTAGTGAGGCATGTTTGTTGTAAATAGCAGAAAACGTTTTTATCCAAAACTCTGTGGCTAAGTCTGGATCAGTAATGCTGAATGTTTCCGAAAGAATGGAGTTACTTAAATCTAAAAGGAAAAAATTATCATCAAATTTAGCAAAGGAACGATATAGTTTTGTGGCCAGGTTTGGGGATTTTTGTTCGTTTTTATGACCACGTGGTACAGACTGGGTAGTGATCGCTGCAGTTATAAACTGGGATACACGTTTCAACAATGTTGTTAGGGTTAGATACATAGATATGGTCAATAATTGTGCTTGAGTTTGGTGTGACTCTCGTGGGTGAATTAACTAGTTGGTGGAGGTTGTATGGATTTATAATTGGGTCCATTGAATATTTACTTTGCTAGATCGATATTAAAGTCTCCTAATAAGATTAATTCCCTTGATTCTAATAGGACTGTATTTATAATGGAGTCGAATATGTTTATCAGTTTTTTCTTTCTGTTGGATTCCTATAGCAGATCCCAATTACAATAAATAGGTTGGGCACCTCTTTTCAAAACCTCAATCCATATGGATTCTACATCATAATGTTCTAAATGGAGAAGACGCTTGAAAGTTATGGACTCACTAATATAGATTAGGATTTCCGTTTCTTTGGGGTTTTGTTGATCTTTACGCAGAGAGAGGATTTTATTGTAATGTATTTGTACTGTAAGGCATCAAATTGTGTTGTGTTGTATTGTATGTATTGTATTGTATTGTCACTGTGTATTTCTCTGTGTTTAACTTGAGCTCCTCTCCTTAAGAAGAGCGCGTCGCCACAAGAGCAGCGCCACCCATTTTTGTGTGTGTGGCGTCTGCATGTCTATTAATTTTGTTTCGACCTTTTACTCTGGAGTTCCCTTGTGACCACAGAATTTGGTCGGGAATAAATCATCACTTTCTCTTGTTCCTGGAAGTGTTTTTCCATGGGTGATATATGAATGTAGCTCGTGGAACCTCAGTTTATTGTTTCACCCGAAAGACTAGTACCCAGACCGTTACTCATGGAAGGGGGTGGGGGTGGGGGATCTTATTCAGGTCGGACTTAAGCCCGCCACGTCTCCCTTTGTAGAAGGGGGTACATTACATACACGCACGCACGTGCAAACTCTTAAGCAGGAGGTGTGTGTGTGTGTGTTTGTGTGTGTGTGCGTGCATACGTGTGTGCATGTGTTGTGTGTATGTGTGTGTGTGTGTGCCTGCGGGCGCGCGCGCGTGCGTGTACATGTGTGTGCGCGCGTACGCGCGTGCGTATGTGTGTATTTAATTTTTTTTATAGCTTTTTTTCCCGAGAATAATGGAATAAGCTTTAATGTGCTTTTTTTAAATTTTTACATCAAGTCCCCGTGTGTATGCAGTTTGTAAATTTTGTCAACTGTTCCCACCAGCACAAATGGCCTACTCTTTCGAAAAGCGGACAGGTTTTAACGTGTGCGCAAGATGTTCTATGTGCGTTCACACACGGGACCTCGGTTTATAGTCTCATCTGGACTTTTAGTTGGGGATCGGGGGGGGGGGAGAAGGGAGTGGAGTGGAGTCTGCACTGATGTTCTTTCTTGTTGACTCTCTCTCTCTGCGTCTGTTTTATGTTCATGTATATATATATATATATATATATATATATATATATATATATATATATATTATATATATATATATATATATATATATATTTATATATATATATATATATATTATATATATCTATATATATATCTATATATATATCTTATCTATATATCTATATATCTATATATCTATATATATATATATCTATATATATATATATATTATATATATATATATATATATATATATATATATTATATATATATGTATGTGTGTGTGTGTGTGTGTTCCTGTCCATTTTGTTCTTTCTTGTTGACTCTCTCTCTCTCTCTCTCTCTCTCTCTCTCTCTGCTTGCTTACTATGGCAGAAGTGGAGTGAACATGTTCAAAATAGCACGAGGTTTGATTTTTATAAATTATTTTGTAGCTCACATGAGATGAAGCTGTATTTGATTTCAGATATGGACAGACATTTGAAAATAGTGACCACAAGGTTTAGGTTGGGTATTTCAAGTTTAGCCACTCATCACTTTCGATATAGAGATTGTAATGACATTGATTTGATATGTCCTCTCTGTAAAAGTGGTAAAGATGATGAGTTACATTTAGTTCTGTGCTGTCCATTTCTTAAGGAGCTCAGAGATAAGTTTATTTCACCTAAATATTTTCGACAACCTTGCACGTTCAAATTAACTTTGCTGATGTCCTCTGCAAGACATAACGATATTTGGAACTTGTCTCACTTCCTTCACAAAGCCTTCAAGCTGAGAGAAATTGCAACATCATAGTTCATTATTATGATTATCATATTGTTGATTGTATGTTTGTTTTTAATGTTTCTGATGATTTGGTTTTTTGTTCACTTTCCCCTTCATTATGGGCTATGGCCTAATGAATAAACATCCGAATCCGAATCTCTCTCTCTCTGCGTCTGTTTTTTGTTCATGTTTTCTGCTTCCTTTTCCTGTTGAATGTTTTCAGATTTTTTCCTGTCTTTTTCTCCAGTTTGATATTCTGGTTCCTGGCTTCTACTCCCAAGTTAACTTTTTTGTTTGAGTAGTTTTGTTGTTGTTGTTGAGTTTTTCCATTCCCTTTTTCTTGTTGTTTAATTCCTCGGCTAGAGTTCCCAGGTTCACCAATGGTGAGGTTTTGTGTAAGCGACTGTATCTTTTCTCTTCCACTATTGAGGTAGCCGGAGGCACCGTGGTCGAGTGGTTTAGGCGGTCAACTCGTGATCCAGAGGTCGCGGGTTCGATCCCCGCTCGGCTCGGTGTTGTGTCCTTGGGAAAGACACTTTACTCCTATTTTCCTCACTCCACCCAGGTGTACAAGTGGGTACCAGCTCTGCTGGGGAAGTATCTGGCGACAGACTAGCGTCCTGTCACAGGGGTGGTGAAAAACCATCAGTTCGCTTAACGCTACAGAAACCGGGATAAGCTCCGGCTCTATGGGCCTTCTGGCTCGAAAGAACATACATTGAGGTAGCCGCATTCCGATGTTGAGGATTTTCCTGGTCAATGGTCCTGTTACTTGCTTCTGTCTGATGCCTTCTTTCTGTTGACTTTTTATCTTCTTCTTTCTTGCTTTGTGTTCCCGTCTTTTACTTTCTCCTCCCGTACGTAGTTCACTAATTTTTGTTCTCCTATTAATGCATAAATAGTCGTTAGTTAGTTCTTCAGTGAGTGCGAGCGTGTGTGTGTGTGTGTGGGGGGGAGGGGGGTGGGGGGGGTGGGGGGGAGAGATAGGTGGGGTGTGGTGTGCACATAGCTAATTATCGGCATTAAACAACTATAAGAAACACTAATTAAAACCATAAATGAGAAAGTTGAATGGAAAAAAAAACAGTTTCAAAACTAACTTTGATATTCATACAACTAGTAAACATCGTTAAACTATAAAAATCTGATAACAGGACTATGAATTAATGACAGTACGATTTCTTTCATTAATGGAATGTCTTTTAGACTTTGCTCTAAGCAACGGACTGTGAAAACAGGCAAACAGTTTTTCAAATCTCTGCATTCTAAAAGAAGTAGGTAGCCACTTACAACTTCTCAGTCATTTCGAAAATGATTTGTCAAATATTCAATATAAAAAAATACTTTAAAAAACACCTCTAGAAAAGAAAATCTGTCAATGACAGCATTTTAGACATTTTTGAGTAAGGACCATGCCTTTGGCCTGACCTGACTGGAGTTACGGCTCCTGGTTGAGCCTTCCTCAGAGGTCCTGGCGGTGATTGAAGCTTCACCCGCTGTGGTACCTTACAGCCAGACACTTTCCAGAATTAAGAAGTGTCAATCGCATTCACAATTTTTTCCCTAAAGAGTGTTTACCGTTTTCCTGTTTTATGTTCTTGATTATTTTGGTTTTCATCTTGTTGACCTTTTT
>CM054158.1:10707285-10709785 GCA_028751875.1 Rapana venosa
AGCTCCGAGCGACGAGATCTGACCATCCGCCAGCCTGGACACCGCGCACGCACGCACGCATGCACACGCACACACAGGCAGGCAGGCAGGCAGGCACGCGCACAGTCACACACGCACGAATGCACGCATGCACACGCACACGCAGACACACAGGCAGGCAGGCAGGCAGGCAGGCAGGCAGGCAAGCGCACACTCACACACGTACGAATGCACGCACGCACGCATACATACACACACACGCGCGCTCGCGCGCGCGCGCACGCACGCACACAGACGCACCAAATTTTTTTAAAAGTTAATCACGATAGTACAATGTAGTGCGTTGTGTTGTGTCGTGTTGTGGTGGGTTGTGTTGTATTGTGTTATGTTATGTGATAATTTGATAACACAACAATAACAACAACAGGAATGATAATAATAATAATAAATAATAATAATAATAATAATAATGATACTACTACTACTACTACTACTACTAATACTACTATATACTATACTATACTACTTTTACTATACTACTACTACTACTACTACTACTACTACTACTACTACTACTACTACTACTACTACTACTACTACTACTGCTGCTGCTGCTGCTGCTGCTGCTGCTGCTGCTGCTGCTGCTGCTGCTGCTGCTGCTACTACTACTACTATTAACAATAATGATAATGATGATGATGATGATGATGATGATGATGATGATGATGATGATGATGATGATATTTCATATTCGTAGCGTGTCTTTTCAAATTGTTTGATATCATCTCAACTTTCTACATTTATATGACAAAGTTCTTTTTGAAGCTTCTATATTTTCCCCTATGTTCCTTTTTGTGGGGACGGGATAGCTCAGTGGTCAGAGCACTCACTTTCCCCCTGCCAAGGTTATTATTCTTGTGTTCCTTTATTTCGAGGATAATGGAATGAGCTCGCATGGTTAAGCAGCATCGAGCGTGGTTACCACTTGGATGGGTGACCTTTTGCGCGCCTTGGCTTCAGTACAGTCCCCCAGTTCACCCAGCTGTCAATGGCCCTCTTTAGGGTCAGGGAAGGTAAAGCAGCGAGGGAGAAGAGATGGGCGCCACCCTCAATATGCTGGCCCCTAGAGAAGTGAGGTCTCTGACACCGCGCTCCCTTCGACCACATAGGTTATGGGACACCTTTACCTTCTTTTTTAATTCTTTGTACTGGTCAGCTATTTTACACAAATATTTAGTTTTTTTAACACTATCATTTTTGCTTTATAAAACGAGAGAAGACCCTTACCTTCTCATTCCTGCTAGCCCTGGCCGTTTTCATGTTTTTGGTACAAATGGGCACCGTTACATAGATGGCTGTAGTTTTCAGCACGTACCGTGCTAGGCTTGGCCGCTACTTACTATGGAAAAGCGCTGTCGGCAATATTTGTGTTCTCTTTTGTAGATAGGTCTAATATCGTAACGTTTATTGCTTTGTGACGTCTGCACTATCCATATATATAACCTAATGTTGTCGGTAATGATTTATTTTATTTAATCAAATGTGTCCAGCCTTTGTGTCAAATCTTGTAACGGACCTTGTTCAGAAAGTAATCGATACCATAGACGTAGACCACTGGAGAGAAAGACAGTCAAATGTGACAGTGAAATATATCGACAATCTGTTCTCCCTTCTACCCATGTCCTCTGGAACTCTCTGTCAGATACTGTTAAAACTAGCAACTCCCTGAGTGCTCTCAAACATGACCTGTCTGCTGATGACGCTGCTGTACCTCCTCCTTATTATTATTACCTTGGGGACAGACATGAACAGATCATCCATTGTCGCCTGCGCCTTGGAATGAGTGATCTGAATTATGATATTATGTGTAAAAGAAAGTTAATTGAAGATCCCCACTGCGCGTGTGGTAATGGAAACGAAACAGCAGAGCATTATCTGTTACTCTGACCCCGTTATGACGCAGTACGTGAAAACACTATTTCACTGCTCCATGGCAATACATTGCAAACAGACTATAGCTTCAAAGACTTGGGATCAACTGTAACAGAGCAAGGATCACAGACTGTAGCATTCTCCAATATTGCACAGGCTGTAACAGAGCAAGGGTTACATCCTGTAAAGTCTCCAGGATTGCACACACTGTAACAGAGCAATGATAAGAGACTGTGACAATCTCCAGGATTGCACATACTGTAATAGAGCAATGATAAGAGACTGTAAAATTCTCCAGGATTGCACACAGTTTAACAGAGCAATGATAAGAGACTGTAACAGTCTCCAGGATTGTACAGACTGTAACAGAGCAATGATAAGAGACTGTAACAGTCTCCAGGATTGCACACACTGTAACAGAGCAATGATAAGAGACTGTAACAGTCTCCAGGATTGCACACACTGTAGCAGAGCAATGATAAGAGACTGTAACAGTCTCCAGGATTGCACATACTGTAATAGAGCAATGATAAGAGACTGTAACGGTCTCCAGGATTGCACACACTGTAACAGAGCAATGATAAGAGTG
>CM054158.1:10717285-10742285 GCA_028751875.1 Rapana venosa
TGTGTGTGTGTGTGTGTGTGTGTGTGTGTGTTGTGTGTGTGCGTGCGCGCGCGCCTTAGACATCTTAGAAATAAAAGCATCCGTGAATTCAGAGCATTCAGGATGCTCTCCTGATACGTTTTGTTTGAAAAACTTGGCAGTAAAGATTACCCATTAACTTAAGGAAACCCGAAATACTTTCTCCATGACGTATCATGATAAAGAGAACCCTAGATATTAAAATAAAAAGGTAAAGGTGTCCCATAACCTATATGGTACTAGGGGAATGAGGCATCAGAGGCCTCAACTTCTCAAGGGGCCAGCATATTGAGGGCGGCGTCCATCTCCTCTCCCTCGCCGCTTTACCTTCCCTGACCCTAAAGAGGCAGGTATTCATTTACAGCTGGGTGAACTGGGGGACTACACTGAAACCAAGGCGCACAAACGGTCACCCACCTAAGTGGTAACCACACTGGATGCTGCTTAAATTTAGCTGGGGGAAAGCGAGTGCTCTGACCACTGAGCTATCCCGTCCCCTAGATCCATAAAATAAACTTGATCCATCACGTTTAATGATAAACAGAGCCTTGGATGAAAAGGCTGCTTATGAACGATATGTTATTTATTACGTTTTATTCATAAACTAAAGCTTAGAAATAAAGTCCACCTTTAATAAATTACGTTTTATGTATTACATTTCATGATAAACAGATTCTTAGATATAAACGGGGGGGACTGTACTGAAACCAAGGCGCGCAAACGGTCACCCATCCAAGTGGTAACCACGCTCGATGCTGTTTAACCTTGGCTGGGGGAAAAGGCAGTACTCTGACCACTGAGCTACCCCGTCCCCTAGGGTCTTTATCCCGTCTCGTAGGATACATACCCTGAAATACCTCACAATATTCTTCTAAAAATAGTCCCATAGCAATCAGCACACCCAGCAATCACGGACAAATCGCCCCGGGGGCACAATGTTTACGTAGGAGGCCAGACAAAGCAGCTAAGCAGCTTACTGTGGATGAAGGCCTAGGGTATTGGTGTTTGGCTGATGAGGTTACTGGCTAATTGAAGTACCTCCCCTTCAAATAGGACACAGGGTCAAATCTATCATTTCTGGAATGAGTGGAGGTCTTTCCCTGAACTCCCTCGGGAGTCGTTGGGGCACTTGTACAGAAGTTTGCAGCCCCGTGTCTCTTGGGCAAATTGAAATTGGCGGAGCCCACCCGTCTCTAGTACAGGATGCATGCTGGGTATGTCTCTGTTTCAGTCACCCATTTAAAGCACATATGAAGTATGGGATTTTTTTTTAATGTGGATATTCTTCTTATGTTCTACATGCATGAGTACATGCGAAGGGTAAAGCAATGGCAGGTCTGCATTTTCAGTTGACCTGACAGATCTTTAAAATATAAACGTTCACTCTTAATTCACCAGATGCTGCTGCCCACAGGCCCAGAAGTCGTGCGTTCAAATCTCGGCAGCGGCATGTGGTGAATTAAAGGTGGAGATGTTCACGATTTCTCCTGTCAATTTTAAGGGCAGACCTGCCAGTGCCTGAATTCCTTTATGTATATTATAAGCAGCATCGAGCAGTTGGATGGGTTACCGTTTGCGCGCCTTGGCTTCAGTACAGTCCCCCAGTTCACCCAGCAGTAAATGGGTACCTGCCTCTTTAGGGTCAGGGAAGGTAAAGCAGCGAGGGAGAGGAGATGGGCGCCACCCTCAATATGCTGGCCCCTGGGGAAGTGAGGTCTCTGACGCCTCGCTCCCTTACGACTTTCTAGGTTATAGGACACCTTTACTTTTTATATAGGCATGCAGAATATCAGATAGGCATTATAATAACCCCGCGTGCAACTAATAATTATTGAAAGAATCCACAGCAACAAGAAAATTGTCCCTGACAACATTCTGTAGAGTAAAACCCTTGTCACAGAAGGAAAACACCCAAACACACACACACATACACACACACACACACACACACACACACACACACACACACACACACACACACACACACACACACACACACACACACTCACACACACACTGACAGAATCAGCGTTTCCACCAAGACTCTAACACCCTCACTCCCCGGCACATCATGCATGAGATGTTTATCTAGTTTTGTATTAATTGATTCATTCTTTTATATCGAGGGTCCGCGCCTGGGGTTTATCACAGTTCTTGATTAAACCATTGACGCTGGGGGCAAAAGCAAAGTGAGAGGCTGTATGACCAGTGGCTTTTCCACTCATGGAATCCACTTTACAGCTTAGTCTTTAGTGATCGACTTTGACTCTCTGACTAGGAGGCTTGACTTGCACAGTCCTTATGTGCTGCAGCCCTGGGGGCTGGCTGGCCATTATAGAACATCTCCAACGCTGACTGTCCTTATGCCCACTTGGCCGAGAGAGTGGGGGATGTACTGTGGGCAAGGCATCTGCACTATAATCAAATTTCTGCCCAATTTCCGAAACAGCAGCTGCCTCCTCTGCTGTTTTGGAGGTCATCGTCAAACACGACGGGCAAACATACACATATTTTAACATCCAGTCCCCGTGTGTATGTGGTTTACAAATGTTGTCATTCGCTTTCCCACCGGCACACAATGGCCTACTCTTTTGAACAGGATTTAACGTGTGCGCAAGATGTTTTGCGTGCGTTCGCACACGGGACCTCAGTTTATAGTCCCATTCGAAGGACTTTTTTGGGGGGGGGGGGGGGGGGTGGGGGGGGGGGGGGGTGAAGAGGGGCAGTGGAGTCGGCACTGATGTTAACTCCAGGGGAAAAATCCCCTTCGAACGGGATTCGAACCCGGGTCGTTAGATTGCGAGCTCAATGTTCTAATCACTAGGCTATACCAACATCCCTCTTCCGCCCCTCAACCCCCCCAACCCCCCTCGACACCCCTTCCACCCACCCTCCCGTGTCTTTACTATAGAGTTACCGTAACACTGAGACTTTCAAGATAATTATATTGCAGGAAGACTGGGGGGAAAGGAGGAGAAGGAGGAAGAGGACACTCCGAGAAAGTTTTCTGGTTTATTCCCCTTGTATGTGCTGTTCATTAGCGGTAGTAGCCTCCCTTGTGTCTCAGGGGAGACAATGGCTACTACGCCTTTCTGTGGCCGAAAGGTCAGTCTTGTTTGCAAGCTAGCCTCTGTCTGGAGAGGCCAGCTCAGCCAGCGGACCAGGCCCTGCATAGTAATGAAGGAATCATGGACGTGGAGCCAGCCCGCCAGCCCGCCAACCCGCCAGCCCCCTCGGCAGTTATGTTCCTCCACCCTGAAGTCCCAGTAGGTGTGACGTCATTAAGCAATACTTAAGAGATACTTTCTACAGAGAAACGCAATACTTAAGAGATACTTTCTACAGAGAAACGCGATACTTAGAGATACTTTCTACAGAGAAACGCAATACTTAAGAGATACTTTCTACAGAGAAACGCAATACTTAAGAGATACTTTCTACAGAGAAACGCAATACTTAAGAGATACTTTCTACAGAGAAACGCAATACTTAGAGATACTTTCTACAGAGAAACGCAATACTTAAGAGATACTTTCTACAGAGAAACGCAATACTTAGAGATACTTTCTACAGAGAAACGCAATACTTAGAGATACTTTCTACAGAGAAACGCAATACTTAGAGATACTTTCTACAGAGAAACCTAGCCGCTGTTTAGAGAAGGATGTGGAATTCGTGGTATGTGTGTGTTGTGTTGTTGTTGTTGTTGTTGTTGTCGTCGGTTTTACGTCTGTTCACTCTCAGTGATATTAGACGAGAAAGAAAAAAATATATATACAAGGGGTGTATGATAATTGAGGTGGTTGTAGAGGCCCTACTGAAAAATGCGAGGGGGAAAAGTAGTCTAATCATGAAAAGAAACCGCGCAAAGCAAAAGATACAATAAAAATATTTAAAAAACACCACCGAAACAAAAACATTTAAAGTGATTAACGTTAATGAAACTATAATAAATGTCCTATAGGACTATGCCAGAGACCTTTTGCAATACCAAATGCCAAATTCAAATTATTGAATATGCTTCTAAGGGAGTTTTCAGAAAATTGAGGTAAAAAAGTGTTTGTATTCTTACATTCAAATATTATATGAGTATTAGAAATATTCTCACCACATAGACATTTACTGTTTCTACTGAATTTGGTTACGAATGCATTAAGTTTTATTCTATAAAACAAGCTATTCACTCTTCTTGCTGTGGAGATATTTGAGCAAGCCTTAGAATGGCTCACGACTCTTGCTTTATCAGTTTTGATGATAGATCTGTTTAGAAATTTATCTTTTAGGTGATACGTTTCTGTGACCTTTTTCTGTGATGTTTGTTCTAATAAGTGGTAGCCCTCTTGTAATGATAAAGGTACGTGCAATGTTGCTGATTCCCGTTCATGCTTTGCTCCTCTTTTAGCAGCTCTATCAGCCCACTCATTTGGAAAGAATCCACTGTGTGGAGGCACCCAACAGAAAGTGACACTTGTGCCCTTTAAGGTTAAAAGGTGTATGACATGATTAATCTCAGTGTGTGTGTGTGTGTGTGTTTTGTGTTGTGTTTGTTGTGGTGTGTGTGTTGTGTTGTGTTGTGTTGTATTGTGTTGTGTGTGTGTGTGTGTGTGTGTGTGTGTGTGTGGTGTGGTTTATTCTTTTATTTCGAGGATAATCGAATAACCACTCGTGTGCTTTTTTTTCCCATCTAGTCTCCGTGTGTATGCAGTTTTGTCAATTTTGTCATCCGTTCCCACCGGCACACAATGGCCTACTCTTCCGAAAAGCGGAACAGGATTTAACGTGTGCGCAAGATGTTCTGCATGCGTTCGAACACGGGGCCTCGGTTTGTAGTCTCATCCGAAGGTCTTTAGGGGGAGAATGGAGTCGGCGCTGATGTTATCTCCACTGTGTGTGTTGGTGTGTTTTGTTCTCGTTGCTCGGCTAGAGCTCCGAGGTTCACCAATGGTGAGGATTGGTTTGCATATGCGACCGTTTTTTAGCCCACCATGTAGGCATCTACATTCCGACTTCGGGGATGGCATCTAAACAACACATCGATGTCCGTGCGTTTTTCTAAAACCAATAAAAAGTCATCTGTTCTTACCAGCATAAGACGAGTCAATTCTTTCCAAACACAGAGCGAGTGTGTGTGATTAGACTATAAACCGAGGCGCCGTGTGCGAACGTATGCAGAACATCTTGCCGCACACGTTAAATCCTGTTCCGCTGTTCGAAAGAGTAGGCCATTGTGCGCCGGTGGGAACAGATGACAGAATTTTAAAAACCGCGTACACACGCATAAATAAAAAAAAATAATTTAAAAAAAGAGAAAAAAGTCATCTGAGCGCTTTGATTTGTTGCTGTACAAGATTCAGCGTTATATAAATTCCATACATTATTGTTGTTATTATTATTATTATTATTATTATTATCATCATCATCATCATCATCATCATCATCATCATCATCATCATCATCATCATCATCATCATTCATCATCATCATCATTATTATTATTATTATTATTATTATTATTATTATTATTATTATTATTATTATTATTATTATTATTATTATTATTATTATTATGTTTTGCGTGCGTCTGTACACGGGACCTCGGTTAACAGTCGACAGCGCGCAACTCCAGCATAACTCAGTCCAGGGTCCAGGGCCCAGTGCTTAAACTAACCCCTTCCTTTTACCAAGTGCAAGTGTGGTCAGTTTCTGCTGTAATAATCAGCGCCAGCTGGGATGGATGGAATGGATAGCAGCTGAGAGGAGCTGAAGGTGGGGGAAACTGACTGACAGCTGTCAGTCCTATCCAAAAGAGTTTCGGGGGAGGGAGTGGAGTCGGTACTGATGTTGACTCGAGGGGGGGAAAAAATCACTTCTAACCGGTACCTCGGTGGTGGTTCGAACCTGGGCCTTCAGATCTTAAACTCAAACCTCTAACCACTAGGCTACCCCCCCCCCCCACTCTTATTTTATGAGTTAACAGACAGAGTTCTTCTCTTTCGAACTGACCCTGGTTCGAATCCCGTTCAAGGGGATATTTAGATATTTTCTCCTGGAGTTAACATCAGTGCCGACTCCACTTCCCCCCAAAAAGTTCTTCGGATGAGACTATAAACCGAAGTCCCGTGTGTGAACACATGCAGAACATCTTTTCGCACACGTTAAAACCTGTTCCGCTTTTTGGAAGGGTAGGACAATGTGTGCAGGTGGGAACGGACGAAAAAATTTACAAAACTGCATACACACTGGGACTGGATGTAAAAAGCAGATGAATGCTTATTCCATTATCATCGAAATAGAAGAAGAAAGAAAATAAAAAGTAGAACTTTAAAAAGGTATAGGTTTTACTTACCTTTCAGTCTGCTGACTGCTTTCATGCCCTGGATATAGAAAAAAACACAAAACAAAATCAGCAAACAATAACACACACATACCCCACCCCCCACCCCCACCCCCCACACACATCCCTCCAACACATATATAATTTTTCTTTCTCTAGCATGATAGAAAGCCTTCAGAAGATCGGCAAACAGAGAATGTGTCACAGAGTGTGTGTCTCATAGTGTCTGTCACAGAGAGTGTGTCACAGAATGTGTGTTAGAGAATGAGTGCCATCGCGTATGTCACAGAATGTCATAGCATGTGTCACAGTGTGTCCCAGATTTTGTGTCACGGTGAGTGTGTGTGTCGAAGAGAGAGTGTCATAGCGAGTGTCATAGTGTACGTCACAGAGTGTGGTTCACAGAGTGTGTCACAGAGTGTGTCACAGAGTGTGTCACAAAGATCAATACAGTGTCTATCACAGAGTGTGTCACAAAGATCAATACAGAGTCTATCACAGAGTGTGTCACAAAGATCAATACAGTGTCTATCACAGAGTGTGGCACAGAGATCATTACAGTGTCTATCACAGAGTGTGTCGCAGAGTGTGTCACAGAGATCATTACAGTGTCTATCACAGAGTGTGTCACAGAGATCATTACAGTGTCTATCACAGAGTGTGTCGCAGAGTGTGTCACAGATATCATTACAGTGTCTATCACAGAGTGTGACACAGAGATCATTACAGTGTCTATCACACAGTGCGACACAGAGATCATTACAGTGTCTATCACAGAGTGTGTCACAGAGATCATTACAGTGTCTATCACAGAGTGTGTCACAGAGATCATTACAGTGTCTATCACAGAGTGTGTCACAGAGATCATTACAGTGTCTATCACAGAGTGTGTCACAGAGATCATTACAGTGTCTATCACAGAGTGTGTCACAGAGTGTGTCACAGAGATCATTACAGTGCCTATCACAGAGTGTGACACAGAGATCATTACAGTGTCTATCACAGAGTGTGTCACAGAGATCATTACAGTGTCTATCACAGAGTGTGTCACAGAGATCATTACAGTGTCTATCACAGAGTGTGTCACAGAGATCATTACAGTGTCTATCACAGAGATCATTACAGTGTCTATCACAGAGTGTGTCACAGAGATCATTACAGTGTCTATCACAGAGTGTGTCACAGAGATCATTACAGTGTCTATCACAGAGTGTGTCACAGAGATCATTACAGTGTCTATCACAGAGTGTGTCACAGAGATCATTACAGTGTCTATCACAATGGAGTGTGCACAGAGATCATTACAGTGCTATCACAGAGTGTGTCACAGAGATCATTACAGTGTCTATCACAGAGTGTGTCACAGAGATCATACAGTGTCTATCACAGAGTGTGTCACAGAGATCATTACAGTGTCTATCACAGAGTGTGTCACAGAGATCATTACAGTGTCTATCACAGAGTGTGTCACAGAGATCATTACAGTGTCTATCACAGAGTGTGTACACAGAGATCATTACAGTGTCTATCACAGTGTCAATGTGTGTCTACACAGAGTGTGTCACAGAGATCATTACAGTGTCTATCACAGAGTGTGACACAGAGATCATTACAGTGTCTATCACAGAGTGTGTCACAGAGATCATTACAGTGTCTATCACAGAGTGTGTCACAGAGATCAATACATCGTCTATCACAGAGTGTGTCACAGAGATCAATACAGAGTGGGTCACAGAGTGTGTCACAGAGATCAATACAGAGTGGGTCACAGAGTGTGTCACAGAGATCAATACAGTGTCTATCACAGAGTGTGACACAGAGATCAATACAGTGTCTATCACAGAGTGTGTCACAGAGATCAATACAGTGTCTATCACACAGTGTGTCACAGAGATCAATACAGTGTCTATCACAGAGTGTGTCACAGAGATCATTACAGTGTCTATCACAGAGTGTGTCACAGAGATCATTACAGTGTCTATCACACAGTGTGACACAGAGATCATTACAGTGTCTATCACAAGTGTGACACAGAATCATTACAGTGTCTAATCACAGAGTGTGGTCACAAGTGTCATTACAGTGTCTATCATGCCCGAGTGTGTCACACAGATAGATCATTTACACAGTGTTCTATCACAGAGTGTGTCACAGAGTGTGTCTACAGAGGTGGGCACAGATCGTGTCTACAAGAGTGTGTCACAAATCAATTATGTGTCTACACAAAGTGTGTCACAGAGGATGTCTCAGCGTCGTCACAATATTTTAACAGTGTCATCACAGAGTGTGTCCAGAGATCATACAATCTGTGCTACACAGAGTGTGTCACAGAGCGTGTGTCAGCGGAGCGTCACACATATCAGTGTCTACACAGAGAGTGTGTCACAGAGCTTGTGTCACCAGCATGCGGTCACACACAATCATTAGTGTCTACACAGAGAGTGTGTCACAGAGTCGATGTACAGTGCTGTTCACACAGTGTGTCACAGAGGACATGTCACAGTCGTGTGTCACAGCAGTGTGTCACAGAGATCATTGTGTCTTACAAGAGTGTGACACAGAGCGTGTGTCACGCAGAGTGCGTCACACAAATTGCGTATTGTGTAACCAAGAGTGTGTCACAGAGTGTGTCAGAGAGTGTGTGCACGATTGTCAAGTGTGTATCACAGAGATATGTCACAGAGTTGTCTCACAGAGGTGTAAGGTGTGTCACAGAGAGGGTCACGCAGGCAAGCATCACACAAATCATTGTGCTACACAGAGAGTGTGTCACAGAGCGTGTGTCACGCGGCATGCGTCACACACAATTATTGTGCTACACAGAGAGTGTGTCACAGAGCGTGTGTCACGCAGCATGCGTCACACACAATCATTGTGCTACACAGAGAGTGTGTCACAGAGCGTGTGTCACAGAGAGTGTGTCACAGAGCGTGTGTCACGAGGCATGCGTCACACACAATCATTGTGCTACACAGAGAGAGAGAGAGAGAGGAGAAGAGAGAGAGAGAGAGAGAGAGAGAGAGAGAAGAGAGAGAGAGAGGAGAAGAGAGAGAGAGAGTGTCACCAAAGGGCAGGCCACTTACTGGAAGTGAAGGAGCGCCAGTGGCGGCAGAGGACATCAGCGCCAGAGCCAGCAGAAGCAGGGACAGCAGCTGCCGCAACACCACGCCAGACAGGGCCACTGTCACACACACACACACACACACACACACAGCACCAGCTTTCATTTCTAGTTCCTATACCTCTTGGGCACGGGATAGCTCAGTGGTCAGAGCACTCGCTTTCCCCCCAGCTAAGGTTTAACAGCATCGAGCGAGGTTACCACTTGAATGGGGGTACCGTTTGCGCGCCTTGGTTTCAGTCCAGTTCCCCCAGTTTCCCCTAGCTGTAAATGGGTACCTACCTGCCCTCTTTAGGGTCAGGGAAGGTAAAGCAGCGAGGGAGGGGAGATAGTCGCCGCCCTCAATACGCTGGCCTCTAGAGAAGTTGAGGTCTCTGACGCCTCGCTCCCCTACGACCTTCTAGGTAATGAGACACCTTAACTTTATACCACTTTAAGTCATGGCAGATTTCTCTGCGTAAAATTCCAGCTGCTCTCTCCGGGGAGAGCGCGTTGCCATAAGAGCAGCGCCACCCATTATTATGTTTTTGGGATTCTTTTCCTATATTCAGCTATTGTTTGTTTCCTATCAAAAAAGGCTTTTTTGCCAGGGACAACTCTCTTACTGCCGTGGGTTCTTTTACGTACGTGCGCTAAATAATTTTGTGTAACACACGGTACCTCGGTTTATCGTCTTATCCGAAAGACTAGCACCCAGACCACCACTCATGGTCTAGTGAATGGGGGAAAAGGTTCGGGCCCAAACGGGGATTGAGCCACCACACTCTTCCGACCCGGACTTTTGGCTTTCTAAGGCAGGCGCGTTACCTCTAGACCACCGATCCTCAACAGAGAGTTGTCCAGCATTGACCGCTCTGTCTTACACAGCTGACCCAATGACTGACTGACCGACCGGACATGACGGTTACACTCCACCCTTAGCTTCCGGGTCATGTAGTATCTTCCATACAATGCTAGTCCTTCAAAAAATATTTCTGATGGTTTTTACAAATTTGTTTAAAGTATGAAGAAAATGCACCGTGTACTTTTGTTTTTGGAGGAGGAGGGAGGGGAAGAGCAAATGCCAAAAAGTCACTCTGAGAAAGTTGGAAAAGAATGATCATTAAATGGGGACTGCTTGAGTTCCTACAGTGTTGACCCCGCGCATGCATACTATTGTGGTTAGGAAGATAGCAGACGAGAAAGGACAGAAGGGGTTCAGTGTTTACTGAAAAAAATCAAACCTACTAAATTTGTGCAAAAAAACCCACACGAGATTTGATCCAGAAGCTAGTCTTTCACAAAAAAAGTTTTGTTTTAAAAAAAGTCTGTGGATGCCTTAGTACGTGCTGTTCGAATGCAAGAGTATTATAGGAAAACAGAAGGAAAAGTGCCGAAAACTAATGCTGGAGTGTAGCGGAACGGAACGGGTGGGAGGAGTGTGTGTTGGAGGTTCACCTTCACCTTCACCCACCCCCTAGTCTAGGAGACACGTGAGGGAAACGCTGGAAGACTTTTGCAAACCAGCTTCCTCCGCTCCTTGCTGTCCTCAGCAAGTCGTTCCACTCCAGGCCACTACCATTCCTCTCTCTGGTGTTGTCTTTCCATCCTGTTCTCTGTCTGCCTGCCTCTTCGTCTGAACTGCCGCTTTCTTGGAGGTCATGTAATCGTGTCACGTTTATGTTATGTGTCTGCGATTTGTTTTAATGACTTAAAGAGCATGTTTTATTGCAAGGTTTGCTTTGAACTGCGTAGTTTGTGTTTGTGCTATCTTATGTGACGCTCCACCACGAAATGAGTCGTTTTGCACCTGACCCACTTTTCCGCTAGGAGCCATTTTAGGCAGGTGGGGGTCAGGTTGTCGATTTTGAGATGTTGATTGATTATAAAACTATAGCCATTCTTCTACCTTGTACTGAAGTATCAAGGCATAGTTTTGTTTTCTTTTGCTTTAAAAACACATTTCAAAACACTCAAGCCCTCATTCTGACCACCTGTTACGATGATGAACTTGTCAGTTTCTCATTTTGTCACTTTCTGCGGCCCATCATTTCAAATTGTAGTAGCTTTTCATACAGTTGTTCGATCTTCAGTCTGTTTTCTGTATTGAACAGCCTTTTAAAATTTTATTTTATTGTAGATGAACAACATGTAAATAACTAGAACTTTCCCTACGATCCAGTTTGATTCATTATGTGAAGGAGCGCCACATATGTGTACTACTGTGTTTTTATGTGTGTTGTGTGAGTTTTATGTGGCCCATTTGAGATTTGTCATTGATATGCGATAATGACAAGGCCTTGAGAGCAAAACAAGAAAACCAACTAAGCAGTAAATGAATCAACAACAAAACAATGGCATAGAATTAGAAGCATTCTAAAACGCATACATGGGCGCAAGCGAGCGTACTCATGCACACACACATACACATGCGTTTACGCATACAGGGGCGTGCTCTCGTACACAACACAACACGAGAGAGAGAAGAGAGAGAGAGAGAGAAGAGAGAGAGAGAGAGAGAGAGAGAATTTAGAGAGATTTCGGCCTTAGGCCACAATACAAAGCAAATTGGACATTGGAAATGGGCGCATACACGTGTTATAAACATACTACTACCAACCAATGTTGAAAGTCAAAGTGTCATAATGATTATGAAAACAAGAATATTACATTAGCCATAACATGTATAATCAATGATGAACAAGCATACATCACAATATTTGTAGTCACACTGATTTACATACATATGACATCCATCAACATGAAAATTAAATTCTACAAGTTAATCTTACTTTTTATTTTAATTGCATGAAAAATTTATTGCGATAGATTATCTCTGTTGGAGGGCGTAATGCCCTCAGCCTATATCTGTTGGAGGGCGTAATGCCCTCAGCATATATCTGTTGGAGGGCTTAATTCCCTCAGCCTATATCTGTTGGAGGGCGTAATGCCCTCAGCCTATATCTGTTGGAGGGCGTAATGCCCTCAGCCTATATCTGTTGGAGGGTGTAATGCCCTCAGCCTATATCTGTTGGAGGGCGTAATGCCCTCAGCCTATATCTGTTGGAGGGCGTAATGCCCTCAGCCTATATCTGTTGGAGGGCGTAATGCCCTCAGCCTATATCTGTTGGAGGGTGTAATGCCCTCGCCTATATCTGTAGAGGGCGTAATGCCCTCAGCCTATATCTGTTGGAGGGTGTAATGCCCTCAGCCTATATCTGTTGGAGGGCGTAATGCCCTCAGCCTATATCTGTTGGAGGGTGTAATGCCCTCAGCCTATATCTGTTGGAGGGTGTAATGCCTCGCTGCTTTCAGCAACAGGAGCAAAGGCAGTCTTGTTGAACCTCACCGAGAGAGCACTCTGAACTCGGAAAGAATTTATTCAGAAAAGGCCGTTGGCCCATACATGAAGGGGGTCACTGATCAATGCACTGAACAATGATGTTAGGGACACACGGTGAAGTACAGCGGTGACAAACACATGCTAGCTAATCCACAGGGGGAAAATAAAATTATTCTTACGATCTGATGACAACGTACTATCTCTTATTTTACAGGTTTTATATAAATGTAAAGCTACATTTCTGATGATATCAGGATTACTGCATGCTAGGAGCAAACAGTACAGAGTCTAAATGCATTAGGCTGGTTGGTATATTTTTGCTGGGATACATTTTTGCCTAATGTCATTAAAGGCGGGACAATTTAAGACAAAATGTACTTCCCCTTATAGCGAGGAGAGAGAGAGAGAGAGGAGAGAGAGAGAGAGAGAGAGAGAGAGAGAGAGAGAGAGAGAGAGAGAGAGAAATGTCGGAGTTATGACATTATATTCGAGGATAATGGAATAAGCACTCATGCGCTTTTACACATACAGTCCCCGTGTATATGCAGATTTGTCACTTTCTTCATCCGTTTCGACAGGCACACAAAGGCCTACTCTCCTGAAAAGCGGAAAAACAAGTTTTAATATGTGCACAAGATGTTCTGCGAGCGTTCGCACACGGGACCTCGGTTTATAGCCTCATCCAAAGGACTCTTTTTGGTGGTGGTGGGGGTGGGGTGGAGTCGGCACTGATGTTAACTCCAGAGAAAATAATCCTCATGAACGAGATTCCAACCCGGGTCAGCAGATCAGAAAGAAGAGAGAGAGAGGAGGAGAGAGAGAGAGAGAGAAGGAGAGAGGAGAGAGAGAGAGAGAGAGAGAGAGAGAGAGTTTGATTCTCATGGACACCATTTTATTAACATTTACGAGTCACTGTCCTGCACCACCATTGTAGACAGTTCACAGCAAAAGCAAAAAGAAAAAGAAAGGATGTGCATGATGACTGTATCCCTTATTGAAAGCAAAAGTCCTTGTCATCCTCTTCGCCATCCTCCTCCTCCTCCTTCCTCTCTTTACAGTTGAAGACAAGGAACAAACAAACAAAAATGGATGGCGCTGCTCTTGTGGCGACGCGCTCTTCCCGGGTAGAGCAGCCTGAATTTCACACAGAGAAATCTGCCGTGACTTAAAGTGGTATGAAAATGTAAATGAAAAAAAAAGGAAATGAAAATTTCTTACTTCTCCTCTTTCTCCTTTTCCTCTTCTTCTTCCTCCTCCTCCTCTTCTTCCTCCTTCCTCCTCCTCTTCTTCTTTCTTCTCCTCTCCTCCTCTTCTTCTTCCCTTCTTCCTCCTCCTTCTTCTCCTCTTCTCCTTTTCCTCCTCCTCCCTTTCTCCTTCTTTCCTCTCCTCTTCTCTCCTTCTTCCTCATCCTCCTTCTTCCTCCTCTCTCTTCCTCCTCCTCTTTCTTCTCTCTCTTTTCTTCTCTTCTTCCTTCTCCTCCTCTCTCCTCTTCTCTTCCTCTCCTCCTCTTTCTTCTCCTTCCTCTCCTCTTCCTTCTCTCCTTCCTTCTTCCTCTTTCTCCTCCGCCTCTTTCTCCTCCTCTTCCTCCTTTTTCTTCCTCCTTCTTCTTCTTCCTCCTCCTCCTCCTTTTCTCCCTCCTCATCCATACGTTTAGCATTGGAAGACTTTAATAAACGGAAACAATAAGTACAGGTTTTCAAGATATGTGATTTTGTGCTTGTGTAATGTTACGTATAAACACAACCTGTTACAATGTAGAGAAGAAACATTTTCATTTCAACCTTTCATTATCCTTTGAAAAATGTCAGAAAAGCAATATTGGCAATACATTACAAGGAAGTTTAATTTTCGATTATTGCATGTAAGTGAAGAAGACGATTTGCTTTCAACATGTTTCATACGAGAATAAAAAACCTTGATAACAAAATCATATAGCTAGCTCTTCATCTTGAGCAGCAACAACACCAATAACAAGTTTACAGCTTATAATGTTATTGTGCCTTGCTGAAGATGGTTTGCTCTTATGTACACATCTTTATATAAAATTAGTTTATTTTATTTGAGCTTATTTGTTTCTTTCTTGTTTTCAAGGGAAAACATTTGTATCCACATACTCTCTCTCTTCTCTCTCTCTCTCTCTCTTTCTTCTCTCTCTCTCTCTCTTCTCTCTCTCCTCCTCTCTTCTCTCTGTCTTGCTTTTCTCTTCTCTTTTGGTGGTGTGTGTGTGTGTGTGTGCGTGTGTTTTGTGTGTGTGTGTGTGTGTGTGGTAAGTGTGAGTGTATAAGTGAGTGTTAAGTGTGAGTGTGTGTTGTGCTGTGTGTATGTGTGTTCGTATGTGTGTGTGTATGTGTGCGTGTGTGTGTATATGTGTGTGTATGTATGTTGTGTGTGCGTGCATTTATTTTCATTTTATTTTATTTATTTATTTATTTTTATTTCATTATTTTATATCGACGATAATGAATAAGCACTTATGTGCTTTTTTACATCCAGTCCCCGTGTGTATGCGGTTTTATAAATTCTGTCATCTTTTACCACTGGCACACATGGTAGCAGGATGGTTAAGACGTTTGCCTGCCAACAAGTCAACCGTGAGGTTGTGGGTTCGATTCCCAGCCTCGCCCTTTCTTCCCAGTTTGACAAAAAAATCAAACTGAATGTCAAAGTCCTTCGGATGAGACTATAAACCGAGGCCCCGTGTGCGAACGCATGCAGAACATCTTGCGCGCGCGTTAAATCCTGTTCCGCTTTTCGAAAGAGTAGGCCATTGTGTGCCGGTGGGAACAGATGACAAACTTTACAAAACCGCATACACACGAGGACTGGATGTAAAAAAGCACATGGGTGCTTATTCTATTATCCTCGATATAAAAGAATAAATAACATAAATAATAAAATAAATAAATACTCTTACGAAAAGCGGAACAGGATTTAACGTGTGCGCAAGATGTTCTGCGTGCGCTCGCACACGGGCTCGGTTTATAGTCTCATCCAAAGGACTTTTGGGGAGAGTGGAGTCTGCACTGATGTTAACTCCAGGGGAAAATATCCCCCTTGAACGCGAATCGAGCCCGGGTCGTCAGATTGCGAGCCCAATATTCTAACCACTAGGCTATCCCGTCCCCCCTGTGCTTGTGTGTGTTGTGGTCCAGAACAATCCAATCCGATCTAGTCCTGGTGTTGATAGTTCCTCTGGCCGACCACAGAGGCCACATTGGGGCTGTCACCTCGTCACAGTTTAAATCTCAGATCAAAACTGTACAGTTGTATACAGATCAAAACAGGGTATAAAATCAACTCTACTGTGAGGGCAAACCAGAATAAAGAGTTTGTTCCCCTGCCTCCTCTTCCCCTCCCCACCCCACCCCAAAACACAACAAACACAAACAACAAACACACCTCTCCCCCCCCCCCTCCCTAAACAAACGAACGAAAAGCTATAACGTATGACATCTATTTACTTACCATTATTAGGGCTTTCAGTTCTTCATTTGCGTTTTCTTTTTCTTTTGTTGTTGTTGTTGCTGCTGTTTTGTTTTGCTTTTGTTTTAGGTTAGGAATCTGCCAGTTATTTTTGTCACTTCTTATCGGCGCGTGCGTTCTTTATTGTAGGAAAGGTAAAGGTGTCCCATAACCTATAAGGTCGTAGGGAAGCGAGGCGTCAGAGACCTCACTTCTCTAGGGGCCAGCATATTGAGGGCGGCGCCCATCTTTTCTCCCTCGCTGCTTTACCTTCCCTGACCCTAAAGAGGGCAGGTACCCATTTACAGCTGGGTGAACTGGGGGAACTGTACTGAAGCCAAGGCGCGCAAACGGTCACCCATCCAACTGGTAACCACGCTCGACGCTGCTTAATTTGGCTGGGGGAAAGCGAGTGCTCCGACAACTGAGCTATCCCGTTCTTTATAGAACGAGGGAAAATGTAAGCTTTGTTGGTTTGGTTGTAGAAGGTTCAAAATGCCATCATTTGTTTTTGGAAATCTGCACATAAGGCTGCTTATTTGAGAGAGAATAATGACGTTCTAATTCTGAACCCCACCCCTACATCTAGAAGACGTCTACACATAAAAGGAAAAAAAGGCCCAAACAGGACAACGTGTTGTGTAATTAAAATATCATTTTCTCTCAAAGAGGACAATTTTCTTGCAAAATGACAGTGTGAAAGGGCTGGGGTGGGGTGGGGGGGAGGACAAGAAAACGGAAAGGAAGGGAAGCCAATAACGACCAATACACAAACATGACCCCAGAAACCTTCTAAGTTTGGGTTTCTGTGATCAGCCTAGTTAGGTTGAAGTGCCTACATACTTTCTCTACGCTGTCTAAGAGACAAACTCGGTCCGGTTGGTTTTTTTTTATATCAGTTTATTTTGCACACCCAGACCTCTCACAGTTTATCCCCCTCTTCACCCATAGCCCTGGGTAGTCGGCCCCTCTTCACGTTCTCATTAGTCCCCCCCCCCCCCCCCCCTGCCACCCCTCCCCCCCCCCCCCCGGCACTCCCCCCACCCCACCCCTATCGCTCCCTCCATTGCCAATTCCCGATTCTAACCCTCAACCTTAGTCGCCTGGAGCTGAGACAGTTTGCTGGGGTTTTTGTGTGTCGTTGTTGAGTTTGTTTTTTTCTCTCTCTCCTCTAGCGGGGCTGTGAGGGGCTGGACTTCATAGGGCTGTGGCGATGGTGGTAGACATGATGTTGAAAAGGAAAAGAAAGAGAGTGACAAATGCCTGATTAGTTGAGTTTGCGTGAAAAGTGTGTGTGTGTGTGTGTATGTTGTTGTGTGTGTGTGAGTTGTGGTTATTGTTTTTTTTTAATCTTTCTTGTTGTTTTTTTTTTTTTGGGGGGGGGGGGGGCGGGGGTTGCTGTCGTAAAATATTTTTGAATATACATGACTAACTGGTTAGTTAGGGAAAAAACTCTCTCTCTCTCTCTCTCTCTAAGTTTTTTGCTTTCAAAGTTTATCAACATTTTAAATAACTTTAAATTGGGAAGGAGACTATATTACTGACTAGTTTCAACCCATTTAGGATGCTTTAATCCTAAAATGAATCATCAGTTTCGTTTCATATACTGAACAGCACGGTAGGGTTATTTGTCATTCGGTTGGTTTGACTGTTTGTTTTCTTATTCAAGATTGCATTGCTGTCTTAGACTGTTGACAGTAAATTAGATTCACGACACATAGCCATAATTCTCAGGATGTTTTTCCGCATTTCATCTTTCGTAAGTTATGCTGGTGCTTTGTGATCAAACTGGAATGAGTAGGCGTACATAGTTACCAAGTTAAAACCCTAAGCTGTTGACAGGGGAATATGTGTACATACATAGAAGTGAAGCTTTTCAACTGATTCAAAATTGTATTTGCATTGTGAAATCATTGTTCTCTTCCATTGTATACCCGCCCCCCGCCCCCAACACTCCCTTTTGTTGTATTGTGGCCTAAGGCCGATGTACTATTAAACTATTTCAGAGTTCAGAGTTCAGAGTTCTCTCTCTCTCAAAGGATACGTGCAAACACCTTTGTCATACTGTAGAACGTAACAGTCAGGGTTCAGAACAGAAAATCATTCGTGGCACACAGCTTTTACTGATACAGTAGATGTCTGGCACAACAAGATAAATGATGAAAACTACTGTGAATCCCTATTAGTTGACTTTGCCAAAGCCTTTGATGCATTTGACTATAAACTGTTTTGTAGAAAAGTAATTCTGTGGTATATCTGAAAACAGTCCGAGGCTAATTAGATCCGTCCTTCAAGATAGATGACAATACATGTCTATCAATATCGTCATATCATGCGCTAGTTGTAAAATGCGGAATACCACAAGGGACTGTTTTAGGCCTACTCTTATTTTCTATATGTTAACGATCTTCCAGGTTCTTTCAAGGTATCGTGTGAATTTTTGTGTGTGACGCCAGAATTCGTACTAGCCACACCAGTCTAAATAAGGACCTCATCACAACAAAGCATTTGTTCTCTCAAAAATAGTGGAAAGTGGCAGGATGGTTAAGACGTTTGCCTGCCAACAAGTACACCGTGAGGTTCTGGGTTCAATTCCCAGCCTCGTCCTTTCTTCCCAGTTTGACAAAAAAATCGAACTGAATGTCAAAGTCCTTTCGGATGAGACTATAAACCGAGGCCCCGTGTGCGAACGCATGTAGAACATCTTGCGCACACGTTAAATCCTGTTCCGCTGTTCGAAAGAGTAGGCCATTGTGTGCCGGTGGGAACAGATGACAAAATAAAATAAAAAACCCGCATACACACGTATAAAAAAGATGTCATTTAAGCGCTTTGATTTGTTGCTTTACAAGATTCAGCGCTATATAAATTCCATACATTATTATTATTAAGTTATAAGTATATAATACTACCCTCCCCCCCCCAATAAAACACACACACACACACACACACATACACACACACACACACACACACACAACACACACACACACACACACACACACACACAAACAAACACACACACACAAACCACCACCAACAAAAGTAATGCACATTTTCAAGAAGACAGAAATGCATAATATGACAACTAGACTTGTGCTCGAATTTATTACCAATGAAACGATGGCGGAAGTTGATAATCATAAAAATCAGTACAGGTATTGTGGTTGATAATAATTTTTCATGTACAGTATAGTCCCAAACAAGTACATAGGCTTTGCAAAAACCAAACATTTTATCAAAATGCATGCCAGAAAGCTATACCTGCATTTTTACGTTTCATCCTCAATTAACTGTTGCTCTATACTTTTTGACAGGGTCGGCGCAAATAAACTGAAACCTCTTAATAGCATTTACAATCAAGAACTCAGCAATTTCCCCAGAATCATCTAAAAGGATACGAAGATAAAGGCGTTCCGAAAATCTATGAGGTCGTTGTGGAGCAAGATGTCAGAATCCTCAGCTTCTCTGAGGGCCAGCATATTGAAGGCGGCGCTCATCTCCTCTACCTCGCTGCTTTACCTTCCCTGACCCTAAATCACCTACTTCATTGAAATCAGACGATGCAAAACGACGTTTTTCCTAAATCGTGTGAAAGCGGGATTCACCCTGAATAAGGAAATAGTTATGCATGAAATCATGACTGCTAGGCCCGCACAAACCTTCCAATAGAAATTCTGTATCAATGCCTGGTATTCCACCGAAATTCAACTACCAACACCCAAAACTGACGGCACCTTAAGCATCATGTGCTCAAGGGGACGGGATAGCTCAGTGGTCAGGCACTCGCTTTCCCCCAGCCAAGTTAAGCAGCATTGAGCGAGGTTACCAGTTGGATGGGTGACCGTTTGCGCGCCTTGGCTTCAGTACAGTTCTCCAGTTTACCCAGCTGTAAATAGGCACCTACCTCTTTAGGGTCAGGGAAGGTAAAGCAGCGAGGGAGAGGAGATGGGCGCCGCCCTCAATATGCTGGCCCCTAGAGAAGTGAGGTCTCTGACGCCTCGCTCCCCTACGACCAACTCTTTTATGGGACACCTTTACCTTTATGCTCTGGAACATGCTACTACCCTATTTGAAATCACCCCATAGAAAACAAAATTATGTTCAAGAAAATCCTTTAATCTTGTTTTATGGGTACGACATCTTCGCATATGTACATCAGCAATCTCACTATTTCAACAATAGTTGCAATATGAGTATAATAGCACACTTTTCACATGAAAGGTGTCATCCACGATTTTCACCGAAACTGTCATTATTGATTATTATATAATAGGTGCTTTGTTTTATTCTATTTTCTGCTGATTTAAAGATTATTTGATTATGGTTGGGGCTCACATTAATTTGATTTTAGTGTGCGTGTGGGAAGGGGAGGGGGGAAAGACGGTGTTGCGAAATTTTCGTTAGGCTTATTTTGGTTTCCATTTTTGTTACTTATTTTCAACCGTTTTGTAAATAGTGAAGGAATGTGTGTGTGTGTGTGTGTGTGTGTGTGTGTGTGTGTGTGTGTGTGTGTGTGTTGTTTTTAATTTTTTATTTGAAGTTAATGACATTGGTTAACAGCTTGGAATTTAGTAGAATTATTGGTATTACTGGTCAGCAGTTTGTGAAATCATAACATGTATAAATATAATCTTTCTATGATAAACTGTCTCTCTCTCTCTGTTTTTTTCATGTTGTTTTTCGTTTGTTTACTTACTTTCATAAACATATTTTTTCGAAGTTGTATGCTTATTACGCTTTGTTTGAATATAAATATGTACTGGTGTTTGAAACAGAAATGCTTTGTGTGTTTTTTTAAAATTAAATTATTTTTTTAAAATTGTATTTGAAACTTTTACAATGCAAATTGATGCTCTCTCTCTCTGTCTATCTGTCTCTGCCTGTCTCTGTCTGTCTCTGTGGCTGCCTGTCTGTCTGTCTCCTTTCTGTAAACAAATAAGAACTGATTGATTATTACTTTATATTTTAACGGAAATTGCTGTTGCTGCTTATCACTTGAATAACTCACTAAAATGTTACAAATTTCGTCTTTCACAATATTAATTTTCTTAATGAAATCTCTCTCTGTGTGTTTCTGTCTGTCTCTGTCTGTCTTTCTGTCTGTGTCTCTGTCTCTCTCTCTTTCTCTCTCTCTCTCACAAAAGTTATTATTTGATATAGATATTTGTACTTTTTATGTTTTGAATGTGTATGTTTGTTATTGTTCTAAATGCATATGATATTATTATCTTACTTTATGTGGTTATTACGTGTTTTTTCGTGAATGTATTAGTTTTTTTTATATTCGAAATATTCTTATGGATATTGTTGTTGTTGGTGGTGAAGAAAATGCTTTGCATTTTAATAATAATAATAATATATGGAATTTATACAGCGCTATATCTTACATAAAACCAAATCAAAGTGCTTTCATTCATCCTAGTCTTTTACATGCATCCAGTTACAATTAACAGATTTTTACAAATTCAAATGTAAACACACACGCGCGCACAATTAATAGGTTTTACAAATTCAAATGTAAACACACGCGCGCGCGCGTGTTTTGGCGAGTATGCATGAACATGTTAATCTCTCTCCTCTCTCTCTCTCTCTCTCTCTCTCTCTCTCTCTCTCTCTCTCTCTCTCTCTCTCTCTCTCTCTCTCTCTCTCTTTTCTTAAATACTTATTTATTTATATATTCATTTATTGTTTTGATGTTATTGATTCAGTGTTGATATGTATTAACATTAGTATTCATATGTTCTGTCAATTATCAGTATGATCAAATGGCAATATTGTTGACATGCAGATCGTACAAGACCTCTGTCTGTCTGTCTCAGTCCTTGTCTCTGTACCTCTGTCTCCCTGTCTCTGTCTATCTGTCTATCTCTGTCTCTGTCTGTCCGTCTCCCCCCCCCCCCCTCTCTCACTCTCTCTCTTTCCATCGTTTTATTCTTTTGTCTGTCAGTCCTTTAAAAAAATCTGTTTGATTGGCACTTATATGCATTTCAAAACAAACCAAATCGACTTTTTATCCAGACAACAATCAGCATTTCTATGCAACAGACTTACAAAGACTAACTGTTACACAAAGTACAAATAACAAGTCATCATTTTCGTTGTCAAGACAAGTGTTATGAAGTAGTCAAGACAAGTGTTATGAAGTACATACAGAATTTAACTGACATTTTGAGGTCAGGCGTAATTTTTTACGAGGATTATGTACTGAAGCCATCTTTCCCCCGAAAACCAGTAAACTGTATTTGTTTGCAGTGCTCCAGCTTTTCCATTTCATATTTATATTTTAGTTCATTCAGAAAAATATACAAAGATGAGGTTTTGTTTTGCCAATCTAACATTTGTAAACATGAAACTTAACAGTATTATCAAGTCAAACAGTTCATTAGTTTTTGTAGTTGCATCAGTACCATATAGAGCTATTTCCACATTAAGGTCCAGTCTTTGGCAATGATAACAGTTGTATTTTTAAGTTACTTCAAGTTCTTTCCAAACATTCTATACATACTGACACTCCCATAAAAAATAGTTTATAGTGTATGTTTCCTTGTCACAAAATGTGCAGTTGTCATTAGCTGTAACTTTCATTTTCGTTAATATTTTGGCCGTAACTAATATTCTGTAACAGGTCTTGATGTGAAACCAAATGACAGACAACAATAGTTGCTGTCTGAGCGTTCGACGACGACGACGAAGAAAAACCACTTCAATTTGATTTCCGTAATTTTCTGTATCAGTATTGATACACCATGCCAGTCTTTTGGGATGTTAAGCAGTCTCTCCCAATTCACAAAAGCTTTAATGTCGAGTATTTCTATTTTATCAATCATTTCGTCATGATAAGAACGGGATCTTTTGCCAGCTTTTGATATTATCTCTAGAGCATTGGTCTTTTCCTTGCTTAACTTACCATCTAGCTATATTTGTATACATTTTTTGGAATAGTCTTGAAGTGATCGGATCATATCCCCGCCAACCACAAATGTATATCAGACCCAGGTAAGATTTAAATCTCAGATTAAAGCTCTGCGACTATTATAACACGATTTAAAGCCACCTGTACTGTCGTTCCTACATCAACCGCATACGACATGAGATAAAATCAAAACCCATATCCTCGAAACAAACCAAAAATCCTTGTTGGTAATAAATAAGTATGACATGTTAATTCACATTGCAAATATTGATCGGGTAGAAAATGATGTTTGATTCATAACAAAAACAAACAAAGCTGTATTAGGATGTTGCTACATTTATCGCGCTTTTTTTTTTTTTTTTTTTTTTTTTTTTTTTGCTGCCTCATCTTCTGACGACCCCCGTCTTACTGTTCCCACGCCGCTCATTCCAATCTCCCCGCCACAACCACACCCAGATTTGTTATGTCTCATCCTCAGGGTCGGAAGTCCACAGGGAGCCCATCACTATCAGGCCGCCGTGGGGCCACCAGCCAGAGGGGCCCTGCACTGCTGCTGGGTCACTTTGGTGGTGTTCAGTGGTGCCTGTTCTGAGCTAACATACGCAGGACACCACCTACTAAGCCCCCTACTAACGACAGTATTAGCTCAGTCGCGGAGCCAGACTGAGTGAGTTGCCCACCCCAGGTGGCAACCACAACAACGTCCCTCCAACGACCGCCCCCCCGCGAACCTCCAACCCCAAAGGCTTTGACACAAACTCACCACAGGCACAGAAGTGTATGGGCAAACCGAATCTGAGGCCACCATGAGACCAGAGAATTCGGGACCACCGAGTCAGAGGCAATTTTTTTTTTTTTTTTTTAATGCATGATGATCAATGGCAATGAGGATGACGTAATGATGCTGCTGTGGAAGTGCATATGCTTTGAGACTACTTGACAGGGTTGTACTCTACGCTTACTATCATAATATATCCCGGCGTCAACCGGGCCCGAGAGATACAGACACCTGCAGTGTTGGTCAGGTAATTTGAGCAACACTCTCAAACTCGCATCCGTTAAGTGGATGAAGCTCGACTGTGTGGTCCCAGTCTTCCCACTGAGCCCACAGCACACTCACTCTGGGTAGGAGCCGGTCGGAGTCCGAAAAATCCCTATGACTCTTATGGGATTCGAACCCGCGACCTTCCAGTCCGTAACCCAAGGCGCTAACCACTGCGCCATGGCGGCTGGTTTTATCGCGCTTTAATGTCTGCCTTTACTTACAAGATTTTTTCAAGATTTTATTTCAAGAAACCCCCCCAAGGGGTACATGAAATTTAACAAAAACAGATATCCTCGAGAGAAAAACACCCAGAAAAGGAGACACACGTCATTGTTTATCAACGGAACATCTGTGTGTGCTTCTTGACTTAGGACTAATCAATAAACAAAACCTTATAAGGTAAAGTGTCCTATAACCTATGCGGTCTATGGGGAGCGAGGCATCAGAGACCTCAGCTTCTCCAGGGGCCAGCATATTATGGGCGGCACCCATCTCCTCTCCCTCGCTGCTTTAACTTCCCTGACCCTAAAGAGGATAGTACCCATTTACAGCTGGGTGAACTGGGGGACTGTGCTGAAGCCCATCAACTTGGTAACTAACCACGCTCAATGCTGCTTCACCTTAGCTGGGGAAAGCCAGTGCTCTCGACCACTCTGCTATGCAAAATATCGTTACGTAACAAAAAATAAAAACCCATTAAGTATTACACCCCAAAAAGTTATAACCACATTTTATGAATTCAATAACTGCACTAAATGTTTTGCTGACTTCAGCTGCTCGTA
>CM054158.1:10749785-10769785 GCA_028751875.1 Rapana venosa
TAATAAATAAAGAATAAGACACACACCACACACTTATTTGCATGAACTCACGCATAATTATGTGCACTCTAATGCTAAAATCCAATCACCCTGCCAAAATGTATAATGTGTGTGCATAATAATGATAAATGGAACTTATATGGCGCTATATCTTGCAAAGACAAATCAAAGCGCATGCATTCAACCTAATCTTACACAGTCATGCAATCAATGATAAATTATCAATAGTTTAAACAAAGAGATATTTACAAACATGGTGCGCTGCAGACAAAATCTATGAAATAAAATTTCGATAATCAAATGTTTTTCAAAAGCACACACACACTTACACAGGTCGTATACTTTAGCAGGGTGATAGGACATGGGTTAGTGAAGGTGGGGTAGCTCTGATATGAAACAGGAGGGGGGAAATCTTAGGTTTGAAATAAATATGTCTTGAGGCTGTGTCATCACTAGGTTTCTGGCGAAGAGAAAGAGGGAGCTCATTCCAGGTCGATGGACCCGAAATAGAGAAAGAGCGGCGGCCAACGGTGGATTGGTTGAATCTAGGTATTCTTAAGCACAAGGTATCTGCAGCAGAGCGGAGGGAACGTGGAGGAGTGTACAGGTTAAGATATTCACAGAGGTAGGAGGGTGCAGTTTTGTGGAGACATTTGTAACAGAGGGTACTGATCTTATAAATTACTCTTTGTGGCACAGGCAGCCAGTGGAGAGATCGCAAGAGAGGGGTAATGTGCTCAGAGTTCTTCTTTCTGAGAACTAGTCGAGCTGCAGAGTTTTGTATATGTTGAAGGGAATGGATAGATGATGCTGGCAGACCAGACAAAAGAGAATTGCAGTAGTCCAGACGTGAGAGAATGAGAGACGCCAATCACAATGTTTGTGTGTGTGCGTCCGTGCGTGCGTGCGCGCGTGTGTGTGCATATGTATGTGCGCACTCTAGTGTGTTATCACTACAAGCATAACAGAAAAAACTTATGTAGGGCATGGTGATCTGCTTTTATCCTTATCTCTTATCTGCTACTTCTATATCTGGGATGGAAAGTTTCGAAACAAACTGTGAGAAAAAAATCACCAATCTCAAGAAAGAAAGGAAGAAAGAAAGAAAGAAAGAGAGAAAGAAAGGGAAGATTTAAGAAGAAATTACAGCGGAGGCTGAAATTAACGGTAATTCCGTCTGTTGTCTGCACGTAGCAATGTTCTTGATTTCTTTTCTTTATATATATATATATCTATATATATCTATATATATATGTGCATATATATATATATATATATATATATATATATATATATATATATATATATATAAAGCCTGATTGATATTATATATATATATATATATATATATACAATCAGGCTTTTTTCTGTTCTTAAATAAATGGTGGAGTATTAGATTAGTTAAGGATTCCGGGAGATGATTGTCTCTGTCTGTCTGTCTGTCTGTCTAGCTCTGTGTTTCTCTCTGTCTCTCTCTTTCTCTGTTACATCTAGGTCTCTTTTCCAGCTCTCTTTCTGTTCTCTGCATCTCTGTCTCTGGATCGGTGTCTCTTCATCTCTGTCTGTATCTTTGTCCATCTAATAATAATAATAAACATCATCATAATAAATGGAGTTTGTATAGCGCTATATGTTGCAAAGACAAACCAGAGCGCTTTCATTCAACATATTCTTACAGAGTCATGCAGGCAATAATTATCAAAAGCTTAAACAAAATTCAAATGTACACACCACACAACACACCACACACACACACACACCACACACACACACACACACACACACACACACACACACACACACACACACACACACAACACACACACACACACAACACACACACACGCGCGCACGCACACACACACACACACACACACACACACACAGGTTGTAGGCTTTGACAGGGTAATGGGATTTTGGCTGTTGAAGGCAGTGGCAGTTTTGAGATGAAAGAGGATGGGAAAAGTTAGGTTTGAAATAAATATGTCTTGAGGCTGGATTTAAATGTGTCATAAGTAGGCTTTTGTCGAAGAGAGAGAGGAAGGTCGATCCAGATGGATGGACCAGAAATAGAGAAAGAGCGACGACCAACAGTGGATTTGTTGAATCTAGGTATTCGTAAGCACAAGGTATCTGCAGCAGAGCGGAGGGAACGAGAAGGAGTGTACAGGTGAAGACATTCACAAGGTAGGAGGGTGCTGTTTGGTGGAGACATTTGTAACAGAGGGTACTGATCTTATAGTTTATTCTCTGTGGCACAGGCAACCAGTGGAGAGATCGCAAAAGAGGAGTAATGTGTTCAGATTTTTTTCTTTCTGAGGACTAGTCGAGCTGCAGAGTTTTGTATACGTTGAAGGGAGTGGATAGATGTTGCTGGCAGACCAGCTAAAAGAAAATTGCAATAGTCCAGACGTGAGAGAATGAGAGACGCAACAAGCTTGGATGTTGCATCAGTGGACAGGTACTTTCGAATTGCACTAATACGCGAAATTGATAGTAGCACGACTGGCAGGTCTGGGTGATGAATTTTTGCATAGTACAGTGTCGATAACAACTCTTAGATACATCACAGCAGTGGATAGAAGGACTGATGTATTGCCGAGTTCTATTGAAGTTGTTGTGATGGGAGAGAGTTTGTGTTTGGTTCATACAAGCATGGCTTCGGTTTTATCTGCGTTTAACTGTAACTTGTTTTGTATCATCCAGTTTTGGATATCTTGAAAGCAGTAGGCCATATTTGTCAAGAGAGAAGGCAGATTTTCAGGGGTAGCACTACTTTGAATCTGAGAGTCATCTGCGTAAAAATGATAGTTGATATGATGACGATTTATTATATGTGATTGTGGAGCAGTATAGAGTGAAAAGAACAGGGCCGAGACTGATCCCTGCGGGACACCACATTCCAGTTTGGCAGATATTGACTGTATCTTGTTTACTGCGACTGTCTGGAATCGGTCAGTGAGGTATGAACTGAACCAGGAGAGGGCTGTGCCAGTAACACCGAATGTTTTTTGAAGACGGGAGAGAAGAATTGAATGGTCAATAGTGTCGAAGGCTGCAGATAAGTCGAGTAGAGTGAGAAGGGAGATTTCCCCCTAATCAGAAGCAAGTAGAAGTGTATTTAAGGTATGGACTAGGGTAGTTTTAGTGCTATGGTTGTCGCGATAGGCAGACTGAAACTCAGGAAGGAGACTGTTGGCGAGAAGGTGGTTGTTGAGCTGTTTTAGAACTACTTTTTCAAGCACTTAAGAGATGAAAGGTGTGTTGGAAACAGGTCTATAATTCTTCAGAATGTTAGAGTCATGGTCATGCTTTTTGAGTAGAGGTGTAACTATTGCAGTTTTGAGAGATGGTGGAACATTTCCTGAAACAAGAGATGAGTTCACTATTTTCGTGATAGCGGGTTTAAGTTGTGGTAGGCACTGTACGAAAAGAGAAGCAGACATGGGATCGAGGTCACATGATTTTATAGTCATTCCTTTCGGAATTGTTGTGATTTCTTTCTCACTTGTGGATGAAAGAAAAGGAGAGGAGTACCAGAGAATTGGGGATCAGGAAGTCCAGGCTGGAAAGGAGTCTAATCCAGTCTGGAACATATGTTACGGAATTTGTCACCAAAGAATGCAGAAAATATAGAAGGAAGTTCAGAATGGTTGTGGATGGAAGGCAGAAGGCTTGTCTTCACAGATCCAAGAAGAGTGGATGTGAGGGAACAGAGAGATTCCATTGACGTGGCATCTAGAACTTGAGAAGAGAAGTACTTTGTTTTTTCTGAAAGAATTAAAGATTTGACTTTGTTTATTTGTTTTCGGAAGAGCTGCTTGTTGATTTCGATTTTTGTTTTTCGCCACTGCCGCTCTAGTTGCCTGCGTTTGCGCTTTGCGACCAGGATGTCATGGGTGTACCATGGCGCACATGGCCTATCAGGCAGGAGACGGTCAGTGGGAGGTGTATGCTCATCAAGCAGTTGGCTGAGAACACTATTGTAGTCTTTCGAGGGGTTATTGTTGTCAGAGGTAAGTAATAGGCGTTCAGCAGCTTTTGTAGAGAAAGTTTCAATGTCTATGGCCTTGAGATTGCGACGGGTGACACATTTCTTCTTTCTGATAGGTTTTGCGATGTTGAGGGAGAAAAGAACAGTGGAATGATCAGAAAATAGTGCAGATGTGATCAGCTCTTGGGAAACATCAGTAATTAGCCAGTCTAAAATATGTCCTGATCTGTGTGTTGCTTCGTTTACCAGCTGAGAGAGTGGTTGGACAAAGAAAGAGAAAGACGCTTGACATCAGAAGACTGGTTGTCGAAGGGGAAGCTAAAGTCGCCGAGAATGATAAGCTTTCTGGGAGAGAGGACTGTGGAGATCCAGGAGTGACTGATACTCTTGATGGAAGATGGACGATGTCAGATTATTCCTACGGCTTGGAGGTGGACGGTAAAGACAGCAAAAGTAATCGAGTGGCTAGGTGTGTAGAGGTTGAATTCACAGACTTCAAAGGATTCAGGTGAGAAAGGTAGGGAGTGACAGAAAGTAAGAGCAGGTTCAAGTGTGTCTCTGTCTGGTTTGTCTGTCTGTGTCTGCCTGTCTCTCTCTTTCTCTTCCTCTCTCTGTCTCCCCCCTCTCTCTGTGTCTCTCTCTTTGAATCTGTCCGTCTGTGTCTGTCCCTCTGTCTGTCTGTATCTGTCTGTCTAGCTGTCTATCTGTCTATGTCTGTCTACCTGTCTGTCTGTCTGTCTGCCTGTCTCTCTGTGAAACCGTAGGAAGAGTAATGTCTATCATGGTTCTAACCTTTGTAATGGTATATCTCAGGTGGGCGCGTGTAGGCGAGTGTTTATGCGAGTGAGAATGACCCATCATGTATACTTAGCTATACAGTACTACTGATCGTGACTTCGTGATCATATATCTACTTACAGGATGGTCAGTGTGTGTGTGTGTGTGTGTGGTGTGTGTGTGTGTTGTGTGTGTGTGTGTGTGTGTGCGTGGTGTGTGTGTGTTGTGTGTGTGTGTGTGTGTGTGTGTGTGTGTGTGTGTGTGTGTGTGTGTGTGGTGTGTGTGTGTGTGTGTGTGTGGGTGTGGGTGGGTGTGGGTGTGTTGGTGTTGCTGTCTTCGATTTTATGTCTGTTTACTCTCAGTGATATTAGACGACAAAAAATGCGTGGAAGTTGAGGTGGTGGTGGAGGTCCTACTGAAATGTCTACAAGGGAAAAATAAATCACATATGGAAAAAAGTAACTTCACAAAGCAAGAAGAACCAGTTTAAAACAAACAACAAAACATCATTAAACTTAATAAAGTTATAACAAAAGTGCTATAGGACTTGGCCAGAGACCTTTCGCAATATAAAATGCCAAATTCATGTTATTGAATATGCTGCTGAGGGAGTTTTCAGAAAACTGGGGTGAAAAAGCTTTTGTACTCTTGCATTCAAATATTATGTGTGTATTAGTGATATTCTCACCACACAGACATTTACCGTTTCTGCTGAATTTGGTTACGAATGCATTAAGCTTTATTTTATAAAACAAACTATTCACTCTTCTTGCTGTGAAAATATTTGTGCAAGCCTTAGAATGGCTCACGACTCTTGCATTATCAGTATTGATGGCAGATCTGTTTAAGAATTTCTCTTTTAGGTGATACGTTTCTGTGACCTTTCTCCATGATGTTTGTTCTAATAAGTGGTAGCCCTCTTGTAATGATAAAGGCACGTGCAATGCTACTGATTCCCATCCACGTTTTGCACCTCTTTAAGCAGTTCTGTCAGCCCACTCATTTGGAAATAATCCACTGTGTGAAGGCACCCATCAAAAGGTTAAGCTTATACCCTTTAAAGTTAAAAGGTGAATGACATGCCTTATCTCTAGTGCAATATTTGAAGTATTTTTTGTACCATGGAGATTTTAAAGGATATAATACCGATGTAGAATCCACACAAAGAAGGATTTGAAATGTACTCTATGGCAAATGAAGAATATGATTGAGAGCCATCAAAGTTGCCACGAGTTCCGCTGTAAATATCGAGTGATGTTTACCAACATAAAAAAGATTTTAAAACTGTTAATGCTGGTATGACATATATATATATATATATATATATATATATATATATATATTTATATATATATATATTTATATATATATATTCTATCTATCTATCTATCTAACTATCTATCTATCTATCTATCTATCTATCTATCTATCTATCTATCTATCTATCTATCTATTATCTATCTATCTCTATATGTAATCAATATTCTCTCTCTCTCTCTCTCTCTCTCTCTCTCTCTCTCTCTCTCTCTCCCGCTGCGTGGTGTATTGTATTGTATTGTATTGTATTGTATTGTATTGTATTGTACACTACTTTGAGTCACTTTAAGTGTGTGTGTGTGTGTGTGCGCACTTTCGTGAGCGCGCGCGCTTGTGTGCGTGTATGTGTGTGCGCGCGCGTGCGCATGTGTGTGTACGCGCTTGCTTGTGTGTGTATGTGTGTGTGCTTGTGTCAAAGTCAAAGTCAAACTTTTATTTTCAAATGTGCGTGCGTGCGTGCATGCGTGCGTGCGTGCGTGCGTGTGTGTGGTGGTGTGTGGGTGTGTGTGTGTGTGTGTGTGTGTGTGTGTGTGTGTGTGTGTGTGTGTGTGTGTGTATGTAAGTATCATGTTATTTTCTGTCGTGTATTTGTTTATGTTTTCATTGTTTTTTCGCGTGTGTCCTTTGTTCTGTCCTTATTGTATTTGTTTCTCCCTTCTGTTTCTTTTTCTTCCTTCCTTCCTTCCATTCCTTCTTCCTTCCTCTCTTCTCTCTTCTTTCTCTCCTTTCTTTCTTTTCTTTCTTTCTTTCTTTGTGGTGTTTTGTGTGGTCTTGTATTGTAATATGATTATTTTATGTTTTGTTTGCCTTTCTAGGGGTTTTGTCGTGTTTGTCCTTTCTTGTTTTCTTTGCTTTTTTTTCTTTCTTTTCTTTCTTCCTTTTTTTTTCATTTCTCTTCTTCTCTTTCTTTGTGGTGCTGTCTTTCTGTTCGTCTTTTATTTTTTGTGTTCTTTGTTTGTTGTTCTGTTTGTTTGTATTTCATTTTTTTCTTTCTTTCTTTCTTTCTTTCATTTCTTTTTCGCGTCTGTCTTCTTTGTTCTTTCCTTTCATTTTCTTGGTTCTTTCTGTTTGTTTTTCTTTCTTTCTTCTTCTTCTTTTTTCTTTCCTTCTTTTCTTTCTTTCTTTCTTTCTTTCTTTCTTTCTTTCTTTCTTTCTTGTGAGTCTGTTTTTGTTGTTCCTTTCTATTTTATTTTTTCTTTTTTCTGTTCTGTTCTGTCTCTTTCTTTCTTTCTTTTTTTTTCTTTCTTTCTTTCTTTCTTTCTTTCTTTCTTTCTTTCTTTCTTTCTTTTTGTGAGTCTGTCTTTCTGTTGTTCTTTCCATTTTCATTTTTCTTTCTTTCTGTTCTGTTCTGTTCTTTCTTTCTTTCTTTTTTCTTTCTTCTTTCTTTCTTTTTGTGAGTCTTTTCTTTTGTTGTTCTTTCCATTTTATTTTTCTTTCTTTCTGTTCTGTTCTGTTCTTTCTTTCTTGTCTTTTTCTTCTTTTCTTTTTTCTTCTTTCTTTCTTTCTGTTCTTTCTTTTTTCTGTCTTTCTTCTGTTCTTTCTCTTTTTCTTTCTGTTCTTTCTTTCTTTCTGTTCTTTCTGTCTTCTTTCTTTCTTTCTTTCTTCTGTCTGTCTGTCTGTCTTGTCTTCTGTCTTTTCTCCCTTTGTCTTGATGTTCTTCTTTATTTCTTTTTCTTCTCTCTACTCAGAAGACGGCAAGGCTATAAACGCCATGATTGTAGTCCTCCTTCTCTCCCTTCCTTCCTGCCTTCCTTCCTTCCTTCCTTCCTTCTCCTTTCCTGCCTTCTATTTATTCTCTGTCTGTCTGTCTGTCTGTCTGTCTGTCTCTGTCTGTCTCTCTGTCTCGTCACTCTCCTCTCTCTCTCTCTCTCTTTCCCCTCTCGCTCGCTCTTTCTCTCTGTTTTTCTGTGTGTCTGCCTCTCTCTTTCTGTTTTTCTGTGTGTCTCTCTTTCTCTGTCTGTCTGTCTGTCTGTCTGTCTATTCATCCATCTGCCTGTCTGTCTCTGTCTGTCTATCTGTCTGTCTCTTCTATCATTTCCTGATTGTCTCTCTCATTCTTTGATTTCTTTCATTTCCGTAGAGACACAAAAAAGTATGACGATATTAGTTTGGGGGAATTGAAACGAAAATTAGGAGAAAATCGTCCCCCCTAAAACAACATACCCAAACACCCCCAAACAAACAAACAAACAAACTGTATCCACGAACAATAAGAAACACAAACAGAAGCAATAACTTTCCACACATAAGAAAAGGCTTCCGAATCATATGTCGATCAGCCATCATATTTTCCCAAACAAAACAAAACAAAACAAATCCTAATAACTGAAATATGGCATTGTGTTCAGCGGGATAGCCGAGTGGTTAGAATGGAGCGCGTTGCGTGGCGTAGCGCTCGTGATCTGCTGACCCGGGTTCGAATCTCGTTCAAGAGGATTTTTCCTCTGGAGTTAACATCAGTGCCGACTCCACTCTCCCCAAAAGTCTTTTGGATGAAACTGTAAGCCGAGGTCCCGTGTGCGAACGCACGCAGAACATTACTGCGCATAAGCGCGATTCGCAAGTATCTGTCCACTGATGCAACTTCCAAGCTCGTCACATCTCTCATTCTTTCACGTTTAGACTACTGTAATTCTCTTTTGGTTGGCCTACCAGCATCATCCATCCACTCTCTTCAACGCGTACAAAACTCTGCAGCTGGACTGGTCCTAAGAAAGTAAAAATCTGAACACATCACTCCTCTTCTGCGATCTCTTCACTGGCTGCCTGTCTCACAGAGGCTGAAGTATAAGAGCAATACCCTCTATTTCAAATGTCTCCACAAATCTGCACCATCTTATCTTTGTAACTACATTCACCTGTACACTCCATCCCGTTCCCTTCGTTCAGCCGCAGATACTTTGTGCTTTCGAACACCCAGATTCAAACTAACCACTGTTGGCTGTCGCTCTTTCTCTGTTTCTAGCCCATCCACCTGGAATGACCTCCCTCTTTCACTTCGCCAAAAACCTTCACTTGATACCTTCAAATCCAGCCTCAAAACACGCTTATTTCCTAGCTGACACTTTCCCCTCATATCCGTCCCTATTTTTCAACAGCATCCTTCATCTCCTAAGTGTGTTAGCGTACGTGCGTGCGTGCGTGGGTGTGTGTGTGTGTGTGTGTGTGTGTGTGTGTGTGTGTGTGTGTGTGTGTGTGTGTGTGTGTGTGTGTGTGTGTGTGTGTGCACGTGTGCGTGCATAAATTTGAAATATGAGCTGTCTTTCTCTGATGGTGTTGAGAAGGAATCTCTTGTACCCAGCCATTTCCATTACTTCTGCATTTGTTTTTCTTTTTGTCCATGAGACTTTCATGATTCTCCGGATGAACCACATTTCCACTGCTTCTAGTCGCTGTTCCGTGTCCTTGGCTAGGGTCCAGCGCTCACATCCGTACAGAAGAATGGACCATGTTATTCATTATATTTGAGGAAATTTGCATGCGCGTAAATGATTTGAGCGCAAGCGCTTCGATTTGTTTGTTTTACAAGATTCAGTGCTATATAAATTCCATATATTATCATTATTATTATCTTGTTCATGACAATAAAACCCGTTCCACTTTTCGGAAGAGTAGGCCATTGTGTGCTGGTGGGAACGGATGATAAAATTGACAAAGCTGCATACACACGGGGACTGGATGTATGTTAAAAAAAAGCACACGAGTGCTTATCCCAGTTTCCTCGAAATAAAATAAATAAATAAATAAAATGAAATAAAGAACTGCAATTTTTTTTGGGTACCTCCAATCCCACAAACCCTGGCACTCTTACTTATTTTCAGACCAGTGGTTTTAATAGTGACTGGAACAAAGTACCCTGTCTTCAGTATTCTTTCACTGTAGAAGGCTGCCCTTACCATTTCTTTTTTTTTTCGATTTCAACCACCTAAGGGAGATTACGCAACTTTCCCTAACATTGATTGCTGGCCTTTAAGATAAAAAAACCCCAAACCTATTCTTCAAATCCATTTCCTGGATGTCGCCAACCATTTAAAACAATTGATTTTTTGGTGGCTAAAAGTGTGCAGGTATTTCACGGTAGCATCCATTCACTTTTTATCGATTTTCAGTCATTTTCCCGTTTGACTTCAATCCCGTTGATCTTTGAAGTCGTGCGTTCGAATCTCGGAAGTGGCGTGTGGTGATGTAAGGGTTGGGATTTACGATGTCCCAGGTCAAGTTAAAGTGCAGACCTGCCAGTGCCTTGGTTTGCTCTTTGTATGTATATATATATACATGTGGAAGATCAAATGTGCACGTTAAATATCTCGTCATTTACGAATCTATCTATCTATCTATCTATCTGTCCCGTAGTCTGACGACCGTGGGGGCACCCTCAAAGACTCAACAACCAGTTCCCTCCATTCCTCTCTCTGTTCTGCCTTTCTCAGGGTTTTGTTGAGTTCTAGGCCTGTCCATTCGCTGATGTTATCCTCCCAGCTCTTCCTTGGTCTGCCTCTTCTTCCTCCTTGAACAGTGCCTTGTAAAACTGTCTTTGCAAGTCCTTTGGATCTTGTGACATGCCCATACCATTTAAGTTTACGTTTTTTCACGATCGTTAGAAGGTTCTCATAGGGTCCAATGGTTTGCTGGATTCTGTTATGCACGCTTTCGTTGCTTATGTGGTCTTTGTAGGAGATGCCAAGGAGTCTACGAAAGCATCTCATCTCCACCGCCTGTACTCTTCTTTCCAAATCTGCAGTCAGGGTCCATGATTCACAGGCATACAGAAATATGGATATGACAAGGGAGCGCATTAGTCTGATCTTGGAGATAAGCGAGATATTTTTATCTCTCCAGATGGTGTTTAGTTTTGACAAAGCTGTTATTGTCTGTGCAGTCCTGCATACTACTTCTGGCTTGGATCCCTGGTCTGATAAAATGGCTCCCAGGTACTTGAAGCTTTGAACTGTTTCCAGCTTCTGGTCATTAACCCTGATATCAGTGCTAATGCCGTTGGTGTTATTAGTCATCAGTTTGGTCTTCTCTGCACTGATTTCCATGCCGTATGTTTTGGATGCCTTATTTAAGTGTTCTGTTAGGCTGGCAAGCTCTTTTTCTGATCCTGCTATTCCCTCAATGTCATCTGCGAAGCAGAGATTTGTGATCGTTCTGCCACCAATGCTGACTGATCCTTCATGATGTTCCAGTGCATCAGCCATGATTCTCTCAAGGAAGATGTTGAAAATAGTGGGTGAGAGTAGACAGCCCTGCTTTACTCCAACTGTTGTTTGAAACCATTCTCCAATGTTGTTGTTGTAGTACACTGCACTGGTGGCCTCGCTGTACAGCTGTTTGATGACTCTGATCAGGTTTGCATTGATGCTGTACAAATTCATGGTTGCCCACAAAGCTGCATGCCACACCCTGTCAAATGCCTTCTTAAAATCGATAAATACGTGGTAAAGGTCTTGTTGATGTTGAAGGTACCGCTCACATAGTATTCTGAGGTTGAATATCTGTTCTGTTGTGCTGCGCCCTGCTCTGAAACCTGCTTGTTCCTCAGCAATGATGGTCTCTGCTTGTGGCTTCAGTCTATTCAATATTATCTGCAGCATGACCTTGCTTGGGTGGCATATGAGGCTGATTGTGCGGTAATTATGGCATTGTTGTAGATTTCCTTTCTTGGGGAGGGTGATGATGAGTGACTGTGTCCATGGTGTTGGCCATTTTCCTGTCTGCCAGATCTTGTTGCAGATTCTTAGTAGGGCGCTGATCATGGCTTCCCCTCCAGCTTGAACCAACTCAGCTGGAATGTTGTCAGCCCCTGCTGACTTTCCCTTTTTCAGCGATCTGACTGCTGTTTCCACTTCTTCTCGGAGGATAGTGTGACTGTCTGTGTCTTTGCTTGCGTGTACATTAAGGACTTCTGGATCTCCTGCGGTTCTATAGTTATACAGGTCGGAGCAGTATTCTGTCCATCTGTTCAGAATATCCTGGTCGTCAGTGAGACACTTCCCATTTTTGTCTTGGATTGTTAAACTTTTTCCCTGTTTTGTGCTAGTCAGGTCTTTCACCAGCTGATATGCTTTCTTGCTATTGTTTTTCTTGATGTTCTCTTCAATGTCTTGGCACTGTTCACCGATCCATTGCTCTTTTGCCTCCGTCATGGACTTCCTGATTCTTTTGTTGACTGCCCTATATTGTTATGCTCTTTCTTTTGTTTCATTTTTCTTTTTCTTCAACTCTCTACGCTTGTCGCATAGTTGTAGGATGTTAGGTGTGACCCATGGTTTTTTGACTGGTTGGTGTTTGCCAAGAAGCTCGCTTGCTGTTTCAGTCACTGCTGTATTGAAACTTTTCGTCAGTGTATCTATGTCTGAGTCTATCACAGTGAGTGCTGCAAACTTTCCACCTATCCTTGCTTGAAAATTTTCTAATACCTCTGGGTCCTTCAGCTTCTCGAGGTCAAATTTGAATAGAAACGTTTATTCTTTCGAAAATCACGAGAAATTCGTGTGGGTTATAAGCGTAGGTAAAAAGAAAAAACTATACAAGTAAAAGAAGTTTTTTGTTGGCATTAAATAGCGCAAATCAGCATCACAGTTTCCTGTATTTGAACTGAAAGAAAATTCATACATCGATGATATCCATCCATACGAGTGTGGTCAAAATACACACACACTGGGGCTTGTGCGCCCTTGCACCCCCCTCCCCACCCCTAACCGCCCAACAGATACACATCCACACATACACACACACACACACACACTCACACACACACACACACACACATAACCCCACACACACACACACACACACACACATACACACACACCCCACACACACACACACACACACACAACACACACACACACACACACACACACACAACACACCCCACACAAAACACACACACACACACCACACCACACACTCTCTCTCTCTCTCTCTCTCTCTCTCTCTCTCTCTCTCTCTCTCTCTCTCTCTCTCTTCGAAATTGTTATGCCACGCCAGGTAATGAAATACCCCGTTTGATATGTACAAGGAAATAATTAACTTAACGAACGAGAAGCTGCAGGATTCCAGAACGTGTCAACAGGATTACAGAAACATAAGACTGTTATACAGAAACATTAGATTATTGTGTCGGATTGCAGAAATATCAGACTGTTCTACAGAAACATCAGACTGTTCTACAGAAACACCAGACATCAGATTGTTGTGCAGGATTGCAGAAACATCGGATTGTTGTGCAGGATTACAGAAACATCAGATTGTTCTACAGAATTACAGAAACATCAGATTGTTGTGTAGGGTTACAGAAACATCAGATTGTCGTGCAGAGACATCAGATTGTTTTTGCAGGATTGCAGAAACATCGGATTGTTGTGCAGAATTACAGAAACATCAGATTGTTGTGTAGGGTTACAGAAACATAGGATTGTTGTGCAGGATTACAGAAACATCAGATTATTCTACAGAATTACAGAAACATCGGATTGTCGTGCAGAGACATCATATTGTTTTGCAGGATTACAGAAACATCAGTGTGCTGTGCAGAAACATAAGATTGTTCTACAAGATTGCAAAGACATCAGACTGTTATGCAGAAACATCAGATTGTTCTACAGGATTACAGGAACATCACAAGGCACTCAAGATCACAACAGAACATCACAACGATGCGTAGGCAAGATTACCTGCTGAAAATCAAAAAGAACAGAAATCCAACTGCATACCAGACTGAAGAAACATCACAAAACCCTTCAGACCTGCCACAAAAGACAAGATTTCAAGGAGTGCAGCAAGAGCCATTATAAATTAAAAAAACCAAACCCAAACAAGCAAACAACTGCAAGCAATGCTAGCGGAGTGTCAGGCATAACTCCTTTGCACTCCTGCCCTCTCTTGTTATCTAATCTCATAGACAAACAAAACAACTCGCAAACTTGCTTTTTTCTCTCTCTCGAATGTTGCTGTCAAATTTGGAAAGTTTTGATACAAACATTATTACTTTGTTCACGACGCTTTGATACTACTTTGGGTAGCAGTACTGTCCAAACTATAACATATGAGTCTAATATGATCAGTTCCTTGAATTGTTTTGACAGAGAATTGATAGTTTTTATGTTATTTTGAAATGTCCACTTGCAGAATTCGAATGCTACTATTAGCACAGTACAGTCGGGGTTGGGGGCCAGGGGCGAGAGAGAGAGAAGAGAGAGAGAGAGGAGGAGAGAGAGAGAGAGAGAGAGAGAGAGAGAGAGAGAAGAGAGAGAGGAGAGAGAGGGAGAAGAGAGAGAGAGAGGAGAGGAGGGAGGGAGAGGAGAGAGGAAATGAAAAACTCTAAACTGAAAATGTGAGATCGTATCAAAAGCATGAATGCAAAAATGACAGGTTACAACACACACACACACATACACACAGACAAACACACACACCACAGACACACACACACCCCACAAAGACACACACACATACATACACATTTCAATACATATATGGGTTGTCTGGTATCACTTTAAGTGGAAAGACGTTAAAATTGAAGACTTACTTACACACACATACACACACAGACACACACAGAGACACACACAAACACACACACAGACAGACACACACAGGCACACACACAGACATACACACGCACACTCACAGACACACAGACACACACTCACACACTCACACACACTCACACACACACCACACACACACTCACACACACACACACACACAGACACAGACACACACACACAGACACACACACAGACACAGACACACACACACACGCAGACACAACACACACACAGACACAGACAAAACACACAGACACACACACAAACACACAGACACACACACAGACACACACACAGACACACACACACACACACACACATACACACACAACCCTACATACAAATCTAGGTTCTTTTTCCTGTAATTATTTGGCAAGAGGTCCAAAGTTCACCAACGGTGAAATTTTTGTCTACGCAACTGAGGAGGTGGAAACTTTCAAGTACCTTGGAGCAGTCATCACCAAAGAAGGTACGAGCACTCAAGAGGTGAAGATCAGACTTGCTGTGGCACTCTCCTCCATGACTAAGCTGGCGAAAGTGTGGAGAAACCACAACATCAGAACCCACACTAAGGTCAGACTCTACAAGGCACTCGTCAAATCCATTGCCTTGTACAGCTGTGAAGCATGGACACTTACTGCCGATTTAGAACGTCGCATTCAAGCCTTTGAGATGAAGTGCCTCAGACGGATCCTGAACATCACCTACAAAGACCGTAAAACCAATGACTACGTCTGGCAGCAGATCGAGGCACTGGCTGGCAAACAAGAACCATTGCTAGATACAGTCAAACGGAGGAAACTGAAATGGTTTGGCCACACAACAAGGCATAACAGCCTGTCAAAGACAGTCCTGCAGGGAATGGTGGAAGGAGCAAGGAGGCAGGGACGACCACGCAAAAGCTGGATATCCAACATCAAGGAGTGGACCGGCCTCACCGTACCAAACCTCCTGAAAGCAGCCCAGGACAGAACCATTTGGCGGTCCACTTGCAGCGTCCGTGCGGGTACCCCAACGGTCGTCCCGACCAAGGGATGAGTGAAGTGAGTGAACGCAACCGTTTTCACCCACCGTTAAGGTAGCTGCATTCCGACTTCGGGGATCAATCTCAAGTTTGGCTCTGCTTGTATAAAGATAGAATAAAAGGTAAAGGTGTCCCATAACCTATGCGGTCGTAGGGGAGCGAGGCATCAGAGACCTCAGCTTCTCCAGGGGCCAGCATATTGAGGGCAGCGCCCATCTCCTCTCCCTCGCTGCTTTACCTTCCCTGACCCTTAAAAAGGGCAGGTACTTAATGACAGCTGGGTGAACTGGGGGACTGTACTGAAGCCAAGGCGCGCAAACGGTCACCCGTCTATTTGGTAACCACGCTCGATGCTGCTTAACATTGGCTGGGGGAAAGTGAGAGCTCTGACCACTGAGCTATCCCGTCCCCTGCTTGCATGCTCCACATAATAAGCGACGTAGAAACCACCTCACCCCTCACCCCCACCCCCCCCCCCCTCCAACTTAACCACGCTCCTTTTCAACTGTTTTATCATCATTATTTTTATCTGTTTCCTTTCTATTAGATTGATTTTCTTTCTGGCTCGTTTTTGTGTGTTGCTGATAATTGTGAGAGCAGCGAGAAAACCACTCCCAGGGCAATAATGTTGGCGGTTATCATATCAGAGCCCATGTGTTGTCCCAGCTGCCCAGGTGTGTAAAGAGCAGTATCAGAGAGAGAGAAAGAGAGAGAGAGAGAGAGAGAGAGAGAGAGAGAGAGGGGATGGAAAGAGAGAGAGAGAGAGAGAGAGAGACAGACAGAGACAGAGACAGAGAGAGAGGGAGAGAGAGAGAGAGAGAGAGAGAGAGAGAGAGAGAGAGAGAGAGAGGAGGGGGGGAGGGAGGGAGAGAGACAGGGGGAGAGAGCTAGCTCGAACTCGAACTCGAAAGATTTATTCACGAAAAGGCCATTGGCCCAATGCATAAAGGGGATGTTGCCGAACTGCTTAGTATTTTAGTGAGAAAAATAAGGAAGCACAAAAAACCAAAGTGTTATTGTATACCCACAACCACCACAATAAAATAAGTTACAAAAATATGACTTAAGAAACCAAGATACCTCTTACTCTAAAGGCTTTACACAAATATAAAGCAAGGCTGCGCACAATCTCAGGGTGACTAGATGCCATGAGTAAACAGAATCTAAATAAATTAGGCTGTTTACTATATTTTACCGGAATGTAATTCTGTCAACATCTTCTAATACTGGACAGCACAGCACAAAATGAACTTCATCTTCCACTGTTTGCTTTCATAATGGGCATAGCAACCTGAGGTCATCATCATTATGTTCTATATATCACCCTCCTACCTCTGTGAATGTCTTAACCTGTACACTCCTTCACGTTCCCTCCGCTCTGCTGCAGAAACCTTGTGCCTACGAATACCTAGATTCAACCAATCTACTGTTGGCCGCCGCTCTTTCTCTGTTTCGGGTCCATCGACCTGGAATGAGCTCCCTCTCTCTCTTCGCCAGAAGCCTAGCTATGACACTTTTAAATCCAGCCTCAAGACATTTATTTCAAACCTAAGATTTCCCCCCTCCTGTCTCATATCAGAACTATCCCACCCTTCACTAACCCATGTCCTATCATCCTGCTAAAGTATATGACCTGTGGGTGTGTGTGTGTGTATGCTTTTGAAAAGCATTTGACTATTGCAATTTTATTTCATAGATTTAGTCTGCAGCGTACCATGTTTGTAATATCTGCTTGTACTATTGATTATTGTTCATTGGTTGTATGACTGTGTAAGATTAGGTCGAATGCATGCGCTTTGATTTGTCTTTGCAAGATACAGCGCTATATAAGGTCCTTTTCTTCTTCTTCTTCTTCTTCTTCTTGTTCTTCTTCTTCTTCTTCTTCTTGTTCTTGTTCTTGTTCTTGTTCTTCTTCTTCTTCTTCTTCTTCTTCTTCTTCTTCTTCTTCTTCTTCTTCTTCTTCTTCTTCTTCTTCTTCTTCTTCTTCTTCTTCTTCTTCTTCTTATCTAAATTTATGAACATTCATATCTGATACACCAAGTCTAAACTTAGACATAATTCTTTTCAAATGTATGTCCATATCAAGCTTTAGATAAGGTTTGACAACGTGTGAACCTATAAATTGTCTGTATATTTGAAATCTTGCACTGCTTTGTATATGACCACTCCACTGCTGCCAACTGCAGTCAATCAATCTTTGTCTGAAATTGTTGATAAACTCTCTACAATTTCCGACACCATGATTGAGCCAAACAAACCCAAAGCCAAAAACACACAAACAGGTACGTATTTGTGAAGCCCAGGAGTTTTTCACTTGGACATCTAGATCATAAAACATTTTGTAAGATTTAAAATGTAACCTGCACTCATCTATATGCACAATCTTAAGCCAATATCTAATGCATCTTACAGCGGCATTAACAGAGAGATGATATCTATTGGTTTCACTATAAACAAGATCATTAGGTGTACGTCTATATAAGCCTAAAAACTGCTTTAAAGCAAAGAGGTGAACTGATTCACAATGTGTTACACCTGCATCCAGTCCCCAAATTTCCACGCCATATAACACAGTGGGTTGTATTTGTGCATCAAATATCTTAATGAACAAGTCAAAGGCATTATTATTCAATAATCGTAATTTTTTCAAAACAATTAACAAGCTTCTTTTTCCTCGACTTGCCAGATCTTCACATGCAGTTGTGAAACTAAGCTTTGTAGAAAAACAGATTCCTAGATATTTGTATACAATAATCACAGGCATGACTTTTCCACTGTACAGCCATTTTTCGTGAGCAGCTAAATAACCACCTTTTCTGAATACAACAATATTACTCTTATTCAGATTAACCTTAAGATCAAGTGATGTTGCAGCACTGCTTAAGCTATTCAACTGCTGTTGTAAGCCTACAACAGTTTCAGACAGCAGGATGACATCATCAGCAAGCAGAAGACTAAAAAATTCTGTGAAATCTTGGGGGAAAGTGGCACCATGTTTACCCTTATTAATGACTTCTATGGCTAACTCATTAATGAAAACAGAAAACAAAAGAGGGCTACACACATCACAATGTTTGACCCCCGTGGTGCAGTATATTATGTCCGTCAGCTTAGATCCACATCTTATTCTGCTTCTGACATTCTGATACATGGCTCTAAAACAACGTAATAATTTACCCTTCACAACATTTTTCAGAAAAAAATAGGCCATAATAAGTTTCTATTAACAGAAACAAATGCCTTTTCAAAGTCAATAAATGCTACATAGAGCTTACGGTTATGATCAAACTGTTTCTGGACAAATGCAAGTAGAGTAAACATATGATCTATAGTGTAATACCCTCTCTTAAAACCAGCTTGGTGTTCACCTGTAATGTTTTTCTTAACCCATTCCTGTAATCTATTATTACTGATGGTACTGTACAGCTTACTACTTATATCACTAAGGGAGATTCCCCTGTAGTTGTTAGGGCTATCAACATCGCCTTTTTGTGTAATGTTAGAATAATAGATTCAGTGCAGTTATCTGAAAAAAGACCATTATCAAAGATTTTGTTGAGTAATTTTAGCAGAAACAGTACAACCTTTTCACCTCCATTTTTTAGCAATTCTCCGATGGTTTGATCAGGACCAGCTGCTTTATCATGTTTAAGTTTTCGAAGTGCCAATAATATTTCATCTTTAGATATGGGACGATCAAAATCTTCCTCAGTTTCTTCATAGTCCCCCATCAGTGTGCATGGAGTTGTCTACTGAGTCTTTCTCTAGCAGGGTTTTGAAGTGCTGCAACCATCTGTCAACTGATATACTATTCTTCGGCTGACTCTTTCTAAATTAAGCCTTCTTAATATTCTTCCAGAACTGAACTTGAGAAGTGATTGATGACATCATATTTGCAAGGAAAATCTTATTATACTCTTTCTTTTTCCTTTCAAGCATGTATTTATATTCCCTTCTTGTGATACAGTACAAGTTTTTGTCCTCATTCTTAAAATTTTTTCGGTAAGACTTCAAAAGTATTCTGACCCTACATTTCATTCTTTTACATTCATTATCAAACCATGTATCATATGATAGACTTTTGTTGATATGAACCTGTTTCTTCATACATACAACACTGTTTTTATGAGACCATTAAACAAATCTAGAGCTTCATCAATGTTCTCATCAATCATCTGGAAGGCATTTAGAAATTGTTCACACATGTTCTCTCTTCACAGAGATTTTCTGTATATACTGAGAGTTTGTTTCATCCCACACAAACTTTTCCACAATTGCTGGCTCCTCAGTTACCGCACATGTATCATATACTGGATTAATATGTAATTCA
>CM054158.1:10774785-10789785 GCA_028751875.1 Rapana venosa
AAAAGAAAAAAAGTGATGGGTGGCGCTGCTCTTGTGGCGACGTCCTCTCCCCGGGGAGAGCAGCCCGAATTTCACGCAGAGAAATCTGCCGTGACTTAAAGTGGTATAATATATAAATAATAAAAAACCACCAATATAATTATAAAATGTTTGGGTTTTACCGGAAACAAGATTTCACAAAACTTAACTTCGTGACAAAAAAGTATAGATTAGAACCATATCTGAAAAAAACAAACACGAAGACAAAAATGACAGAAAAACATTTAGTAACTTCCGTGCACTTTAACACGATTGAGTGATAAAGAGAGAGGAAGCGATACAGGAATAAAAAGGTAAACGTGTCCCATAACCTAGAATGTGGTCGTAGGGGAGTGAGGCATCAGAGACCTCACTTCTCCAGGGGCCAGCATATGGAGGGCGGCGCCCATCTCATCCTCAATGCTTTACCTTCCCTGACCCTAAAGAGGGCAGGTACTCATTTACAACTGGATGAACTGGGGGACTGTACTGAAGCCAAGGCGCGCAACGGTTACCCATCCAAGTGGTAACCACGCTCGACGCTGCTTAACCTTGGCTGGGGGAAAGCGAGTGCTCCGACCACTGAGCTATCCCGTCCACATACAAGAATACGGAGAGAAACTAGATGTTTCATTTACTGGATGAGCGTATTTTATTGAAGTTGGAACTTCTGGAGAGAATTCACGACACACTCTAAGATGCATGTTTCAACGAGTATCACAATGAAAGGTATAAAAGACAAATTAAGCGATCAAATTGCAACAGATAATTAAAGTGAAATGGAAAAAATATAAATTTTTCTCTTTTGAAAAATGAAAAGCAAATAAGGTAAGATAGAATGCAATTTAATGTTCACGGCGCAAGCCATCTTTAGTCACACAGTCCAATAAATGATGTGTTCTGTTGCATTGTTGTTGTTGTTGTTGTTATTGTTGTTGTTATTAGTGCAATTCGAAAGTACCTGTCCACAGATGCAACATCCAAACTTGTTGCGTCTCTCATTCTTTCACGTCTGGACTATTGCAACTCTCTGTTGGCTGGTCTGCCAGCATCATCAATCCAATCCCTTCAACGTATACAAAACTCTGCAGCTCGTCTAATCCTCAGAAAGAAAAAAATCTGAGCATATTACCCCTCTCTTGCAATCTCTCCACTGGCTGCCTGTGCCACAGAGAGTAAACTATAAGATCAATACCCTCTGTTACAAATGTCTCCACAAAACAGCACCCGCCTACCTCTGTGCATGTCTTCACTTGTACACTCCTCGTTCTCTCCGCTCTGCTGCAGATACCTTGTCCTTACGAATACCTAGATTCAATCAATCCACCATCGGCCGTCGCTCTTTCTCAATTTCTGGTTCATTGATGTGGAATGATCTCCCTCTCTCTCTCCGCCAAAAGCCTTTCTATGACACTTTTAAATCCAGTCTCAAGACATATTTATTTCAAACCTAAGATTTTCCTCTCCTGCTTCATCTCATAGTTTTTCCCTGCCTTCAACTGCCAAGATTCAATTGCCCTGCCAGGGTGTGTGACCTCTGTGTGTGTGTGTGTGTGTGTGTGTGTGTGCGTGCGTGTGTGCGTGTGTGTGCGTGCGTGTGTGCACATTTGGACTTGATGGAACTATTACTTGTCACTGGTCGTATGATTGTGTAAGAATGAGTTGAGTGCAAGTGCTTTGATTTGTCTCTGCAAGATATAGCGCTATATAAATTCCATTTATTATTATTATTATTTTTATTGTTATTGTTGTTGTTGTTAATGTTCTTCTTCTTCTTCTTTGAATGCTCGAGCAGCATCCACCGTTATCTGACATAAAAGCGAAAATGCGTTGCGCTGCCGTTAAGCGCCTGACAAGTCAGGCCCAGCGCATCCCACTTCAGCGTGGGGAGGGAATCTTTATCTATGAAGTCTTTCTGGGGGGAAGAGGCAGGAGAATGGACCAGGAAGGCAGACATCAGACAAGGAGGAGGTGACAGGAAGAAAAGGAACAAGACAGAAACAAAGAAGAGGGATAGAAAAGAGGGAATTCCTAGCACAGACTTTCCAGACGGTGGAGATACTATTCATACTGACAGGTCCACAGAGCTCCTGACTTCAGTGAGGAAAAAACCCGCAAACTGAAGCGGTACAGGGACGTCACACGAACATCTGGACCGACCAAGACTGTCCTACAGGGAACAGTACAAGGAGGGAGACGAAGAGATGGGTTTCTGTTGTATATAGAATCATGATGGGTTCCTGTTGTATAGAATCATGATGGGTTCCTGTTGTATAGAATCATGATGGGTTCTGTTGAATAGAATCATGATGGATTCCTCTTATATATAGAATCATGAGAGGTTCCTGTTGTATATAGAATCATGATGGGGTCCTGTTATATATAGAATCGTTGATGGGTTTCTGTTGTATAGAATCATGATGGGTTCCTCTTATATATAGAATCATGATGGGTTCCTGTTGTATATAGAATCATTATGAGTTTCTGTTGTATAGAATCATTGATAGGGTTCTGTTGTATATAGAATCACTGATTGGGGTTCTGTTGTATACAATATATTTTGGGGGTTCTGTTTGGATGTGCCCAACACGTCTGTGTGACTTCTATGACACAAAGACCATCAGTGATTTTTGAGTCTTTCTTTATTCTTTTATTTCGAGGATAATGGAATAAGCACTCATGTGCTTTATTATTTATTTATTTTTTTACATCCAGTCCTCGTGTGTATGCAGTTTTGTCCATTTTCTCACCCGTTCCCACCAGCACACAATGGCCTACTCCTCCGAAAAGCGGAACGGATTTTAACGTGTGCGCGAGGTATTCTGCGTGCGTTCGCACACGGGACCTCTGTTTATAGTGTCATCAGAGTCTGGTTTCTGATGGTGGGTCCGATTTCTCCCTGATCTGATGTCAGATATGCCTTTAGCAGAAAGCAAGGAAGGTAGGAAGGAGGGAAGGAAGGAAGGAGGGAAGGAAGGAGGGAAGGAAGGAAGGAAGGAGGGAAGGAAGGAAGGAAGGAGGGAAGGAAGGATAGAAGGAGGGAAGGAAGGAAGGAGGGAAGGAAGGAAGGAAGGAGGGAAGGAAGTAAGGAGGGAAGAAAGGAAGGAGGGAAGGAAGGAAGGAAGGAGGGAAGGAAGGAAAGAAGGAAGGAGGGAAGATATGAAGGAGGGAAGGAAAAAAAGGAAGGGAGGAGGGAAGGAAGGAAGGAAGGAAGGAAGGAGGGAAGATATGAAGGAGGGGAAAGGGAAAAAAGGAAGGGAGGAGGGAAGGAAGGAAGGAAGGAAGGAGGGAAAGGGAAGGAAGGAAGGAAGGAAGGAAGGAAGGAGGGAAGGAAGAAAGGAAGGAGGGAAGGAAGGAAGGTAGGGAGGGAGGAAAGGAAGGAGGGAAGGAAGGAAGGAAGGAGGAAAGGAAGGAAGGAGGGAAGGAAGGAAGGAGGGAAGGAAGGGGAAAGGGAAAGGAGGGAAGGAAGGAAAGAAAGAGGGAAGGAAGATGTGAAGGAGGGAAGGAAGAAAGGAAGGGAGGAGGGAAGGAAGGAAGGAAGGAAGGAAGGAGGGAAGGAAGGAAGGAGGGTAGGAAGGAAGGAAGGAAGGAGGGAAAGAAGGAGGGAGGAAGGAAGGAAGGAGGGAAGGAAGGAAGGAGGGAAGGAAGGAAGGAAGGAAGGAGGGAAGGAAGGAAGGAAGGAAGAAGGGAAGGAAGGAAAGAAGGAAGGAGGGAAGATATGAAGGAGGGAAGGAAGAAAGGAAGGAGGATGGAAGGAAAGAAAGAAGGAAGGAGGGAAGGAGGGAAGAAAGGAAGGAGGGAGGAAGGAAGGAAGGAAGGAAGAAGAGAAGGAAGGAGGAAGGAGGGGGAGGAAGGAGGGAAGGAGGAAAGGAAGGAAGGAAGGAGGAAGGAAGGAAGGAAGGAGGGAAGGAAGGAAGGAGGGAAGGAAGGAGGGAAGGAAGGAAGGAAGGAAGGAAGGAGGGAAGGAAGGAAGGGAGGAAAGGAAGGAAGGAGGAAGGAAGGAAGGAAGGAAGGAGGGAAGAAGGAAGGAGGGAAGGAAGGAAGGAAGGAGGAGGAAGGAAGGAAGGAAGGAAGGAGGAAGGAAGGGAAGGAAGGAAGGGAAGGGAAGAAGGAGGGAAGGAAGGAAGGAGGGAAGGAAGGAAGGAAGGAAGGAAGGAGGAAGGGGAAGGAAGGAAGGGAGGAGGAAGGGAGGGAAGGAAGAGGAAGGAGGAGGAAGGAAGGAAGGAAGGAAGGAAGGGAAGAAGGAAGGAAGGAGGGAAGGAAGAAGGAGGGGAAGGAAGGAAGGAGGGAAGGAAGGAAGGAGGAAAGGAGGGAAGGAAGAGGAGGAAGGAAGGAAGGAGGGAAGGAAGAAGGGAAGGAAGGAAAGGGAGGGAAGGAAGGAGGAAGGAGGAAAGGAAGGAAGGAGGGAAGAAGGAAGGAAGGAGGGTAGGGAAGGAAGGAAGGAAAGAAGGAAGGAAGGTAGAGGAAGGAAGGAAGAAGGAGGGAAGGAAGAAGGAAGAACGAAGGAAGGAGGAAGGTAGAGGGAGGAAGGATGGAAGGAAGAGGGAAGGAAGGAAGGCAGTGGGCTGTGACGGCACAGGACAGGTAGGAGGGAAGGATAGGATGGAAGAAGGAGGAAGGAAGGAAGAAAGGAAGGAAGGAGGGAAGGAAGGAAGGAAGGAAGGAGGGGGAGGGGGATCAAAAGCGGGCGACCAGTGGCGTGGCCAGTCTAGACACAGCGCCATGTCAGACCGCGGAGCTGACAAGGTGGGCGCTGCATGCTAGGTCATTAGGCCGTGTTGTCGGCATCATCACCCCCCAGCTTCCTTCCTCTCCACCCGCTTCCAGTTATTTCGGTCCTCTGATGGCGGAGACGGGACGGGGCGCTTTTCAATCGTCGGCCAGTATCCGTTTCCCGTCAATTTAGCACACCTGCCGTTGTGTTAGAAGAACAGAATGGTAACACTCTTTCTGGCACACAGAGAGAGAGAGAGACGAAGGAGAGAGAGAGAGAGAGAGAGAGAGAGAGAGGGGGAGAGAGGGGGGGGGGGGGAGGGGGTGAGAGGGGGGTGGAGAGAGAGAGGGGGGAGGGGGAGAGAGGGAGAGAGAGGAGGGAGGAGAGAGAGGGAGGGTGAGAGGGAGAGAGAGAGAGACAGAGAGGGAGAGAGAGGAGGGAGAGAGAGAGAGAAGGGGGGGGAGGGGGGAGAGAGAGAGGGAGGGTGAGAGGGGGGTGGAGAGGGTGGAGAGAGAGAGGGAGAGAGAGGAGGGAGAGGGAGGGGGGGGGGGGCGGGAGAGGGTGGAGAGAGGAGAGAGAGAGGGAGAGAGAAGAGAGAGAGAGGGAGGGTGAGGGGCGGGAGAGGTGGAGAGAGAGAGAGAGAGAGGAGAGAGAGAGAGAGAGAGAGAGATGAGAGAGAGAGAAGAAGATGAGAGAGAGAGAGAGAGAGAGAGAGAATAAAAATCAGTCAGCATCCGTTTCGTGTAAATCTAGCATTCTACTGCTGTAAAGAGAAAGGAATGGTAGCATTTTTCACACCACACACACACATGAACGCACGCACGCACAAACACACACATCGCACGCACGCACGCGCAACACATACTCGCACGCACACATACTCGCACGCCACACACCACCACCCACACCCACACACACACACACACACACACACACACACACACACACACACACACACACACGCGCGCGCGCATGAGACTATAAATCGAGGTCTCGTGTGCGAACGCACGCAGAACATCTTGCGCACACGTTAAATCCTGTTCCTCTGTTCGTAAGAGTAGGCCATTGTGTGCTGGTGGGAACAGATGACAAATTTACAAAACGCATACAGACGGGACTGGATGTAAAAAAAAGCACATAAGTGCTTATTCCATTATCTTCAATATAAAACAATAAAAAAGAATTTTAAAAAAGTATAAAAAATGTATAAAAAAAAAGCACGCACGCGAGGCGAGCGCGCGCGCTCTCTCTCTCTCACACACACACGCACACACACACACGCACCCTCACACACACACACACACACCACACACACACACACCACACACACACACACACACACACACACACACACACACACACACACACACACACACACTACAACACACACACACACACACACAACACACACCACACACAACAACACACACCAACACACACACACACACACACACACACACACACCACACACACGCACGCACACAAATTTTAAATAATAAAAAAAAAAGACCAAAAAAATCACCCAGTATCCGTTTCGCGTCAATTTAGCATTCTACTGCTGTATAGAGGAAACGACGAATGATGGTGACACTTTCTAGTCAAAACATGTAAAAAAAACCAAAAAAAAACCCACCCAACCCAACCCACTCCAAACCTCTAACCTGAACACTTTGCACTCATGTTATGTGTGTGAAGGCAGCTTAAAGCACCACCGCCACCCTGTTAAGCGCCACTGCTGTGTTATATCAGTGATGGTAATGGACATTAGGTGTCACTGGGTACATACCTACATTACATTCACAGTGTCCTTGCTGGAAATGGCAGTTAACCTTTTGGAAGGAGGGGGAGGGGGGGTGAGGGGAGGGGGCGTTTGGTCCTAAAGTTGTCACGCTTGTTATAATGCACATGCAATATGCATCCCGTGGTCGGAATGTGGCTACCTTAATTGTCGGGAGTGGGGGGAGGGGGGGGGGGGGGGGGGGGGGAGAAACGGGGTCGCATATGCCAAATCTCAGCATTGGTAAATTTCGGGGTTGTAGCCGTGGTATGACTAACAGAAAGTGTCCTTGAGAGAGAGAGAGAGAGAGAGAGAGAGAGAGAGAGAGAGAGAGAGAGAGAGAGGAGAGAGAGAGAGAGAGAGAGAGAGAGAGAGAGAGGAGAGAGAGAGAGGGATAAAAATCAGTCAGCATCCGTTTCGTGTAAATTTAGCATTCTACTGCTGTAAAGAAGACAGGAATTGTAGCATTTTTCATACACACACATATGCACACTCGCACGCACGCACAAACACACACTCGCACGCACGCACGCACACATACTCGCACGCACACACGCGCGCGCGCGCCACACACACACACACACACACACACACACGCGCGCGCGCAATTGCTTGCTTGCTTGCTCGCGCGCATGAGACTATAACCCGAGGTCCGTGTGCGAACGCACGCAGAACATCTTGCGCACACGTTAAATCCTGTTCCGCTGTTTGTAAGAGTAGGCCATTGTGTACTGGTGGGAACAGATGACAAATTTACAAAACCGCATACAGACGGGGACTGGATGTAAAAAAAAGCGCATAAGTGCTTATTCCATTATCCTCAATATAAAACAATAACAAAGAATAAAATATAATGTAAAAAAAACCCACGCATGCACGCACGCACGCGAGCGCGTGCGCGTGCACTCTCTCTCTCTCTCACACACATGCGCAACACACTGACACACACACACACACGCACTCACACACAACATCACTCACACACACACAGCACACATACAACACCAACATACGCACACACTACAAATTATTAAAAAAAAAAGACAAAAAATCACCAGTATCCGTTCGCGTCAATGTAGCATTCTATGCTGTATAGGGGGAAACGGGACGAATGATGGTGAACTTTCTAGTCCTAACATGTAAAAAAAACATACAAACCCCACCCAACTCCAACCCACTCCAAACCTCTAACCTGAACTCGTTTGCACTCATGTTATGTGTGTGAAGGTCGCTTAAAGCACCACCGCTACCCTGTTAATAAGTGCCACCTGGCTATGTTATGTCATTGATGGTAATGGACATTAGGTGTCATCTTGGGTACTATTTACTACATACATTTCGCTGTGTCCTTGCTGGGAAATGGCAGTTAAACTTTTGGTAGGAGGTTGGGGGGGGGGGGGGGGGGGTGGGTGGGGCGAGGGAAGGGTAGTAGCGTTTGGTCCTAAAGTGTCACGCTTGTTATATTGACTCACCGTAGTAGGAATGTGGTTACGTTAATTGTCGGCGGGGGGGGGGGGGGGGGGGGGGGGGGGGGGGATGGGGGGAGAAGGAACGGGGGTCGCATACGCCAAAATCTCAGCATTGGTATAAACTTCGGGGTTGTATAGCGTGGGTATGACTAACAGGAAAGTGTCCTTGAGAGGAGAGGAGAGAGAGAGAGATGGAGAGAGAGATGTGAGTGAGTGAGAGATGAGAGATTGGATGCGGATTATTTATTCATGTTTTGGCCCACCGCCCTTCATGAAGGGTTGGTTGAAAGGAAAGAAGTACTATCACACTCGATAAAAAGAATACATAAACCAATGCATCAGTCACAACTTTAACACCATGTGGAACAGCAATCATCTATGGACGTTGCAGCTATCTCGATAGCTAATGCTTTATGCAGAAATAAAGAGAAAAATTCCAAACATCAGTATGCGAATTGTAGATGCCATCAGCAAATTTTAGCTTGGGAACATTCATGTTGTTGATAATATTTCAACGGTGATAAACCGCTCTGTATAAGTCTATTTTAGGAGGGCGGCAACATAGACAAAATGTACTTCATCGTCTTTCTCCATCCACATAAAGGTCAAATTAACTTAGTGGGATATGGCTTATACCAATTGTGATGGGTTGCCAGATTTGATTCGCCAATTCTAAATCTTGTCACTATAATTTTCATATATCTCTCCATGCTAGAGGTTAAATGCGGACTTCATTTCATGACTACTACAAAAAGTCCTATACAGATTAAAATCTTTCGCTATTCTGAATATGATCATTCCATTTTTGCCATCTCAATCTACTTAGCGCTGACGAAAGTTTTATGAATAATCTGTATTTCCAACGCCCTGGTTTCAAACCTTACATACCAAAGCCATATTCACTTAGACAAATGCGCACTGCAGTTACCCAGTTTATTTTTACCCAATAACATCTAATTCAAAACAACAATTTGTAGACGTTAAAAGTGTATTCGACTTCCTGTCTCTCCTCTGCAGCAATCTTAATCCCTGTAACGTATGCAATGGAACTGCAGAATTATTATATAAAGGAAATCGATCTGTTTCACGTACCACCAGATCATTGGTGTTACGACCTTTCTAAAGTACTAAGAACTTTTTTCAAAGCAAACAAATGAACAGATTACAGCAGAGTGCTGCTTTGTTTAACCCACTGGCTCAGAGGGCAATACTGTAAAAACAGGCTGGACTCGTGAACAAAAAATTTTAAGTAAATAATTTCAAGGGACGTATTGTTTATGTAGATATCTTTTCATTTATTCATACAGTGAAGTTTTTTGCCTTGATGGTGAGATCTTTACATGCAGACACAAAAACTCAGTCGAGTAGAAAGAATATTTCCTATGTACTTATAAGCATAACTAACGGCAGTTATTTTCCTATCGAAAGTCCCATCTTTCCCTTGCCCCTAAGTATCCCCCCTTTCTAAATACTTTAATATTACTTTCTTAATGTTTACTTTTAACTGCTGTGAGGTAGCGCACGTGGCAGTTGTATACGTTGTTTGTGTTTGCAAACAATTATTGTTTCTGATAATAAAATAACATCGTCTGCTAACAGAAGAGTAATACAATTCAAACGCATCAAAGAAAAAGGACAACACATGTCTTCCATTTGGTTATAACATTTACAGCCAATTCATTAATTAAAAAGGCGAAAATAGATGGGACTCTGCAGCACATCACCTTGTTTCACTCCTGCTGTGCATTTAATTAACTCTGTCAGTTGCAGGCTCCACACCTCTCCTTACATTTCACATTTTCATACTATACTGTGAATACATTGTATACTACTTCCGAGTCAAAGGCTCTTTCAAAGTCAATGTAGGCCAACATACAATTTCGATTAGAAGAAAAATTGATTTTGAACTAAAGCTAGCAAGGGCAATCATGTGATTATTGTTGAGTATCCTTTTGTATATCCTGCTGATGATACCCAGTGATTTATTTTCCATGCACCCATTCTGTAATTCTATGTTTAATTATGTTACTAAACAACTTACTCGTATATTACTGAGAGAATTGCCCCTGTAATTTGATTTGGGTCATTAATATTACTTTTTTAAACTAGGTAAGACTAAATGACTCTGTCCATGTTTCTGGAAAGATTCCATTATCAAAACAATGCATTAAACACTTAAAAAATACTGTATGACTGTTTATTTTGAGTTCTTGTTTCATTCGCTAATTTATGCCATCAGGCCAGGAGCCCTTACTGTTTTAAGCTTTTGAATGCGCAAACAATTACTTCTTCTAGAAATTGGACGTTTCATATAAATCAGAGATAGCATGTAAAAGGTCATCTGTTCCTATCCTTGTTAACTACTTCTTTTTCTAGCATTGCTTTAAAATGTTGAAACAAGTATCTATACTTATGCTATTTCTCGGATGTTTCTTTTTAAATGAGAACTCTTTTGTTGTATCCCAAAATCGTTTTGATTCTGAATAGAATTACAAGTTTTTCTAGAAGTGGCCATTGAATTTTTTCTCTTCCTTTCACTAACTGCTATATTCACGACGAGCTCTTGTTATACTGATCCCTATCTATGTCATCTAAAGTACGTCGATATTTTCTCAGCAGTCTTCCGCACTTTTTTCTATTTAGAACACATTCTTAATCAAACCAAGTATCTGTTCGTTTATCAGTATTCAGATATACACACCTTTTTCATGCACACAGCACAACTCTTCATACACTTTCTTTTTAAATATATCAAGTGCAGCATTTATATCGGTATCAATCATATTCATTGCGGTTATAAATTCTTTTCAACAAAACTGTATCTGTACTTTAAGGCATCAGTAAAGACGAACATAATCGCTATTCCAACAAAATTTGTCTATTGTTCTGGTTATTGCATGTGGTGTCTGCATTACGCAACGTTCACACTAGGGAATGTAACTGATAGTTTAACAGGCATTTGGTCTGACTCGAATTCGTCTGAAACACACAGTTGCAGGTTTCAGGGACACACTGTAATAATACAGGTGACTAGAAAAGATGAATAGTCATTAGTAATGCTTCCCGAGTCTGAAATGTATGTGTTAATGACCATTTTGGTCACTCTACATACACCCATTTCAGGATAACATAATACTTAAAGTCGTACAATATCTAATAACATTTTTCCATTTATTATTCAACTTACTATCTTGTGAACAACGAAACAGAACAAAAGAGACTGATTTTTATGGAATGCTTCTAAAGAAGAATCTGTGAAGTAATATTGAGCAACAATTTGTCGTTTCTACGGTTTAATCTTCATCAGAATAACATAAGCACATGTTTGAGGGTAACAATCGATAATACATCCTCCAATATATGTATACATTATTCAAGGTCAAAAAGTGAGCATTAGATATGGAGAGCCCTCAGGAGGAAACATATGCACAGGACATATAAAACATTCTTTTCAGTTCCAAACAACTGGTTTGTCAATAGGAAACATACTAATTCCCACTAAAAGACACTTCGATTATTTGCATTGGGTAGAAATTCATTTTTAATCAGACAGACTAGACACCTGAAACGTCTTCCCTGCTAGTAAATTTAATAGCAGGTTTACAGCAAAAACTTTGTAACCAATAAAACAATCTGTGTCACAATATTCCATAAATGTTTCGATTTAAACTACAAAATCAAAATTGCATAACATATGAAACAAGTCTTGATCTTGGTCTTTGAAATTAAACTCTTCAATTCCATGACAAAAAAGAAAAAGGTCGTTTTTTTACTAAATCGAACGTATTATTTTACACACGAGCTTATTTCCCTCTTTATAGACGACTCCAATCAAAACACGCTTTTGCTGCAACGGAACTGTTTTTTCTTCTTCCCCCTGCCACTCCCAACACATTTATCTTCCGGTGCTGCGCGGAAGGGTGCACGTAGTTCGACGCTACTGTTCCTGTCACCGACTGCACGTGCGCTGTCATTGTTGACAGTTTGGCAGTCTGCCTGTGTATGAACATCTTTTGCCCCTCCCACAACACATCACTGGGGCTGGCCCAACTCGTTATTCGGTCTCTGTCAGTTGTCAGGTACGTCGCTGTCGCGTGTAAACTATTTCAGGTGGTCAAATACCGGGACATTTCTGGCCCTTGCTCCCTAGCATTCTTTATTGAAGGGAGGTCAGGCTTTCGTCTGATTTCCGTACGCGTTCAGAGAAGTCCCCACTATAAACATTGTTATGCCCTTTAACTTTCTGCTTCTTTCAGGATTTTTAACTTTGTCTTTATAGAAGAACCATCTTGCAATAATGGGTTGCGTCATGTTTTCCACACAGACGATGAACCCTGTTCGAAGTCACCAGGTCGAGACTTGTTTCAGTTTGTCTGTCAAAATGTGCTTGTATTCATGCCCTCCGTCCTCATTTCTCTCTTCTCTGTTCTTTTAATACCATGAAAAAATCACATTATTTTCTTTTGGACTATTTTTCCTAAGGTCATCCACTCTTTTCTTTTCTATATGTGTCCACTTTTTTCGCAAGTCATGTGTAGTCTTCGTCAGGTCTTCGGTTCTGCCGTGTAAGTCACTCACCTCCTCCTCATGCCCTTACTTCCCCTTAAAGGTTTGCCATTCTGCTCAGTGAGCCATCAAACTTTTTGTCACTTTTTCAAAACGAGCATTTCATGTCACTCTGGAAAATCTGCCAAAGTTGTTATGATTTTCCCGTCATAGCGGCAGCCAGCGTCCTGGGAAGAAGGGAAGAGGGGAGGAGTCGCATGTCCACTGTTCTGGGTTATCAGCCATTCGGTCTGAGTGGAGCCCGTCCACTGCTGGTCAGCGTGATTGCCTCATGGACTCTGAATTCGCGTGTGTGTGCAGGACCGGGGAGGATCTGCTCCTCGTCGCCGGCACCGCGAAGAAGCCCGCCCCAAAAATCAGAGTCAGGGAGCAAACCCAAGGTACACCGGCACGCGTGTGCGCGCTGTTAGTAAATGGCGACACGCATTGCGGATTTTAATACTGTCATGAAGCAGCCCACCCATGTGCTCTGAAGACTAGCGGTCCTGAAGGCATGGTGCTTAGACTTGTCCTGGGAAACGTCACGTCAAGAGTACTGCCAACCAAGTCCACGGTACCAAGCAAATACCTGCAGCGCAATTTTCGTCGTCTTGCAGAGTGCGAAGCTGTGTTCACCCCCGATGAGAGAGAGAGAGAACGAGATGAGAGAGAGAGGAGATGAGGGAGATGGATGAGAGAGAGATGAGGAGAGAGATGGAGAGAGAGAGAGTGAGAGAAGAAGAATTATTGTGTTGTTGTTCGATGGTGTTCATGTTGGATGATGGGTTTGGTGTGTGTTGTGTGTGTGTTTTATTGTGTGCGTTTATTTATTTTATATTTTGTTTATTTCCTTCTTTTATATCGAGGATAATTGGAAAATAAGCACCCATGTGCTTGTTTTTTACATCAGTCCCCCGTGTGTATGCAGGATTTGGGAATTCTGTCATCTGTTCCCACCGGACCACAATGGCCTATCTTACGAAAAGCGAACAGGAATGAACGTTGTGCGCAAGATGTTCTGCGTGCGTTCGCGCACGGGGCTCGGTTTTATTGTCTCTCCGAAGACTTTGGGGGAGAGTTGGAGTCTGCTCTGATGTTAACTCCAGAGGAAAAATATCCCTCTTTGAACGGGAATCGAACACGGTCGTCCAGATTGCGAGGCAATGTTCTAACCACTAGGCTATCCCGTCCCCTGTGTTGTGTTTGTTTGTGTGTACCCCCCCCCCCCCCCCCCCCCCCCCTCCCCCCCCCCCCCCCCTCCTGTCCGTGCCTCCCCGCTCGTCGTGTGCTATGTGTTGTGTTGTGTGTGTGTGTGTGTGTGTCGTGTGTGTGTTGTGTGTGTTTGTGTGTGTGTTTGTAGTGTGGTGTGTGGTGTTATTGTTTTGTTGTGGTTGTTGTGTGTTGTGTTGTCGTAGTAGTTCTTCAGTTTATCGTCCTTCCACTCTAAATAGTGTATCAGACGGAAAGTGGTTTTTTGTGGGTGTGGTGGTTCGTGCGCGCTGCGCGACGTGCGCGTTTTTTTATGTGATGTGTATAGGGGGGAGGGGTATGCACATAACTAATTCAATTGCTATAAACAAATATTATTAAAAATCATAAACAGAATTCTGAAAACAAACCAAAAACAAAACAACAACAAAAAAACCACCCCAAAGATCAATCAAACAGCAAAAATTATGACTTCCATATTCTATATAACTTAAAGCTTCTTTATATAATTTTGTTCAGAGGATTCCTGAACACTAGGGAGGCTTAATGACAATACAGTTCTTTCATTAATGAATGTTTTTAGAATTTGCTTGTTAAGCTACGGGGACTGGGAAGGAAGGTAAAACGTTTTTTTTTCAGATCTCTGCATCGTAAAAGAATGTGACCATTGTATGATTTTCCACCACAGATACATGTGCATTTTTCAAAAATTTATTTCTAAAAGCATTGAGCTATAAACCTTGTAAGATAATAGATACAACATTTCTATATTCTTGTAATTACGACATTTGTATCTTAAATCAAAAGTTAGTACTTGGGTTACGTCTTCACTCCTGGAAATATACGGGTACATTGTAGTTTCTTTTTAAGTTTTTCTTTTTTTAAAGGGTCTGTCTTGTAAAGTGTGTGTGTGTGTGTGTGTGTTGTGTGTGTTTTTTGTGTGCTGACTGTGTCTGTAGTGTTGTGTGTGTATGTGTATGTGTGTGAGTGTGAGTATGTGTGTGTTTACTCCCCTTCATCTGCTCTCATCTCTCTCTCTCCTCTCTCTCTCTCTCTCTCTCTCTCTCTCTCTCTCTCTCTCTTCTTTTCACTCTTCTTCTCATTCCCTCCCCCCCCTCTCCCCCTTTCTCCCCCTTCTCTCTCCCCCCCCCCCCCAACCCCCTCCCACACACACGACCATTTCTTTCGTTTAGGCCAGCTCAAGTTCACATGGTTCCCTCGTTAGGTTATGAGGCGTGTGTAACAACCTCGTTGTTGAAGGTGACTGG
>CM054158.1:10794785-10804785 GCA_028751875.1 Rapana venosa
ATAAGGACATACAGTTCATTATGGACCAGTTCTCTACCTCCCGCAGGCGCTTTGGACTCACCATCAGCCTCAGCAAGACCGAGTCCATGTACCAACCAGCTATTTCACAGAACGCCAGTGCCTTCCCCCCACCTGCAAGTTAAGATCGATGACATAGAGATCAGGTCAGTCGACAAGTTTTGCTACCTGGGCAGCTCCCTCTGCAGCAATGGAACCCTTGATGCAGAAGTTACAGTGCGCATCGCCAAGGCCAGTTCTGCCTTCGGCAGACTCAAGAACAGGCTGTGGAACAACAAAGGCATCAGGCTCAGCACCAAAATCAAAACTTACAGAGCTGTCGTGCTGACCACCTTGTTGTACTGCTGTGAAACATGGACGACGTACTGCCGTCACATTCAACAGCTTGAGCAGTTTCACCAGAGATGCCTACGAAAGATCATCGGAATAAAGTGGCAAGACAGGGTCTCCAACCTCAGGTCCTAGAGAAGAGCAGCCTGCCCAGCATCGAAAGCCTACTGATCAAGTACCAGCTACGCTGGACAGGACACGTTGTCCGAATGACAGACAGCAGGATCCCAAGGATCCTATTGTATGGCCAGCTGAAGGAAGGCCTCTGAAAACTTGGAAGACCCTACAAGTGCTTCAAGGACACCTTGAAGACAATCCTTAAAGCCTGTGACATAGACATCGCTAACTGGGAAACTGATGCCCTTGATCGTTCTCGCTGGAGGATGCTGTGCTCCAGTGGCATGAAGACGTTTGAAAACAAGAGAACGCTGGCCATTAAGGAGAAGCGTGAGCGAAGGAAGCAGGGCTCAACTTCTGGAGACGTTTTCCCTTGCAACACCTGTGGGAAGTGCTGTGCATCCAGAATCGGACTCTTCTCCCATATGAGGATACATTCTGACAGATAAGCCTGCCTGCCTACTCGTCCATCGATCCGACGGGAGACTCCATCATCATTTATTTTTTATTTATTCTTTTATTTTGAAGGTAATAGAGGGGAATAATCCTTGGTGTTAAGGTCTCATCACATACATACATGTAAGCATGTGAATGTATTCGAGTAGTCATTTAAGCATGTGTATGTGTGCGCGTAGTCATGTAAACATGCATAATTGTACGCGTAGTCATGTAAGCATGTGAATGTATGCGCGTAGTCATGTAAACATATGCATGTGTGCGCGTAGTCATGTGAACATGCATAATTGTACGCGTAGTCATGTAAGCATGTGAATGTATGCGCGTAGTCATGTAAACAAGTGCATGTGTGCGCGTAGTCATGTAAACATGTGTATGTGTGCGCGTAGTCATGTAAACATGTATAATTGTGCGCGTAGTCATGTAAACATGTATAATTGTGCGCGTAGTCATGTAAGCATGTGAATGTATGCGCGTAGTCATGTAAACATGTGCATGTGTGCGCGTAGTCATGTAAGCATGTGTGCGCGTAGTCATGTAAACATGTGCATGTGTGCGCGTAGTCATGTAAACATGTATAATTGTGCGCGTAGTCATGTAAACATGTATAATTGTGCGTGTAGTCATGTAAACATGTGTATGTGTGCCTGTAGTCATGTAAACATGTGAGCGCGTAGTCATGTAAACATGTGTGCACGTAGTCATGTAAACATGTGTATGTGTGCGCGTAGTCATGTAAACATGTGTATGTGTGCCTGTAGTCATGTAAACATGTGTGCGCGTAGTCATGTAAACATGTATAATTGTGCGCGTAGTCATGTAAACATGTATAATTGTGCGCGTAGTCATGTAAGCATGTGAATGTATGCGCGTAATCATGTAAACATGTGCATGTGTGCGCGTAGTCATGTAAACATGTATAATTGTGCGCGTAGTCATGTAAACATGTGTATGTGTGCCTGTAGTCATGTAAACATGTGTGCGCGTAGTCATGTAAACATGTGTGCGCGTAGTCATGTAAACATGTGGATGTATGCGCGTAGTCATGTAAACATGTGTGCGCGTAGTCATGTAAACATGTGCATGTGTGCCTGTAGTCATGTAAACATGTGCATGTGTGCCTGTAGTCATGTAAACACGTGTATGTGTGTGCGCGTAGTCATGTAAACATGTGTATGTGTGTGCCTGTAGTCATGTAAACACGTGTATGTGTGTGCGCGTAGTCATGTAAACATGTGCATGTGTGCCTGTAGTCATGTAAACACGTGTATGTGTGTGCGCGTAGTCATGTAAACATGTGTATGTGTGCGTAGTCATGTAAACACGTGTATGTGTGCGCGTAGTCATGTAAACATGTGTATGTGTGTGCGCGTAGTCATGTAAACATGTGTATGTGTGTGCGCGTAGTCATGTAAACACGTGTATGTGTGCGTAGTCATGTAAACACGTGTATGTGTGCGCGTAGTCATGTAAACATGTGTATGTGTGTGCGCGTAGTCATGTAAACATGTGTATGTGTGTTCATAGTCATGTAAGCATGTGTATGTGTGCGCGTAGTCATGTAAACATGTGAATGTGTGCGCGTACATGTAAACATGTGCATGTGTGCGCGTACATGTAGACATGTGAATGTGTGCGCGTAGTCATGTAAACATGTGTGCGCGTAGTCATGTAAACATGTGTGCGCGTAGTCATGTAAGCATGTGTGCGCGTAGTCATGTAAACATGTGTGCGCGTAGTCATGTAAACATGTGCATGTGTGCGCGTAGTCATGTAAACATGTGCATGTGTGCGCGTAGTCATGTAAACATGTATAATTGTGCGCGCCTCCATGGTCAAAGGGAAACAAATCTTGTGGGGAAAACACTGATTTATCTGAAGTTCTTTCCCCTGATTTGAAACTTGCTTGGCGTCCTTAGGTGTATAAATGTATGTGTTGCTCTTTCTCTTTATGCCCGTCAATCGTTTTCATTTTATTTTATTTTATTTTATGTTATTTATTGTATAACACACTTTCAGTCACGGCATATTTCTCTGCGTGAAATTCGGGCTGCTTTCCCCCGGGGAGAGCGCGTCGCCACAAGAGCAGCGCCACCCTTTATATTACTTTTTTCTTCCTGTCTGCAGCTTCATGTGCTGGTAGGTATGCGTGTTGTTTCTCTGTAGCTCAGTTGAGTTAATGTGAATAAACCCTTGAGAATTGTCAAGTGGGTCACCCCCCCCCCCCCCCCCCGAAAAATTACAACAAAAAAAAAAAACAAAAAGCAAAAACCAAAGCACCCCTCCCCACCCAAAAAACACAAACCCAACAAAACCCAAACAACAACAAAACAAAATAACAAACAAACATAACAAAAAAACAAACGAAAACATATTTCAAAAACCCAACCAAACAACCACAAAACATCAAAAGTAAAAATACAACAAAAGTCCAACTGATGCCAAATCTACAGCTTTAGCACGTCAATACTGAGCTCATTATTATTTATTTTTTATTTTACTTCCCCCCCCCCCCCCAAAAAAAAAATTTTTTTTTAAATAATTCTTTTATTTCTAGGACAAATGGAATACGTACTCATGTGCTTTTTCAATCTAGTCCCCTTGTGTATGCAGCTTTGTAACTTTTGTCAACCATTCCCACCAGCACATAATGGCCTACTCTTCTGAAACGCAGAACAGGTTTTAACGTGTGCACAAGATGTTCTGCGTGCGTTCGTATACACGGGACCTCAGTTTATAGTCTCATCCGAAGGACTTTTGGGAGGAGTGGAGTGGGCACTGATGTTAGCCCCAGAGGTGAATCTTGAATTAGATATTGATCCAGGTCACAGATCTCGAGCGCAATGAGGCACCGCTATAACCATATACGCGCGAGCGCGCGCGCGTCGGCGCGCACACACACACACACTCACACCACACACACCACACACACACACACACACACACAACACACACAACACACACACACACACACACAAATACATACATACACACACTTGTATTCATGAAAATATCTTTTTAGATGTGTTTTATACTGATCTTTGCTTTTCAATCATTTCAAATTTTATTGGGGAGTTTATTCCATAGGTCACTGCCTGAATACAAGAGGGTCGATTTATATAGGTTATTTCTGGGTCTTGCGAAATGTTAGCAAATGGTTGTGTCTATGTGGTTAACTTTAAAGCTTTGGTAATCTTCGGAGGATGTATTTTGATCAAATAACGTTCTTGGCATGAATATTGCTTTGTTGAATAAAAATCAGTTTCGAAAATTTCAGGACATTATTTGCTTATTAATCCTCAAATTGTCAGGGTACTTGTTTTTAAACAAACAAAGTTTTACTGCTCTTTTTATATAAACGATGAATAGATTTCAAGTTCGTTCCACTGCAGGTATCCCAAATAGTTGACGCATAGTCAATGATTGGTAAAATGTGACAGTAAGAGAGAGAGAGAGAGAGGAGAGAGGAGAGAGAGAGAGAGAGAGAGAGAGAGAGGAGAGAGAGGAGAGAGAGAGAGAGAGAGAGAGAGAGAGAACTCTGAACTCTGAGCGTGTTTAATCTGTACATTGGCCTTAGGCCACAATACACGGGGTTTGGGGGAAGGAGGAGAACCAATAGACTGGTATATACAATATTATGGAACATTGAAGAAAGCAAAACATCCAAACAAAGAAACCTACAATAATAATAATAATAATAATAATAATGATAATAATAATAATAATAATAAATGGAATTCTTATAGCGCTGTATCTTGCACAGACAAATCAAAGCGCTTGCACTCAACTCATTCTTACACAGTCATGCAACCAATAGCAAGTAATAGTTCTAACAAGTCCAAATGCACACACACACACACACGCACAAAAAGCACATGTACATGTGTGTATATGACCCGGGGAAAGGGAGGGAATGGATGTCTTTGTTATACTTCTTTGCTCTGAATCCAATAGCTGTTGGTTATTCTTGTTTTTCTTATATATGAGTATATTATGTGGTGAAGGGGATATGGGTGAGGATGTGTATGTGTATGTAAGTGTTTAAATGATACATCAGTTTCCTCTGTTTATATCCATTTGGTTGTTGTTGTTGTTATTGTTGGTAGTGGTGGGGGTGGGATTCTGGTTTATTTTGCCTTTTGTTTGTTTTTGGGTTTAGGGGTGGTTTTCTTGGGGAGGGGGAGGGGATATTTTGGACTCTTTTTCTCGTCTTTTGTTAGTTCTATATTGTTCTTCATTTATCTTGGCTGTTATTCTTGTCCTATGTTAGTTATTGTCGCTGTTGTTGTTGTGTATGTATATTTGTGTTTGTTTGATTGTTTATTTCCTTGTTGTGGTTGTTCTTGTTGATTCATCTTTTTTGTTGTTGTTTTATTCAGTTGTTTGTATGGTTGAAGGTTTGTGTGTATATGTGTGTGTGAGGGGGGGAAGGGGGGGGGAGGGAAGCAGTTGGTGTGGGTTTTTTATTTTTATTTTGTTTTGTCTTCTTTGTTTGTTTTGGTTTGGTCTTTCTTTGTTGCTTGTTTGTTTGTGTTATGACCGATATTTTTTCAAGATTTTTGAATTATTTGAATTGTATGGTCTCATATTTTTCTGGGTTTTTTTGTTTTGTTTTAATTCCACTATGCATATGTTATTGGTTTTTTTGTTTGATTTGTATAGTTTACCATAGATTAGGTTTTTTATTCTATGTCTGCATATACATTATCTTTTTTTTCTCGCTTTTTTTCTTTCTTTAGATAGATGGCTTGATGAAGAAAAGCAAATGCACTGCTTATTCAATGTACCATCTGAAAATAAAAGTTTGACTTTGAATTTGACTTTGACTTTGACACACACACACGTCATACACTTTGGCAGGGTGATAGAATTTTTGGCTGTTGAAAAGCAGGGATAGCTATGAAATGAAACAGGATAGGAAATTCTTAGGTTTGAAACAAATAATTTTTTTATGTCTTGAGGCCAGATTTAAAAGTGTCACAAGAAGGTCTTTGGCGAAGAGAGATAGGGAGGCCATTCCAAATCGATGGACCAGAAACAGAAAGAGCGACGGCCAACAGTGGACTGGTTGAATCTAGGTGTTTGTAAGCACAAGGAATCTGCAGCAGAGCGAAGGGAACGAGAAGGGGTGTACAGGTGGAGACATTCACAGAGGTAGGAGGGTGCTGTTTTGTGGAGACATTTGTAACAGAGAGTACTGATCTTATAGTTTATTCTTTGTGGCACAGGCAGCCAGTTACAACCATTCTTGTGAACCGTGACCACAATAATGAAGTCTTGGACTATGACTTGATAAACATTTATAATAGACTGTACGAGTATTGTTAATAGTATACATCAAAATCGGTATAAGTCGTAATCAATTCAAAACGATAGAAACAATATTTGTACAGACATATTTTATTTAACACACGCATCAAGTAAGTCACATTATGACACAACATTTTTTTTCTTCCCAGAGGAGAGAGAGAGAGAGAGAGAGAGAGAGAAGAGAGAGAGAAGAGAGAGAGTGAGAGAGAGGAGAGAGGAGAGAGAGAGAGAGAGAGAGAGAGAGAAAGAGAGCGAGTGAGAGAGAGAGAGATAGAGAGAGAGGAGATGAGAGAGAGAGCGAGAGATGAGAGAGAGAGAGGGAGAGAAGAGAGAGAGAGTGAGAGAGAGAGAGAGAGGAGAGCGCTTTTGATTCTGTTAGTCTTTTATTTTGAGGATAATGGAATAAGCACTCGTGTGCTTTTTTACATCCTGTACCCGTGTACATGCCGATTTTGTAAATTTTGTCATTGTTCCCACAGGCACACTATGGCCTACTCTTTCGAAAAGCGGAACGGGTTTTGTGCGCAAGATGTTCTGCGTGCTTTCGCACACGGGACATCAGCTTATAGTCTCATCCAAGGATTTTTTTGGGGGAAGGGGTGGGGGTGGAGTCGGCACTGATGTTAACTCCAGAGGAAAAATCCTCTTGGACGAGATTCGAACCCGGGTCAGCAGATCATGAGCGCATCACTCTAAGTACTAGGCCATCCCGTCCCCGGGGGAGAGAGGAGAGAGAGAGAGTGAGGAGAGAGAGAGAGGAGAGAGAGATGAGAGAAGGAGAGATGAGAGGGGAGGAGAGAGAGAGGAGAAGAGAGAGAGAGAGAGAGAGAGAGAGAGATGAGGAGAGAGAGAGAAAGGGAGAGAGAGAGGGAGAGGGAGGAGGGAGAGAGAGAGATGACAATGACAATGACAATGACAATATTTTATTGTGATAAGCTTTTTAAGCCCATTCACAAGGGGGACAGACAGACAGACAGACAGAGATAGAGACAGAGACAGAGAGGGAGAGAGACAGACAGACAGACAGACAGACAGAGAGAGAGAGATAGGGAGACAGAGAGAGACAGAGAGAGAGACAGAGACAGAGAGGGAGAGAGACAGACAGAGAGAGAGAAGGAGGAGAGAGAGAGAGAGAGAGAGAGAGAGAGAGAGAGAGAGAGAGAGAGAGAGAGAGAGACAATGACAATGACAATGACAATGACAATGACAAATTCTTTTATTTCGAGGATAATGAATAAGCACACATGTGCTTTTTTACACTCAGTCCCCGCCCGTTAGGGATACATCTTAATAATAATAACCCAATACTTATACAGTCTCACAATAATAAAAACAAGGGAAAATAACCCTTTTCAAAAACAGCTCCCCCCAACAACCCATCCCCCCCCCCCCCCAAAGCAAGCAAATAAAGAAGAAAACCCTAAAAATACCCCACCCCCACCCCAAAAAACCCTAACCAAAACAAACAAACAAACAAAGAGAAGGAAAAAATTAAACCAACAAAGATGATAAAAAAGAGAGAAACAGACAAACAACAACAACAAGAACAAGAACAACAACAGAGCCAAGAAAAATAACACAACCAAACTTAATAAGTCATAAAGATAAACATCTACACATTTTCAAATGGTACACATACTTGTTACACATAATTATAAGATATCGAAATAGGGCACTCATTAAAACTTAAGTACAGAGGCAAGTCCAATAAAGTATTGAAAATATAAAATATGAATCCTTCATCAGGATATACTATAACTATAAGCAAGACGATAAAAGGTGAGAGAGAGAGACAGAGACAGAGAGACAGTGTGTGTGTGTGTGTGTGTGTGTGTGTGTTGTGTGTGTGTGTGTTGTGTGTGTGTTGTGTGTGTGTGTGTGTGTGTATTTCAGAGATAATATTCAATATATAATTCCCAAAACAGTATGCGATCCCATCACACACTCATTTTAGATTATACTCGTTTCAAATTATATGTCATGATAATGAAATAAATTTAATACCCATACATCCACACAATAAAAACAAGAAACAAAACAAAGAAGAAATCTAAACCTATACAGTCATTGAGGGACAATGACAATGACAAATTCTTTTATTTCGAGGATACTGAATAAGCACCCATGTGCTTTTTTACATCCAGTCCCCGCCCTTAAGGATATATATGATAATAAAATAAAATAAAGCCTATAGTTATACACTTACACAGTGTACGGGGGAAAAATCTACACAAAAATCCCCACAAAAATTACTGAAGAGAAAAAAAAAAGTACTAACAAGTAAGGAAGAAAGCAAAACAGAAAACACAGAAACAACCGAAAAAATAGCAAGAACCACGAGCAAAACAAAAGCGGCAACAACAACAAGGGGAGAGGTGACACCCAGTAGTTCCCCCTCAACAACAACAACAACAAACAACAACAACAACCCCAAACCAAAACAGAACCAAACAAAGCAGAACCTCCATAAAATTAAATGAGAACAAACCACCTAAAAGTCATTTTTCAATAACACAATAGCCATATACAAGTAAAACATTCACAATTATACAGAGAGAGAGAGAGACAATGACAAATTCTTTCATTTCGAGGATAATGAATAAGCACCCATGTGCTTTTTTACATCCAGTCCCCGCCCTTAAGGATATATATGATAATAAAATAAAATAAAGCCCATAGCAATACACTTACACAGCTTACGGGAAAAATATCTACACAAAAATCCCCACAAAAATCACCGAAGAGAGAGAGAAAGAAAAAAAAAAAGTAGCAACAAGTAAGAAAGAAAGCAGAGCAGAAAACACAGAAACAACCGAAAAAATAGCAAGAACCAAGAGCAAAACAAAAACGGCAACAACAAGGGGAGAGGGAACAACCAAATAGTCCCCCCTCAAAAAAGCAACAACAACCCCAAACCCAAACCAAAACAGAACCAAACAAAGCAAAACCACTATAAAATAAAGGAGAACAAACCACGTAAATAGTTTCTTTTTGGCTAACAGAAAGAAACGGCAAAAGTTCTTTGTGCTTTAGAGAGAGAAACACTGAAACACTGAAACACTGAAATGATTTAATGTACATTGGCCTTGGACCACAATACATTTGTTGGGCTTGGGATAGAACAATGGGTTCATTCATATCATTGGCAAAGCAAATGCACAAACAAATAATGATTTATGACTGATTAGAGAAGAAAAACACCAACATATACATAGCCAAATAATGCAAAAAGCTTATGTCAGTAACAGGTCATGACTAAATACAAAAGAAAAACACCATTTATTCTATTTCTTGATTATAAACCTTAAATCAATCATAACCCAATCATAGAAAGAAGATGCTGTCTAAGAAAAATCATCCATATTGAGTATATCAAATCGTAGCAGTTTTCCAATAAAGTATTTGCGCCAACATTATTTTCCTTTTGTTAATAGAATGAAAAATGTAGTTAGACAAACTATGTTTGTACTCATCATTTCTTACTTTGAACATATCTGTCAATGGTACATTGATGGTAAGGTAAAGGAGTCCCATAACCTATAAGGTCGTAGGGGAGGAGGCGTCAGAGACCTCACTTCTCTAGGGCCAGCATATTGAGGGCGGCGCCCATCTCCTCTCCCTCGCTGCATTGATACATTTGCTTAAAATTTTTTCTCTTAAGTTTGAGTACATGTAACATTCCAATAGAAATTGGGCTTCATTTTCAAAGTTCGTTTTACAAAATGGACACAATTTATCTCGGATATTATCACTATATCTATACACATTA
>CM054158.1:10809785-10812285 GCA_028751875.1 Rapana venosa
ACCTACCTACCTACCTACCTACCTACCTACCTATCTATCTATCTATCTATCTATCTATCTATCTATCTATCTATCTATCTATCTATCTATCTATCTATCTATAAATCAATCTATCTACCTACCTACCTATCTATCTATCTATCTATCTATCTATCTATCTATCTATCTATCTATCTATCTATCTATCTATCTATCTATCTATCTATCTATCTACCTATCTATCTATCTACCTACTTATCTATCTACCTTCCTATCTATCTATCTATCTATCTATCTATCTATCTATCTATCTATCTATCTATCTACCTACCTACCTACCTACCTACCTACCTACCTACCTATCTATCCATCCATCCATCCATCCATCTATCTATCTATCTATCTATCTATCTATCTATCTATCTATCTATCTATCTATCTATCTATCTATCTATCTATCTATCTATCTATCTATCTATCTCTATATGCACTCTCTATGCAAAAATTCATCACCCAGACCTGCCAGTCCTGCTTCTATCAATTACGACGTATTAGTGCAATTCGAAAGTATCTGTCCACAGAGGCAACATCAAAACTCGTGGCATCTCTCATTCTTTCACGTCTGGACTATTGCAATTCTCTTTTGGCTGGTCTGCCAGCATCATCTATTCACTCCCTTCAACGTATTCAAAACTCTGCAGCTCGACTAGTCCTCAGAAAGAAAAAATCTGAGCACATTACCCCTCTCTTGCGATCTCTCCACTGGCTGCCTGTGCCACAAAGAATAAACTATAAGATCAGTACTCTCTGTTACAAATGTCTCCACAAAACAGCACCCTCCTACCTCTGTGAATGTCTCCACCTGTACACCCCTTCTCGTTCCCTTCGCTCTGCTGCAGATTCCTTGTGCTTACAAACACCTAGATTCAACCAGTCCACTGTTGGCCGTTGCTCTTTCTCTGTTTCTGGTTCATCGATTTGGAATGGCCTCCCTATCTCTCTTCGCCAAAGGCCTTCTTGTGACTCTTTTAAATCTGGCCTCAAGACATATTTGTTTCAAACCTAAGAATTTCCTCTCCTGTTTCATTTCATAGCTATCCCTGCTTTTCAACAGCCAAAAATTCCATCACCCTGCCAAAGTGTATAACGTGTGTGTGTGTGTGTGTGTGTGTGTGTGTGTGTGTGTGTGTGTGCATTTGGACTTGTTAGAACTATTACTCGCTATTGGTTGCATGACTGTTTAAGAATGAGTTGAGTGCAAGCGCTTTGGTTTGTCTGTGCAAGATACAGCGCTATATAAATTCCATTTATTATTATTATTATTATCTATCTATCTATCTATCTATCTATCTATCTATCTATCTATCTATCTATCTATCTATCTATCTATCTATCTATCTATCTATCTATCTATCTATCTATCTATCTATCTATCTATCTATCTATACACACAGCCATGCAGAACTACAAACATACACAGACCTACAGATATACAGACACACCTTCACACGGGCATGCAGACGAACATATACACACAGACATACAGAACTACAAACATACGCAGACCTACATACTTACATATACACATATACACACAGACATACAGCTATACAGACACATATACACACACAGACATATTTATTTATTTAATTTATTTATTCTTTTATATCGAGGATAATGGAATAAGCACTCATGTGCTTTTTTACATTCAGTCCCCGTGTGTATGCGGTTTTGTAAATGTTATCATTTGTTCCCACAGGCACAAAATGGCCTACTCTTTCGAAAAGCGGAACAGGATTTAACGTGTGCGCAACATGTTCTGCATGCGTTCACACACGGGGCCTCGGTTTAAAGTCTCATCCGAAGGATGAGACATGCACAGACATACAGATAGTTGTTATTGTTGTTTTTGTTTGTTTGTTGTTGTTTTTTTGTGGGGTCTGGGGGGGGGGGGAGGGAGGAAGGGGGGTCTTTTTTCTTTTGTTTTTGTTTGTTTGTTTAGTTTGGTTTGGCTTTTGTTGGTAAAATAAAGTTTTTGTTTTTTAATTATTTGGTTGTTTCTTTTTGGTGGGTATATTTTTACAAGAATTTTAACCTTGTTTAAGTTTTTTTAAAATTCTATGTCTGCATATATCAATGTATTCGTTTGTTTGAATTGTATGGTTTATCACTGCTTAGGTTTCTTACTCTATGTATGCATATACTTTTTTGACGGCTTGATGAAAGAAAAACAACTGCACTGCTTATTTAATGTACCATCTGAAAATAAAAATCTGACTTTGACTTTGAGATTTTATACAGACACACATACACACAGACATACAGACGCAAAATATGCACACAGACCTACAGACCTACAGAACTACAAACCTACACAGACATACAGACGCACAGACGCACACATACAGCCATACAGACCAAGAAACCTACACAGACCTACAGACCTACACAGACCTACACAGACCTACAGACCTACAGAACTACAAATCTACACATACATACAAACGCACATACTCACACA
>CM054158.1:10817285-10819785 GCA_028751875.1 Rapana venosa
GATGTTGTTGGTGTTGGTGTTGTTGATGCTGTTGCTGTTGATGCTGTTGCTGTTGATGGTGTTGTTATTGTTGCTGTTGTTGTTGTCGATGGCGTTGTTCTTATTGTTGTTGATGTTGCTGTTGTTGATGATGCTGGTTTTGTTGTTGATGTTGATGTTGTTATTGATGTTGTTGTTGCACTATCTTCAGCTTAACCCCCTGATAGACACCCACAATAGGCACTCTGTATCTTGTCCTCCTAATCACTGGATCCATCAGTTTTATGTAGAAAGATGCCGTAGCTTTGTGTGGAGAAAGGTTTGGCTGGGAGGGATGTGCTCAAAGAGAAAACAGTGATTATAAAGCAGATTTCTTTCTTTCCTTCTTTCTTTCTTTTCTTTGTTTGTTTCTTTCTTTGTTTATTCTTTAAGTTAGAGGATGATGGAATAAGCACTCATGTGCATTTAAAAAAAAATCTAGTCCCCGTGTGTATGCGGTTTTGTAAAGTTTTGTCATGTAGTTCCTCCGGCACACAATGGCCTACTCTTTTGAAAAGCGGAACAGGATTTAACGTGTGCGCAAGATGTTCTGTATGCGTTCGCACACGGGACCTCGGTTTATAGTCTCATCTGAAGGAGTTTAGGGACAGTGGAGGCTGCACTGATGTTAACTAGAGGGGAAATATTCCCACTTGAACAGGATTTAAACCCGGGTCGTCAGATTGCGAGCGCAATGTTCTAACCACTAGGCTTTCCCGAGAGGAAGAGAGAGAGACAATGACAATGACAACGACAAAGATTTATTGTGATAAGCAAGATGCCCATTCACAAGGGGACAGTGGGAGGGGGCTGGGCGCAAAACACATGATATCAAATACCGAGAACATAAAACATTTCAACCCAAATATATATATATATATATATTATTATATATATAGAGAGAGAGAGAGAGAGAGAGAGAGAGAGAGAGAGAGAGAGAGAGGAGGGAGGAGAGAGAGAGAGAGAGAGAGAGAGAGAGATGAGAGAGAGAGAAGAGAGAGATGAGAGAGAGAGATAGAGAGAGAGAGAGAGTTTCAAATCCACTTAAAGACTCTAGAAATGTCTTCTGATTTTTGAAACGCTGGACAAGACACTCGCTTTCTACTTTTGGAATAAAACGTGTGTTGTGATAGCAGGACCCAAGAGATTAAAAAATAGAAAAGAAAACCTAAGACAGAGAAATGCAAGTTATCTTTGAATACGCGCGCGCGCTCGCGCGCACGCACACACACACACACACACACACACACTCACACTCACACACACACATGCACACACACGCACACACACTCATATATATAATAATAATAATGTATGGAATTTATATAGCGCTGAATCTTGTAAAGCAACAAATCAAAGCGCTCAGATTTTTTTTTCTCTCGAGGATAATGGAATAAGCACTCATGTGGTTTTTTACATCTAGTCCCCGTATGTATGCGGTTTGTAAATTTTGTCATCTGTTCCCACCGGCACACAATGGCCTATTCTTCGAAAAGCGGAACAGGATTTAACGTGTGCGCAAGATGTTCTGCATGCGTTCGCACACGGGACCTCGGTTTATAGTCTCATCCGAAGGACTCATATATATATATATATATATCTATATCTATATCTATATCTATATCTATATCTATATATATATATATATATATATATATATATATATATATATATATATATATTATATGATGACGACGACAACGGCGACGATGATAATGATGAAATAAATTAATAAATGTAATAATAATAATAATAACAATAATAATTATTATTATTATTATTATTATCATTATTTTATGTTGTTGTTGTGGTCAGCGGATGGCGACACGTGGTTAAGCAGAAACGAGCTGTTCTGGTTCGAGAGCATTCTTGGTGAGTGTGTCTGTGTTCCCCTTAGCTAGCTCCTCGTCCCTCCTCCTCTGTCGTGTGAGTGTCTCTCTAGCCTGTTTCTTCTTTGTCTTGCCTCTCTCTGTCTCTCTCTCTTTCTCTCTCTTTGTCTCTCTCTCTCTCTTTGTCTTTCTCTCTCTGTCTCTCTCTGTGTCTCTCTCTCTGTTCATTGACCAACTACAAATAGATGCTTAGTAATTGTAAAGGGACTTTCAACGTAAACAGTCTGTACACGTATTTTGATCAAGCTGAAAAAAAGATACGTATTTGAAATTACCTTTCTATGTACATCATTGATCATCTGTTTCACTTTGATATGTTCTACACAGGATTGTTACTGAAAATGTCAGTCATTGTTGTTTTCTTACACGTTTTATTACATTGTCACAACTGGCTTGGGGTGAATGAATGAGATGAGTTTATCTTGCTGCACCTTTGATGACTAGCTTTTGGGTACAAAAAACTAATCGAGTATGGTGTGAAGGTCTACTGTTCTTTTTCCTGTTGTATTGTGGCCCAATGGCCGATGTAATTTGAACAAGTTCCGAGTTCCGAGTTCTCTGTGTCTCTTTGTCTCCCTCTATGTGTCTGTCTG
>CM054158.1:10824785-10834785 GCA_028751875.1 Rapana venosa
TGAGGCTGGATTTAAATGTGTCATAAGTAGGCTTTTGTCGAAGAGAGAGAGAGAGGAAGGTCGTTCCAGATGGATGGACCAGAAATAGAGAAAGAGCGACGGCCAACAGTGAGTTGGTTGAATCCCATGCCATGCAATACAGTGCTACGCCATATCATGTTGCCTAATGCCATGTCCATTAATATACCGTACGTGAACACTTGTACAGCACTTTACCTTGAAGTGAGGTGCCCAAGTGATGAGACACAACACACGACATAGGCCTAAAGACATAAACTTTGGGACGGGAAGTCAGTGGTCGGAGCACTCGCTTTCCCCCAGCCAAGTTAAGCAGCGTCGAGCGTGGTTACCAGTTGGACGGGTGACCGTTTGCGCGCCTTGGCTTCAGCACAGTCTCCCAGTTCACCCAGCTGTAAATGGGTACCTGCCCTCTTTAGGGTCAGGGAAGGTAAAGCAGCGAGGGAGAGGAGATGGGCACCGCCCTCAATATGCTGGCTCCTTGAGAAGTTGAGGTCTCTGATGCCTCGCTCCCCTACATAGGTTATGGGATCCCTTTACCTTTAATGACATAAACAACGATAGTGTGACAAGGACATAAATAAAACCCATGACAATTCGTGGTTAGGAAAATAAAAATAGCAATCATATTTACAATTCAGTTCGATTGAATCCAATCCAATTCAAATACTTTACTATTTCACAGAGACATGTACGTGGGCTGCAAGAACAGACATGTATAAACTGCCACCAATACACAGTATAACGCAACAACGACAACAACAACAACAAAAACAACAACGACAAAACAGCAACACAAGCTATAACATCAAGACCACAGTACCAAGAAAAGACGTGCTATATGCACTACCACCATTATTCAGAACAAACGCAGCAACGACAACAACAACAACAAAAACAACATTGTAAAAAAAAGAGTCTATAAACTGCCACTAATACTCTTGCACAAATGCAGCAGTAATAACAACAACAGCAGCAGCAGCAGCAGCAGCAGCAGCACAGCAGCAGCAGCAGCAGCAGCAGCAACAACAACATCAACAAGAAAAGTACATATAAGCTACCACCGTTTCTCAGCACGAATGCAACACCAACAACAAAAATAACAACAACAACAGCAGCAACGACAACATCAACAACACTGTAACAAGAAAAGACTCTACAGTCTACCACCATTACCCTTGCACAAATGCAACAACAACAACAACATCACATTAATAATAAAAAAGGAACGTATAAACTACCACCATTAATCAGCACAAATGCGACAATAACAACAACAGCAACAACAACAATAGCAACAACAACATTACATCAACAAGAAAAGAACGTATAAACTATTTTATTATTTTTATTTTATTACTTTATTTTATACCACTTTAAGTCACGAGATTTCTCTGCGTGAGATTCGGGCTGCTCTCCCCGGGAAGAGCGCGTCGCCACAAGAGCAGCGCCACCCTTTTTTTTCCTTTTGGTCTACAACTGTATTTGTTTCCCTATCAGAGTGGTTTTTTTCTAAGAATTTTGCCAGGAACAACTCTCTTGTTGCCGTGTTTTTTTTTACGTGCGCTGAAAATTTTGTGTAACACACGGAACCTCGGTTTATCATCTCATCCGAAAGACTAGCGCCCAGACCATCACTCATGGTCTAATGGATGAACTACGACCATTACTCAGCACAAATGCTGCAACAACAACAACAACAACAACATCATACAAACAAGAAAAGAATTTTTAAATTGCCACCATTACCCTCGCACAAATGCAACAACAACAACAACATCACATCAGCAAGAAAAGAACGTATAAACTGCCACCTTTACTCAGCACAAATGCTGCAACAGCAACAACCACAACATCAACAACATCAACAACAACAACACAACAACACAACAACAGCATCACATTATCAAGAAAAGAACGCATGAACTACCCCATTACCCTTGCGCAAATGCAACACAAAAACACATCATCATCACAGTAACCCTTCCCAAAAAACCGAAAATAAGCTACCCCCGTAAACTCGCCCCCCAAAACAACAAAAACAACATCAACAACAACAACACCAACATCAAAAACAGGATAATGCTCACAACACAAATCATGACAGTGGACGCTCAGCCAATCAGAACCACGGAAACCCGGACACCCAGGGAAGAACAGTCCTGACCATCCCCTGCCATGCATTTCCTGACAAGAGACGACAGAGAGAGAGAAAAAGAAGAGAGAGAGACAGAGAGAGAGAGAAGAGAGAGACAGAGAGAGAGAGACAAGAGAGACAGAAAAGAGAGACAGAGAGACACAGAGAGAAAGACAGCAGACAGACAGAGAGAGAGACAGAGAGACAGAGAGACACAGAGAGAGACAGACAGACAGGCAGACAGACAGAAAGAGAGAGAGAAGAGACAGACAGACAGAGACAGAGAGACAGGCAGACAAACAGACAGACAGGCAGACAGAGAGAGAGAGAGGAGAGAGAGAGAGAGAGAGAGAGAGAGAGAGAGAGAGAGAGAGACAGACAGACAGACAGAGACAGACAGACAAACAGAAACAGACAGAGGCAGACAGAGAGACAAAGAGAGAGACATAAAAAGACAGACAGAGAAAGACAGAGAGGGAGACAGAGACACAGAGAGAAATAGAGAGACAGACAGACAGAGACAGATAAACAGAGACAGGCAGACAGGGACAGAGAGACTAAGAGAGAGACAGAGAAAAACAGAAAGAGACAGAAAGAGAGGGAGACAGAGACACAGAGAGAAAGAGAAAGAAAGAAAGAAAGAAAGAGAGAGAGAGAGAGAGAGAGAGAGAGAGAGAGAGAGAGAGAGAGATTGATGGATGGATGGATGGATGGATTGACTGATAATCTTTATCCCAAGGTAACAAATAAGTATTGACATACATTTTATTCACTGTCATTAGTAATCACAACTAATAAGTTCAAGCAAAACATAAACAACGGAGAGAGAGACAGAGAGAGAGACAGAGACAGACAGACAGAGAGAGAGAGAGAGACAGAGAGAGACAGACAGAGAGAGAGACAGACAGAAAGACAGACAGAGAGACAGACAGACAGACAGACAGAGAGAGAGGGAGAGACACAGAGAGAGAGACACACACACACACACACAGAAAGAGAGTATGTGTGCGTGGGTGTGTGGGTGCGTGCGTGTGAGTGTGAGTGAGTGTGCATGCTTGTGAGTGTACGTGTATGTGTGTGTGTATGTGTGCATGCGTGCATGCATGCGTGCGTGTGTGGGCGTGTGTCCGTTCCTGCTTCTTGTGTGTTCCTGTCATCAGAGAAGAATGTCACCCACGGAAGAGGAAGGGAAGGGAAGGAAGAGGGAGCGAGGGAAGAAGAAGAAGAAGCACACGATCCGGATCCCCCCCCCCCCCCCCCGCAGCCCCCCCCCCCCCCCACACACACACACACACAGTTTCTTTCTGGCTGCTTGCTCCTCTGTGAGGCTCGGTCTCTCCTCTGAACGTCCTGCTGTTCCCACGCCACACTACTCATGGCCATCTCTCGCGCCATTCTTCCGTCACAGCAGTCCTGGTCCTGTCGCGCGCATCCTCAAGGTTGTGTTTATTTATGTATTGGTGAAAATGTTGTCATCTGTTCCCACCGGCAACACAATGGCTTACTCTTTCGAAAAGCGGAACAGGATTTACCGTGTGGGCAAGATGTTCTCTACGTGCGTTCGTCACACGGGGGGCCTCGGGTTTATAGTCTTATCTGAAGAACTTTTTTTTTGGGGCGGGGGGAGGGGGGGGAGAGTGGAGGAGTCTGTACTGATGTTAACTCTAGGGGAAAATATTCCCCTTGAACGGGAATCGAACCCGGGTGGTCAGATTGCGAGCGCAATGTTGTAACCACTAGGCTATCCTGTCTCCCCCCCAGGTTAAATGAATGGAAGGTCCATGCATGCTCAGAGTTATTTAATTTTTTTCAAAGATTTCTGGTAGACTTTTAGGATGGTGGACTTCTTTTTGTCTGCCTGTCTTAGAGTATTTGTTGTTGTTGATGTTGATGGTGATGGTGGTGGTGATAGTGGTGGTGGTGGTGATGATGATGATGGTGGTGGTGGTAATGGTGGTGGTGGTGGTGATGATGCTGATGACGACGATGACGATGATGGTGGTGATGGTGATGATGACGATGACGACGATGACGATGATGATGGTGATCGTGATGGTGATGATGGTGATGATGATGATGGTGATGATGCCTGTCTTAGCGTCATTGATGATGATGACGATGACGACGACGATGACGACGACGATGATGGTGATGAGACTATAAACCGAGGCCCTGTGTGCGAACGCATGCAGAACATCTTGCGCACACGTTAAATCCTGTTCCGCTTTTCGAAAGAGTAGGCCATGTGTGCCGGTGGGAACAGATGACAAAATTTACAATACCGCATACACACGGGGACTGGATGTAAAAAAAAAAGCACATGAGTGCTTATTCCATTATCCTCGAAAAAAAAGAAGTCATCTGAGCGCTTTGATTTGTTGCTTTACAAGATTCAGCGCTATATTAATTCCATACATTATTATTATTATTATTATTATTATTATGACGACGACGACGACGACGATGATGCTTATGATGATGATGTTGACAACGACGACGAAGGCGACGACGACGCCGACGATGATGATGATGGTGCTGGTTTCTAAACATAGTGTGTGGGGAAGATCACCTGTGTGAGATTCTTCTCTGAGGACATGAACAAACACACTGAAGCAGGAACGCACATGCGCCACGCACAGGAGCATGCATGCACACATGCACACATACGTACGCAAACGCGCACACGTACACACACACACAATCACACACGCGCGCGCGCGCGCGCACGCACACGCACCTCTACGCACGCTAACAAGCACACTCACACGCACGCACCCACACACCTACGCTCTCTCTCTATCGTTGTCTCATGGTGATGGGGATTATTTGTTATATTGTTGTCTCATGGTGATGGGTGATTATTGTTATTATTGTATCTCTATTATGATAGTCATTATCATTGTCTTATTTGACTTATCTTGCTTGTTTGATAGTTATTGTGTGAATATATTATTTTTTAAAAGCCCTATTTGAAGAGTATGAGCGCATGAAAGCTCACGTTTGCTGGGTGGCGGAGGAGAGGAGGGAGGTCATTGAAGGCAATATTGTCAGTAATGACGCAACGTATGCCTAGTATTTTCTAACGTTTTGTTCCTGTACCTTTTTATTATCTAAAGTATAAACGTGAAAGAATGGATGAAACAGTAAGTGAAGTAATTTGTTTGTCCTGGCGTTTTATGATTTTCTTTTTTTTTTTTAAATTCTTAAAACATTCTTTATTTAAGTGTGTGTGGACGTAAGCGCGCACGCGCGCAGGTGTGTACGAGTATGCGTGTGCGTGTATATGTATATGTGGTAATTTGTATTCTTCAATGTATTATCTTATCGATTTTCCTCTTTTTACTGGTTTAATTTAATGCAGTACAAGGAAATTGAAATGAATGCAAATTTTGATAGCAAACTTATGCATGAAAAAATAAAAGATGTGACAGGGAAGAAATCATCTGCAAAAACAGGTTGTATAAAGTCGAGAGATGGAGATATACTCATGGAAAAAGAAGATATTCTTAACAGGTGGTCAGAATACATCGAAGAGTTATACCACGACGACAGAGGTCCACCTCCTCATATTAGCAACGAAGATGGCCACATAATCATGGAAGACGAAGTGAGACATGCACTCAGCAAGATGAAAAGTGATAAGGCACCAGGACCTGATGATATCCCATCTGAATCGATAACAGCCCTGGATGAAGTGGGAATTAAGGCAGTCACAAAACTACTAAACAATATATATGACAGGAGAGATTCCGACAGATATGAAGAAATCCATCTACATTGCGATCCCTAAGAAACTGGGTACAGCTGAATGTAACCAACATCGTACAATCAGCCTGATGAGTCACCTCACCAAAGTTCTTTTACGAATACTCATGAAGAGAATGAGAAATAAAAAACTCCCAGAAATATCAGAAACGCAATTTGGATTCATGCAGAAAGGCACCAGAAATGCAATCTTCGCATTGAAAACTCTCATGGAAAGATCCATCGAGGTCCAGAAAGACCTGGACCTCTGCTTCATTGACTACTCAAAAGCGTTCGACAAAGTACGACACTCCGACTTGTTTGATATTCTGGCAGGGCTATACATCGACGGGAAAGATCTTCGAGTCCTCAGAAACATATATTGGGAACAGGAGGCAGCAATTAAAGTCGACAATGACATCAGTCAATATAGACCAATCTGCAGGGGTGTGAGGCAGGGCTGCGTGTTCTCGCCTGATTTATTTAATGTATATAGTGAAATAATTCTACGAAATATTGAGAATCATGAGGGAATTAGTGTAGGTGGCCACAACATCAACAACCTGAGATATGCAGATGACACAGTCCTTATCGCCGACTCTGAAGAAAAACTGCAACAGATTTTAACAACAGTAACAGACGAAAGCGAAAAGAAAGGATTACAGCTCAATGCAAAGAAGACAGAATGCATGGTGATCTCGAAAAAAGCTGTTATACCACAATGCAACATAGCCTGTAAAGGAGAGAGAATCAGACAAGTAAACACCTTTAAATACCTTGGTTGTACTATCACCCAGGACGGCAAGTGTGACCACAGAAATCAAGAAGAGAATCGGTCAATCTAAGGCAACTTTTAACAACATGAAATGCATTTTTACCAACAGTAAGATACGCCTCAAGACAAAGATCCATGTTTTGAGAGCCTACGCAGGGTCCATTCTTCTGTAGGGATGTGAGTGCTGGACCCTAGCCAAGGACACAGAACAGCGACTAGAAGCAGTGGAAATGTGGTTCATCCGGAGAATCATGAAAATCTCATGGACAAAAAGAAAAACTAATGCAGAAGTAATGGAAATGGCTGGATACAAGAGATCCCTTCTCAACACCATCAGAGAAAGACAGCTCAAATTTTTCGGCCATATAAATCAGGCTGACGGACTAGAGAAACTGTTATGGAGTGGCAAAATATGTGAAAACAAGAGCAGAGGAAGACAACGCACAAAATTCACAGACAGCTTAAACGAATTCGCAACGAATAAAGAGGGCACCAACAATGAGCTCATGAGAGGGACCGAGAACAGGGAAGAGTGGAGAGCCATGATCGTCGATGTCTGCAGGACCAGACCGGACACATGAAGAAGAAGAATTTAATGGTAAAGGTTGCAATAATGTAGCATTTCAGTATAATCATTAAGAAATTTGTTCTTAGATAGATGGCTTGATGAAAAAAAGCAAATGCATTGCTTATTCAATGTACCATCTGGAAATAAAATTTTGACTTGACTTGACTTGTCTATCTGTCTGTCTGACTCTCTCTCTCTCTCTCTCTCTCTCTCTCTCTCTCTCTCTTTCTCTCTTTCTTTCTCTCTCTCTCTCTGTCTCTCTCTCTCTTTCTTTCTCTCTGTCTCTGTCTCTCTCTCTCTGTCTCTCACTCTCTCTTTCTATCTCTCTGTCTCTGTCTGTCTGTCTCTCTCTCTCTCTATCTCTCTCTCTATTTCTCTGTCTGTCTGTCTCTGTCTCTCTCTCTCAAAACAGAACATTGAAGTTTTAACAAGGGAGACAATCTAAACATACTACTCTCCAAAAAAATTTTTTTTTTAAATAACGAGAAAAAAATGAATTCCCACCCTTCTTGGGGGACGGGATAGCTCAGTGGTCAGAGCACTCGCTTTCCCCCAGCCAAGTTAAGCAGCGTCGAGCGTGGTTACCAGTTGGATGGGTGATCGTTTGCGCGCCTTGGCTTCAGTACAGTTGCCCCAGTTCACCCAGCTGTAAATGGGTACCTGCCCTCTTTAGGGTCAGGGAAGGTAAAGCAGCGAGGGAGAGGAGATGGGCGCTGCCCTCAATATGCTGGCCCTAGAGAAGTGAGGTCTCCGACGCCTCGCTCCCCTACGACCTTATAGGTTATGGGACTCCTTTACCTTTACCCTTCTTGACACAATGGAAAAGATTATAGTTACGAGAAATTTGGAGCTTGTGTAGAGAGAGTATGTGAAAGAAGAAATCAAAAAGCGTGTGGGACCCCAAGAACCTCTGCTCTCCACCATAAAGAGGAGAAAACTGATGTGGTTTGGTCACACCACAAGACACAACACCTTAGCAAAAACCATCTTGCAAGGAACAGTTGAAGGCAAGAGAAGAAGAGGCCGCCAAAAGAAATCATGGGTTGACAACATCAAAGACTGGACCGCCCAACCCCTGCACCACCTTCTACTAGCCACACAGGATCGTGAAGCATGGAAAAAGATCTCTGTTGCGTCTTCTCTCATGTCCCCCCCTACGTCCTTTGGGACATGGGGCTGAGTGAGTGAGTGAGTGAGAGTAGAGAGAGTTTCCAATGAAGCATCTGTGTCGGTCAGCCTCTCTCTGTTTCGGCCTGTGTTCCTCTTCTTCCTGTCACCTCCATCTTGTCTGTTGTCTGCCCTCTTGGTCTCTTCTCCTGCATTTTTTTTTATAGTATAAAAACAGACTTCAAAGATTACAATTTTCTCCTACGCCAAAGATGAATGCACTAGGCCTGACTTGTCAGGCGCTTAACGGCAGCGCGATGCATTTTCCCTCATACGACAGACAACAATAGTTGCTGTTTGAGCGTTTAACGATGGCGAAGATGACGAAGACGACGAAGAAGAAGAATTGCTAAGAAGAAGAACTGCGAAGAAGAAGAACTGCGAAGAAGAAAAATTGCTAAAAGAAGAATTGCGAAGAAGAGAAAAGAAGAAGAAGAAGAAAAGAAGAAAAAGAAAAGAAGAAGAAGAAAAGAAGAAAGAAGAAGAAGAAGAAAGAAGAAAAAGAAGAAAAGAAAGGAGGGAGGAGGGGGAGGGGAGAAGAAGAATGCAAAGAAAAAAGAATGCAAAGAAGAAGAATGCAAAGAAAATGCAAAGAAGAAGAAGAAAAGAAAAGAAGAAGAAGAAGAAGAAGAAGAAGAAGAAAGGAAAAAAAAGAAGAGAAAACAACAACAGCAACAGCAACAAACAACAACACAGCACACCAACAAAACAGCAACAACAACAACAACAAAAGCAACAAAAACAGCAACAACAACAACAACAGAAACAACAACAACAGCAACAACAACAACAACAACAAAAGAAAGGCTCAAGGCTGGTCAGTGCAAACAACACTGGACAAGTTAATAAGGTTGTCACAGATAATATTGACTATCCCTCATTCCTAATGTTGGCTCTATCTGTCTGGGGGAGGGGATAGCCTAGTGGTTACAACATTGCGCTCGCAATCTGACGACCCGGGTTCGAATCCTATTCAATGGGATGTTTTCTCCTGGAGTTAACATCAGTGCAGACTCCACTCTCCCCAAAAGTCCTTCGGATGAGACTATAAACCGAAGTCCCGTGTGCGAACGCACGCAGAACATCTTACGCACACTTTAAATTCTCTTCCGCTTTTCGAAAGAGTGGGTCATTGTGTGCCGGTGGGAACAGATGACAAAATTTACAAATCCGCATACACACAGGGACTGGATGTCAAAAAGCACATGAGTGCTTTTTCCATTATCCTCGATATGAAGGAAAACGAACCAAGTCTGTCTCTGAGTCTGCCTTTGTGTCTGTCTTTGTGTCTGTCTGTCTGTCTGTCTGTCTGTCTGTCTGTATGTATGTCTGCCTGCCTGCCTGTCTGTCTGCCTGTCTGTCTGTGTCTGTCTGTCTGTCTGTCTGCCTCGCCTCCTGTTCTGTCTGTCTCTGTCTCTGTCGCTGCTGTCTGTCTGCTGTCTGCCTGTCTGCCTGTCTGTCTGTCTGTCTGTCTGTCTGCCTGTCTGTCTGCCTGCCTGTCTGTCTGTCTGTGTGTCTGTCTGCCTGTCTGTTTGTCTGTCTGTCTAAAAGCACTGGGGTGATAGGGTTAACAGATGCAATATTGCATCAT
>CM054158.1:10847285-10854785 GCA_028751875.1 Rapana venosa
ATGGTGACCTCAGATTCGGTTTCCCCATACACTTCTGTGGTGAGTTTGTGTCAGAACTTTGGGGTTGGAGGTTCACGGGGGAAGGTCATTGGAGGGACATTGTGGTGGTTGCCACCTCGGGTGGGCACCTCACTCAGTGTGACTCCGCGACTGAGCTAATACTGTCGTTAGTAGGGGGCTTAGTAGGTGGTGTCCTGCGTATGTTAGCTCAGAACAGGCACCGCTGAACGCCACCAAAGTGACCCAGCAGCAGTGCAGAGCCTCTCTGGCTGGTGTCCCCACAGCGACCTGACATTGGTGGGCTCCCTGTGGACTTCAGACCCTAGGGATGCGACATAAGGAATCTGGGTGTGGCTGGGGGACGAAGAGGTTGACATGAGCGGCGAGGGAAGGGCAAAACCAGACCGTCAGGGAAGAGGAGGCAGCGATAAAACTCCACACAGACCGCAGGCATGGTCAGCTCTGGAATCGTTTGTCTTACCATCTGCTGTCTGTGCACTGGTAGCCCAGTTCGTGTAGGACACAGAAAAATGCTTTTTTTTCTGGAGGAATTTGTCAGACCCAAGGAGGAGTATAAGATCTGATCTCAGTTGCTCCAATAACCACGTGACAACAAAACATGCGTACCGTATTTGGTATAATTAGTGTTTGTACGAAGAGCTCTTGACTTCAGTGAAAAGACGCGAATGAAAGGGGTTCGGGCACGTCACACAAACATCTGGACAGGCCAATACTGTCCTACAGCGTTGTCCTACAACGAGGGAGACGAAGAGGCAGACAGAGAAAACGATGGGAAGACAACATCAGAGAGTGGACTGTACTGGCTTTGAGTGGAACGATTTGCTACAGAAAGCAGAGGACCGCGGGGAGTGGAGGAAGCTGGTTGTAAAATCTTCACTGGTGCCCCCACGGTCCACGGGACTAGGGGATAGGTGAAGGTGAAGGTGAATGTTTGCGTTCAGCTTAAACTGTGTCACTCCCGACCTCGAACCTCACTCACCATCTCCCCTCGCTGATAGGAAGTACCAGCCTATAAGCATCTTTCAATCGAATCAAACTCTACAGCTTTCCACATGAAGTTCAGAAGTACGTTTGCAATGACCACTGAGTTTTTGTTAGGTTAAAACCTTTTTTGATTCCGTAATTTTGGGTTGTGTTTATACCTGTAACGACATCTTCTTCTTCTTCGTCGTCGTCGAACGCTCAGACAGTAACTATTGTTGTCTGTCATGTGAAAGAAAATGTGTTGTGCTGCCGTTAAGCGCCTGGCATGTCAGGCCCAGCGCATCCGACTCTCTCAGAGCTTTAGGGGAGTTGTTATCTTTTATGTCTTTTTTGGGGGGAAAAAGGCAGGAGAATGGACCAAGAAGGCAGAAAATAGACAAGAAGGATTTGACAGGGAGAAGAGGAACAAAGAAGAAACAAAGAGAGGGATAGAAAAGAGGGAATTTCTAGGAACAGCATTTCCAGGCATCCCCATGGAGATAATCTGTGAGGATATGAAGATGTGTGCTGATTAAGCAGTTTAAACAGAAAACTTCCCAGTTACTTTTGTGGGGGGTAATAAGATAACCCCTTAGGCTACACTCTACAGTTATTATTATGGCCCTTTTCCTTCTATTTTCATATATCACTCTTGCATTCGTACTGCACGTACTGAAGGATCCACAGAAATAACCCCCACCTCCTCTCCCACCTTTTGTGAAAGACTAGCCCCTGACAAAAAGCTCAGGATAATATGAACATAGTTGGTAGGTTTGAAATTTTTTACTTTTTCAGCAAACACTGTACTCCCAGGAGACGGGATAGATCAGTGGTCAGAGCACTGGCTTTCCCCCAGCCAAGTTAAGCAGCGTCGAGCGTGGTTACCACTTGGATGGGTGACCGTGTGCGCGCCTTGGCTTCAGGACAGTCTCCCAGTTCACCCAGCTGTAAATGGGTACCTGCCCTCTTTAGGGTCAGGGAAGGTAAAGCAGCGAGGGAGAGGAGATGGGCGCCGCCTTCAATATGCTGGCCCCTAGAGAAGTGAGGTATCTGACGCCTCGCTCCCTTACGACCTTACAGGTTATGGGACACCTTTACCTTTTTACTGTACCCCCTCAGTCCTTTGTCGTCTGCTAGCTGCTTCACCACAATATGCTATGCGCGGGGTCAACTCTGTAAGAACACAAGCAATCCTCATTTCATGATTATTTTCCACCTTCCTATCACTGCCTGGTATTAATCTATGGCCTCAACCTCCAAAACAAGTACACAGTGCATTTTTTCACACTTTAAAAGATTAGAAAAAAAACACCACCCAGCCACAACTGGCTTTGCTCAGAGGAACACCACACGCCAGTTATGGACAAGAACAGCACTTAAAGACACAACAACCGGATTTGCGCAATGGAAGACATTGTGCCAGTTATTGACTGAAAATCACTTAAAGACACATCACACACACATGCGCGTACACACACACAAACACATCATCACACACACACACACACACACACACACACACACACACACACACACACACACACACACAGGCCTGACATTGGAAGCACTAGGCAGTCAGAACCAGTTCTTACCAGAGCCGCACCCTCCTCTCTCTCTCATCTCCCCCCCCCCCCCCCACCCCAAATCAAAAAGGTACGCGTATGTTTATTCTGTTACCTTTGAAAAATAAATTCATTCATTCTCTCCCCCTCTCTCCCCTCCCTCCCTCTCTCTCTGTCCCTCTCTCTCTTTCTCCTCTCTCTCTTTCTCTCACTCCCTCCCTCTCTGTCTCTCTCCCTCTCTTTCTCCTCTCTCTCCCTCTCTCTCTCTTCCTTCCCATCTCTATCTCCCTACCCCCCCTCTCTCCCCCTCTCTCTCCCCCCTCTCTCCCTCCCTCCCCCTCTCTCCCCCAACTCTCCCCCCACTCTCCCCTCTCTCCCTCTCTTTCTCCTTCTCCCTCCTTCACTGCCTCTCTCTCTCCCTCCCTCCTTCTCTCTCCCCCTCTCTCTCCCCCTCTCTCCCCACCTCCCTCCCTCCATCTCTCTCTCTCTCTCATTTGGTTCTCTCTGCCTCACCATAATATGCATGCGCATAAAGAAAATTCTCTCTCTCTCTCTCTCTCTCTCTCTCTCTCTCTCTCTCTTCTCTCTCTCTCTCTCTCTCTCTCTCTCTCTCTCTCTCTCTGTTTGTTTTGGTTAGGGTTTTTTGAGGGGTGGGGTAGGGGTGGGGTAATTTTAGGATTTTCTTTTAATTGCTTGCTTTGGGGGGGGGGGGGGGGAGGGTTGTTGGGGGGGGGGGGAGCTGTTTTGAAAAGGGTTATTTCCCCTTGTTTTTATTGTGAGACTGTATAAGTATTGGGTTATTATTATTAAGATGTATCCCTAACGGGCGGGGACTGGATGTAAAAAAGCACATGTGTGCTTATTCATTATCCTCGAAATAAAAGAATTTGTCATTGTCATTGTCTCTCTCCCCCCTCTCTCCCCCACCTCTCTCCCTCCATCTCTCTCTCACTTGGTTCTCTCTGCCTCACCATAATATGCATGCACTTTAAGAAAAAAAAATTATTCTCTCTCTCTCTCTCTCTCTCTCTCTCTCTCTCTCTCTGTCTCTCCCTCCCTCCCTCCCTCCCTCCATCTCCCTCCCTCTCTCTCTCCTCCATCTCCCTCCCTCTCTCTCCCTCCCTCTCTTCCTCTGAGCAATCAGCCAGTAGGCTACTACACAGCCGGTCAGAGAGTTGGCCTAATGGGGATGTAATGAGCTCTCCCGCAGTTCGTCCGTCTATTTCTATTCGCAGCAGGAACACAGGCATGCAGTGCTACGGACAGTACAGGTGGTGGTGGGTGGGGGGGTCGTGGGGGTGGGGAGGGGGTGGGGGGTGGGGAGGGGGTGGGGGTGGGGTGGGAGGAGGTAGGGAGGTAAAGGGGGGGAGGGGGTGGTGGAGTTGTTGAAGTGGTGTGGGAGAAGTAGGACTAGGCTGGGTTGGGGTTGGGGGGGTGGGGGTGAGGCAGGTGTGGAGGGAGGAGGGAGTGGGTGGGGAAGGAGGGGAATACTGTGTGTGTGTGTGTGAGTGTGTGAGTGTGTGTGTGTGTGAGTGTGTGTGTGTGTGTGTGTGTGTGTGTGTGAGTGTGCCTGTGTGTGTGTGTATGTGTGTGTGTGTGAGTGAGAGAGAGAGTATCTGTTATTTTTGGAAATAAAGGCTATCATCATCATTTCCACCACCACCACCACCACCACATCAACCGCCACTACCATCCCCATCCTCATTCTCGTCCACCACCATCATCATTAACATCACACACCCACACACACACGCGCGCGTGCACACACACACACACACACACACACACACACACACACACACACACACACACACACACACACACACACACACACACACACACACACACACACACCACACACACACACCCACACACACACACACACACACCTACACACACCTACAAACACACTTACACACCCTACACACACATCTACACACCCCTACACACACACACACACACACACACACACACACACACACACACACACCACACACACAAACACACACACATGCGACTGTTATACGCCCATCACTGATGATCTTAAACAACCCATCCCCCCAACCCCCCAAAAAAAACAACAACAAAACAAAACAACAAAAAGCACAAAACAAACAAAAGCAAAACAAAACAAAACAAAAACCCGAGAGGCAGTGACGATGTTTTAAATTCTTTTATTTCAATGATAATGGAATAAACACTTATGTACTTTTTCCCCATCTAGTCCTCGTGTGTATGCTGCTTTGTCAATTTTATCATCCGTTCCCACCGGCAAACAAATAGCTTACTCTCCCGAAATGCGGAGCGGGTTTTAAACGTGTGCGCAAAATCTTCTGCGCACGTTCGCACACGGGACCTCGGTTTTATAGTCTCACCCGAAAGACTTTTGGGGAAGAGTGCAGTCGGCACTGATGTTAAAACTCCAGAGAGGAAAAAAAAACCAAACCCTCTTGAACGAGATTCGAACCCGGGTCAGCAGATCACGAATACGTCACTCTAACCACCAGGCTACACATGACATGAAGATGGCAAAAGAAGAGAGCGACAGGCGATCAAGAAAAAACAAAAAAAGAAACCCAACCTCCCCAAAGATGGGGTGTAGGACCAAGAGGCTGATTGATTGAGCACTGGCTTTCATAATGGATGCCGTGCCTTCCTTCCTGCCCCCTTCCCTTACCTCCCCCTCTCTCCCCTCCCCTCCCGCCTCCGCCCCCCCTCCCCCTTCCTCCCGCCCTCCCCCCCTCCTTCCAATCGCCCCCCCCAGTGGCACTTCGGAAGATGCACTGGCAGTCTGTGTGTGTGTGTGTGTGTGTGTGTGTCTGTGTGTGCCAGTCGCGGAAATTATTGCGTCACCCTGTTGATGTTGTTCTGTGTTGTTGTTGTTGTTGTTGTTGTTGTGTGTGTGTGTGTGTGTGTGTGTGTCTGTGTGTGTGTGTGTGTGTGTGTGTGTGTGTGTGGTGTGTGTGTTGTCTGTGTGTGTGTGTGTGTGTGTGTGTGTGCCAGTCGCGGAAATTATTGCGTCACCCTATTGACGTTGTTCTGTGTTGTGGCGTGTGTGTTAGTGTGTGTTGTGTGTGTGTGTGTGTGTGTGTGTGTGTGCCAGTCTCAGAAATTATTGCGTCACCCTATTGACGTTGTTCTGTGTTGTGGTGTGTGTGTTAGTGTGTGTGTCTGTGTGTGTGTGTATGTTTTGTGTGTGCGTGTGTGTTATGTTGTGTGTTGTAAGTGTGGTGTGTGTTGTGTTGTTGTGTGTTGTGTTGCGTGTGTGTTGTGTGTGTTGTGTGTGTGTTTTAAGTGTGTGTGTGTGTGTGTGTGTGTGTGTGTGTGTGTGTGTGTGTGTGTGTGTGTGTGTGTTGTGTTGTGTTGTAAGTGTGTGTGTGTGTTTGAGAAACGAAATTTTACGAATACGAAATTTTATTTAAAGAGAGAGAGAGACAGAGAGAGCATGTGTATGTGTGTGTGTTATGTGTGTGTGTTTGTGTTGTGTGTTGTGTTGTGTGTGCTGTAAGTGTCTCTATGAGTGTGTGTGTATGTATGTGTGTGTGTTTGTGTTGTGTGTGTTGTAAGTGTCTGTATGAGTGTGTATATGTGTGTGTGAGAGAGACAGAGACAGACAGAGACAGTGTGTGTGTGTGTGTTTATGTGTGTGTGTGAGAGAGAGAGGGACAGAGAGAGGGAGACAGAGACAGTGTGTGTGTGTGTGTATTGTAAGTGTCTGTATGAGTGTGTGTATGTGTGTGTGTGAGAGACAGAGAGAGGGAGACAGAGACAGACAGAGACAGTGTGTGTGTGTGTGTGTGTGTGTGTGTGTGTGTGTGTGTGTGTGTGTGTGTGTGAGAGAGAGAGACAGAGAGACGGAGACAGAGACAGACAGTGTGTGTGTGTGTTGTAAGTGTCTGTATGAGTGTGTGTATGTGTGTGTGAGAGACAGAGAGAGGGAGACAGAAACAGAGACAGACAGAGACAGTGTGTGTGTGTGTGTGTGTGTGTGTGAGAGAGAGAGGGAGACAGAGACAGTGTGTGTGTGTGTGTGTGTGTGTTGTAAGTGTCTGTATGAGTGTGTGTATGTGTGTGTGAGAGAGACAGAGAGAGGGAGACGGACAGAAACAGAGACAGTGTGTGTGTGTTGTAAGTGTCTGTATGAGTGTGTGTATGTGTGTGTGAGAGACAGAGAGAGGTAGACAGAGACAGACAGAGACAGTGGTGTGTGTGAGGGAGAGACAGAGAGAGGGAGATAGAGACAGACAGAGACAGTGTGTGTGTGTGTGTGTGTTGTGTGGCCGATAGTTCGTGCAGTGCTGCTTGAATTACCCAGGCTAAAGACAGCCGCTTCCAGCCAGTCAGATCAGGTCATTTTGCATTCTTCTCCTCACGCTCCTCCTTCTCTGCTCCTTGCTGTAGTACATGGGTGGACGCTACTTTACTGAGCAGCTGTGTGCTTGAGTACTGCTGGTACTATTATGTGCGTATAGCATGGTGCTACTGGTACTGCTGACTGATACTAATACGTGCTGCTTGGTTATGCTTGTGGTATGAGACATGACTAGCAGCTGCTGTGGCTTACTATGTGCTGTATGCTGCTGCTGTGCTGCTCTACTGCTGAGCATTGTACGGCTGCTAGACAGTACTAGTACTGCTGCTGCTGTGCTGCTGTGTATGTGTGTGGCACGATAGACTGCATGCTGCTGTATATTGCTGCTAAAGCACTGACTGTAGCAGCTGGCTATCTATCTCTGGTGCTACTCTGCTGCTGCTGCTCTGCTACTTGTGTGCTGCTACTTACTGCTGCTGCTGCGCTACTTCTGCTGCTTGTACTGCTGCTGCTAACTGCTGCTACTGACTACTGCTGCTACTACTGCTGCTCTACACTAGCTGCTAGCTGCTACTGCTCTGGTACTGCTACTGGCTACTACTGCTGCTGCTACTGCTTACTGACTGCTGCTGTACTGCTATA
>CM054158.1:10869785-10872285 GCA_028751875.1 Rapana venosa
ACTGGATGTAGTGTGTACTCTGTGTGAGGATTGTCACTCGTGACAAGTGACAAAGAGTGCATGCAGTGTGTACTCACTGTGTGAAGATTGTCACGAGTGACAAGTGACAAAGAGTGCATGCAGTGTGTACTCACTGTGTGAAGATTGTCACGAGTGACACGTGACAAAGACTGGATGTAGTGTCTACTCAGTGTGAGGATTGTCACTCGTGACAAGTGACAAAGAGTGCATGCAGTGTGTACTCACTGTGTGAAGATTGACACGCGTGACAAGTGACAAAGACTGGATGTAGTGTGTACTCTGTGTGAGGATTGTCACGTGTGACAAGTGACAAAGACTGGATGCAGTGTGTACTCTGTGTGTGAGGATTGTCACGAGTGACACGTGACAAAGACTGGATGCAGTGTGTTCTCTCTCTCTGTGAGGATTGTCACGAGTGACAAGTGGCAAAGACTGGATGCAATGTGTACTCTCTGTGTGAGGATTGTCACGAGTGACACGTGACAAAGACTGGATGCAGTGTGTACTCTGTGTGTAGGGATCGTCACGAGTGACAAGTGACAAAGACTGGATGTAGTGTCAACTCTGTGTGAGGATTGTCACTCGTGACAAGTGACAAAGACTGGATGCAGTGTGTACTCTCTGTGTGAAGATTGTCACGAGTGACACGTGACAAAGACTGGATGCACTGTCTACTCTGTGTGAGGATTGTCACGTGTGACAAATGACAAAGACTGGATGCAGTGTGTACTCTCTGTATGAGGATTGTCACGAGCGACACGTGACAAAGACTGGATGTTCTCTCTGTGTGAGGATTGTCACGAGTGACACGTGACAAAGACTGGATGCACTGTGTACTCTCTGTGTGAGGATTGTCACGAGTGACACGTGACAAAGACTGGATGCAGTGTGTACTCTCTGTGTGAGGATTGTCACGAGTGACAAGTGACAAATACTGGATGCACCGTGTTCTCTCTGTGTGAGGATTGTCACGAGTGACAAGTGACAAATACTGGATGCACCGTGTTCTCTCTGTGTGAGGATTGTCACGAGTGACAAGTGACAAAGACTGGATGCAATGTGGGGATTGTCACGAGTGACAAAGACTGGATGTACTCTCTGTGTGAGGATTGTCACTTGTGACAAGTGACAAAGACTGGATGCAATGTGGGGATTGTCACGAGTGACAAAGACTGGATGTACTCTCTGTGTGAGGATTGTCACGTGTGACAAGTGACAAATACTGGATGTACTCTCTGTGTGAGGATTGTCACGAGTGACAAGTGACAAAGACTGGATGTTCTCTCTGTGTGAGGATTGTCACGAGTGACAAGTGACAAAGACTGGATACAATGTGGGGATTGTCACGAGTGACAAGTGACAAAGACTGGATGTAGTGTGTGAGGATTGTCACTTGTGACAAGTGACAAAGACTGCCTGCTGTCTGTACTCTGTGTGAGGATTGTCACGAGTGACAGATGACAAAGACTGGATGCAATGTGTACTCTCTGTGTGAGGATTGTCACGAGTGACATGTGACAAAGACTGGATGCAGTGTGTACTCTGTGTGAGGATTGTCACGAGTGACATGTGACAAAGACTGGATGCAGTGTGTACTCTCTGTGTGAGGATTGTCACGAGTGACACGTGACAAAGACTGGATGCAGTGTGTACTCTCTGTGTGAGGATTGTCACGAGTGACAAGTGACAAAGACTGGATGTAGTGTCAACTCTGTGTGAGGATTGTCACGAGTGACAAGTGACAAAGACTGGATGCAGTGTGTACTCTCTGTGTGAAGATTGTCACGAGTGACAAGTGACAAAGACTGGATGTAGTGTCAACTCTGTGTGAGGATTGTCACGAGTGACAAGTGACAAAGACTGGATGCAGTGTGTACTCTCTGTGTGAGGATTGTCACGAGTAACAAGTGACAAAGACTGGATGTAGTGTCAACTCTGTGTGAGGATTGTCACGAGTGACAAGTGACAAAGACTGGATGCAATGTGTACTCTCTGTGTGAGGATTGTCACGAGTGACAAGTGACAAAGACTGGATGCACTGTCTACTCTGTGTGAGGATTGTCACGTGTGACAAGTGACAAAGACTGCATACAGTGTGTTCTCTCTGTGTGAGGATTGTCACGAGTGACAAGTGACAAAGACTGGATGCACTGTCTACTCTGTGTGAGGATTGTCACGTGTGACAAGTGACAAAGACTGCATACAGTGTGTTCTCTCTGTGTGAGGATTGTTACTTGTGACAAGTCACGAAGACTGGATGCAGTGTGTACTCTCTGTGTGAGAATTGTCACGAGTGACAAGTGACAAAGACGGGATGAAATGTGCACACTCAGTGTGGGATTAGTCACAGTGACAGTGACAAAGACTGATGGTCGCTCTGTGTGAGGATTGTCACGTTGTGACAGTGACAAAGATGGATGCAAAGTGAGGATTGTCCGTGTGACAAGTGACAAAGACTGGATGTATGTCCCACTCAGTG
>CM054158.1:10884785-10887285 GCA_028751875.1 Rapana venosa
GCAGAGAGACATTGCCAACAACAACAACAACAAACAAAACGGTCAAGGTGTTACCATTTATAACCTATGTGGTCGTCGGGAAGTCAGGTATTAGAAACCTCATCTTCTCTAGTAGGGGCCAACATCTTGACTGAGAGAGAAGGTGGGGGGGGGGGGGGGGCGATGGAAGTAGAGAGAGGAGAGGGGGAGGAGGTAGAGGGAGGTAGGGAGATAGAGAAAGAGAGAGGCAGGAGATAGAGATGGAGACAGAAAGAGAGAGAGAGAGAGAGAGAGAGAGAGAGAGAGAGAGAGGAGATGAGAGAGAGAGCGAGAGGGCGAGAGAGAGAGAAGACGAGAAGGGAGAGACAGACAGACGACGACAGTAGACGGACGAGAGAGAGAGAGAAGAGAGAGAGAGAGAGAGAGGGAGGGAGAGATGAGTGTGTGTGTGTGTGGTGAGAAGAGAGCAGAAGAGACGAGAGAGAGAGAGAGAGAGAGAGAGAGAGGGGAGAGACAGACAGACAGACAGAGACAGACAGACGTGGCAGACAGACACACACACACACACACACACACACACACACACAGAGACAGACAGAGGTTGGGCAGTCATAACGTTTCCTGTTTACTTGGAAATGTGATGAGGGGTTTATTGTTTGGATGTTGGTTGTTCTTTTCCATGCTGTGTTTTGCAGGATTGTTGAAGTTTCCTGTTTTCCTGTCTCTGGATTGGTTTTGTTTTGTTTTGTTTTTCTTCTTTGTATTACAAAGCTGTGATTTCGGGGAGGATGGGGGGGGGGGGAGGGGGTCCCGTTTTTTGTTGTTTTTGTTTAGGTTTGTTTTGATTTTTATTTTTTTTAGCTGTCTGTTTGTATTCTTGATCTCACTTGTCTGTCTGTGAGTTCTCTGTGTCTCTCTCTCTGTCTCTCTCTCTGTGTCACTCACTCTCTCTCTCTGTCACTCTCTCATCCCCCCTCTCCCTCCCCCCTCTCCCTCTCTCTCTCTCTTGTCTCCCTCTCCCCTCCCTCCCTCTCTATCTCTCTTTCTCTCCCTCTCTCTCTGCCTATCTTTCCCCTTCTTCCCCTCTCTCTCCTCTCTCTTTTTCTCTCTCTCTCTCTCCTTCTCTCTCCTCTCTCTCCCACTTCTCTTGTCTCACTCTCCCCTCCCCCCCCTCTCTCTCCCACTCTCTCTGTGTCTCACTCTCCCCTCCCTCCCCCCCCTCTCTCTCCCTCCCCCCTCCTCTCTCTCCCACCTTCTCTCTGTCATCACTCTCCCCTCCCGCCCCCCCTCTCTCTCCACGTTCATCTGTCTCAAATCTCACCCTCCCTCCCCCAACCATCTCATCTGTCCTTTCTCTCCCTGATTCTTCAGTCATATTTTGAGCAGACAGCCATTTCGAGCAGACAGCCAAAGAAAAGTAACACAAAAGCCCCCAAACAATTGCAAGTTGCAGACTCCTTGACATCGAAAGACAAACAGACAGACAGATAGAAAGACAGATGTAGATAGATAGATAGATATAGATAGATAGATAGGTAGATCGATAGATAGATAGATAGATAGATAGATAGATATAGATAGATAGATAGGTAGATCGATCGATAGATAGATATAGATAGATAGATAGATCGATAGATAGACCTATGAAGATGGATAGATAGGTAGATAGAGAGTTAGATAGAATATGGATGGATGAATAGATGGATAGATGAATAGGTGGATAGATAGATAGATAGATAGACACACAGATAGACAGACAGACAGACAGAGAGATAGATAGATAGATAGACAGGCAGATAGATAGACAGACAGACAGACAGGCAGATAGATAGATAGACAGACAGAAGACAGACAGATAGATAGATAGACAAACAGACAGATAGATAGATAGACAGGCAGACAGACTGACAGACAGACAGAATGAGAGACAGAAAGACAGACTTGGATTCTGCCAATAACAGCAGCATCACTGATACAATGGGCTCCATCATATGGCTTGAACTGGATGGGCCCCGTCCACGCCAGTCAAACATCCATTGCGTGTTGTCTCCCTTTCTGTGAGCTTGTCACAAAGAAATAGAGATGGAACCCCACCCCACCCCACCCCACCCCTTGAAAAAGAGAGACAGACCCGAAGTAAAGAAACAGAGAATGACCCAAACAAAAGAAACAGAGACAGACCCAAAACAAAAAGAAACAGAGACTGACCCAAACAAAAGAAACAGAGACGGGCCCCCAAACAAACAGAAACACAGAGACAGACCCCCAAAACAAAGAGAAACAGACAGAGACAGACCCCAAACAAAGAGGAACAGACAGAGACAGACCCCAAAACAAAAAGAAACGGACAGAGACAGACCCCAAACAAACAGAAACACAGACAGAGACAGACCCCAAAACAAAAAGAAACAAACAGAGACAGACCCCAAAACAAAAAGAAACAGAGACAGACCCAAAACAAAAAGAAACAGACAGAGACAGACCCCAAACAAACAAAGAGAAACAGACAGAGACAAACCCC
>CM054158.1:10892285-10902285 GCA_028751875.1 Rapana venosa
TCGTTGTGCATTAGTATGCACACCTGGAAAACACCAGGCAAGTCCACAAGCAAGGGTCTGTTCATGTCACCCTAACTCCTGCCTTCTCTGGCATCTTCATGGCATCCCAGTCAGTCCCCGTCACCTGCCTCATTCCAGTCTGTATCCACCCGTCCACCCCTTGCCTCCTCTTCCTTAAACCGTGGTGATGGTGTTGTTTTTTATGTGGATGCATTGTTTTTGTTTTTTTGGGTTTTTTTCTGTCTGGATATGTGTGTGTGTGCTGCAGTGTGTGTATATACATATTCATGTTTTGATGCCTGTATGTTATGTGTGCAGTATTTTCCAACAGTGTGTGCGTGTGTGAAGTCAAATTTGGATGTTCAGATGGTGCGTTGAATGTGTGAGAGAGAGAGAGACAGACAGACAGACAGACAATCAAACAGAGACAGACAGAGAGACAGAGGGAGGAGAGATCATTATTATTCAATATCACGCATCGTGTTCTGCAATATGTTATACCCGGCTGCAGATGTGTATTATGTATCGTGTTCAATATGGTGTGCATGGCTTGGCATGTGTGCTACATCATGTTTGTTGTTGTTGTTGCTGTTGGGCGTTCTCCAGCCCAACATCCTGAGACTCACCCAGAACATGCACTCTGTCTGTCTGTCGGTCGGTCTGTCTGTCGGTCTGTCTGTCGTCTGTCTGTGTCGTCTGTCTGTCTGTCTGTCTGTCTGTCTGTCTGTCTCACTCCTCTCACACCCTGGAATCACTGTGAGACTGAGCGTCAGTGCACACTGGATCAGAATGTTACATTACGCGTATGACTGTTTTCAAACACTTCACCATTTTAGGCAGCCTTGCTCTGCCTTCAGAGTATTTACATCATGTTTCATATTGTGTGTGCAAAATAATTGTGGATGTGTATAATAACTATCGTGTGTGGTGTGCATGGCTGAAGGTTGTGTTAATGTAATGGTAATGCATCATGTTCTGTAGGAGTGTACATGACTGAAAGTTGTGTGTCCTTACATTGTATTCTATGGGGGTGTGCATGGCTGAAAGTGGTGTTAATACATCGTGTTCTATAGGGGGGGGGGGTGCATGGCTGAAAGTGGTGTTAATACATCGTGTTCTATAGGGGGGGGGGGGGGGTGCATGGCTGAAAGTGGTGTTAATACAGGGTGGGGGGGGGGGGGGGTGCATGGTTGAAAGTTCTGTCCATACATCGTGTTCTATGGGGTGTGCATGGCTGAAATTTGTGTGTGACGTCATGTTTTATAGGGTGAGCATGACTTAAGGGTGTGTGTGACGTCGTGCTCTATAGTGGTGTGCATGGGTGAAGGTTGTGTCAATACATCGAGGTCAGTCTGGTGTGCATGGCTGCAAGTTTTTTTTATGGCGTCATGGTCAGTCTGGTGTGCATGGCTGAAAGTTGTGTATGACGTCATGTTATGTAGTGGTGTGCATGGCTGCAAGTTGTTTATGACGTAAAAGTCAGTCTGGTGCGCATGGCTGCAAGTTGTTTATGACGCCATGGTCAGTCTGATGTGCGTGGCCGCAAGACGTTTATGACGTCATGTCCTGTAGTGGTGTGCATGGCTGCAAGATGTTTATGACGTCATGGTCAGTCTGGTGTGCGTGGCTGCAAGGTGTTTATGACGTCATGGTCAGTCTGGTGTGCGTGGCTGCAAGTTGTTTATGACGTTATGTTCTGTAGTATTGTGCATGGAAAGAAGGAAAGAAAGAAGGAAGGAAGGAAGGAAGGACGGAAGGAAGGGAGGTAGGTCAGTGACAGTGTCAGGTGGTGTGGTGTGGTGGGGTGGGGTGGGGTGGGGTGGACGGGTGACTGACCTTGGCCTTGCTGTCTCTTGCAGCCCCTCTGCGGCCACTACGGGACCACGACCCGGGTGGACATTTGCTTGAGCGAGTTTGAGTCCCGCAATGTATGTGGTCGTGCTCTCCTCGCCGACACCCCACCACCCGCCCTCTGATGTCACCCCCTCTTGCAGCTTTTTTGTTCAGTCCCGTTATCTACCCACCCACCCACCCCCAGCTCCTATTAGCCCTCAGCAGCAGACACAGCCTGTTGGCTGCTGAATGAATGTCTAGGCCACAACGGCAAGAGATCTCACAGGGGCTTTTCCTAGGACAACCCAAACTAGACTTTGAGACGGTTTCGGGGTTCGTGAGGTCTTTCTTTAACCGCTGAGGGCGTGATGTAGGTATGATGTAGGTATGATGTAGGTATGATGTAGGCATGATGTAGGTATGATGTAGGCATGATGTAGGCATGATGTAGGTATGATGTAGGTATGATGTAGGTATGATGTAGGTATGATGTAGGTATGATGTAGGCATGATGTAGGTATGATGTAGGCATGATGTAGGTATGATGTAGGCATGATGTAGATATGATGTAGGTATGATGTAGCTATGATGTAGGCATGATGTAGGTATGATGTAGGTATGATGTAGGTATGATGTAGCTATGATGTAGGCATGATGTAGGTATGATGTAGGTATGATGTAGGTATGATGTAGGCATGATGTAGGTATGATGTAGGTATGATGTAGGTACTAGGCTTACTCTTACGTTTGGATTCTGGAAAGAGTCGTTGATGGATAAAAAGGCTGGAATACAATGCTCCTTCTTCTTAGCGAAAGTCGTGTAAAGCTTTATTGTTTTGTTGTTGTTACAAACTCGGAAGGCGAAGTATGGGTACTAAAAGCCATCGTGTTGCTGAGTAGGTAGATGCTGTCATGGCGGACGACAGTGACAGTGACTAAACAGGGGGCAGAGACTGGGAAAGGGGGACAATAAAGTCGGTAAACAAAAATCACAAACAATACAAAACAAAAACAAAGGGAACAAAAAAAAAAAGAACTCGGTAAACACCAGGAAGCTATTCGTGGATTGTGCGAACAGAGCCCCAAACCAGAACAGCAGCAGGTTTTAAGCTTGGCTCAAATCGTAGCACGATGCTGGAAGTCTCTTTCCGTTCCGAATCAGGGCTCAGAAAGAGCCGTTGGTTATAAGGTACGACTGTTCGTCAGCGCCTGGGCTTTATCCCAGTTCTTGATTAAACCATTGACGCTGGGGGCAACAGCAAGTGAGAGGCTGTATGACCAGTGGCTTTCCCCACTCATGGAATTCCACTTTACAGCTTAGTCTTTAGTGATCGACTATGACTCTCTGACTAGGAGGCTTGACTCGCACAGTCCTTATGTGCTGCAGCCCTGAGGGCTGGTTGGCCTTTGGAGAACATCTCCAACGCTGACTGTCCTTATGCTCACTTGGCCGAGAGAGTGGGGATGTACTGTAGGCAAGGCATCTCCACTAGAATCAATTTCTGCCCAGTTTCCAAAACAGCAGCTGCCTTCTCTGCTGTTTTGGAGGTCATCGTCGGACACGACGGACAAACATACATAATACATACGACTCTTCATATCGATCAGACTAGAATACCATATACAGCTAAGCTTCTGAACAGCAGTCTGGAGTGAGACTGAAATCTTGGTGGGTTTTATTTCGGCTTGTTTTATTGTAAGAGATAGTTCTCTGCGTGGCCTCGAATGGAGAGGTCGTTGTAAAGAGCCAGACAGGCTAGCTTGCTCATCCAGTGTGTACGTTCAGTGTTCACAGCGATTTGCCAGGAGGAGGGATGTTGTGAGCTAGCATGCATTTCTGGTAGTGAAACACCAAGGTATTAAACTGGTGAGCGCGCACCACACCACACCACCACCACCACCACCACCACCACCACACAAACCGATTTCAGGCAACATTTTGTTTTAAAATGTCGTAATCCTTCTGTTTGTCTAAACTATCCATTTCAGATTAGAGTAACTGCTCTTTTTCAAAGATAAAATGAGGTCTGCACGAGCCACAGTTCTGATGTGTACCACCGTTCCATTCTGTTAAGTTCATTATTATTATTATTACAAACAGTTTTTCCAACTTTGAAAATGACGTGGCGATAATCACGACAGAGCCTCTGTAGTCATGGCGCCCTAAAATAAAGTGAAAGGATTGGATTGGATTGGACAGAGCTTTCAGTACAGACAGACAACTTCAGGGAAGTTGAGTGGTTCCGGTTTGCAGTAATCTGACCCGAAGACAAAGAACATGAGGAAAACAGAAACCTACATTGTGAAGGTGTAAAGGGCGATAATTCGTACACGTTCTGCTAAACTTTCGGATTTTTTTTCTTGTACTTTTGTCAAGAAAGAAAATATAGCTTAGTCCACACCAGTAATACAATTCTACCCCAAAAAAGGTTAGAAGTGAAAATGAAAAGAATTTATTGATGACATCAGAAGGTGAAGCTGGGGGGTGTCTGTGATGTGGTGCTGTGTGTGTGTGTGTATGTGTGCATCATGTGTGTAGCTGCACTAGACACACTGCCGTGTACCAGTACGTCCTGTGTGTGTGTGTGTGTGTGTGTCTAGCTGCAAGCCACAGAGACTGTCTCGGCTGCATTTGATGGTTATAACCCCCCCACCCCACCACACCTTTCTCTCCTTTTTAAAAAAAAAATAGTTTCTTTTTTCTCAGTGTGAGTAGTCTTAGAGATGTCCTTTTTCTTCTCTCGATCTCTCTCACACTCTGTTTTATGTGGCTGTATGCTCAACAGTAGTGTCTTGAGTTTTCTTTTCTGGGCTTAGTACGTTTCCTAAGAGCGTTATTTTTGTAGTCATGTTTTATCTGATGAATGCACTGAACTGATTTGTTGTTGTCCTTAACCTGTGGCCATATCTTATAAATGCACTGAACTGATTTGTTGTCCTTAACCTGTGGTCACATCGTATGAATGCACTGAACTGATTTGTTGTCCTTAACATGATGCCATATGTAATGAATGCACTGAACTGATTTGTTGTTGTCCTTAACCTGTGGCCACATCGTATGAATGCACTGAACTGATTTGTTGTCCTTAACCTGATGCCATATGTAATGAATGCACTGAACTGATTTGTTGTCCTTAACCAGTGGCCACATCTTATGAATGCACTGAACTGATTTGTTGTCCTTAACCTGTGGCCATATCTTATGAATGCACTGAACTGATTTGTTGTCCTTAACCAGTGGCCTTGCTGGGTGGGTGCTTGTCACTGCAGTAGGCACGTGTCGTTGTTTTCAGACAGAGGGACAGAGCCTGAGGTTTCTTGACCGACACACCCCTGGGCTGTCCCTCCCTCCCTCCCTCCCTCCCTGATGCTTTATACAAAGCGTTGTCAGCAGATCTGGACCTGTCCCTGACACTCAGACAGTTTGGCAGTATAGACCTCATGCCTTTGTGTGTGTGTTTTGGCAGTATAGACCTCGTGCCTTTGTGTGTGTGTTTTGGCAGTATAGACCTCATGCCTTTGTGTGTGTGTTTTTTGGCAGTATAGACCTCATGCCTTTGTGTGTGTGTTTTTTGGCAGTATAGACCTCATGCCTTTGTGTGTGTGTTTTTTTGGCAGTATAGACCTCATGCCTTTGTGTGTGTGTTTTGCGTATGACTATGCTTGTGTGTGTGTTTTTGCAGTATAGACCTCATGCTTTGTGTGTGTGTTTTTTGGCAGATATAGACTCATGCCTTTGTGTGTTTTTTTTGGCAGTATAGACTCATGCCTTATGTGTGTGTGTTTTTTGGCAGTATAGAACCTCATGCCCTGTGTGTGTTGTTTTGGCAGTATAGAACTCATGCTTTGTGTGTGTGTTTTTGGCAGTATAGACTCATTCTTTGTGTTGTGTTTTTTTGGCAGTATAGACACTCATGCCTTGTGTGTTGTTTTTGCAGTTAGACCTCACCTGTGTGTTGGGTTTTGCAGTAACCATCATGCTTGTTTGTGTTTTTGCATATGACCTCATCTTTGTGTGGCTATTTTTGACAGTATAGACCCATGCCTTTAGTGTGTGTAGTGTTGTTGATGGTGTGTGTAATGGGTGTGGTTTTAATATCCTCGATGAAAGGATCACTGGTGTGTTAGGTTGATGTGATGACGATGATGATGAGATGATATGATGTGATGATGATGATGATGATGATGATGGAAAGATTGTGGGAAGAAACGGTATTGTGTGTGTGAGTGTGTTTATTTATTTATTTATTTATTCTTTTATATCGAGGATAACGGAATAAGCATTCATGCGCTCTTTTTTTTTTACATCTAGTCCCCGTGTGTATGCGGTTTTGTAAATTCTGTCATCTGTTTCCACAGGCACACAATGTGGCCTACTCTTCCGAAAAGCGGAACAGGATTTAACGTGTGCGCAAGATGTTCTGCATGCGTTCGAACACGGGGCCTCGGTTTATAGTCTCATCCGAAGGATATGTGTGTGTGTGTATGTGTGTGGAGTGGACGTATACTGTGTGTATGTGTGTGTATGTGTATGTGTGGTGTGTGCATGTGTATGTGCATGTATGTGTGTGTGTGTGTGTGTGTGTGTGTATGTGTGTGTGATGTGTGTGTAATGCGCGCGTGTGTGGAAGTGAACGTATACGCGTGTGTGTGTGTGTGTATAGTGAATGTGCGTGCGTGCGTGCGCGCGTTTGTGTGTGTGTGTCCTGCCTGCTTGCCTGTCCACCTACCCCCCCCCCCCCCCCTACCCCCCCATCCCCCCGCACCCTTCTCCAGCCCTCCTGTCCCGCACTCCCCCCCCCCCCTCCTCTCTGACCCTCAGGAAGCCTTCAGCTTCAAAGCGCTGTGTCTTCTGCCGTGTTCGTGGCCCCGGCCCCACATGTCCAGTCACTGTAGTGGCCAGTGGCCTGGTGTGCCCCGCCCGTGACGAGCATCCTGGCCGTGGCCTTGGCCGTGGCCTTGGCCTTGGCCGTGGCCTTGCTCCTCTCACGTCTGCTGCTGTCGCTAAGTGGCTCTAACGTCCCTGTCTGGTCCTTGACGTTCAACTGCGTGCGCCTGGTGTGTACATCTGCATGTGCTGACCCGGGGGTTCCAATCTCGTTTTAAGGGGATTTTTTTTTCTTTCTGGAGTTAACATCAGTGCCGACTCCACTTCCCCCCCCCCCCCCCCCCCCCCCCCGTAAAAGTCTTTCGGATGAGACTATAAATCGAGGTCCCGTGTGTGAACGCTCGTAGAACATCGTGCGCGCATGTTGAAGCCTGTCCCGCTTTTCGGAAGAGGAGGCCATTGTGTGCTGGTGGGAATGGATGACAAAATTTACAAAACTGCATACACACGGTACTGGATCTAAATTAGCACATAAGTGTTCATTCCATTATCCTCGAAATAAAAGAATAGATAAATAAATAAAATGAATGAATAAGTTGCCAGAAATGGTTCTTAAACTGCTTAGCGGGGTGTCTTTATATCAAACGCATGTAAACAGGGTCTTATAATTATCACGGTAATGACAATAATACAAACTTAGTCGAGGAAAGGGGTAATAATAGAAACGAGTACTCCTGACAATTTTCTGGAAAAAATCTGTTGAGTTTAACCAGGTTGGAAGATATGATGATTGTGCTGTGTAATATCAGCATCAGTGTGTACTATCAGCATCAGTGTGTAATATCAGCGTCAGTGTGTAATATCAGCATCAGTGTGTAATATCAGCATCAGTGTGTAATATCAAGGTGTGTAATATCAGCATCAGTGTGCAATATCAGCATCAGTGTGTAATATGAAGGTGTGTAATATCAGCATTAGTGCGTAATATGAAGGTGTGCAATATGAAGGTGTGCAATATCAGCATCAGTGTGTAATATGAAGGTGTGTAATATCAGCATCAATGTGTAATATGAAGGTGTGCAATATGAAGGTGTGTAATATCAGTATCAGTGTGTAATATGAAGGTGTGTAATATCAGCATCAGTGTGTAATATGAAGGTGTGTAATATCAGCATCAGTGTGTAATATCAGGATGAGTGTGTAATATCAGTATCAGTGTGTAATATGAAGGTGTGTAATATCAGCATCAGTGTGTAATATGAAGGTGTGTAATATCAGTATCAGTGTGTAATATGAAGGTGTGTAATATCAGCATCAGTGTGTAATATCAGCATCAGTGTGTAATATCAGTATCAGTGTGTAATATGAAGGTGTGTAATATCAGCATCAGTGTGTAATATCAGCATCAGTGTGTAATATGAAGGTGTGTAATATCAGCATCAGTATGCAATATCAGCATCAGTGTGTAATATCAGCATCAATGTGTAATATGAAGGTGTGTAATATCAGCATCAGTGTGTAATATGAAGGTGTGTAATATCAGCATCAGTGTGTAATATGAAGGTGTGTAATATCAGCATCAGTATGCAATATCAGCATCAGTGTGTAATATGAAGGTGTGTAATATCAGCATCAGTGTGTAATATGAAGGTGTGCAATATCAGCATCAGTGTGTAATATAAAGGTGTGTAATATCAGCATCAGTGTGTAATATCAGCATCAGTGTGTAATATCAGCATCAGTGTGTAATATCAGCATCAGTGTGTAATGTCAAGGTGTGTAATATCAGCATCAGTGCGTCCTTCGGATGAGACTATAAACCGAGGCCCCGTGTGCGAACGCATGCAGAACATCTTGCGCACACGTTAAATCCTGTTCTGCTGTTCGAAAGAGTAGGCCATTGTGTGCCGGTGGGAACAGATGACAAAATTAAAAACAACAACCCGCATACACACGCATTAAAAAAAAGTCATCTGAGCGCTTTGATTTGTTGCTTTACAAGATTCAGCGCTATATAAATTCCATACATTATTATTATTAATATGAAGGTGTGTAATATCAGCATCAGTGTGTAACATCAAGGAGGAATAATAGATAACAGCAAGGGGTAATATCAAAGTCCATTGATGTCAAGGTGGAGAGTGGGGCATTTCAAGCTGAACACATACATTTCTTATAAACCCCCCCCCCCCCAAAAAAAAAAAAAAAAACACCAACAAAAAACAAACAAAAAACAAACCCCACAGGACACAGCACTCCACACGAACTTTCCTGAGCAGTTGCAGTTGCTACCTCTGTCGAGTTTTACCATCGGTGGTCTAGAGGTAACGCGCCTGTCTAGAAAGCGAAAAGTCCGGGTCTGAAGTGTGCGGCGGTTCGTACCCCGTTTGGACCGGAAATTTTTCCCCCATCCATTAGACCATGAGTGGTGGTCTGGGCGCTAGTCTTTCGGATGAGACGATAAACCGAGGTCCCGTGTGTTACACGTAATTATTTAGCGCACGTAAAAAAAACCACGGCAACAAGAGAGTTGTCCCTGGCAAAATTCTTAGAAAAAAGCCACTCTGATAGGGAAACAAATACAGCTGCAGAAAAAAAAGAAAAAAAAAAAGGGTGAAAGGGTGGCGCAGCGCTAAGTGGCGACGCGTTCTCCCGCTCTCCCCGGGGAGAGCAGCCCGAATTTCACAGAGAGAAATCTGCCGTGACTTAAAGTGGTATGAAATAAAATCTGAGCGCTTTGATTTGTTGCTTTACAAGATTCAGCGCTATATAAATTCCATACATTATTATTATTATTATTTAACAACACCTTCCAGACACGTGGGTGTCATTGAATAACACGCATGAGCTGGTGTAGTGTGCCACGCGCGCACAAATAGTAAGGCGTTTTCTTTCTGTGCGGTGTCTTCCCTCTTTCTTTTCTTCCTTCCTTCCTTCCTTTCTTTTGATTTTCTTCTTATTATTATTAGTGGATTTGGGTCTGCAGTGTTCCGTTTCAACTGCAGCCGTTTCTTTCTCGACAAGCATGGTGCCTCTGAGGACTGCCTGAAGTTGTCTCCCTTTCCCTCTGTGATAATAAGTTGTATTGGCTGCACACCGGTATTAAAAAATCACTCTTTTTCCTTCTGTTTTTCTATGGGACTCATATTCATACCGCGCGTACTAAGGCATCCACAGAAATAAAAACCACTTTTTGTGAAAGACTAGCCTCTGACTCAAAATTCATGTGATTTTGAACAAATTTGGTAGGTTTGAAATTTTTTAATTTTTCAGCAAACACTGTACTCCCTCAGTTCTTTGTCGTCTGCTAGCTTCCTTAGCGCAATATGCATGCGCGGG
>CM054158.1:10912285-10917285 GCA_028751875.1 Rapana venosa
GGGTAGAGGAAAAAGTGAGGGGGGGGGGGAGAGGAAAAAGTGAGGGGGGGGGGAGAGGAAAAAAGTGAGGGGGGGGGTAGAGGAAAAAAGTGAGGGGGGGGGGTTTGAGGAAAAAGTGAGGGGGGGGGGGAGAGAGAAAAAGTGAGGGGGGGGGGGGGAGAGGAAAAAGTGAGGGGGGGGGAGAGGAAAGATAGTGAGGGGGGGGGGAAGAGGAAAAAGTGAGGGGGGGGGGGAGAGGAAAAAGTGAGGGGGGGGGGGAGAGAGGAAAAAAGTGAGGGGGGGGGGAAGAGGAAAAAGTGAGGGGGGGGGGGGAGGAAAAAAGTGAGGGGGGGGGGGGAAGAGGAAAAGAAGGGGGGGGGGGGGGGAAGAGGAAAAAGTGAGGGGGGGGGGGGAAGAGGAAAAAGTGAGGGGGGGGGGAGAGGAAAAAAGTGAGGGGGGGGGGAGAGGAAAAAAGTGAGGGGGGGGGGGAAGAGGAAAAAAGTGAGGGGGGGGGGAGGGGGGGGAGAGAAAAAGTGAGGGGGGGGGGGAGAGGAAAAAAGTGAGGGGGGGGGGGAAGGAGGGGAGAGGAAAAAAGTGGAGGGGGGGGGAAGAGGAAAAAGTGAGGGGGGGGGGGGGAAGTGGGGGGAAGGGAGGAAAAAAGTGAGGGGGGAAGAGGAAAAACGAAAGACAACCCCCCAAAAAAACAACAACAACAACAACAACGCACAACAAAAAAACAGGAACTGGAAAGGAAGAGGGACAGAATGAAGACAGAATCGATGAAAACGAGCAAGAAAGGAATACAGAATGCAGAAAAAAAGGGAAATGGAGAAAGACGATATCAGTCAAAAGCACGAAAGAAAAAGGAAAAAGAAAGATAGAAAAAGAAGGAAGGAAGGAATAACAGATGGAAGACAGAAACTCGAAGAGAAAGGAGAGAGAAAAAAGTAAGGAGAAGGAAAGGAAAGCACGGTGGGAAAAAAAAACTTACGAAAAGAAAAAAAAAACTATTAAAAAACCCCAGACACGACAGACATAACCCCCCACCCACCCAACAAGGAAGAACGAAGAAATCAGAAAAAGAGACCGAAAAGAAGATAAAGAAAACAGAAAGAACGTGGGAGATGCGGGAAAGGATGCCTTTTAAACACAGAGAAAAGTAAACAGAATGAAACATAGAAACAAACAACCAAAATAGAAGAGGAACAATGCAAACGCAACCGCAAAACACCACACACACTACACACACACACACACACACACACACACACACACACACACACACACACACACACACACACACACACACCACACACACACACACACACCAAATGAAAAAACAAAAAACGCAAAGGGAAAATACAGAAGGAAATAAAAACTAAAAGAAAGAAAGAAAGAAAAAAAACAAGAAAAAGAGAAAAACCTCTAAGACTTAACAAAGATCAGGAAAGAAAAACTGAAAACATTTTTTTTAAAAAAAGGAAAAGAAAATCAGACACACACACACAAAAAGGATTAAAACTCGAAATAGCCCCCTCCTTCAAAACAAACAACAACAACAACAACAAAACAACTTCCCCCTACCCCCTACCCTCAAACCACCACCATCACCGACCACCACTAAAAATACAAACAAAACAAATCCACAAACATGAAAACAAACACAAATATAAAAAGAGTAGCAGCAACAATAAAGCAGGAAACAGACACATCAAACACAAAGAACAGCACAAACAAAGCAGACACATCAACACAGATAGACAGCCACAACAACACACTCACACACACTCACACAGACACGTACACACACACTCACACACACACGTACACACATACGCACACACGCACAAAACACTCACACAGACACGTACACACACACACACACACACACACACGCGCGCGCGCGCGCGCGCACACACCACACACGTACACGCACACGTACACACACATACATACACACATGCACTCACATACACATACACGTACACATTCACCCCCACACACAAACGTAACACACACACACACACACACACACACGTACATACACATACACATGCACAAACATACACACATACACGCACGCAACACACACACGACACACCACACACAAATACACATACAACACAGACACACACACACACACAGACACATACACACAACCAGACAATCAGATCTCCATAAAGAAACCTTCTAGCACCAACTCTTAGGGTCTGTGCTCAGACAGTCAGACACACAATCAGTCAGACACACAGTCAGACACACAGACAGACACACAATCAGTCAGACACACACACAGTCAGACACACAGACAGTCAGTCACACACAGTCAGACACACAGACAGTCAGACACAGACAGTCAGACACACAGACAGTCAGACACACAGTCAGACACACAATCCACACAGACAGACACAGTCAGACACACAGATAGACACACACACACAGACAAACAAACAGACGATGAGATCTTTTATCAAGAAAACCCCTCTGGCACCAACCTTCAGGTTCTGTTGAACACGGTCACACAGACACAACACACCACACACACACAACACTCCCCCCCCCACATCCCCCCACACACACAACACACACCACACACACACACAAGACACACCCACACACCGAGGAGCGAGGAGAGTAGGAGGAAGAGATGGAGGAGAGGGTAAGAGAGAGAGAGAGGTGGGGGGGGGGGGAGAGGGGAGGAGAGAGGAGAGAGGGAAGGGGGAGAGAGAGGGGAGAGAAAGGAGGAGGGAGAGTAGAGGAGGTGGAGAGAGAGAAGGGAGGGATGAGAGAGAGAGGAAGGAGGGCATGAGAGAGAGGAGATAGGGAGGGAGAGGGGAGGAGAGAGGGAGGGGAGAGGAAGAGGGGGGAGAGGGAGAGGAGAGGGGAGAGAGAGAGAGAGAGAGGGAAGGGAGGGAGGGAGGATGAGAGTGATATAGGGGGGAAGTAGGGGAGAGAGAGATATTTGAATTTGTTAACATGTTAATTGTTATTGGTGTGTGTGTAGAGATATGTTGAAGCAACGTTGATTGGTTTTACAAGGAGGTGACGATGTATGATGCTTATAAATTTTGTTTTATTATTATTATTATTCTTAAAATTTTTATTATTATTATTATCATCATCATTATTTTTTTATTTATCATTATTATTATTATTTTATTATTATTATATATAATAATAATAATACATGGAATTACAGCCCCGTTACAATTAATAGGGCCTCAAGACTCTGATCTGTTTTTTTTCACTAAACACCCCCCCCCCTCCTCTCTCTTACCCCCCACCCTGCCCATTGAAACCCCCCTCTCGCCCTTCCTTAATAATCCTCATAATCCTCCCCTCCCTCCCTCCCTCCCCCCCCCCCCCTCCCCACACACACACACACACACACACACACACACGCACTTCCCTCAGTCGTGATCTGAGCAGTGACCAAAAACAGTCACACTTCCGGTGTGTAAAGAAAATCGATATGACGTCACACAGAGACAGGCGCAGTGACGTCAGAAGTGGGCTGACATGGAAGAGAGGGGGGGGGGGTGGGGGGGGGTAGGGGAGGGGGGGGAGGGGGACGGGGTGGTGGTGGGTGGGGGGGTGGGTGGAGTTGTGGGCCTGGCTGCTCTGCCGATGTCTGTATCTGTTCAAACGTGCCGGTTATTGATTTTTGTACGCTCGCAGACAGTAAAAGAAGTGTGTGTGTGTGTTTGTGTGTGTGTGTGTGCGTGTGTGTGTGTGTGTGTGGTGCGTGCGTGTGTGTGTGCGTGCGTGTGTGTGGTGTGTGCGTTGTGTGTTGTATGTGTCTGTGTGTGTGTGTGTGTGTGTGTGTTGTGTGAGAGAGAGAGAGAGAGAGAGAGAGAGAGAGAGAGAGGAGGATGAGAGAGAGAGAGAGAGAGAGAGAGAGAGAATGAATGAGCAGGATTCGTGTAGGTAGGCGTTTGTCTGCATGTGTGAAATGACAGCAGCGATGCTAGAGCCTGGATTGATTTCTCGCTCTTGTCTGTCTGTCTGTCTGTCTGTCTGTCTGTCTGTCTGTCTGTCTCTCTCTCTCTCTCTCTCTCTTCTCTCTCCTCTCTCTCTCTCTCTCTCTCTCTCTCTCTCTCTCCTCTCTTGATTTCTTTTCTGTCTGTCTATCTGTCTCTGTCTCTCTCTCTCTCTCTCCCACTCTCCCCGTCTATCTCCCTCTCTTAAAATTCAATTCAATTCTCTCGCCATCTATCTCATCTCTGTCTGTCTGTCTCTTTCTCTGTCTCTCTCCCCCACCTCTCCCCCCTCTCTCCCCCCTCTCTCTCCTCTCTCCCTCTCTCTCTCTCTCTCTGCGTGTTTGTTGTGGTGTAGTATGTGTGTGGGTTCGTGCGTGCGTGGTGTGTGTGTAAACTAGCTAACATTCTTTAGTAATTATTAATGACAATAATGTTTGTTACTAATATACGCATGTATTATTGGGAAAAAAACACAGCAAATCTAGCAAGACATCTAGCTAAAATCGGAAAGAAATTCACTTGTTTGAAAATAGAAAGAATCGCAAACTGGTGACAATTAAAATGAATGTGGACTTTGTTTGTTTCTGTTAGGACTAAAAAAAAAAAAAGAGGAGAAGAAACTAGCGGGCCAATGTTTGTCTATATTCCACCTTCTTTTTCGACTGATTCGCAATGGATAGTTATACTGTCAATTTGTTTTTACCACGCTTCTCTCTGATTGTTAATCAGAAATGAACTCCAAACAACAAGTGTCATAAAGGCAAAAGGTAAAGGTGTCCCGTAACCTGTGTGGTCGTAGGGGAGCGAGGCATCAGAGACCTCAGCTTCTTCAAGGGCCAGCATATTGAGGGCGGCGCCCATCTCCTCTCCCTCGCTGCTTTACCTTCCCTGACCCTAAAGAGGGCAGGTACCCGTTTACAGCTGTGTGAACTGGGGGAACTGTACTTAAGCCAAGGCGCGCAAACGGTCATCCATCCAAGTGGTAACCGCGCTTAATGCTGCTTAACCTTGGCTGGGGAAAAGCGAGTGCTCGGACCA
>CM054158.1:10922285-10932285 GCA_028751875.1 Rapana venosa
GAAGGAGGGAGGGAGGGAGGGGGGTGGAGGGATGGATGGATGATGGAGACGAGGGAGGGAGGGAGGGATGGATGGGTGGAGGGATGGAGGGAGGGATGGATGGTATGGATAGGAATGAGGGAGGGAGGGATGGGTGGATGGAGGGAGGGAGGGAGGGAGGGATGGATGGAGGGAGGGAGGGATGGTGGGAGGGAGGGAGGGATGGATGGATGAGGGATTGGAGGGAGGGAGGGAGGGAGGGAAGGAGGGATGGAGGAGGGGGGAGGGAGGGATGGGTGGATGGATGGAGAGATGGGGAGGGAGGGGAGGGATGGAGGGATGGAGGGATGGAGGGAGGGATGGATGGATGGAGGGAGGGAGGGATGGATGGATGGAGAGGAGGGAGGGAGGGTGGTGGAGGGATGGATGGATGGAGGAGGGATGGGAGGGATGGATGGATGGATGGGGAGGAGGGAGGGAGGGAGGGGAGGGATGGGATGGGTGGAGGGATGGATGGGAGGGATGGATGGATGGATGGATGGATGGATGGATATGAGGGAGGGAGGGATGGGTGGATGGATGGAATGAGGGATGGAGGGATGGGTGGATGGAGGGAGGGAGGAGGGGGGGATGGAGGGATGGATGGATGGATGGATGGATGGATGGAGGGATGGAGGGATGGATGGATGGATGGGTGGAGGGAGGGATGGATGGATGGAGGGATGGAATGGAGGGATGTTGGGATGGATGGATGGGATGGATGGAGGGATGGATGGATGGGTGGAGGGAGGGATGGATGGATGGATGGACGGATGGATGCAGTGTATTGTTAGGTTTATGGTTATCCGTCGTGTTCGACGATGACCTCCAAAAGAGCAAAGGAGGCAGCTGCTGTTTCGGAAACTGGGCAGAAATTTGATTATAGTGGAGATGCCTTGCCCACAGCACACCCCCCACTCTCTCGGCCAAGTGGGCATAAGGACAGTCAGCGTTGGAGGTGTTCTCTAAAGGCCAACTAGCCCCCAGGGCTGCAGCACATAAGGACTGACAATGACAATGGCAATGACAAATCCTTTTATTTCGTGGATAATGAATAAGCACCCATGTGCTTTTTTTCTTACATCCAGTCCCCGCCCTTAGGGATATATATTATGATAATATAATAAAATAAAGCCAATACCAATACACTCACTCAGTAAACGGGGCAAAACATAGCCACCCCCCTGTGCAAGTCACGCCAGCTAGTCAGAGTCATGGGCGATTCCTGAAGACTTCAGCTGTAAAAGACACCACTCGCAGGCTGGCCAATGGTGCACAGGTTTCAGGCTCAAACGGGGATCGAACCACAACACACTGGAAACCCAGACTTTGGGCTTTCCAGGCAGGTGTGTTACCACTAGACCACTGATCCACCTGGATGGATGGATGGATGTGGGAGCGTGGATGGATGGATGGATGTGGGAGGGTGGATGGATGGATGGATGGATGGATGGAGTGGTTTGTTTTGTTTTAGAGTTCTTTTGTTTCTCTTAGTTTGGAATGTGTGTGTGTGTGTGTGTGTGTGTGTGTGTGTGTGTGTGTGTGTGGTGTGTGTGTGGTGTGTGTGGTGTGTGTGTGTGTGTGTGTGTGTGTGTGTGCGTGCGTGTGTATGTGGTGTGTGCTTGCTTGCTTGCTTGTGTGTTGTTGTTGTTGGTGGTGGTGGTGTTGCTGCTGCTGCTGCTGCTGCTGTTGCTGGTTGTTTTTTGTTTGTTCGTTTGGGTTGTTTTGGAGGGAGGGATCGCTTTTAATCAGGAGGTAGGCGGTGTTGTTTCTTTCGATTAGTTTCTATTGTTTGTTTTGTTGTTGATTTGGCTGTGGGTTTTGGGTTGGGTTTTTTTTGGTTTGTTTTCTGTGGCTTTTTTTAAACTTTCAGTTCGGTTCTTTCTTTGGTACGATGAAGCGGTGGATAGCGGGTGTCGTTTGTCTTCGAGTGGTTTCTTTTGTTTGGGTTGTTTGGGCTTTGTAGACGGCGGATGAACTGTAGCTATTGGCGGTTTCCATGATGGACAGTGCCTCATTCAAAGTTCTTCGTTTTGCAGACGACCTTGCTCTGAACAGAGAAGAAGACCAATGGCAATTTTTTTTATATCAAGGACAGACAGACGAATCGAAATTGAAAACATGAAAAGTAACAAAATAGATATACTTTGGATAGCACCTAAGATTTCAGAACAAAAAGAAATTGTCGTCTAATATCACTTTTTGTGAACAGATATAAAATCGAAGAAAACGAAACAAAACCAAAACATGAGAAGAGCTAAGAATCCAAATCTGAAATGAATGGTATAGTTTGAGGGAATACCAACCAATCTTCCTAGATTTATCTGGATGGGTTGAACAGCAATGGATTCTGAAAATTTTCCAAACGTTTGTTTATTCATGCTATAGGCAATATCTTTGGGAGAAACCTTCAGTTATGTCACTATCTGTACATGTGCATGCTGTTCTTCTTATGTTCTGTCATTTTCCCCCTCGTGTTCTTCTGTTGGTCAGTGTAGGTAGGTATCATTAGCCACCTTGTGACTGTTGATGCTGTACTTGACCACAACATAAGCCACTTGCTTGTTGCTGCTATGCTGAGTACGTTCATCATGGTATGCTTGTTCCATGCTGATTAATGAATAACAGCCTTAGTTAAACCAGTCTTTCTGGACAGAGACTTCTGCAACAATCCTTGAAAAGGAAAGTCTACACAAGCAAAGTCATTTCATCCTGACATGAGCATGATGAAACAGCTGTCATCCAATGAGTGATGCCTACATAATATCGCTACAGGCAATGAGAGGGAACAAAACCAGCAGTGAACAATACTGCAAAGTTGACCAACAATAAGTTATTCAAGGTCAGAATAGAACGAAGGGCAATTGACATCTGGCAGAGAGCGGGAGTCGAATCAGGGAGAGAGGGAGAGGTGACGAGAGAGAGAGAGTAATGGAATTGAGAGGAGAGAGAGAGGGGATGAGAGAGAGATGAGAGAGGGAGTGAGAGAGGAGAGAGGAGAGATGAGAGAGAGGAGTGGAGAGAGAGGAGAGATGGAGGAGAGGGATGAGAGGAGAGTGAGAGTGAGAGAGAGAGGAGGGAGAGAGGGATGGAGAGGAGAGGTGAGAGGGTGAGAGAGAGAGGAGGAGAGAGATGGAGAGAGAGAGAGGACGAGAGAGAGATGAGGGGGAGTGAGGGGGAGAGAGTGAGGGATGAGAGGGAGAGAGGAGAATGAGAGGGAGTGAGAGAGAGGGGAGAGAGAGAGAGGGAGGAGAGAGAGGTGAGGAGAGGAGGGAGGAGAGGGGGAGAGGAGAGAGAGTGAGAGAGAGAGGGGAGAGAGAGAGATGAGGGAGGGAGAGAGAGAGGAGAGGGAGAGAGAGAGGAGGAGAGGGAGGAGAGTGGGAGAGAGAGAGGGAGAGAGGGAGGGAGGAGAGAGAGAGGGAGAGAGGAGAGAGAGAGGAGAGGGAGTGAGAGGAGAGAGAGGAGAGTGTGGAGGGGAGAGGGAGAGGGAGGAGAGGGTGAGAGAGGGAGAGAGAGAGAGAGTGAGAGGATGAGAGAGGATGATGTGGGAGATGAGAGTGGAGGGTAGTGAGAGAGAGAGAGGAGGAGAGAGGTGAGAGAGGAGAGGGGAGTAGAGGAGAGAGAGAGAGAGAGAGGGAGAGGAGAGAGGAGAGAGGAGAGAGAGGTGAGAGAGGGAGAGAGGGAGATGAGGAGAGAGAGAGAGGGGAAGAGAGAGGAGGGAGAGGGGAGAGAGGAGTGAGAGAGGAGAGAGGGAGAGAGAGAGGGAGGAGAGAGAGGGGAGAGAGATGAGAGGAGAGGGAAGAGAGAGGGTGAGGAGAGAGGGAGAGAGAGAGGTGAGAACGAGGGAGAGAGGGAGAGGAGAGAGGAGGAGAGAGGTGGGAGAAGAGACGAGAGCGGAGAGAGAATTGTGAGAGGATAGGAGATGAGTTAGAGGGATGATGAGAGAGGTGAAAAGGGAGAGAGAGAGAGGGAGGAGGGGAGAGAGTGAGGGAGAGGAGAGAGAGGGAGAGAGAGGAGAGTGAGGATGGTGAGGAGAGGGAGAGTAGGGAGAGAAGAGAGGGATGAGGAGAGAGAGAGTGATGGGAGATGAGGAGAGGGAGGAAGAGAGAAAATGACAATGAATAATTCTTTTATTTCGGGGATAATGCAAAAGCACCCATGTATTTCTTTACATTCAGTCCCCGCTCTTAGGGATACATCATAATTATGGAAGAAAGAAAGAGAGAGTCAGAGAGAGAGACACACACACACAGACAGACAGACAGACAGACAGACAGACAGAGACAGACAGAGACAGAGTCAGTCAGTCCATGACTCAGTCAGATATTGACTTGACCAGTGGTCATCATTTCAATACAGAGATACAGTCTGGAACCAAAGTAGCCTCAACCCGCTAGCCCCCAAACTTCACTCCCTGCCTCCCCCATACCCCCCCCCCTCCCACCACCACACCCTACCCTACTCCCCCACCCCACCCCCCATCACCACCATTCCGTTCTACGACTTTCTAACCGCTACCCCTCCTCTCCTCCTCCTCCTCTTCTCCTCTTCTCCCTCACCCTCCCTTCCTCCTCCCTCTTCCTCCTCACTTTCTCCTCTTCCCCCTTCCTCCTCCTCCTCCTCTCCCCTCCTCCTCCTCCTCTTCCTCCTCTTCCTCCTCCTCTCCTCTCCTCTCCTCCCTCCTCTTCCCCCTCTCCTCCTATCTTCCTCTCCTCCTCCTCCTCCTCTCTCCCCCCTCCTCCTCTTCCTCCTCCTCCCCTCCTCTTCCTCCTCCTCCTCCTCCTCTTCCCCTTTTCCTCCTCCTCCTCTTCTCCTCCTCTTCTCTCCTCCTCTCCTCTTCCCCTCCTCCTCTCCTCCTCCTCCTCTTCCCCTCCTCCTCCTCTCCCTCCTTCACACAGACACTGCTGTGCTGTCGGGACAAATTCAATTTGCTGCCCACAGGGACAACAGGGTCTTAGAACTGCGGAGGGTGGTGGTGGTGAGGGGGGGAGGGTTGAGGGGGGAGGAAGGAAGGGGGATTTGGGGAGTGGGGGATGGGGGGGAGGAGGCGAGGTGAGGTGGGGGGGGGGGGTGTGGTGGTGGTGAGGGGGGTGAGGGTCGAGGTGGGGGAGAGAATAGTTCCAGTTTGCGCCCTGTGTTGTGCTTTCTGTCTGTCGTTCTTTTTATCCTTGACCTTTTTTTTTTTGGGGGGGGGGGGGAGGAAGGGGATCTGTTCTGTCTGTTCTGTCTGTCTGTTCTGTTCTGTCTGTCTGTCTGTTCTGTTCTGTTCTGTCTGTTTGTCTGTTCTGTTCTGTCTTTGTCTCTCTGCTCTGCTCTGTTCTGTTCGGTCTGTCTGTCTGTTCTGTTCTGTCTCTGTCTGTCTATTCTATCTGATTCTGCTGTCTGTCTGTCTGTCTATTCTGTGTCTGTCTGTCTGCCTGTCTGTCTGTGACTCGGTACTGTCTGTCTGTCTGTCTTGACTCATGTTCGAATCCCGTTCACAGGGATGCTCCTCCCCTTCCCTTCCCCTCCCCTGGAGTTAATATCAGTGCCTACTCCACTCCCACCCCCGCACCCCACCCCCCCCATACACACACAAAAGTCTTTCGGATGAGATTATAAAGTGAGGTCCCACGTGAGACGCACGCAGAGTATCTTGCGCGCACATCTTAAAACCTGTCCCGCTTTTCGGAAGAGTAGGCCATTGTGTGCCAGTGGGGGAACGGATGAGAAAATATACAAATCTGCATGCATACAGGGACTGGATGTAAGAAAAAAACACTCTCAAGGGTTTATTTCATTAAATAATGAAAATAAAGAATACTTTTTTTTTTTAAATACGCAGTTTTAGATTATGGTGTCATTGTTTTTGTTTTGACTTGCACCCTTTTGGACTGTATCATATCTTGTAGTATCCTACAACATTGTATGTCCCTAGTTGTCGACTTTCATATCGTAGCTCATCATGGTATTGCAAACTGCCGTGCATTATGTAACTGCTCTGCAACAAGATGAACCAGAACACATTTCTGAAAATGGAATGAGGCTATTCTCTTTTTTCCGCGAAACTGAAGAAAAAAACAAGCTGAATAAATAATAGATCGATTCAACCAAACAGAGAACGCTGCCCCCGCGTGGTAAAAGACAGTAACTCCTGGGGTTTTTTTCTCCTGAAGAGGATATTTTTAGTCCCTCGTGCTGTACATTTCAGTACGCTTCTTGTGTGTGGATATAGCGAATTAACGATTAGTGGCGACCCATTTCGGAGAAGGAATAGGTCAAGAAAAAACTGTGCCATATACACAGTGGCTCCTCTGGTAAATAAAGCAGCCTTACGTGGTTCACCTGTACTTATCTTATCGTCTACTAGTCCGTTGGGGCACCACTGAAGATTTTGTAACCAGCTTCCTCCACTCCTCGAGGTTTTCAGCTTTCCGTGGAAAGTCGTTCCACTCAAGGCCAGTCCCACCACTCTCTGATGTTGTCTTCCCATCGTTTTCTCTGTCTGCCTCTTCTTCGTCTCCCTCTTTGTACTGTTCCCTGTAGTAGGACAGTCTTGGCCTGTCCAGATGGTCGTGTGACGTGCCTGTACCACTTCAGTTTGGGGTTTTTGTTCCCCTCAGGTCTTCATCTGGTCTGATGGTGTTTCAGTTCTGGTTTTCACTTCCTCGTTAGTGATGTGGTCTCTGTATCAGATACCAAGAAGTTTGCGAAAGCACTTCATCTCCATTGCCTGTATCCTTCTTTCAATGTCTGCTGTTATGGCCCACTTTTCACATGCCTACGAAAGTATGGACATGGTCAGGGAACGCATCAGTCTGATCTTGACGCTGATGACGATGTTTTGTCGTTTCAGGAACGATAACTTTAACATGGTTAACCAATCATCAATCCATTTGTAACTCCGTGGCCACGAATGACCAATCAGAAGTACTGTTGGAAATGGACAGGCCCAGTAATGACGTCATGCGTCTGTCTGTCTGTCTGTCTGTCCCTGTCTTTGTTTGTTTGTTGTTCTGTTTGTTGTGTGTGTGTGTGTGTGTTGTGTGTGTGTGTGTGTGTGTGTGTGTTTGTGTGTGTGGTGTGTGTGTGTGTATGTGTGTGGTGTGTGTGTGTGTTGAGTGTGTGTGTGTGTGTGTGTGTGTGTGTAGTGGTTCTGTACAGTTATTTTCCAAATTTGTTCTCAGTCCCCTTAAGAATTGGAGAATCTTGCTAGTCGGCAACGCATGAGATTGAGAAGTAAGATTTGGAGAATGTCTAGTCCAAAAGAGAAGATTGAGACGAATGTAGAGAGACGAGAGAGAGAGAGAGAAGAGAGAGAGAGCGAGGAGAGAGAGAGAGAGAGGAGAGAGAGAGAGAGACAGACAGACGAGCAGAGAGAGAGAGAGACAGACAGACAGACAGAAGACAGACAGACAGAGACTAGAGACAGACAGACAGACAGACAGACAGAGACTAGAGACGACAGAGAAGACAGAAGAGAGACAAGGACGAGAGACAAAAAGAGACAGAGACAGAGAGAAAACAGGCAACCAAAACATGCAAGCAGAGAGAAATAAGTATTCAAGTCGGGATTGCAAGGAACGGCAAAGAACGTATCTATAGATAATTACACCGTATATATATATATATGATTTGAGAATCAATAAATCTATCTATCTATCTATTATCATCTATCTATCTATCTATCTATCTATCTATTATCTATTATCTATCCATCATATCCATTATCATCATCATCTATCCATCTATATCTATCATCTATCCATCCATCATCCACCATCATCATCCATCCATCCATCCATCTATCTATCTATCTATCTATCTATCCATCTATCTATCTATCTATCTATATATATATATATTTGACAGGGAGGGGTGGGGGTGGGAAAGGGTGGAACTTCCACCCTCCCACCCTCCCACCCCCTCCCCCCCTCCACCTCCACCCCCAATACCCTATCGCGTTTCCATCCATCTTCCAACCGCCCACGTCCCTGGTAAGTTTGCAGACAGGTTAAAGCACCCCGCCCCAAACCACCCCCTCTCTCTCTTTCTTCCTCCTTGCACTTCATTCACCGCCGACATTGCTCGACACGGCTGATTCAATCAACTGGCCCTGGGGAAAGAAAACTTGAGGCTGGGAAAAAGGGGGAAGGTGTGGGGGTGGGGGAGCGGGAGATGGGGCGGGGGGGGGGGGGGGGGTCGTAGGTGGGTGGGGGGGGTGGGGGGAGTCGTAGCGAGGGGGGGGGGGGTGGGTGGCGTGAGTGAGGGAAGGGTTGTAGGTTGTGTCGTAAAGTGGACAGACTTTACCGAGATAACAAACCAACGACAACAACAACAATAATAATAATAATAATGATAATAATAATGATAATGATAATAAATAATAATATTGATGATGATGGTGATGATGATGATAATGATGATGATGATGATGATGATGATAATGATAATAATGTATAGTATTTATATAGCGCTGAATCTTATAAAACAAACAAATCGAAGCGCTTGCATTCGAATCATTCACACACATGCAACCGTCCAGAAAATATTAGAACTAACATGATATCAAATTTCTACTCATACACACACACGCACACAGACACTCACACATGCACGCGCGCACACACAAAATGTTTAGGTAGGGTGGTGGAGGTGAAGGTGGCTGTTGAAAAGTAGAAGACCTGAGGTGAAGGCATCAGGTAGGAAGTAAGTGCATCTTGAGGCTCGATTTGAAAGTATCAAATGTAGGCTTTTGGCGAAGGAATAGTGGGAGGTCATTCCAGGTGGATGGACCAGAAACAAAGAGCGTCGGCCAACAGTGGTTTGTTGGAATCTCAATGTTCGGAAGCGCAGAGTGTCAGCGGCTGAACGAAGGGAACGAGATGGAGTGTACAGGTGAAGACAGTTACATAGATAAGAGGGTGCAGATTTGCGGAGACATTTGAAACAGAGGGTATTATTGATCTTACACCTCAATCTTTGTGAGACAGGCAGCCAGTGAAGAGATCGCAGAAGAGGAGTGATGTGTTCAGATTTGTGTTCTTCCTCCTCGTGCCTGGGCTCTGTGGACACTTCTTCTTTCCTCCTCCTTCCTCCCTTCCCCAGAAGGGCTGCCAGTACAACAGTGCAGATCGCCAGACAAACCATTCCAAATCTGACGAGTCCTGTTGGCTTTGTCAGCGTGAGAATCAGTTAAAACCACAAAGTATTTTTCCTGGGAAAAGGTAGAGAGTACTCGTTTCTGAGTTCGCAGTCTCGATTCAGTTTTTATTTATGTTACTGTTGTTTTGGGTCGTGTTTTCACTGAATGTTAAATGATTGTGGTAAGCAGTTTACAACAGCAACAACAACAACCATCAAACAAATCCAAAAACTGATCTTGGACACCCTATCCTATGAACAGAATTTTTTTTTTAAGAAAAAGAAAAAAAAAAGGATGAAAAAAACACACAAAAAGAAGCAAGAACATTGTCAATCAAAAGCTTATGGAAACTGCATCGAAATAAATATTAAAAAGAAAGTAAATGATACGAGAAATCACTAAATAGATAGATAAATAAATAAATAAATAATGAATGAATGAATGAATAAATAAATAAAGTGAAAATCAAAGTGTGCCTGTCATGTATTTAGTACAGCCCACCCCAGTGGCTTTCATCATTGCATAATTTGCATACGTGATGCATGACGTCATGTATTTTGCGTGATCATGCCAGATGACGACATAGTGACGCCACAGCACGTGACACCAGTCTGTCGTCACCATCTGGTCCTAAAACAGCTATCTCATCATCGTTTAATGAACACAGTTTCTGCAGTGGTTCAAAACCCGTGTAGTCTACTCGGTTTTCTGGCTTACATGCTTGCGCCCCGCCCCTCCCCCCCCCCCCCCCCCTGAACGCGCGCGCGCGCACACACACACACACACACGCACGCACGCACGCACGCACGCACACTAATCATTACTTTGAACGATGAGACGTTAAACCCTCTAGTGCCT
>CM054158.1:10939785-10942285 GCA_028751875.1 Rapana venosa
TAATAATAATAATAATAATAATAATATATGGAATTTATATAGCGGTGAATCTTGTAAAACAAACAAATCGAAGCGCTTGCACTCAAATCATTTACACGCATGCAACTTTCCTCAAATAACATAAGGTATTTCAAATTTATGTACACACACACACACACACACACACTTAGGTGGTGATGAGGGAGATGAAGGATGCTGTTGAAAAGTAGGACCAGATACGAGGGGAAAGTGTCAGGTAGGAAATAAGTGCGTTTTGAGGCTGGATTTGAAGGTATCAAGTGAAGGTTTTTGGCGAAGTGAAAGAGGGAGGTCATTCCAGGTGGATGGGCCAGAAACAGAGAAAGAGCGACGGCCAACAGTGGTTTGTTTGAATCTGGGTATTCGAAAGCACAAAGTATCTGCGGCTGAACGAAGGGAACGGGCTGGAGTATACAGGTGAAGACAGTTACAGAGATAAGAAGGTGCAGATTTGTGAAGACATTTGAAATAGAGGGTATTGGTCTTATACTTTAGTCTCTGTGAGACAGGCAGCCAGTGAAGAGATCGCAGAAGAGGAAAGATGTGTTCAGATTTTTTCTTTCTGAAGACCAGTCGAGCTGCAGAGTTTTGTATGCGTTGAAGAGAGTGGATGGATGATGCTGGAAGGCCAACCAAAAGAGAGTTACAATAGTCTAAACGAGAAAGAATGAGAGACGTGACAAGCTTTGAAGTTGCCTCAGTGGACAGATACTTGCGAATCGCGCTTATGCGCCGTAATTGATAGTAGCAAGACTGGCAGGTCTGGGTGATTAATTTTTTCATAGAGAGTGTGTTGTCAAGAACTACTACTAAATACTTCACAGAGTGGACAAAGGAACTGACGTATTGCCGAATTCTATTGAAGCTGTTGTGATGGAGGAAAGTTTATGTTCGGTCCCTTTGAGCATGGCTTCGGTTTTATCAGCATTGAGTCATCCAGTTTTGAATGTCTTGAAGGCAGCAGGACATACTTGTCAGGAGGGAAGGCAAGTTTTCAACAGTATCACTGCATTGAAGCTGATAATCATCGACGTAGACATGATGATCAATAGGGTGGTGATTTATTATATGTGAAAGGGGAGCAGTATAGAAATTGAAGAGAACAGGGCCCAGAACTGATCCTTGTGGGACTCCACATTCCAGTTAGACAGGTTCTGATTGAACATTGTTTACAATAACTTTCTGGAATCGGTCTGTGAGGTATGAACTAAACCAGGTGAGGGCTGTGCCATTAATACCAAACGTATTTTGGAGGCGAGAAAGAAGAATTGAGTGATCTATAATGTCGAAGGCTGCAGATAAGTCAAGAAGAGTGAGGAGGGAGATTTTCCTGCGTCAGAAGCGAGTAGAAGTGTATCTAAAGTGTGGACTAGGGTTGTTTCAGTGCTGTGGTTGGGGAGATAGGCAAATTGAAAAGGGGGAAGGAGATCATTGGAATGAAGGTGACTGTTGTAGCTGTTTGAGAACAACTTTTTCTAGTACTTTAGAGACAAACGGTAAGTTTGAGACAGGTCTATAATTCTTCAGAATGTTGGGATCGAGGTCGTGTTTTTCAGTAGAGGTGTGACTATTGCGGTTTTAAGAGTTGATGGACAATTTCCTGACAGAAGAGATGAGTTTACTATTTTAGTGATAACAGGTATAAGTTGTAGAAGGCATTGCGAGAAAATAGGAGCAGGTATAGGATCAAGGTCGCATGGTTTTATAGTCATTTCCTTCAGAATTGTCGTGATGTCTTTTTCACTTGTGGCATGGAAGGAGAAGAGAAGAGTCTTGTCTGGGAGGAAGCGAGTGCTCCGACCACTGAGCTATCCCGTCCCCGTAGACATTGCAGTTTGTCTGTGGTAGTTTTCCCAATGCAGTTCTGATGATTGTTACTAGTAATGTTTTTTAAAATAGATACCTTTTAGCTTGTTTGTTTGTTTAATGTTAGTTGAATATTTATCTTTATTTCTTCCTTCCTTCATCGTCTGCGTTTGTGAATTACCTTCCCCCGAAAAACAACAACAACAACAACAACAAACAACAAAACAAACCACACAAAAAAGCCAACACCTACAATCGAAGTGCACCTGAGAAGCTGTGTTTAATACCAAGTCACAACAACATTAAGCCCTACTACTACACTACACTGCACTACACTACACCGCACCACACCACACCACACTCACACCACTTCGGATGAGACTATAAACCGAGGCCCCGTGTGCGAACGCACGCAGAACATCTAGCGCACACGTTAAATCCTGTTCCGCTTTTCGTAAGAGTAGGCCATTGTGTGCCGGTGGGAACAGATGACAATTTAATTGACAAAACCGCATACACACGGGGACGGGATGTAAAAAAAAAATAGCAATACGTGCTTATTCCATTATCCTCGATATAAAAGAATAAAAATTAAATAAATAAATAAATAAATAAATAAATTGACTATACAGTACCACTACGCTACAACACCACTACACGACACTGGCCAGTGGTC
>CM054158.1:10949785-10987285 GCA_028751875.1 Rapana venosa
TCCCAGCTAGTAAAACACACACACACACACACACACACCCCTACATCCCCCCCCCCCCCCACACACACACACCTACACACCTCCGTAATGTCTTAGTATAATCATTACGAAATTTGTTCTTAGATAGATGGCTTGATGAAAAAAAGCAAATGCATTGCTTATTCAATGTACCATCTGGAAATAAAATTTTGACTTGACTTGACTTGACTTGACCCCCACCCCCTACACACACTCACATACACCTACACCCATCCCCCATTCCCATACACTCACACACATCCACACACAAACACACGTACACACCTACAACACACACACACACCCGCTCCCCGCACTCGCACACACACACACAAATTGTCAATGCAAAAACACCCCAACAACAACAACAACAACAAAATAAACAGCTGACCCATCCCTCTATCTGGCTGTCCACAGGTGTTGGGACACAAAGTGATGATGCTTGTGCTTGTAACAGCACCGTCATCATCATCATCATCATCGTCATCATCATCATCATCATCAACAACAATAACAACAACATCAACAACAAGAAAAGCAACACATCCCTCCCTCTTGCTGTATGTCAATGGGCGCTTCAATTTGTTTGTTTTACGAGATTCAGCGCAATATAAATACCATACATTATTATTATTATTATTATTGAATTATCATACACATCATCATCATCATCATTATTCATTCATCATCATATCCATAATAACATCAACAATCACCACCACTCATCATCACGTCATCGCATCAATTTGTTATTTATTAATAGTATATATAATATATTATATTATTATTATTATTGTATGTGACACAAAGTGATGAGCTAATCTTGTAACAACCATCCTCACCTCACTTAACTATTCCATTGATCTAGACACTGACTAAGATGTTCAACCACTACTCCACTCCCCCGTCCTCTGCTTCCGTAGCATATTTTTTTCGAGTCCATTCCATCATCTGATATTGTTGTATGCCCATACGTTTCTCTTTTGAACAACACAACTACAACAACTTAACAACATACAAAAGCACACACATCCCTCCATTCTCCGGTGTCTGTGTACACAGGTGTGGTTGACACAATATTTGATGATGGTAGTGTTTTGTGAAAATCCAAACACATACGAACACTAACGCAACTCTCCTCCTTCCTCCTTCTCTGTGTCACGTCTTCTCCATCTCTCATCATCTCTTCGTTCACTCCATCTCTCTCTCTCTCTCTCTCTCTCTCTCTCTCCTCTCTCTGCTCTCTCTCTCTCTGCTTCTCTCTCTCTCTCTTCTCTCTCTCTCTCCTCTCTCTCTCTCTCTCTCTCTCCCTCTGCTCTCTCTCTCTCTCTCTCTCCTCCTCTCTCTCTCTCTCTCCCTCTCCTCTCTCCCTCCCCTCTCTTTCCCTCTCTCTTCCGCTCTCCCTCGCTCTCTCTCTCTTTCCTACTCTCTCTCCCTCTCTCTCTCCCTCTCTCTCTCTCTCCCTCGCCTCTCTCTCTCTCTCTCTCCTCTCTCTCTCTCTCTCTCTCTCTCTCTCTCTCTCTCTCTCTCTCTCTCTCTCCCTTTCTCTCTCTCTCTCCCTTTCTCTCTCTCTCTTTCTCTCTCCCTCTCTCTCTCCCCCCCTCTATCCCCCTCTCTCTCTCTCCCTCGCTCTCTCTCTCTCCCACTCTCTCTCTCTCTCTCTCTCTCTCTCACTCTCTCTGCACAGGACCTGGTGTGGTGTAACACAAACTGATGATGCTATTGCTTGTAAATCCAACAACAAAAACCAACACATTCTGTACGCGTGCGTGCGTGCGTATGTCCGCGCGTGCGTGTGTGCGCGTGTGTGTCTGTCTGTGTGTACACAGGTGTGGTGTGACGCAGCCACGCAGATCTTCTACTCGCTGAGCGCCTGCACGGGCGGGCTGATCGCCATGTCCAGCTTCAACAAGTTCTCCAACAACTGCTACAGGGACGCGCTCATCGTCTCCATCCTCAACTGCTCCACCTCCATCTACGCGGGCTTCGTCATCTTCTCCATCCTGGGCTTCATGGCCCACGAGAAGGGCGTGTCCGTGGCCGAGGTGGCCAAGCACGGTCAGGTTCAGTTTCTAGCCCAGGATATGCCTGCTGTCCACTGTAAACTTGGCGTTAGGCGTTCCCTAGATGTACACATTGAAGCTTGTTGTTGAGAAGGATGTGTTTGGAGGCCCAGATGGCTACAGACGGTCAGGTTCAGTTTCTAGCCTAGGATATGCCTGCTGTCCGCTGTAATGTAGTGTCCGTGGCGTTAGGCGCTCCCTAGATGTACACGTTGGAGCTTGTTGTTGAGAAGGATGTATTGAAGGCCCAGATGGCTAAAGACAGTCAGGTTCAGTTTCTAGCCTAGGATATGCCTGCTGTCCTTGTCCTTGTCCTTGTCCTTGCCTAGTTGTCGTTAGGCGTTCCTTAGATTTACACATTGGAGATTGTTTTTGAGAAAGTTGTGTCCGTAGTCCAGGTGGCCAAGCACGGTCAGGTTTAGTTCTAGTCTAGGATATACTTGCTGTTCTAGTCGTTGTCATCGTAGGTTGGGCGTTCTGTAGATTTACACATTAGAAAAAATTGTTCTGCAGAAAGGTGTGTCCGTAGTCCAAGTGGCTAAGCATGGTCAGTTTTGAATCTACTTTGGCCACGCTGCTGTTCTTGGCTTTGATCTTATTATTGTCGTTGATTGGGCGTTCCCTAGATTTACACATTGGAGATTGTTGTTGAGAAGGATGTGACCGTAGTCCAGGTGTCCAAGCACGGTCAGTTTCAGTTCTACCCAGGTTATGCTGCTGTTTAGTTCATGGTTAAGCTGGTTAGGCGTTCCCTAGATGTAGACAGTGGAGGTTGTTGAGGGTCTGCTGTCACTGTGCGAGTTGTTGTTGGTGTTGTTGTTATTGTTGTTGGGATGCATTATATTGTCTCTTGTATTGTTACGTGGCTATAGGGGTGTGTGTGTGTATATATCTTTGTGACCTTGCCAGAGCGTACATGCATACTTACGCACTTGGGCCTGTGTTTTACCCGTGTGAGCGTGTGCCTGTCTGTAGCCTGAATGAGAACAGTGTATAATTATGACTGTATGAGAACAGTGTATAATTATGACTGTGGCCTGTATGAGAACAGTGTATAATTATGACTGTATGAGAACAGTGTATAATTATGACTGTATAAGAACAGTGTATAATTGTGACTGTGGCCTGTATGAGAACAGTGTATGATTATGACTGTATGAGAACAGTGTATAATTATGACTGTATGAGAACAGCGTATAATTATGACTGTGGCCTGTATGAGAACAGCGTGTAATTATGACTGTAGCCTGTATGAGAACAGTGTATAACTATGACTGTATGAGAACAGTGTATAATTATGACTGTATGAGAACAGTGTATAATTATGACTGTTTGAGAACAGTGTATAATTGTGACTGTATGGGAACAGTGTATAATTATGACTGTATGAGAACAGTGTATAATTATGACCGTATGAGAACAGTGTATAATTATGACTGTATGAGAACAGTGTATAATTATGACTGTATGAGAACAGTGTATAGTCGTGACTGTATGAGAACAGTGTATAATTATGACTGTATGAGAACAGTGTATAGTCGTGACTGTAGCCTGTATGAGAACAGTATATAATTATGACTGTAGCCTGTATGAGAACAGTATATAATTATCACTGTATGAGAACAGTGTATAATAGTGACTGTATGAGAACAGTGTATAATTATGACTGTATGAGAACAGTGTATAATTATGATTGTAGCCTGTATGAGATCAGTGTATAATTATGACTGTGGCCTGTATGAGAACAGTGTATAATTATGACTGTATAAGAACAGTGTATAATTATGACTGTACGAGAACAGTGTATAATTATGACTGTAGCCTGTATGAGAACAGTGTATAATTATGACTGTAGCCTGTATGAGAACAGTGTATAGTTATGACTGTAGCCTGTATGAGAACACTGTATAATTATGGCTGTGGCCTGTGTGAGAACAGTGTATAATTATGACTGTATGAGAACAGTGTATAATTATGACTGTAACTTGTGTGAACAACAGTCTGTTTGAACATAACTGTCGCAGGTCCTGGCCTGGCTTTCGAGGTGTACCCCGAAGCCCTATCACAGATGTCCTGTCCTCTCTGTCTGTCTGGTCCGTGTCTCTTCTCTCTCTTGCGACTCTGGTTCGGATCCCTACCTTCTTCACTTCTCCTGTCTCTCTCTCTCTTTCTCGTCACTCTCCTCATCTCCTGGCTGTGTAGCGAGGACAGCTAGAGTGTAATGCAAACTCGATGGTCAAGTGTTACCATGGGTAATGATGCTACCTGGGACGGGATAGATAGCTCAGTGGTCAGAGCACTCGCTTTCCCCCGGCTAAGGTTAAGCACCATCGAGCGTGGTTACCAACTGGATGGATGACCGTTTACGCGCCTTGGCTTCAGTACAGTCCCCCAGTTCACCTCACCCAGCTGTAAATGGGTACCTACCTCTTTAGGGTCAGGGAAGGTAAAGCAGCGAGGGAGAGGAGATGGGCGCCGCCCTCAATATGCTGACCCTAGAGAAGTTGAGGTCTCTGATGCCTCGCTGCACTACGACCTTATAGGTGATGGGACACCTTTTACTTTTCTTTTTAAAACCTTAAATGATGCTATTGTCGGTCATGACGTATTGTTGTGTGTGGAGGTGGGGGTAGTCTGGCTGTGTCCCCGTGAGGAAGGCAGGTGGCCACAAGAGAGCGTGTGTCACCGGTATCATGCGTTAGCCTCATCATAATTGTATGTATGAATGTATTAGTCCTCTTTCGACGATACCTCCAACCAGCAGGGGAGCAGCTGCTGTTTGGACGGGCGAATTTGATATGTGGAGATGCCTGCCACAGACATCCCACTCTCTCGCATGGCTGGACAGTCATGTTAGATGTTCCAAGGGCATACCGCTCCAGGTCTGCAGCACATAGGACGTTGCTAGTCAAGCCTCCTAGTCAGAGAGTCATGTCTATGACTAAGACTAAGCTGTAAAGTGACTCATGAGTGGAAAGCATGGTCATCGAGCTCCCATTTGCTGTTGCCAGCGTCTGGTTTAATAAGACTGTCATAAAGCCTATCATATCAGCAAGGATCCTGGCCTGACTTCGGGCTTAACGCAGGCAACGATTTTGCTCATATGAGAGTAATGTTTAGTTACGATAACGTAGTTATGTTGGTGTTCGGCAAAGAAGAGATTATGAGTATGGGGGTTGTGTTTTGTTAAATTTTGTTGTTTTGTGTATTGTTATTATTATCGTTGTTGGTGCTGCTGCTATTATTATTATTATTATTATCATTATTATTTGTGTGTGTGTGTACACAGTTCTCTATCGTGGAGTGCGTGATGAGTGCCCTCATTGATGAGTTCCACCGCCACATCAACACCAAGAGGAAAATCATCTACTTTCGCATTGGCGTCGTCTTCGTGTCCTGTCTGCTAGGTCTGCCTATGGTCTGCAGTGTGAGTCAAAAGGACGACTTTTTTAAAAAATAACGAATACACAGGATGAAATGCATAGTAAACCTATTTTGTTAGTATTTTGTGTTGTGGATGGTGGTCTAAAGGTAACGCGCCTGCCTACAAAGCGAAAAGTCCGGGTCGGAAGTGTGCGGTGGTTTCAATCCCGTTTAGGCCCGAAACTTTTCCTCCATCCATTAGACCATGAGTGGTGGTCTGGGTGTTAGTCTTTCGGATGAGACGATAAACCGAGGTCCCGTGTGTTACACATAATTATCTAGCCCACGTGAAAGAACCCACGAGAGAGTTTGTACCTGGCAAAATTCTGTAGAAAAAAAAGCCACTCTGATAGGGAAACAAATGCAGTTGCAGAAAGGAAAAAGAAAAAGAAATGATGGGTGGCGCTGCTCTTGTGGCGACACGCTCTCCCCGGGGAGGGAGAGCAGCCCGAATTTCTCGCGGAGAAATCTGCCGTGACTTAAAGTGGTATATATATAAATAATTAAAGACATTGTCGCACGTTCCCCAGCTGAACATTCGGGGGGTCACCCAGAACCTGCACCCTGTCTGCCTCACGCATCCCACCTGGGAATCCCCGTGAGGTCGGAATTACACACCAGTTAAAAGAAGTTTACCTGTAGCCCTGACTGTTGTCAGATATCTCGCCCTATACACAGGCAGCCATACTCCGATATCAGAGGATGTTTTCTTCTCTCCTTTGAAGGAGACTGCAGGTGGTGTTGCTAAGGGCTCATTATGGCTGAAGACAGTTTTATCATAACACCTCAGCATATCACCATTCTGAAACAGGGCTGAACACACAGCTGACAGCAGGAACTGGCCAGACGTTTGGGGGCACGGGATAGCCTGGTGGTTAGAGGGATGTATTCGTGATCTCCTGGCCCGGGTTCAAATCTCGTTCAAGAGGATTGTTCCTCTAGAGTTAACATCAGTGCCGACTCCACTCTCCCCTAAAGTCCTTTGGGTGAGACTGTAAACCGAGGTCCCGTGTGCGAATGCACGCAGAACATCTTCCGCTTCCGCTTGCGCTTTTCGGAAGAGTAGGACTTTGTGTGCCGGTGGGAATGGATGACAAAATTTACAAAACTGCATACACACGGGGACTGGATGTAAAAAATAGCACACGAGTGCTTCCATTATTCTCGAGAAAGAAAGAAAGAAAAAAAGAAAGAAAGAAAAAGAAAGGAACAATATAAAGGACTGTACAGCTGAAGGAATGACAGGACTGAATCTAAAATTAATATTGATCAAATACAAGAACGAAGATAATGTGTAAGTAGGAAGTTAGTTATCATTATGAAGGGAAAAGGCAAATAGCAGGAATAGATAATTGCTGTTGAGATTGGAGATATAGACAGGGAACGGGATAGCTCAGTGGTCAGAGCACTCGCTTTCCCCCAGCCAAGGTTAGGCAGCATCGAGCGAGGTTACCAATTGGATGGGGGACCTTTCGCGCGCCTTGGCTTCAATACAGTTCTTCAGTTCACCAGCTGTAAATGGGTACCTTGCCCTCTTTAGGTCAGGGAAGGTACAGCAGCGAGGGAGAGGAGATGGGCGCCACCTGCCCCAATATACTGGCCCCTAGAGAAGCTGAGGTCGCTGATGCCTCGCTCCCCTACGACCACATAATTATTATGTTATTGGACACCATTACCTTACCATGACCTGTGGAGATACAGAGACAGCATTGGTTTAGATAATGACTGTCAATATGAGATGGACAGATCAATGGATTATCTATAGTGCGGCAGCATCTTTCATAGCGGGGTGATTTGTGACTGTGTGAATACTCTGTGCATGAGAATGAGATCAGGGTGGCCAGCAGGAAGGAAAGTGTGCGTGTGGGGGGGGGGGGGGGGGGGGTAAGGTGTGTGTGTGTGTGGGGGGGGGGGGGGGGGGGGGGTAAAGTGTGTGTGTGTGTGGGGGGGGGGGGTATAAGTGTGGTGTGTGGGGGGGGGGGGTAAAGTGTGGTGTGGGGGGGGGGAGTAAAATGTGTTTCTATTTTTATTTGTATTTATTTTATTCTTTTATTTCGAGGATAATGGAATAAGCACTCCTGTACATTTTTTTTACATCCAGTCTCCGTGTGTATGCAGTTTTGTAAATTTTGTCATCAGTTCCTACCATGTGTGTCTGTGTGTCTGTGCGCGTGCGTGCGTTCTTGTGCATGTGTGTGTGTGTGTCTCTGTCCGTCTGTCTGTCTGTCTGAGCCTGCGCGCGCGTACACACACACACATACACACACTCACACACACACTACACACACACTCACTCACACACACTACACATACACACACGCACACTCACACACACACTACACACACACTCACTACACACACTACACACACACACTCACTACACACACTACACACACACACTCACACACACACACACTACACACTCACACACACACACACACACACACTACACACACTACACAACACACTACACACACACTCACATACTAACACACACACTCACTACACACACACTCACTACACACTCACTACACACACTACACATACACGCGCACACACACACACTCACTACACACACACTAACACACACACTCACTACACACACACTACACATACACGCACTCACTACACACCACACACACACACACACACACACACACACACACACACACACACACACTACACACACACACACTACTCATACACACACACTACACACACACACACTACACACACACACATACTACACACACACACTACACACATACACTACACACACACACACTACACACTCACACACTACACACACAAACACTACACACTCACACACTACAACACACACACACTACACCACACACCACACTACACACACACACACACACACTACACACTCACACACTACACAAACACACACACAAACACACACACTGTAGCAGCAGCGGTAATGATGCTGTGGACCTGTGCTGTGGTATGTTATGTGTGTTATATGTAATCACATGAGTGCTTATTCCATTATCCTCGATATTTAAAAAAAAAAAAGTCATCTGAGCGCTTTGATTTGTTGCTTTACAAGATTCAGCGCTATATACATTCCATATATTATTATTATTATTATTATTATTATTATTATTATTATTATTATCATCATATTATTATTATTATTATTATTATTATTATTATTATTATATTATTATTATTATTATCATTATGTGCTGTGTTGTGTGTGTGTGTGTGTGTGTGTGTGTGTGTGTGTGTGTTATCAGGGAGGTATTACCTGCTGAACTGGTGGACTTCAGGTGGGCGGCTCCCCCTGCGTTATAGGACTGACGAAGCATCGCCATCACCTGGGTCTACGGACGCGCCCTCTCCTCTCCTACTCCTCTCTCCCTCTCCTCTCTTGTCTCCCCCTCTTTCCTCTCCTTCTCTCTCTCTTGTCTCTTTCTCTTCTCCTCTCTTCCTTCTTCTCTTTTTCTCTCTCTTCTCTTCTTCCTTTCTCTTCTCTCTTCTCCTTTCTCTTCTTCTCTTCTCATCCTCTCTCCTTTCTTCTCTCTTTCTCCTCTTCTCTTCTCTTCTTTCCTCTCTTTCTCCTCTCTTCTCTTTCTCCTCTCTCATTCTCTCTCTTCCCTCTCCTCTTCTCTCTTCCTCTCCTTCTCTTCTCTTCTTCTCTCTCTTCTCTTTCTCCTCTTTTCCTCCTTCTCTCTCCTCTCTCTCTCCTTTTTCTCCTCTCCTCTCTTTTCTTCTCTCCTATTCCTCCTCTCCTCTCTTCTTCTCTCCTCTCTTCTCATCTCTTCTCTTTCTCTTCTCTTTCTCCTTTTCTCCTCTCCTCTCTCCTCTTCTCTCCTTCTCCTTCTCCTCTTCCCTCTCTTCTCTCTCTCTTCTCTTCCTCTCTTCTCTTCTCTCTTTCTCTCTCTTCTCTCTCTTCTCTTCTTCCTCTCCTCTCTTCTCCTTCTCTCCTCTTCTCTTCTCTTCTCTTTTCTCTCTCTTCTCCTTTTTTCTCCTCTCCTCTTCTTCTCTCTCTCTTCTCTTCTCCTCTCTCTCTTCTCCTCTCTTCTCTTCTCTTCCTCTTCTCCTTTCTCCTTCTTCTTTTCCTTCTCTTCTCCTTTTGTCCTCTCCTTCTCTTCTCTTCTCTCTTCTTCTCTCTTCTCTTCTTCTCTCTCTCTCTCTTCTCTTCTCTCTTCTTTCTCTTCTCTCCTTCTCTTCTCTCCTCTTCTCCTCTCTTCTCTTCTTTCTCTTCTCATCCCAATCTTTCCCTCTTTCTCCGGTAAACTTTTCTCTTCCTCTTCTTCTCTCTTTCTCTCTCCTCTTCCTCTCCTCTCCTCTTCTCTTTCTCTTCTCTCTCTTTCTTCTCTCCTCTCTTCTCTTCTCTTCTCTTCTTCTCTTCTCTCCTTCTTCTCTCCTTCTCTCTTCTCTTTTCCTTCTCTTCTCTTCTTTCTCTCTCTTCTCTTTCTTCTCTCCTCTTTTTCTTGCTTCTCTCCTCTCTTCCTCTCTTTTGTCCTCTCCTCTCTTTTCTTCTCTCCTCTCTTCTCTTCTTCTCTCCTCTTCTCTTCTCTTCTCTTTCCTCTTTTCTCCTTTTTCTCCTCTCCTCTCTTCTCTTCTTCTCTCCTCTCTCCTCTCTCTTCTCCTCTCCTCTCCTCTCCTCTCTTCTCCTCTCCTTCCTCTCTTCTCCTCTCTTCCCCTATCCTCTCCTCTCTCCTCCTCTCTTCTCCTCTCCTCTCTTCTTCTCTCTCTCTTCTCCTCCTCTCCTTCACCTCTCTTCTCCTCTCTTTCTTCTCCTCTCCTCTCTCCTCCTCTCTTCTCCTCTCGTCTCCGGGATACACAGAGCCGCTTCACTCCTCTTCCTGTCTTGTCTTTGCTCTTCTCTCCTTGTGCTTTCTCTTCTTGTCAGTTCTCGTCTCTTTTCTTCTCTGTTCTTTTCGTTTTCTCTTCTATCTTCTTCTCTTCTCTTGTTGTCTTTTCATTTCTTTTTCTCTTGTCTTCTTCTTTGTTGGTTTTTGTTTGTTGGCTTTTTGCCTTTAATTTTTTGTCTTTTCTTATTATGTTACTCTTCTCTTCTTGCCTTTTCTGTTATCTTCTTTCTCTTCTCCTCTTTTCTTCTCTCCTCTTTTTTCTCTTATTATCTTTGTCTTCTCTTCTCTTTTTCTTTATCTTCTTTCTCTTTACTCTTTGTGCTGTTTGTCTGTGTGTCTGTTGTCTTGTCCTTTTGTCTGGTGTTCAGTGCTATCTGTTGTAACATTTACACGTCTTTGTGTTCATCTCATCTTGTGCGTCGTAATAATTATGACATCGTGTGTGACGCATTTTATACTTCTGATGCCTGTTGATGTGTGCCTGTCTAGTGTGCTCTTTCTTTCCCCTTTGTCATTTCCTGATCCTTGTCTTGGTTTTTAGCTTCTTTATTGTCCGTTACAATTTGTCATAGTCGCATTAACTTTCTCTTCATGTCGTCGTACAATATTCTGTCACATTCTTTTCCTCTTCTAGTCTCTCTCTTCCTCTTCTGTCCCTTCTATCTCTCCTCTTCTTATCATCCTTCATTCTCTCTCCTCATCTATTCCTTCTCTGTAGACTTTCCTCTTCTGTCTGTTGCTGTCCTTTTCTTCTGTCTTCATTACTTTCGTCAGCGTTACATTTCATAGTCTCGTTCTAGTCGTTTCATATCATCGTTACTCTTTCCGTATGCAGTTACAATATTCATATCATCAGTTACTATTTCTGTTCGTCAGTTTTTGTTCCTAGTTAATTTATGTCTCGTTCTAATATTCTCTCTTCCTTTGTCATGTTACTTGTTTCTCTTCTAGTCTCAGTTACATTTCCTCTTTCTTTCTCATTTACTTTAGTCTCTCTTTATTGTCATGCGTTATCTGTCCTCTTTCATAGTCGCAGTTACATAGTCTCTATAGTCATCAGTTCAATATTCTTGTCATCAGTTACAGTAGTTCCTTATAGGTCAGTTAACATATCCTCTTCATGTCATCAGTTACAATATTCCTTTATGTCTCAGTTACAATTATCATCTAATAGTCACAGTTAGATCTAGTCTCTTCATAGTCAACAGTTACTAATATTCTAGTCATCAGTTACTATTCCTCTTCATAGTCATCAGTTACATAGTCCTCTAGTCATCAGTTTACAATATTCATAGTCATCAGTTACAATATTCATAGTCATCAGTTACAATATTCCTCTTCATAGTCATCAGTTACAATATTCCTCTTCATAGTCATCAGTTACAATATTCCTCTTCATTGTCATCAGTTACAATAGTCCTCTTCATAGTCATCAGTTACAATATTCCTCTTCATAGTCATCAGTTACAATAGTCCTCTTCATAGTCAGCAGTTACAATATTCATAGTCATCAGTTGCAATATTCTTTTTCATAGTCATCAGTTACAATATTCATAGTTGTCAGTTACAATAGTCATCTACATAGTCATCAGTTACAATAGTCCTCTTCATAGTCATCAGTTACAATATTCCTCTTCATAGTCATCAGTTACAATCTTCATAGTCATCAGTTACAATATTCCTCTCATAGTCATCAGTTACAATAGTCCTCTTCATAGTCATCAGTTACAATATTCCTCTTCATAGTCATCAGTTACAATAGTCCTCTTCATAGTCATCAGTTACAATATTCCTCTTCATAGTCATCAGTTACAATATTCATAGTCATCAGTTACAATATTCATAGTCATCAGTTACAATAGTCCTCTTCATAGTCATCAGTTACAATATTCCTCTTCATAGTCATCAGTTACAATAGTCCTCTTCATAGTCATCAGTTACAATATTCCTCTTCATTGTCATCAGTTACAATAGTCCTCTTCATAGTCATCAGTTACAATATTCATAGTCATCAGTTACAATATTCATAGTCATCAGTTACAATATTCATAGTCATCAGTTACAATATTCTCTTCATAGTCATCAGTTACAATATTCCTCTTCATAGTCATCAGTTACAATATTCCTCTTCATAGTCATCAGTTACAATATTCCTCTTCATAGTCATCAGTTACAATAGTCCTCTTCATAGTCATCAGTTACAATATTCATAGTCATCAGTTACAATATTCATAGTCATCAGTTACAATATTCATAGTCATCAGTTACAATATTCATAGTCAGCAGTTTCAATATTCATAGTCAGCAGTTACAATATTCATAGTCATCAGTTACAATATTCATAGTCATCAGTTACAATATTCCTCTTCATAGTCATCAGTTACAATATTCATAGTCATCAGTTACAATATTCATAGTCATCAGTTACAATATTCATAGTCAGCAGTTACAATAGTCCTCTTCATAGTCATCAGTTACAATAGAGCTTTTCATAGTCATCAGTTACATTAGTCTCATTCTAGTCATCAGTTCAATATCTATCATAGTTCCATATTCATCTTAGTCATCAGTTACAATATTCCTTTTCATAGTCATCAGTTACAATATTCATAGTCATCAGTTACAATAGTCCTCTTCATAGTCATCAGTTACAATAGTCCTCTTCATAGTCATCAGTTACAATATTCATAGTCAGCAGTTACAATAGTCCTCTTCATAGTCATCAGTTACAATATTCATAGTCATCAGTTACAATATTCATAGTCATCAGTTACAATATTCCTCTTCATAGTCATCAGTTACAATATCCTCTTCATAGTCATCAGTTACATATATAGTCTCAGTTCATTTCATAGTCATCAGTTACAATATTCATAGTCATCAGTTACAATATTCCTCTTCATAGTCGTCAGTTACAATATTCTTCATAGTCATCAGTTACAATATTCCTCTTCATAGTCATCAGTTACAATATTCTTCATAGTCATCAGTTACAATATTCTTCATAGTCATCAGTTGCAATATTCATAGTCATCAGTTGCAATATTCATAGTCATCAGTTACAATATTCATAGTCATCAGTTGCAATATTCATAGTCATCAGTTACAATATTCATAGTCATCAGTTACAATAGTCCTCTTCATAGTCATCAGTTACAATAGTCCTCTTCATAGTCATCAGTTACAATAGTCCTCTTCATTGTCATCAGTTACAATATTCCTCTTCATAGTCATCAGTTACAATAGTCCTCTTCAAGCTCGTCAGGTGCATCGGTGGCCTAGAGGTAACGCACCTGCATAGAAGGCGAAAAGTCCAGGTTCGAAGTGTGTGATGGTTTGATCCCCGTGTGGGCCATCCACTAGATTGAGAGTGATGGTCTGGGTGCTAGTCTTCCGCATGAGACGATAAACCGAGATCCAAAACGGACACCGGCCCTGGACCCTTGACTGAGTTATGCTGGTTGGTTCAGCGCTCTGTGACGCCTGAATACGGGTGTTCACTTCTGCATTGCCCTCTTAGAGTTACAGGAGTAAGAAGAGAGAAAGGGAAGGCAAGCTAATGTGCGCTCTTGACTAGCGAGTCTCTGCTCATCAGATAAGAGATGATGTTACCGTAGCTAAGCTGGTTAGGGGGGTGGTAGTCCGCTGTGCTCAAACTAGCAGAGCCAGGTATGACCTGTAATGTATTTGTAAGCTAGGCCATAGCTGTTGAAAAGAAAGGTGCTCACCTCTAGCCTGATCCGCCTTTAGGGAGAGGTTAGAAAAAAAAAGTGTACGCCTTAGCAGACTTTCTGTAGGTTTACTGGTTCACCTCCAATTTTGAACCACCATAGCAAGGCAGTTTTCATGCAAGAAATGACCTTTTTTGTTGTAAACATGTGTTTTAAGTATTTTCTGCTTAATATGATTTGATGCTGTTAATAGTACTTGTACATTACTCTAGAAAAAAGTAAAGGTGTCCCATAACCTATGTGGTCGTAGGGGAGCGAGGCATCAGAGACCTCACTTCTCTAGGGACAAGCATCTTGAGGGCGGCGCCCATCTCCTCTCCCTCGCTGCTTTACCTTCCCTGACCCTAAAGAGGGCAGGTACTCATTTGACAGCTGGGTGAACTGGGGGACTGTACTGAAACTAAGGCGCGCAAACGGTCACCCATCCAAGTGGTAACCACGCTCGATGCTGCTTAACCTTAGCTGGGGGAAAGCGAGTGCTCTGACCACTGAGCTATCCCGTCCCCTGTACATTTCTACCAGAACTTCAACCAGTGTGGGTTTTGTCACGCGGAAACACTCACGTGCTTTTTTTCTTGCTGTCATTTCAAAACTTCAAGTCAGCTTTTCTCAAAACCAGCATTTTGGAGATAGTCTGGTTTGGCTCTGCTGGGCCTTACTTGTCAGGCGCTTAACGGCAGCGTAAAGCATTTTCGCTCAGATGACAGACAACACTAGTTGCTGTCTGAGTGTATGATTCGACGCGATCGAAAAAAGATGAACAGAAGAACGAAAGAGAGTTTGGCTGTAATGTAGCGCGTAGTGTGTGTCAAAGTCAAAGTCAAACTTTTATCTTCAGATGGTACATTGAATAAGCAGTGCATTTGCTTTTTTTTTATCATCAAGCCATCTATCTAAAGAAAAAAAAGCGAGCAAAAAAGATAATATATATGTAGGCATAGAATAAAAACCATTATCAATGGTAAACCACACAAATCAAACAAGAAAAGACAATAACAAATGCATACCTGGAATTAAAAAAACAACAACAAAAAACCCTGAAAAAATATTAAACCATACAATTCAACTAATTCAATTGTAATTTTGTGTGTGTGTGTATGTGTGTGTGTGTGTGTGTGGTTGCTATGTGTGTGTGTGTGTGTTATGTGTGTGTGTGTGTGCTTTGTGATATTAGTATTTTTATTTATTATTTTGTCATAGTATTTAATATATGAGTGGCAATGTACATATGAGGAGTGTGCTATTTGCTATATCGACATCAAAGTATATTCCTATCTTCAACATAATGTCACAAACCAGATCACACGCACCCACACCCCCCAACCCATCGCGGCGGCATGCCATCCACACCGCATACCCCGCACGGCCTGCTACAAGACTCACAGGGACTGGACACGCAATGTTATCTTTCGCTGAGAAGCTTGAAATTATATGGTTGTGGAGTGTGGTGTGTGTAGTGTGGGGGGGGGGTGATGTGTATGGCAGGGGACTATGCCTTGATACATGAAGAGGTAGCCAGATTGGGGGGTCAAAGTTAAAGGTGGGACATCGTGTGGGTGGCTGATGGCCTTTCCCCAGTCCGTCATCCCTGGTTCCTCACAAGTACTGCACGGAGGGAGCTGGCAGGTGCGTCAGGTGGGTGCTAGTCTTTCGCTGAGAAGAAGGCTGTGTGAGAGGGAGTGAGGTTAGGGTTGTGGAGGTGGTGGTTTGGATACAGTGGGGGGGGGGGGGGGAGGGGGGAGGGAGGGGGGTAGAGTGGAGAAGGGGAGGTAGGAGGGTTTGTGTGGGGGTGAAAGTTAAAGGGTGGGAAAGTTGTGTGGGGGTGGGGGTGGGGTGGGGGGGGTTAAAGTGGGTCGGATGCAAGGGAAAACGTGCGTGTGTTATTGTTGTTGTTGTGTGTGTTGTTGTTGTTTGTTTGTGTGTGTGTTGTTGTTGTGTTGTGTGTGTTGTTGTGTGTGTTGTTGTGTTGTGAGAGGATGAGTCAAAGTCAGAGTCCAACTTTTATTTTCAGATGTGTGTGTGTGTTGTGTGTGTGTGTGTTGTGTGTGTGTGTGTGTGTGTGTGTGTGTGATGTGTGTGTGTGTGTGTGTGTATGCGTGCGTGCGTGTTGTGTGAAGTGTGTTATTTTATCAGATAAATGATGTGTATTGCTCTGGATATGTAGCAGTTTATGGACTGTTCCTGTTTTGTTTGATGTTGTAGGCATGTCTTAAGGCTCTGAGGAATGCAGACTGAAATTTGTAGTGTTCTCAATTCTTTAATGTGAAAGTGCCAAAAATGCACGTATAGTTAGTGTAGTAGAAGTTAGTAGTATAAATGTAGTATAGTGTCATATAGTATAGTGTATAGTATATATATACAGCCAGTTATACAAAGTAGTGTCATTATCATTGCAAATTTCATTATCATCATCATTATTATTATCATATTACAATAAACATTATCATCATCATCATCATTATTACTATGATTATCATCATCATCGTCGTCGTCACTACCTTCATCATCATCATCATCATCCCCATCATCATTATTAACATCATCGTCATATCACATCATCATACAACATCATCATTATCATCATCACCATCATCAATCAACATCGTCATCATCACTATCATCATCACCCATCACACACCATCATCACCAACATCACCACCACCACCACCACCACCACCACCATCATCATCATCACCACCATCACCACCACCACCACCACCACCATCATCATCACCATCATCATCACCACCACCACCACCACCATCAACATCACCATCATCTAACCTTTCTGCTCCTCTCTCCACCACCACCTCCAGCTGCTGAAGCTCCGCAGTGCCCCCCTGCCCTCCTGGGGGCCAGCCCTGGCCCGACACCGCACTGACCGCTACAACGTGGACACGCCCATAGAGTCCGGCCCCGAGCCCCTCAGGATCCGAACCACCACCGACCTGCTGACCGTCCTGAGGCCCGAGGAGTTCGCCCGTCTGATGGGCGGCAGCTCCTCCACGCTGAACACCGGGTCCTCGCTCACCATCAACACCAACGTGGGCTCGGCCTACGGCAGCAAAACCAGCGTGTGAAGCCCGCGCTGTCGGTCCGTCTGTCGGTCTGTGTCGGTGTGGGTCGGTCTGCCTGCCTGCCTGTCTACCTGCCTGCCTGTCTTGTCTGTCTACCGCTTGCTTGGTTGCACGCTGTGGGCTCTGGCAGCGGGGTTTGGGTGGACGGATGGCTGGGTGGATGGATGGGGAGGCAGTGGGCGGTATGAGGGAGGGGGTGCAGGCTGCCTGGTTTGTGGGGGTAGGGTGTTCTTCTTCAGGATCGCTGAAGGGAGAGGGTTGTCTGTTTGGGGGGGGAGGAGGAGGAGGAGGAGGAAAGCAGACACGCAGACATGCTTTGTAACTCGTGGCGTTTCTGGGTTGGTTGTATTTGATCACGTGACTGTGAAAGCTGTACGGCTCGGAGAGTAGAAAGATCGCGATCTCGTCTGCTTCCGTCTGGATAAACATGTTGGGGGTTGATGTTAAAAGAACGTGGATTGGCTGTGTCCAGTCATGTGACTTGAGGACTGTAGGTTAGCGATTGGCTGCGTAATGATAAGACTGAGAGAGCGCAGACAGACGATAGATTTGTCAGGTTGAGATCCTCATTATTCTTTACGGGTAGAAACACTTGGGTTTGGTTCTTTTTAGGGAATGAATTTGTTGATGAAGGAGAGAGCGGCGGAGAGTGTGGACGAGGGTGCGAGGCCTGTTTGTAGACAAAGAAATGCTGTTGATGTGCTTTTGACTGCTGGTCTGAACCAGACACTGGTGACGCTGACCCATAGGAAAGGGAGAGAACACTGGTCATCCATTTGCCGACAGTACGGTACAGCAATCAAAGAACGACAACCGCGAAGTAACGTCCAGTCTCTGAGGCAAAAGACCAGAGAAAGTGAAGTCATCCCCACCCCCTTCCTTTGAAATCCCCAAACGAATCATTGAACTTTTCTCTGCATATTTACAATGGTTTTGTACATCGTCTTCTCCTTCGTGGAGCCCAGTAGCGCTGTTTGAAAACATACACTACACTACACTACACTTCACTAAACTACACTACACAACACAACACAACACAACACTACACACACACACTACACTCACTACACTACACACACAACAACACACACACTACAACAACACTACAACACACACACAACAACACACACACTACACTACACTACACAAACAACTACATACACAACCTACACACACACACACCACTACACTCACACCACACCCACACACACTACCCAACACTACACTACACTACACCACACAAAAACACACACACACTACACTACACTACACTAACATACACTACACTATCAACTACACTACACTACACTACACTACACTACGCTACACAACACACACTACACTACACTACACTACACTACACTACACTACACAACACTAACACAACTACATACACTACACTACACTACACACACACACACTACACTACACAACCACACTACACTACACACACAACACTACCACACTACACTAACACACCAACACACACACACCCACACCACACCTACACTACACTACACCCAACACTACACTACACAAACTACACTACACCACACCAAACCACACTCACACACCACACCCACCCACCCACACCACACTACACCACAACACCACACTACACTACACACAACACCACAACACTACACTACACACACCACCATACACTACACTACACACACCACACCACACCAACACCACACCACACCACACCACACTACACCACACCACACCACACCACACCACACCACACCACACTACACTACACTACACTACACTTCACCCACTGCCCTTTTTCTATCACAGCGTTGGAATGTAGTGCAGCGGTCAACTTTACGTGACCTAGAAAACTGACTATGGGGTGAACAAGAGTTACTGGGTAACCTACCCGTTCCATGACGGTGATTTATACCGATGTACGTTATACAGTGGAGGAGATGTAGGTATCCCGTGACCGGGTTTGCAGTCTGTGAGAGACATGAGTAGAATCCATGTAGGTGTCAGCTCTGAAAGCAAGGATAGTGGACTGCTTTCCTCGGCAGTAGATGTGTCAGGCAGTTTGGGCTGTGTGACTTAGGATCATTTGTCTTTAGTTTGTTTGTTGCTGTGTGCCAATGTCGTTTGGATTTCATGAAGGCAATGGAATAATTATTTGGTGTGTGCGTGTGTCCATTTTCATAATAATATGCATTTGATTGTGTTTTGGAATAAAGTTTTGTGGGTGGTTTTTTTGTTGTTGCCGTATTCAAAGATTTGGTATGTTTCACTGATTCATTATATATGTATATATGTATATATATATTCACGGACTTATTGGAATATGTCTATGTGCGTATAATATTATGAACGTGATTGATGGGGTGTGTGCATGCGTGCGTGTGTGCGAGCGTGCGTGTGTATGCATGTATCTGTTTGCGTGCGTTGCGCGCATGCGTGTGTGTATGTGTGTGTGTTCTGTGCGTGCGTGTGTGTGTGTGTGTGTGTGTGTGTGTGTGTGTTGTGTGCGTGCGTGTGCGTGCGGTGTGGTAGTGTGCTGTGTGTGGTGTGTGTGTGTGTGTGTGTGTGTAGACATTGCCAGGTTGCCAGGCTCGCTCAGATAGATGCAGGTGATGGGCAGAAGGGAGGAGACTGCAGTGTTCAGGCCTCTGACTGTTTGACGTGGCTGAAGCTAGATGCATGCCATCCCATGTCCCGTCATGTCGTGTCAGTGTATGTGCCATGTCATTCATGTCATGACGTGTCGTGTCAGTGTCTGTGCCATGATTGTCATGTCAGTGTCTGTGTCTGTGCCATGTCATTCATGTCATGTCGTGTCTGTGTCATGTCATGTCAGTGCCTGTGCCATGTCATGTCAGTGTCTGTGTCATGTTAGGGTCACGTCATGTCGTGTCTGTGCCATGTCATTCATGTCTTGTCAGTGTCTGTGCCATGTCATGTCATGTCATGTCATGTCAGTGCCTGTGCCATGTCATGTCATGCCAAGTCAGTGTCTGTCTTGCTGTTCTCTTCTCTTCACGCCAGACTCCCCCTAGTGTGTCAGGTCAGGTAGCTCTGCTGCTGTGTGCAGCATTCCCTCAATGCCTCTTTTCCAAACTTCGGCGGAACACACATACACAATTTGCCACACACACACACAAAAACCACCCATAGTTTTATCTCAGGAAAGCCAATTTCTGTTCCACGGAAACATTCCCTCGTTCGTTATCTTTATAATAGTTATCAGGAAACGAGCAGAAAATGGAGACATTAATAATAATTATCATCTCATCTCATCTGCTCCCTCCGGGGGTCGTAGGGCCCTGCAGTGACGACCGTTGCTCCAGTTGGCTCCATTGGCATGACTAATGTCCACGTAGAGTATCAAGACAGCACGGCCTGGATTGTGTAGGACTGTGTCTGGCCCGGTACAATAATGATAATAATAATAATAATAATAATAATAATGAATATGATAATAATCATAATCATAATCATAATCATAAATTGAACTTCTATAGCGCTATATCTTGCAAAGACAAATCAAAGCGCATGCATTCAACCTAATCTTACGCAATGACATTATAGAAACCTGACTGAGCTTCTTTTCAAAGAATGCTATTAATCATCACGGCTTAATGACGTGGTTAGTGTGTCCAGTTTTTATGTCCATGATCATTGTGTCCGTGTACGTACGTGTTGACCGTTTGCCTAAGGACCGATCATAATGCTTTGACCACGCACTGGTTTGGGGGTATCCCATTCTGTCGGTGATAATGTAACGCTCTCTCGTGTACAGAAGTGATATTCAGTAACATGTATCTGAAACTTGTGAGTGTATGGGTAGATTTGATTTTACGTTTAGACATTACGTTTGGAGGTATTTAAAACGTTGGCATATCACCGTGTGCGTGTGTGTGTGTGTGTGTGGTGTGTGTGTGGTGTGTGTGGACAATGATTTGGTTCATTAGAAATATATCTGAAGACATTAAAAGCTGGCATATCACCTGTGTGTGTGTGCGTGTTGTGTGTGTGTGTGTACAAAACTGTGGTTTATTGACACAGCATCATCAGCGTGGCTGTACCACCCTGTTAGACGATGTAGAAAAGTAGTGTCACTTGTGTAGCACATGACATGACATGACACGACATGCAGGTGAGTGTTGTTTCTCACACCTGTGCAAAAGAAACGTTTGCCAGAACTTGGTTTAAGAGTCCTCTGTGGTGCGGGGTCACTGCCAATGTCCAGCCTGTTTTCTGCAACTTCAACACTAGTGATGTGTAGGGGAGGGTAGACACTATTGCGTTGTATTGTATGGTGTTGTATTGTATTGTGTTGTGTTGTATTGTATTGTGTTGTGTTGTGTGTTGTATTGTGTTGTATTGTGTTGTATTGTTTGTATTGTATTGTATTGTGTTGTATTGTGTTGTGTTGTATTGTGTTGTGTTGTATTGTGTTGTATTGTTGTGTGTTGTATTGGTGTGTGTTGTATTGGTGTGTGTTGTACTGTGTCGTATTGTAATATATTGCCGCTACATTAGAGCCAAACCCGGTTATCTCCAGTGCGCCCACTGAAGGAGATTACCTGGTTTGACTGTAATGCAGCGTTGTCTTGTTTTATTGTATTGCATTGTATTGTATTGTATTGCATTGCACTGAATTGTATTGTATTGCATTGTATTGTCTTGTATTGTATTTTATGCCACTTTAAGTCACGGCTGATTTATCTGCCTGGAATTCAGGCTGCTCTCCCGGGGAGAGCGCGTCGCCTTAAGAACAGCGCCACCTTTTTTTTTCTTTTTCCTGTCTGCAACTTGTATGTTTTCCTATCAGCGGGGCTTTTTTCTACAGAATTTTGCCAGGGACAACTCTCTTGTTGCCGTGGGTTCTTTTACATGCGCTAGATATGTGTAACACCTGACCTCGGTTTATCGTCTCATCCGAAAGACTAGCACTTAGACCACCACTCATGGTCTAGTGGATGGGAGAAAAGTTTCTGGCCCAAGAGGGGATCAAACCACGCACGCTTCGAACCCCGACTTTTTCGCTTTCTAGGTAGGTGCGTTACCTCTAGACCACCGATCCGCATGTGCACAGCTTCTTTTTGTTAGGCTAGTTTGAGTTTTAAGGTGTGTGTGTGTGTGGTGGTTGGGGGGAGTTTGTCTTTAGTAGCTATTGGTTAACTAGGGGCAGTTGTGGTACCCAATTATTCTCATGGCGATTTTCTGACAGAATCACTACACTATTACTCAGAAAATGTGTCCTAAACAGAAGTTTACACCTGCAGTCTTGCATCTCTACAGTATTGTTGATGTAACACTTCGTTCTTAGTCCCTTGATGATATTTTGTTTGGTTTTGGATCTAAAAGAATTCGTGAGTTTGTCCACTCTCTAGATTCCTGAATCATGTCAATGACGTGTGAATGTTTAGTCTGTCTAATATGACCGTTTGTTTTGTTAGTTCTGTAATATTGAAGAAAAAAAAATTCATGATTGTCATGTAATGATAATTGTAATGTTTATTAAAATGAACCGTCACTTATCAGAAAGTCGTGATGTATGTGTAAAATTTTTTTTAAAAAGCAATGTACTATTTCAAAGTTGAAGAAGCTGTTGGAAGTGAATGCAACAACAGATGTATATACATATACTATTACCGCAGAGCATGGTGTATAATTGATGTGCGTGTTTGTCCTTGGGGGGTGGGAGTGGGGGTGAGGAGGTCATCACTCTGGCCGCAAGAGTCAGTGGGTGACCAGAGAAGCGTTGTGATGTCCAGTTATTCTGCCTGTGCCTCCTCCACCTAGATGGAACTATAAAAAAAAGAATAATAACACAATGTCACATTTTAAAAAAATTTTCATTTCATTTTATTGTTCTTTGTGCTGATTGTAGACTGGTTGCTTGCCAAGAAAGCAGTTATGGTAGTTCGGTGTGTTTGTTTTTTTGTGTTTTTTTTCCCTGAAATGGGTGTGGCCAAATTGTGTGTGTGGTGTGTGTGTGTGTGTGTGGAAAGAGAAGGGGGAATGGGGGAGAGAGGGGGAGGGAGAGAGAGACAGAGACAGGGATACAGAGAGACAGAGAGGGGGGGGGGGACGGAGGAAGAGAGAGAGAGAGAGAGAGAGAGAGAGAGTGTTTGGTCAAACCTCTGGAAGCCGTGTAGTCCTGGAGATAAGAGTACTCTCCGTTTGGCCTCTCCCCTTTTTGAATGAATCAATGAATGAAAGATCTTTGAAATGCAAGGATAACGATTGTAAGCTGAGCTAAGCCAAGCCTCACCATCTCTCTTTGTACATATCAATGGATCAGAATAAACCGGTAAAACACGGAGGGAGAAAAAAAAAAGAAAGGGAGGGAGGGGGGATGGCACAATGCTAAATAGACCCCGCCCCCTCCAGCCCCCTACCCACTCAGGTAATCTTTTTTTTATAACTCATAGAGCGTAGAGTTATCAGTGTATTTTTAAACACACACACAAACACACACACACACACACATTATCCTCGAAATAAACACACACACACACACACACACACACACACACAATAGGAGAAGCTAAGGGGAGAGTACTTCTTATCCCTGGGACCAAACGATATCAGGCAACTTGACCAAACGGTGTGTGAATGAAGGATGAAAGGAAGGGGGGGGGGGGGGGGGGGGGGAGAATAATGTGAGTGACAAAGACCTTACCTATTGCTGTCTTCTGTTCCTCCAGAATCATATCAATGTGAAGACAATAATTAATCATGTTTAAAACTATCAAGATTCTAAACTCCAAAAAGTGGAACAAATTATTTAACATATTATTGCCTTAAAATTATGGAACTTTTAACAGTTTATCTTTTTTCTTAAAAATTGGACGATTGTTTGAGATAAATGCTACATTTTATGACACGTTTTGGCACTTTTGTTTTGTTGGACTTTTTGCTTTGTTTTGTTTGTTGTTTCTGCAAAGAAAACGTGTTTTGTCTTTAAGGGAAAGTGGTGAGTTAGGTCTGGCTGTAAACTGAGTTGTAAGTGGGGGAAGGGGGGGGGGGCTTTTTACCCCCAACATTGATGCTGATAACTTTTCTGATCATTATTAAAATAAGCCAAACTGTATCTACCAATCAATCAACCAATCACTCAATCAATCAAATTCTTTTATTTCGAAGATAACCAGTCAATCAAAGTCTTTTATTTCGAGGAGAATGAATAAGCATTCATGTGTTTTTTTACATCCAGTCCCCGCAGTGAATATTATCATTATTATTATTATTAGAATAATATTAGAGCGCCATTCGTGAAATTTGTGTGCCACTCAAAAAATTTTAAAACTTAGGAAATCCCTGATGGGGACCTGTTGTCCAGAACAGTTGGGGTGAAACGAGGTTCTGATGGGGAAGGCGCTTCGTCCCCAGAGAGTTAAAAGCACAATACATCTTCTCCTCCATTGAACGTTCAGACAGCAACTATTCTCGTTTGTCATCTGAGAGAAAATGCCTTGTGCTGTTGTTAAGCGCCTGACAATCAGGCCCAACGCATCCGACTTCGGCGTGGGAGAGATTTGTAAACTTTTAATAATTTCTGGGGGGAAAGGGCAGGAGAATGGACCCAGAAAGAAGGCGGAATAGAAAATAGAGAAAAAGGGAGAAAAGGAACAAGGAAGAAACAAAGAGAGGGATAGAAAAGGGGGAATTCCAAGCACAGAATTTCCAGAATTGGGGATGCTGTTTATACTGACAGGCCCCCGGCATTCTTATGGGGGAATGATCAATATAACTGAGAAGTATATTCCACATAGAATGTTTTCTTTTTTCACACACACTCACACTCACACACACGCATGCACGCACGCACACACACACATACCTACACACACGCACACACACACACACACACTATTCCCACTGTAACACATATCCCTTAGGTTTTTGTGTGTCTTCATAGTTATGTAAGCTTTGATTATTGTTTCAGTGATGTCTCCATGTGTGTTATGTTCCTTGTAGATTAATTTTAGCCAAAAAGTGAATATAAAAAAGTTGACAGATTGCTGTTCGACCATGTGTGCAGTGTTTATCTACTGGGAGCCAACACAATCATGATGATTAATTTTATTATGTTCTGTCTGCAAACTTGACAATCGTAGAAAATGGACTGCGCCCTGTTGCTGAGTTAAATCAAGTCGGTTCTTATAGGATGCTGTATTGTAGTCATCTTGCAACCTTAAGACTTTCAATATGTCAGCTGGAAAATATTTGTACCTTTGTCTCTGTGTGCGCGAGTGTGTGTGTGTGTGTGTGTGTGTGTTTGATTTAGTCTCTCTACTCAAATTGATAGACGGAAAAGCGTGTGTGTGTGTATGTGCGTGCGTGCTTGTGTGCGTGTGTGTGTGTGTGAATTGCATGTGTATCTGTGTATGCATGAACAGATAGCACTAGGACAAAGGCAGGCTGTTGGTGTTGTTGTGGTCAGGGAGTGGCGCGTCACTGTACATAGTATATATCTGGGTGGTGGTTGTTTTATTTTTAATGACTGGAGTGTGTCCACACGCCTGTGGCCGGCCACGCCCTGCTTTAACACTGACCGCCCTGCTTCACACCTGTATAGTCCGTCTGTCCCTGACCCCCGTCCAGCCCACTGTCGTGTCCCTACATATCCAACAGTCTTTATCGTGATAACAGCCAAAAGTGGACCAGCACTATAATCCCCATAGCCAGAAGTGGTGAGGGTGTCAGCAATGACTTTGGTCATGAAGTGGATGGCTTGATAGTGAGTCTTACCACCAGTGACATTTGCTTTTTGATACGTTCCTCAGATAGAGCTGTGAGGCTCAACCAGTGGTGACAATTCTACCCAGTGTAGGCGGGCGTAATCCGTCTTCCTGTGTGCGAGAACACGAACATCAGATAGAGGAAGACGAATGCAAGCCATGGAAGTTATTTCTTATTGCAAGATGTTGAACTTGAGATAACACTCAGCAGATCACCAATGAACAAGTGCACTACTTTATCAGACAGTACGTTGGTCTATAGCATCTGCTGACACCAGGGTTTTTTTCAAATGGGGGGGGGGGGGGGGGGGGAGATCTATGTTGGCATAGCCAGGTTACAAAATCCAATGGCCTTTGCTTAAATCTATTTCCCCAGGGAACTGTCAGTGGGTGGAAATAGAGAAGTACGCAGACAGACACAGACACAACTAATGGATTGACAATTGCACAATCCATGGACTGCTTAGCCATTTATACCCAGGGCAGGTTTTAGCACACACCACACAATGGAGGAATTGGGTCGATCAGCAGTTCTTCAGTGTGATGCCTCTGTGATTCCCCTAAAGAAATAAAGGGAAAACGAAACTAGAATGCAATTGGAATAGGGGGAAAGATTTTTCCCTAGACTTGAAGGTCATGACTGTTAACACAGTTCGTTACAATGATCAATGGGTGGATAATGCCTGACAGACACACACGGCATACACCCTGACAGACAGACACACACGGCATACGCCCTGACGCTCCCTTGTCTCTAGGGATGCACGTGGGCCGGTGCTGAAAGACAGGAAATGGACTGAAGGAGAAAAAGACTGAAAACGATCTTCTGCTTCTTTGTTGCCGAATGCTCAGACAGCAACTGTTGTTATCTGTCACATGAGCGAACATACTTGCGCCGCTGCCGTTAACTGCCTGACAAGTCAGACCTCTGCATCTGACTTTGGCGTGGGAGATAACCGGTATCTTATAAATCTTTTGGAGGAAAAAGGCAGGAAAAAGAAGAAAAAAAACATAAATTAACAAGAAGGTGACAGGAAGAAACGAACAAGGTAGAAACAAAGAGAAGGATAGAAAAGAGGGAATTCCGCATGCAGATTTTTCGAAAGGTGGGAATGCTATTTATACTGACAGGCCCCTTGGGGGCATGCTCACGGCCAGGCAAGCGGGACTGAAAACGATCAGGAGATTTGCAATAAATCATCATCATCACATGTTGATGTCCTAAATTGTTGCAAGACTAAGCCTTTCAGAATGTGGTTGAAACCCCCAGATTTGGGCCAGCAGAAACCGTCTTCTAAGTTCTTAACAAGACAACTTGGATTAGATCAGATTTTGGCAGAGAAATTGGAATGGCAAGTCAAAAAGTCAGAAATGGACAGGAGCTGGGAGAAAGTTCAGACTAAATGCTGAAACAAAATTGGAGTGAAACTATAGAACAGATTTTGAATACAGAAACACTGATTTTCAAAGAATACACGCATGCATCGCTCTTTCACAATGTCATTCAGTCAATGGGATCTTGACTGTCAGGTAATGGTGAATTTTTTTTTGCTTGTTTTTTAAAATAATTATTACTATTACAAAAATTCAGGACTTGAGATGAATGTGAGTGCTGCAAAGCCCAGAGAAGGCCTGTCAAGGTTTGAAACATTTCCTGCACAATTTTCACAATTTTGTTGTGGGAAAGGACACAATGGTTGTGTTTGTCTCTGTAACTGTAGTGGACCAATAACTGGTGCAGGCGATTGTGCTGACTGAGCTACATAGCAATGATGTCAGATAGCAAGGGATGCACAGTACCTTTACAGAGAGGCGGGATTTGTCAGTGCTCAGCAGAGCACTTGCTGTCTCCAGCTAAGCTTAAGCAGCGTTGAGCATGATTGCTTCATGAAGAGATGACGGTTTGTGTGCCATGGCTTCAGTACAGTCCCCCAGTTCACTCAACTGTAAATGGGTACCTGCCCTCTTTCAGGTCAGGGAAGGGTAAAGCAGTGAGGCAGAGGAGATGGGCGCCACCTCCTCAATATGCTGGCCCCTGGAGAAGTGAGGTCTCTGACGCCTCGCCACCCCCACCCCCCTCCACCCACCCCAATGACATAGGTAATGAGACACCTTTTGTTACATAATGGCATTCCAGAATGGCTATGTTTGTTGAAAACGTTTCCAGAAGTTAAATACAAGTGAATGCGAATCCAAGAACTTCTGGTATTTGTATAAGAAAAATGTAGAGGTACATAAAATTGTAGTTGACGGCGGTACTTCTGGCTATGTTCTGCATTCTACTGAATTGACAGAAATGTCGCAGAAATAAATGTGTGTGTGTGTGTGTGTGTGTGTGTGATTTGTGCAGACAAACTGTCTCTTGTATATAAAGCAAAATGTGACACAGTTAAGGACCATCACCCTATAGGTATACTGGGGCATCTTTCAGTGTAAATAGTATCCTGAATTTCTGTGAACGAGTATGCGTTCTTTCATCCTGTTTTTGCTTTTCATGTGTTTTCCTCCTGGGGTCTATTTTCTTGTTGGTTTTTTTCCATTCTCATTGTTTCAGTTTATCTGAATTTGTTAGTACACTCGTGTACAGACGGATCCAGTCATTGCATTCTTGTCTTGTAATGACGGATCCAGTCATTGCATTCTAGTCTTGTATGGAAGGATCCTGTCATTACATTCTTGTCTTGTATGGACGGATTCAGTCATTGCATTCTAGTGTTGTATGGAAGGATCCTGTCATTGCATTCTAGTCTTGTATGGAAGGATCCTGTCATTACATTCTTGTCTTGTATGGACGGATTCAGTCATTGCATTCTAGTGTTGTATGGAAGGATCCTGTCATTGCATTTTAGTCTTGTACAGAGGGATCCTGTCATTACATTCTTGTCTTGTATGGATGGATCCAGTCATTACATTCTTGTCTTGTATGGAGGGATCCAGTCATTAGGACCATTGGCCATGACCTGATTTATGCCTTAGATGATGCTGTGAACTGCCTTTGTTGGTCCATGTATGCATTTTTTGTTGTTGTACCTATTTATTTTAGTGTTTGTTCACTTGAACACTTTGGAAATTATATTCATTACTTACGAGTGCGTTGAAGTTCTGTAAGATGACTGCTTTACCATGGCATGGCATGGCATGGCAGAGGAGGACTAGGCGTGCACTGTGTTTCGTTATCATGCCGTGTGCTCTACGCTGTGTCCCAACGTGTGTCCCCCAGTCTCCAGACTGATTGTATTTATTCATTTATTTATTTATTCATTTATTCTTTCATTTTAAGGATAATGGAATAATCATTCATGTGCTTTTTTTTTTATCTATCCCCCGTGTGTATGCAGTCTTGTAAATTTTGTCATCCATTCCCACCGGCACACAATAGCCTACTCTTTCGAAGAGCGGAACGGGTTTTAACGTGTGCGCAAGATGTTCTGATGATGCTGTGTGTCCCCCAGTCTCCAAACTGATGATGCTGTACTTGGTAAAGCTGGCCACTTTGATTCTTCGTTGCTGGCTGAGGGATTTGTGATGCTTATAATGATGTTGACAGTATATCAGTAGTCCTCATGTGGCTATGGAGGTTGGGATGGCTGTGGATGGTATTGATACACAGGACCCAACAGGGCACCACTGCACATCTTGAACTACTGGGCGATACAACGGTCATGTGAAATACTTTGTGTGTGTTGTGTGTGAGTGAGTTTGTTCTGCAGACACACAGTGACCCGTGTGCGTACCTGACAGTATGAAGTGATACCTTCGTCCTTTGTTTTTGTTGTGTTTTTTTTTAATTTGATTTATATTCTTCTTCATTTCGTTCATAAAAGATTGATTATAGATGTCAAGAAATGGTTTTTATTATGTGTATCTGTCAGTTCTGCATATAAAAAATGGAAATGCGCTAGACTGTTCAGTGTCGCAAGAGACTGTTTAGTGTCAAGGCTGTTCAGTGTCACAACGGACTGTTCAGTGTCACAACGGACTGTTTAGTGTCACAACAGACTGGTCAGTATCACAAGAGACTGTTCAGTGTCGCAAGAGACTGTTCAGTGTCGCAAGAGACTGTTCAGTGTCGCAAGAGACTGTTCAGTGTCACAACAGACTGTTCAGTGTCACAAGAGACTGTTCAGTGTCACAAGAGACTGTTCAGTGTCACAACAGACTGTTCAGTGTCACAAAGGCTATTCAGTGTCCAACGACTTTGTGTCTCCTTTCAGATTGTCCTAAGTTAATTCCTAATTCACAATACATATGTTTGCCCACAAAAATGCAGTCATTTCTTCGGATTACAGATTACCAAGATGCTTTCATTTCATTACATATACTTATGGTTCGTAATCAAACTTGCATATCCACTTGGTCTTTTCGTTTTTTTTGGTGTTCTCTAGCGAAACACTTAGGCTCATCTACAATTGAGGTGTTAAGGGCCAGACATGCTTGCCTTACTAACTCGTTTTGGAAAAATCATGATGACTGGGTGTGTGTACTGGTGTTGTTGCTGCTGTTTGTCGTTGTTGTTGTGATTATATTTACGTCCTAGCAGAGATTTCCGCTGTAGGGACTGTGAGAAGGAGGCGTACTGTTTAAAGAAAGCAGAGAGATTCACCTGGGGAAGTAGCGGAAAGATTGAGAGTCTGTGGGGTGGGCTGCTTAGGACCTGTCTTCAGCGTGGCTTAGGCTTCTATAGAGGGCAGGGGTGGCAGGGGTGATGAGGATCAGGTGGAACTGCTGGTAACAGAGTAAAGCGTGGCCAGTCCAAGGCAGAGAAAAGGCGTGTGCATTGTCCAGTGGTGTTGTCACTGCATGTCATGATGCTGCATGCTGAACATTGTTTCATCCTTTCACAGGGGAGAGATACAACTGCCTGGAGTGTGGTTTTTTGCTTGCTTGGTAAGTCGCTGGGATACTTTATTGGTTTTTGAACTGAATGGGTGAGTCTAATGTTTGATTTCAAAGTGGTGTCTTCTTAACCCGCTCGGTACGGGCCAGTTGAAGGAAAACTATGAGTGGAGGGTGTTGCCTTATGCATGTTTCTTCCTTCCCGGTGTCACACACCCTGCCGGGGAAGGAGTGAGTTAAACTAGGTGTCTTTGACCTTCCCAGCGTTTGTGGGGCGACAACTGCAGTCACTGCTTTGTGCCGGATAAAGTGTTTGTCCTTTGCCTGAAAAGTACACATCAATTTTTGTTGTAAATGGGGGTCGTTAGAAAGAATGAATTTCAAGTGTACATCGAGTTTATTCTTTTAAAAATGCTATTTACAACAATTTCTGTAGGGTTTTGGTCCATGTTTTAAACGGATTAAGCAGTCATCAACAGTTAATTCTGTTCATTTTCCCATGTTGTTGGTTGGGCTTTGTTGTTGTTGATGTGTGTACCCCAGCTTAACACTCTGGGGGTCACCCAGAATGTGCACTCTGACTCACTCATCCCACCTGGGGATCACTGTAGATTGAAATTTGCACACTGAATGAGAAGTTTTGCGTGTATGATTGTTTTTGAGTACCTCGCCATATAGGCAGCCATACTTCGACTAAAATGGATTTTTTTCTCCTTTAAAGGAGATTGTAGGTTGCTATGCTAAGAGCTTGTCATGGCTGAAGGCAATCTCAACACAACATTTTACAACATAACAACATTTTAGTGTAGGCCTTGGCAATTAGCTGACATCAATCAATAACTGACACACACAGCTTTGGGCCGGGGCCAGTGTCGGTTTTGAGTGGATAAGGAGGGAATCTATCGGTTACAGAATGATCATTTTTTCTTCGTATTTTATTATTGTCTGATACGTGTATTGATTCGTTAATGTTAATTTCTAAGGAGACAAAGGTATAAGAAAGCTGAAGAATGGTTCCAATTTTTTTTAAAAAGCATGTGGGTTATATTATATGTTTGTTTTCTGTTTAAGGTTTTGTTAGTTAGTTTTGTTTTGTGTGCGTGTGTGTGAGGGGAGGGGGGGTCTGTTTTTGTAAAATCTGTAGGCCCTTCACCTGGGCAAAAAATGTGCAGTCATTTTTTTTTAGATGATAATCTTTGTTCATACTGTTCTGATTGTTCATTTTCAATGAATGAATTCTGTCACATTAAATATCATTTTCATACTTGTTGTTGATGCCTGCTTTGTTATATGCAGTTGAGTAAAGTATGTATTGCGAAACAGGAGTTCTGTGACCATCTCTTCTGTTGTCTTATGAATATTCATATCAGTCCACGCTGGTCAGTTCAACTCGAACATATATTTGCACACATTAATGATTTCATTTTTTGGTGTTATCGTAATGTCTACGTTGTAATCTGAGTTACTACAATAGAGAAATGAATGGACTGTACGTTCAGCGTGTTAAAATAACCTTAATATAGGCTGTCGATTTGTATCACAAGTCTTGGTCAGTTGTTTTTTTATCTTCATTTTCTTCGTCGTCGTCGAACGCTCAGACAGCAACTATTGTTGTCTGTCATATGAGCGAATATGCGTTGCGCTGCCGTTAAGCGCCTGACAATTCAGGCCCAGTGCAGCATCCAATTTCGGCGTGCTTTTCTTGATTAAGTTGAAGAGACCTTTATTGGTCACAGACAATGGGTATTATTACTGTTTCTCTGGGGAATTAACCGATTCTTTAGTGGGGTTATCTTTTCCAATGGTGCGAAGTGAGTGGAATGTACGTACCAACACCCTGTAAATGACAGAAGATTTTTGTTCAGGCAGTGTCCAGATTGACCCTTTATGTTTTCTTCTCTGCGATATTTCCATGTTGTCCGTAACCGTATTAGCTCCACAAACAGTCTGTCTGTGTATAAATATTACTCATCATCATCATCATCATCATCAGTCCCGTGACCTTGGCGGTCGTGGAGGAGACACGAAAGACGATGCCGTGGTAAGCCTCCTCCATCCATCTCGGTCCTCGGCTCTGCGTATTACTAGTTCGTGTTTTTAATCGTCACAAAAACAAATGTGCTGTGACAGAGGACAGTGAACTATTAAACTGGTTACGATTAAGGCTTAAGAAGCGAAGAGGAGATAATCATCTTTGTTTATCTGGACAGACCTGGTGGCAGATGGCAGTCTCGGAAGACTCTGGAGTTGCGCGCTAGGTGTTATTCATTCTGGTGCAGCGTCGGGTGTGGCTGGCCAGTCCCACACGGCAATGACAGACAGTGCCTATGGCAGAGGAAGGCACAGATGAAGTCTGACAATGCTGGTCTGTCTGTCTGCCTGGGCTGCAGCCTTTCTTCTCGTTCTTTTTTGCCTCGAGCTGCTGAGCAGCAAGTGTCTCTTCCAACTTGGAGAGACCTTTCTGCTTGTTTGCTTTTGATAATCAAATTGTATTAAACTTGGTAGTTGAAATGTGTGAATTGAGATATTGAAAAGCAGTAGAAAGAGTATACTGAGTTGAATTTACTCTTGTTTATCAGTACCTGGCTTCTTGGGAATTCCTCTGTCTGTCTCTCTGTCTCTCTGTCTCTCTGTCTCTCTGTCTCTCTGTCTCTCTGTCTCTCTCTCTCTCTCTCTCCTCTCTCTCTCTCTCTCTCTGTGTCCCTTTTTGTCTCTCTCTGTGTCTCTCTCTCTGTGTCTCTCTCTGTCTTTCTCTGTATCTCTCTCTGTCTCTCTCTCTGTCTCTCTGTCTCTGTCTCTGTGTCTCTCCCTGTCTCTGTCTCTCTGTCTCTGTCTCTCTCTGTCTCTCTCTCTCTGTCTGTCTCTCTCTCCTTTCTGACAATCTGTGCACAGTGTTGTCTTGTTATTATTAGTATTACATCTGTTTCAATACTCTCGCACATCCCCACAGTATTAATAGTCTGTTAACGACTATGATAATCCTGTTGTGAATCTGTGTGGGCATTCTCAATACATCTGGGATCAATACACTCGTTATGTCATCCTCAAAATCAAAATGTCAATGCAATATTCCTTGAATTATGCTTTGATATATGTATTATGAAAAAGCAGCCATGCTCCAGGCTAAAGTGCATTGAATCACTCTATACTGGCCCTGTTCAGGGGGACGGGATAGCTCAGTGATCAGAGCACTCGCTTTCCCCCAGCTAAGGTTAAGCAGCAACCAGCGTGGTTACCACTTGGATGGGTGACCGTTTGCGCGCCTTGGCATCAGTACAGTTCCCCCAGTTGACCCAGTTGTCAATGGATACCTGTCCTCTTTAGGGTCAGGGAAGGTAAAGCAGCGAGGGAGAGGAGATGGGCGCCGCCCTCAATATGCTGGCCTCTTGAAAAGTCAGGTCTCTGACGCCTGCCCCCCCCCCCCCCCCCCCCCCCCCTACGACCTTATAGGTTATGGGACACCTTTACTTGTTTTTAACCTATTTATAAACTTATCTCATCATGTGATACTAGCCATTCCGTCTAAACAAAACAAACAAACCCGATCACTCATTCTTCTTCTTCTTCTGCCTAAGCCAATCCACATGGCCAGTTCAGTTTATTTCTAAATCCAAAAATAACCGGAAGTCAGAATGCGGCTACCTTAATGGTGGGTAAAAACAGTCGCATACGCAAAATCTCACCATTGGTGAACCTCGGAGCTCTAACCGAGGAACAAAAATAAACCCAGCAAAAAAACAACAAAAGATAAATCCAGTAATAGCCAACCCCTATCTGCTCGTTCGTACCATTCTGTTTTAAACTCAGCGGAAGGGTGGAAGGTTTAGGCCCCAAAATGAGAGGACTTTGAAATGAGAACACTTTAGTCAATGACACGTTTTTCCTTTGCGCCTTTCCAAAAAAAAAAGTTACAAACGCTTAAAGCACATACAAAGACGTACACATCACCTTGGCGAGATAGATCATAGAATGAATCGAGAATCAATCAAGAATGGAAAACTGTATTGCCATGAAGTCAGAACAAGACTTATTTGACACGTATTTTGTATATTTTTCTGATAGTTGATTATCTTTTCAATTATTGTGATGTATTGTGTTGTGTTGCATTGTATTGTATTGTATTACATTGCATTGTATTGTATTGTATTGTATTGTACCGCATTGTATTGTACTGTATGCATTGTATTGTCTTGTATTCTACACTACTCCCAACCACAACATATTTCTCCGCCTAATATTCGAGTTACCCTTCCTAAGGAGAGTGTGTTGCCACTACATATTTTTCTTAATCAAAATTCCTATCAGCCTGGGGTTGTTGTTTTTTTAAAAAACTTTTCTACGAGAGCAGAATTTTCTCTGCATGATTGTGCCAAGGACAACTCTTTTGTTGCTGTGGGTTCTTCTGCACGCGCTAAGTATGTGGGACTGCGGTTTCAATGTCTCATCCAAAAGAGTAGTAGTCAAGGTCTAGTGAGTAGTGAGTGGAAGGCAAAATACGGGTTCGAACGGGGGATTGAACCGACAATCTCTGGCTTTCTGGGCAGGCACGTTACCTCTAGACCACTGAGGCACATCGCCCGACAGTGTGTGCTACAGTTTGCCGTGAACTGCACGGGCAAAGATTCAGTGTGATTTATCAGCCAGACTTACACGATGTCCGGTCATTGAATTCTAGCCTCACACTCTGTTTTTCCTTCGTGCATGATCATCGTTGGTGTTATATATATATATATATATATATATATATATATATATATATATATATATATATATATATATATATATATATATATATATATCATCTGCTCCCGTAACCCCCTCCAGGGTCGTAGGGGCATTGCAGTGACGAACGTTGCACCAGTTGGCTCCATTTGTGGCAGTTGTGGGCAAGTGCCTGGGTTGTGGAGAAGCTCTTCCCTGTCCATTCAGTGATGTTGTCTGCCCATTTCTTCGTCAGCCTGCCTCGCCTTCCCTTCCCTTGCACTGTTCCTTGCAGTATGGTCTTGGAGTGCCCATCTGATCTTGTCACATGCCCATACCATCTGAGCTTCCTTTTCTTAATTGTGATCAGCAGGTCTTCGTAGTGCTTTTGTCTTTAATCTTGAATCTTTACTTATTAGGTGATGGTTTGGCCACGGGCATTTAAAGACCATTTGCCAGCCTTGGCTTCAGTACAGTCCCCCAGTTCACCCAGCTGTAAATGGGTACCTGTCTCTTTAGGGTCAGGGAAGGTAAAGCAGCGAGGGAGAGGAGATGGGCACTTCCTTCAATATGCTGACCACTAGAGAAACTGAAGTCTATGACGCCTCGCTCCCCTACGACCACATAGGTTATGGGACACCTTTACCTGTACTTAACATATTATCAGTTTGAAGACTGAAGATCAACCACACTTGACTCGTTGCGTTTTCAGATTCTCTGTGTGTGTGCGTGCGTGCGTGCGTGCGTGCGTGCGTGCGGTGTGTGTGTGTGTGGTGTGTGTTGTGTGTGTGTGGTGGTAGTGGTGATGGTGTGATGTGTAAACCTGCACCAAGACATAGTTATGTTGGCTTTGTGTTTGTTGTGGGTATGTAGCTTAAGACTACTGGCTCTTGGAACTAACTGGATGTGACACCATTTGGTTTTTTCCCCTATGACGATAAAATTCAGCTCTGCTCTTCTTCTGTCTTCTCTCGTTTCTTCTCTCTTCTCTCTATCTCTCTCCATCTCTTCTTGTCTCTCTCTCTCTCTCCTTCTTCTCCATCTCTCTCTCTCTCTCACTCATGCCTGCCCTATGGTGGTTCTTCTTTCTTTTTTTTCTTTTAAATCGAGATAAAGGATATGCACTTATGTTTTTTTTTTACATCCATCCCCGTTTTGGGTGAGTGCTGCTGTTGTGGCGCGCGTTTTTTGTTGTGTGTATTGCATGTGTGTGTGGTGTGCGATAGTGTGTTGTGTGTGTTGTTTTGTGTGTGTGTGTGGTGGGGTGTGGTGTGTGTGATTGCTCACACCTAACCTTTTTTTTTTTTTTGAAATAACAAACCGTGTTCTGAAGCTGTCAGTGGCAGAATCACACCCGTTGCAGATAACTAATTTGCTGTAATAATAATAATAATAATGATTTTATTATGGTCACACCCCCAGCGTAGCAGTCTGTGTATTGTGTATTATAATTATATCATAGCACTAGCACGAGTGGATAATTAAACTGTATCGATCATGGAACAAAAGTGAACAAGTCGTATTACAGAGAACTGCCTATAGCCTACCCGTGTGTGTGTGTGTGTGTGTGTGTGTGTGTGTGTGTGTGTGTGTGTGTGTGTGTGTGTGTGTGTGTGTGTGTGTGTGTCTCTGTGTGTGTCTCTGTGTGTGTCTGTGTGTGTGTCTGTGTTTGTCTGTGTGTGTGTTTGTGTCTGTGTGTGTGTGTGTTTGTGTGTGTCTGTCTGTCTATGTGTGTATGTCTGTGTGTCTGTGTGTATGTATTTGTGTGTCCGTGTGTGTCTGTGTGTCCGTGTGTGTCTGTGTGCGTCCGTGTGTGTGTGTGTGTGTCCGTGTGTGTCTGTGCGTCCGTGTGTGTCTGTGTGTTTGTGTGTGTGTGTCTGTCTGTGTGTCTATGTGTGTATGTCTGTGTGTGTTTGTGTGTGTGTGTCTGTCTGTGTGTGTGTCTGTGTCTGTCGTGTGTGTCTGTGTGTCTGTCTGTGTGTCTGTCTGTGTGTCTGTATGTGTGTTGTTGGGGGGTGTGGTGGTGGTTGTTCTGCTTCAGTCTGCCTTCTTTAGAGACGTTGCTGTGGTGGTGGTGG
>CM054158.1:10989785-11014785 GCA_028751875.1 Rapana venosa
TGTAGCCACGCCCTGGCCAACCGCAAGGGTCAACCCAGGACGGGGGGGGGAGGGGGGGGGGGGGGGGGGGGCGGCACCGCGTTGTGGGATAAACCACATCAACCCCACACACAATGGGATAAAACGAAAACCAGAATCCTTGAAACACCCTTGCTGTTAGTGACCAACTGTACAATTCTTTCACTCATACAAGAAGGGCAAATGCCCCACAGACAATATCAACACAGTGTTTTCAAAATATGTACAAACAACATGTCAATACGCTATCTTGGCACTGTGCTGACATCATAATAATTACTATCCGTCAAAGCTTCTGTCTGTCTTGGCCAGAAGTGATGATAAAATGTAGCTGTCATAGTCACTGATTGTCTAGCCTTAACTTCTTTAAAAGTCATTTCTATTCTGTTCAATTCAATTCAATTCAAACACTTTATTGTCTTAGAGACAAAGAAATTCATGCGAGTTACAAGCCATACATAAAAACAGTAAACATGATAAGCATAATATAACGGGAAAAAATAACATCAGCACGTACCCATCACAATATAAAACGCACCCACAAATCAGCACAAATACCTCCGCCAGTCATATAAACTCACCCAAGTAAAATCACAAACACTCATTTCGATTTCGTTTTGCGTCTCTGTCACAAGTTGTGATATTAGACATGTCCAGGGTGTGTGACCTTTGTGTGTGTGTGTGTGTGTGTGTGTGTGTGTGTGTGTGTGTGTGTGTGTGTGTGTGTGTGTGTGTGTGTGCGCGCGCGCGCGAGCGCATGCATTTGGACTTGTTGGAACTATTAATTGTTACTGGTTGTATGACTGTGTAAGAATGAGTTGAGTGCAAGCGCTTTGATTTGTCTCTGCAAGATATAGCGCTATATAAATTCCATTTATTATTATTATCATTATTATTATTATTATTATAATTATATGCGCACCAGTATGCCCTCACATCCAAACACTCACACATAGCACACACACACACTCGGATAACAAAATTTACAAAACTGCATACCCACGGGGACTAGATGTAAAAAAACACACGAATGCTTATTCCATTATCTAAGAAAGAAAGAAATTAGAATAAAGAAACACACACAAACACACAAACTCAAACACGACACAAATACACACACACACACCTCACACACAAACACACACACACACACCACACACACCACACACACACCACACAACACACACACACACACAAACCACACAAACACACACAAACACACACACACCACACAAACACACACACACGCGCACGCGCGCGCGCGCGCGCAAACTGTCTGTCAATTCTACCCTGGCGCTTTACTAACTTCAAATAACTGTCAAAACAAACACAACTTCGAACTGGGCCAGGTGTGATGATAAACTAGAACCGTTCAAGGGGGATATTTTCCCCTGGAGTTAACATCAGCGCAGACTCCACTCTCCCCAAAAGTCCTTCGGATGAGACTATAAACCGAGGCCCCGTGTGCGAACGCACGCTGAACATCTTGCGCATACGTTAAAATCCTGTTCCGCTTTTCGGAAGAGTAGGCCATTGTGTGCCGGTGGGAACAGATGATAATTTACAAAACCGCATGCACACAGGGACTGGGTGTAGAAAAGCACTTAAGTGCTTATTCCATTAACATCGATATAAAAGAAAAATAATTTTTAAAAAAAAGGTCATTGACTGTCTATCCTTAACTTCCTGAACAGTCATTAGCAGAATGGCCTGAGTCGTTAGTTTTTCAGACAGTGTGTCGTGGGCAAGTTAGACATGGCGGAGCTTGTCTATCAGTAGCATAAAGCATGCTGGGTATGTTTGTATCCTTCACAACACTGGCTTTAAATGGCCTGCTCTTCTACGAAAAAATGGGTCTGGGTGTTAGTCTTTCGGATGAAGCAATAAACCGAGGTCGTGTGTGCAGCACGCATTTAGCGTGTGTTAAATAATATTAATAATGATAATGATAATAATAATAATAATAATAATAATAATAATAATAATAATAATAATAATAATAATAATGTATGGAATTTATATAGCGCTGAATCTTGTAAAGCAACAAATCAAAGCGCTCAGATTTCATTTCATACCACTTTAAGTCACGGCAGATTTCTCTCCGTGAAATTCGGGCTGCTCTCCCCGGGGAGAGCGCGTCACCACAAGAGCAGCGCCACCCATTTTTTTTTCTTTTTCCTGTCTGCAACTGTATTTGTTTCCCTATCAGAGTGGCTTTTTTCTAAGAATTTTGCCAGGGACAACTCTCTTGTTGCCGTGGGTTCTTTTACGTGCGCTAAATAATTACGTGTAACACACGGGACCTCGGTTTATCGTCTCATCCGAAAGACTAGCGCCCAGACCACCACTCATGGTCTAATGGATGGGGGAAAAGTTTCGGATCCAAACTGGGTACGAACCGCCGCACACTTCAGACCCGGACTTTTCGCTTTCTAGACAGGCGCGTTACCTCTAGACCACCGATGGCAATAAAAGAGCTGTCCCTGGCGCAAAATTTCTATAGAAAAAAGCCACTCTGATTGAAGACAGGAAAAATAGTAATGGGTGGCGCTGCTTTTGTGGGCGACGCACTCTCTCCATGGAGAGCAACCCGAATTTCATGTAGAGGAATCTGTTGCGACTTGAAGTGATACACACGCACACATAGACGCGTGCTGCTCGCGCGCGCACACACACACATACATACACACAAACGCACGTACGCACGTACGCAGGCACACACACACACACACACACACACACACAGAGGCGTGACGTCACCGGCAGTACCCACAGGTATGTTTTCGAGGGAAAGGTGCACACTTTTTTTTTTCTAAAAGGGCTGTTATACATGAACTCAATATTTTTATCTAACCAGTGATCACCTTTTGGTATGATATAAACCTGATCCAATTTCATAGGATTGAACATATGCCTTGCTTACACACACAAGGGAGATTATCGTGAGAAGTGTAGAGGGCGCGTCGAATATCCATGTCGTCTCTGATTGGTCAAATGATCACGACAGTGCACTGTGACACACAGCTCATGCAGAGCAAGGCGACACACGCAGACAGAAGCCCGCCATATTTCAGTTTGTGAATTTGGCCTACACGGCGTAAAGGTAAGTGAGCACAAATCTTAATTTGCTAAAGTGAAGCAGTTTTTAGATAATTGTAGGTTCTAGTCTACTACATAGAACTTTCTGTCCTGTCCCCAAGCTGGTATCTTCATGCATACGCTATGTTTGTCATTTCAAGTCAAGTCAGTAAGGTTTCATTGAAACCTGACAGTAGGTCCTGCTTTTTACCTGGTTCAAAATCCGAATATTCCGCGAAATTTGCCTGCCACTTGACTGCCGTTTATCTGGTGGACTGACTGTTGTTATTTCAATGTATTTTACATTGTTATTTCAACTAGTAAAATGAGTATTTGGAAAGTTCAAGTTAGGAGGCATGTCAAATAAAAGAAGTGAACCTGACCGGTCTTGAGTTTGAGAACAGGTCATCAGTGCTTGAGATGACATCTTGGAACAGTTCAGGATTTGAGCTTATTTTTGTGCATTTATTTTGGTTGATTTTTGTGTGCTTAAAAATTGGTTTATTCTCGTGCTAGAATAGAACTCCAGTTGATTTTGGTACATCAGAACTTGGTCTCATTGTTCTGTTGAGTTTATTCTTTGTGGTTGTGGCGCCCTCACGTGACACTCGATCCGCTCTCCACTCACGTGACCTGGCAGGCAAATTTCGCGGATTCGGTAGTCCACATATAGGGAGTTTCGAGGCACCTAGGCGTACGTGCGTGCGTGAGCGCGCGCGTTCATGTGTGTATGTGTATGCGCAACTGTGCATGCGCGCGCGCACACTCATCGGTCATTTTAATTCAGTCTGCAAGCAGAAGTATACTGCTTCGGAGTGGAATCGTTTTTCACATAGAGCATGGTCTCCATGACTAGACCAGTGCACATGTGCCCTCGGTATACATGCCCTTTGTGTGTTACTGTATTAATTCATATCTCAAAGACCTGTTCATGTTAGTGTGCTTGCGTTTTGTTAACATTGTCATCCGTTCCAACTGGTACGAAATGGTCCTTCCCAAAAGGCGAACGGATTTTGTAACGTGCGCGCAAGATGTTATGCGCGGGGCTTTGGTTTATAGTCTCATTCAAAAAACTTTTGGGGGGAGTGGGGTTAGTACAGAAGTTAACTCCAGGGTACAGTTCTCGAAAACGGGTGCCTCTGGGCCGTCAGATTGCCAGCACAACGTTGTAACCACTAGACTGCCCCCTACCAGTGATAATGATGACAGTGTGGTATTTTCATAGCTCCTTTTTTAGTGATAACAAAGGGTGATATGCTGGACGCTGCTATCACTGTGTAGATACAGCGTTTGAATTCTACTCAGCGGGTCGGTCCCTTGAAGTCGTGAGTTTGAATCTTGGTATTGTTTGATGAATTATCAGAGGCGTTCCTTTGATACCCCCCCCCCCAAACCCTCTCCCCATCCCCAGGAGTTGCCAGTGGTTCCGAATCCATGCATGTCCACCGCAGGAGACTGTTGACAGAGGTTCTGTGTGTTAATGCATGCATACAGTCATCAGGCAGTGGCCAGTAGCTGTGAACCTTCTGGTCACAGAACACCACCAGGTGAAGACAGTGCATGAATACAGGGGGACAGTGCTACTGCTGCACTGCTGCTGATCCATTGTTGGTTGGTGTAGAAGAAGCCACCTATGCCTGGTGGTATGGATAGTATAGACATGCCCAGCATGCACATTCGTACATGGAGAGGGATGGACTCCATAGATTCAGTTTGCCCAAGACATGCAGCCGTGCAGCGCCCCAGCAACATCTGAAGTCAGTTGGAATGACATTCTTTATGAATGAAATGCAGGCGATTAAAACATAGGTTAAAACCCAACTGATCATGGAAACTATTTGCAGAGAAGGGGTATGTTTTCCCGATTTTCTTTTTTTTTTGGGGGGGGGGGAGGTAACTTGTGTTTGTGTGACGCACCTCTATTATGTCTTAGATTTTGGCCAACAATCTTGGAACTTCCTATCGAGACACTGGAGATGCAGTGCCTTCAGTACTGGGGTACAGCAGTGCCAGTAGTCTGCTGATGTGATAGCATGATCGCTGTGGTAGGGTCTTGTAATGGGTTGAAGAAACACAAACGTATGTTCGTTGGTCTTCAATTTTGGAATGGGGTTATTCTACTGTTCTAGTGCTTGCAGTCTTCAGGAAGATTGTTTTCTGAGGCTTCAGGATTGAGCTGAATAGCTTGTAGTGTGTTCAGCAACAAAAGAGCGGAGTGTTGATTTTATGATTGGGAATGCAATCACTTCATAATCGAAAAAACAGAAGTCCGTAATCGAAAAAAGCAGAAGTCCTTGGCTTGGTTCTACAGTACTCGAACATTCCAGAGGAAATAAGCCGATAAGTTTAGTGACTGATTGGGGAACGTTGCTGTTGGAGGTAAAATTGAAAATATGAATTACAGCTGCACAAATGCAGTCCAGCAATTGCCGCCTTGCCCAGGTCACAGACCTCTCTTCAAAAAGTACCACCAGCAAACATACCTGCAAGAAGTTGGAAAGGAAAGGGATTCATGTTACCCCTCAGGTTTTCTGCTGTTCTGGTCAACGTCTGTTGTAGTTAGTAGCGGTTATATTGACGTCACAAGGGAGATTTCAGATTTAATTATTGTGATCAAAGTTTGCTTCTTCAGTTCTGTTTCATGACTCGCTGTAGGATGACCTGTCAGTTGCCTGCCAACAATGGCTGGACACCACATGTGTGATTGCTTCTGCACCTAGTGCTGCAAAAAACTAACAAATGAAATTAGCTTGAAAGAAGGTTTTCACGGATGATTTAATGAACTAAACTCACTGGACCAAAGAAAACCCCTGTAAGTAAATTTATGGTGATTTTCCTTCTTTTAAACAGAATTCCGCATTGGCAATTTTCGGATTTAAAAAAAAGAGGCATATTAGATCCACGACCTTGACTCCTTTTTGAAAATGACCAAAATGACATCCTGTGACAAATACCTTGAAAACCCTTGAAAGTCGAGGCTTGTCTATCAAAAGTACTATTAGGATGGTAATAAAATAATCATATTTTCTTGTGTGGAAAAATAAAGGTTCAAACACGTGTGTGTGCGTGGACGAAACAAACAAGGACTAGCAGACGACAGTCTCCAAGGAGGTTAACATTTGGCTCATGCGCAGAAAGTCTCCCAAAGTCGTCTTTAGATTCTTAAGTTGGGTGGATTTTGTCATTCATTCAGAGTTCAACACGACAGCAAGGTCAAAACTATGCATCGAATCCTGTAATAGACAAAAGCGGAGCTCGGAGGCTATATTTAAGAAGTAGCAACAAACTAAACGAGTGTTTTCGCTTTACATGTGATAAAATACAGTGGGGGGTGGAGGGGGGGGGGGGCAAGAGTTCGAAGCTGAAGCAAACTTCCAAGAGCAGACGTGAACAGTTTGAACTCAAGTTGCTACAAAGCAGACACAAGGTAACGGATTTCGAGGCAGGTGGTGCCTAACGCTTCAGCCATAATGAAATGAGGAAGGGGAGGTAGGTAGTGAAGGCGGTGATGTACACTGGAGGTAAATTGAGAACATAGAGGAAATGGATGCATGACAAAATTGTGCGCGCGCGCGTGTGTGTGTGTGTGAGCATGTGCGTATATGGTTGTTTTTTGTGTGTGGTTGTGTGTGGTTTTGTTTTGTTTGTTTGGTTGTTTGTGGGGGTTTTTTGGGGGGCGGAGGGGAATCGTAGTTGATTTTGTAGGAGAGGTACTGAAAGGGAATCTGGTAATTGGAAGGAAGGGGTAGGTTATGAGTGGCTAGATTACTGAAAGAAGAATTAACAGGCTAGCAAATACTAGTGGGATTTTTTGCATATGGTTGTTTTGGGCTAACTCCTTAGTTAATCTACTAGATTCTTTTGTCCATTGGGAGAGAAGGGTAGGATGTGTATGACTAAGTAAGTGGGTATAGAAAAAAGGATATCATTTAAAATAGGTTTTTCTCACGTGTTTTATTTGGGGGTAAATAATCATTTTCGTTCATCATTTCAACTTGGGTTCTTTAAGAAACACAGTTTCTCAAAAATACAGTGGGCCAGAATTCGCTGGTTTTAGAACTTGAAAATTCTAAAATAAACAATAGGAATAAGCATCTATAATACTTTTGGGCTTGTTCCTTTACTTAAATTTTATTTGGAAAACCCACAGCCTATTTTTTAAAAAAACCAAGGTAGGCTGCCGGAAACCCCTGAGCTGAATCCAGAACTGGATAATTGTCATAAAAAGTCCAGTCAGTGAAGCAACAGAAAACGACCATGGCATGTTTGGTGGGACGGGTGATTTGTGATTCAAAGAAAACTTCAAAATCATGGTGTCAAAAGCTAGCTACCATTGTGTCCACGTGCCATTGTGTCCACATGCATGCATGCAGACAGGCAGACAAGCCAGCTGACGGACAGCCCTTTCCCAGTTACTAACGTTAATTGCTAACACTAACCTTGACACTAACCTTTATTTCTTAACCTGGCCCCACATGTGGACACAAAAGGCAGGGGGATATCGTGGTACAAGACGTGACACAAAACCACAGTATGTGATAAAAACGAACAAACATTTGTTTCTTGCGTTTGTAGTAGATGTGGAGGAGTGTGGGGATGTTTTTTAAGGGTAAAGGATGTTAGAAGAGGTGGTATGAATAGTTGTATGTGGGAAGAAGCATACGAGAAGTTATGGGTAAAATTTGTCGTGTGAGCGCAGGAGTAGGCAAACATGTGTTTTTTTGTAAGAGAAGGTGGAATGTTTTAGCAAAGTACTTATCTAAATATAAAAAGGTGGGGTTAAGTGGGAAATGCAGTTACCAAGATGTGTGTGTGTGTGCACGTGCGCGCGTGCTTGAGAGATGGCATGCATACCGACATATATGCATGGATGCATAAAAGGACGGAAGAGTTTGTATACGTATTCCTTCATTCTTAATGTTTGCATTTTGTTTAGATCAGATGAACTTTTGGCTGAAAAAAATGGACGCATAAGTAAACGCAAAAAAACAAAATAATCCAAAGGAAAAAGTAGAAGTGCAAGGTAAAGGAACCCTAATGAAAAGACACAACAAAAACAAACAAAACTGGATGGAAATAGAAGAAAATGCAAAGAAGACAGAAGTATTAATGACGAGAAAGAAAGTGTTAGAAACACAAGAACTAGAAAAAGCACACAAAAAATTGGAAAGCCAAAAAACGGAAAGCGCAAAATAAATGGTAAATAAAACAAAAAAGACCACAACAACAAGAAATTAGAGAGGTGGAAAGAACAGAATAAAAGGAGGGAAAACTGAACAGGGGGGAAAAGGAATGCGAAGAAAGAAAGGAATGCAGAAGAAACGGACTTAAACCTACAATACATGAATCTAAGCTTGGGGGAAAAGTGGGATTTGAAAGGAACAAAATTAAAGGAAAGGGGGGGGGGGGGGGGGGGGTTAAAGTAAAACAAAATGGCAAAAATAAAAATTTACAAAACTAAGATGAATGCAAATTAAAACTAAAGAATAAACCAAACTCAAGCTAAAGAAGAAAACAAACTAAAAAAAGAAATAAAACGAACGAAATAAAACTAAACTGCAACCTGAATAAAACAAACCTAAAACTTAAAGCCAAATCAAACCAAAAGAAAATTAAATTGGGGTAAAAACGGACTAAACACAAAACCAGGAAACCTCTTCCACCACCACCCCCTTCACCCTTCCAAAAGAAAGTCTTCTCGCCCCGCCCCCCGCCCCCCCCCCCCCCCCCCCCCCCCCCCCCCCGGCAAGAAAAACCCAACCCACCACCTAAACACAAACAAAATCCCGTACACCAAAACCTCTATAGAAATAATTCGGTTGCAAGAGACCAAAGGGGAGCAATCCTGGCGACTGGTCCTGGAAAGAACATGACCATTGAAGGCACTGATAATACTGGCCAGGTGGACACTCTCATTCCTAAGACGGCGAAGATGACCACGACTTCAAATCTGGTTGGATGGTCTGTAGGTCAGGAGGTAACGGGTCATCAGTCTGATCCTAGTCCTGTGAAGGCTGACCCACATGGTGGACACACTGGGGGAGAGGGGGGGGTACAGGGGTAGGAGTGAAGGTGGCTCAGGCCTTGTGTGCACGGCTCACTCAGTTTTCCTAGAGGACTAGTGACTGCTACTCCCTCGTAACTCTTCCAGCGTTTTGCAATGTCTTGATTTTTCTTTTCAGTCACTTATTCTGCAGAATTCCTTACATAATAGTAATTATACAGTAAATGGAAGGTCGATTGCCCTGAATCTTGTAAAGCAAACAAGTCGACATGTTACATTCAATTCATTCACACACATATGACAATTCACAGACAAGATCAACAGATTTTAAATTCTCGCTCTCTGGCGAAGCGATGGAGATGGAGGAGGCTGATTGAAAGTAGGGACAGATGTGAGGTGTAACGAGGGAGGAGGATCCAAGGAAGGAAAATGTCTTGAGGCTGGATTTGAAAATGCCGGAGGTCATTCCAGATAGATTGACTGGAAATAGCTAAAGAACGACGGCGGACAGTGGATTGTTTGAATCTGGGCGTTTGTAAGCACGATGTGTTTACAGCAGAACAGAGGATTAAGTCAGGGTTACAGTTTGTAAGCAGGATGTATTGACAGCAGAGCAGAGGATTAAGTCAGGGTGACAGTTTGTAAGCAGGATGTATTTACAGCAGAGCAGAGGATTAAGTCAGGGTGACGGTTTGTAAGCAGGATGTATTGACAGCAGAGCAGGGGGGTTAATTCAGTCAGGGTGACAGTGGTCATGCTGATCACACAGCGGTTCTACTGAAGCTGTCTTCTCCAGCACTGGTGCATGCAGCAGCAAACTTCACGTCCAGCATCAAAACCAGGCGACTTCACTGCCGTTGTCAAGACCTCAACTGTGAGTGTATTATAATTATAGAAATATGCTACTGCAGTCAGCTGACTTTAAAACATGATTCATAGCTCTCTCTCTCTCTCTCTCTCTCTCTCTCTCTCTCTCCTCTCTCTCTCTCTCTCTCTCTCCATTCTCTCTCATTCTCTCTCTCTCTCTCTGTTGTGCCTTTGGTAATTTTTCATGTTGAAGTTTTTTTGGTTGGGATATTTTTTGGGTTTTTGTTGTATTCTTTGGCAAAGGGCTGGATGTAAACAAAATTGCTTCTTATTCTATTACCCTCTCTAAAAAATAAGTTTCAAAAGTCTGCCTGTCCATCTCTTTCTCTCTCCCTCTTCCCCCCTCCCTCCCCCTCGCTCCTCCCTCGTCCCCTCTGTGTGTGTGTGATTTAAATGCATATCTTTCAGTTTACTCAAGACTGTAAGTTGCAAAGCTCATTGTTACAAGGATACTATATGAATAAATGATTATAATATAATTATATGTTAACTTTCAGCTCTTGTCTGAAAATCTTCTGTCAGATGTCGGGATAACTTAACATTTTATATGTAGAGTGTGTTTTGGCTGTCATCGACTTGACAGCAGTCAGAGTAAAATAGTGATATGTTAAAAGAAATACCACTTTGCAATTTCTTAAACACGATAGGCCTACAGTCCATTACCGCGTTTTCGAGGTTTCATATTGGGAAACATACTGATTTGCTCGGGCTTATTGTCTATACCAAAGATTTGCAAATTTGATTTCAGAGTGTTGAAATCACATCGCAGCATTTACGCGATTTTCTTTTTTCCCATTCCTCACCTCGAGCCCCAAGGTTCACCATTGAGGTAGCCACATTCCGACTGAGGAGATGGTATCTAAATACAACACCAGTTGCATGCGCTTTTTCAATTGTATCATCCATTCTTATTGCAATGCTATGGCCTACTCTTCTGACAGGCGAAACGGGTATTTAACATGTGCGCAAGATATTATGCGTGGGTTCGCACCTGGGAGCCTCGGTTTATAGTTTCATGCAAAGGCCTTAAGCGGAGTGGGGTTGGCACTCTGTTAACTCCAGGGAGAAATCCCCTTGAACGTGTGCCTCTGTGGCGGCTCAATCCTGGGCCATCAGATCACGAATGCAACGTTCTAACCACGAGGCTATCTCGATTCCTGATTAGTTGACACTTTTCATGTGCTCTTGTCATCAGTTTTGTTGCTTACCGCTTATACCGCACTGAAAGTGCCGGCAAATTTGCTCTCCCCCCCTTTGTTTCTAGCTTTATTGTTTATTGTTTTATTGTATTCTTTTATATCGAGGATAATGGAATAAGCACTTCTGTGCTTTTTTACATCCAGTCCCCGTGTGTATGCGGTTTTGTAAATTTTGTCATCTGTTCCCACCTGCACACAATGGCCTACTCTTACGAAAAGCGGAACAGGATTTAACGTGTGCGCAAGATGGTCTGCGTGCGTTCGCACACGGGGCCTCGGTTTATAGTCTCATCCGAAGGACCTTTTGGGGAGAGTGGAGTCGACACTGATGTTAACTCCAGGGGAAAATATCCCCTTGAACGGGAATCGAACCCGGGTCGTCAGATTGCGAGCGCAATGTTCTAACCACTAGGCTATCCCGTAAAGATTTATGTTTGGTTACCAGATTATGATCCCGGAGAACTATCCCGAAAGCTGGGCCACAAGAACCCCGACTAGCTGTTGTAAAGAGGAGGAAGCTGGCTTGGTTTGATCACGTCACAACTCTTCTGCCAAGACCATCCTGCAGGGGACACTGGAGGGAGGAAGAACACTAGTGATATCAAACACCGCCATACGTCACTGAGCTACTCAACACCAGTGATGACATCAAACACCGCCATATGTCACTGAGCTACTCATCAACAACACCAGTGATGACATCAAACGCCGCTATATGTCACTGAGCTACTCATCACCAGTGATGACATCAAACACCGCCATATGTCACTGAGCTACTCATCAACACCAGTGATGACATCAAACACCGCCATATGTCACTGAGCTACTCAACACCAGTGACATCAAACACCGCCATATGTCACTGAGCTACTCATCACCAGTGATGACATCAAACACTGCCATATGTCACTGAGCTTCTCAACACCAGTGATGACATCAAACACCGCCATATGTCAATGGACTACTCAACAACGGTGATGACATCAAACACCGCCATATGTCAATGGACTACTCAACAGCAGTGATATCGCCATATGTCACTGAAGCTACTCATCACCAGTGATGACATCAAACACCGCCATATGTCACTGAGCTACTCAACACCAGTGATGACATCAAACACCGCCATATGTCACTAAACTACTCATCATCAACACCAGTGATGACATCAAACACCGCCATATGTCACAGAGCTACTCAACACCACTGATGACATCAAACGCCGCCATATGTCACTGAGCTACTCATCATCAACACCACTGATATTAAGCACCGCCATATGTCACTGAGCTACTCATCAATAGACACCAGTGATGTCATCAAACACCGCCATATGTCACTGAGCTACTCATCAATAGACACCAGTGATGACATCAAACACCACCACATGTCACTGAGCTACCCATCAACCCAGACACCAGTGAGGACATGCCTGCCTGCATGAAGTGACCAGGTAAGAAAATCCCATCAGCTGTCACTTTGATCTTCTTCTCTCCCTTAGTTCATTTAAAGAGACGTTTACAGCGCCATGTGTGTATCAGTCACTGGCATCAGTTGGTACTTCTGACCCTCACTGCCAGCCAAACAGACCCAGAAGAAAAACAATGATTATTGGTAAAACTTTAGAATTACACTGTTAAAAACTTGCGTAGATGGGGAATTTGTCTCGGCGTTCATTACCAAACTTGTCAAGGAAGAGTGATTGCAGTCTTTATTAATAAATGCTGAAGATGAAAAATCGTCACACGTTTAAAAATCAATTTTATAACTTATCTACTTCAGAGTTAATGATATTCCTTTTTATGTTCCTCTCCTAGACCTCCGAAGTTTACCGCGGTGAGAGTTTTAACTATGCAGCCGTTTATGCCCACCATTGTTAGCTGCATACTGAGTTAAGGGACATCATTTAATTTAGCTAAAAAATCTGATATGATATCCATGTAACATGAGCCAATGGATAAAAGCAGATGACAGCAAAGTCTGTAAAGAATACTTGTAATTTTATGTAGTGTGTTAGATTAATAAAGCTGCACTTGATTGTGTTATATATCACTTCAGTCACAATCACCTCGAAGGGGTGTCTATAGTGGTTCAAAACCAGAACTTCAGGTCACAAGCAAAACGCTCTAACCACTGGGACAACCTGCCCATCCCCTCACTCCCCCATCCCCTCACAGCATTAATGAAATGAAATGATGGAGGTGGTCTTGAGTCATGGCACTGTTGTTACATTTTCCTTCAGGTGACGAGGGTGTCGTTATGACGTGGTCCCGGGATGGATGGCAGTGCACCTTTACCCTGTGTTCATTTTGTCACCAGGACCTTGGAACCAACAGGACGATGCAGGGCAGTAACAGGACAACAGTGCTCAGCAGCAACAGGACATCAACAGTGCACAGCAGCAACAGGACAACGACAGTGCACAGCAGCAACAGGACAACAACAGTGCACAGCAGCAACAGGACGACAGTGCACAGCAGCAACAGGACATCAACAGTGCACAGCAGCAACAGGACACACAGTGCACACAGCAACAGAACAAAAAGTGCAAAGCACGGGACACAAAGGCACACAGCAACAAAAACGACAGGCCAGCAGCAACAGGAAACAACAGGCACAGCAGCAACAGAAAAACGTGCACAGCAGCAACAGGACAAAAAAGTGACGAAACAAACAAAACGACAGGCACAGGAAAACAACAGGGACGACGACGTGCACAGCAGCAACAGGACACGAATGCACAGCAGCAACAGGCAACACAGTGCACAGCAGCAACGAAACAACGTGCACCAGCAACAGCCCAAACAGTGCCAGAAACAGCACAGGACAACAACAGGAAAACAAAGGCAAACAACAGAACACAACATGCACCAGAAACAGGACGCAGTGCACGCAGAACAGAACATCAACAGTGCAAGCACCCCAACAAACATAAAACGTCCTTGAGCAACAGGACACAGGCACAGCAGCAACGGGACAACGACAGTGCACAGCACAACAGGACAACGACAGGACACACAACAGGATACATTACACAGCAACAACAGGATAATTTACAAAACAGCAACAACAGGATGACTTTACACGCAACAACGGATGACATTACACACCCCAACGAATAACACTACACAGCAGAAACAGAATAACACTCACACAGCAACAGAATGACATTGCTTACACAACATGCTTACCGCACAACGGGATAACAAGCACAGCAGCACAAGAACACCAAAAAAACCAGCAACAGGACAATCGTCGTAAAAAACTGTGAAAATAACTTCGTGCAGCAAGCCCATGACCTTAAGCACCGATCTCAAGGACTTCTAAACGGATTAAAACAGGGAAAACATAAAGACCCAAAACACTAGAGCCTGACATAGACCGAATCTTCACATCACCCTTTTAGGTTTTAAGCAGAAGATGGAGAAAAAAGCTTATGCAGTAGATCCCCAGGATAAAAAGAACAAATGGGGAACTTATCGTGAATGGGGAACACCTGCATCGGGTGTGGTTTATGTCTGCACCTCCCCATGAAATGGAATAAAAAAAACTTGCGAAAAGGGGTACAACAGGGAATTTGGGGTTTTCAAAAACTAAGGGGGGAGGAGGGGGGTTAAGGGGGTCTTTTTCCATCTAGAAAAGATATAAAGTGCCCAAATCAAAGCAAAAAAAAGTAAAGAATGGCCCTCCCCCTTAAAAAAAAAATAAAAAAAAAGAGAGAAAAATTTTTTAAAAATAAAGGGATGTGCTTATTAACCTGCTTGCGAAGAAGCTTTTTCCCACGCCATCTTTAAAAAAAAAAAACCCGAAATTTGGAAAGGGGGCCATTGTGTAAATTTGAGTATGAAAAATAATGGGGTGAAATGTGTTTTTTTTTGGAATAGATTTTTAAAAATTTAAAATCAAATAAAAAGATTAATTTGAGATGTTGAAGTGTTTGGGACACGTTCTCTTATTGAATTTGGCAAGAAATGGAGAAGGGGGTTGAGGGTATAGTTAAGAAGATAGCTGACCTTACCAGGGTTTCAATTTTGCCTTATTTAGTGTAATAGGATTTTTTTTAAAACTAAGTCCATTGTTCACAGTCAGAAATTTACTCTGGCGCCTGTTTATTTATTGTGATTTTCTTCTAAGACAGTTGTGCTAAAGAAGAAATTTTGCCTTCCACGACACTTTTGATTCTTTAATTGTATTTTAAATATTTTAACCCCCCCAAAAATAGTCGGTCAAAAGGGAAAGGTTAGATGTGTGCTTGTACACGTAATTTTTTTTTCTCCAAATCTCTATTCCAAATCTCATGCAATTTCCAGTAATTGTTATTGCATTGAAGAATGTAATTATATAAAACATGTTGACACTTTGCAATATGTTAACAAACGCAAAGAATGAGATATAATGACCAAGACGTACCGGGTTTATGTAGAATATAACCTCAATGAAAGGGAAAATTTACCCCAGATTTGGGATGATTTTTTTAAATGCTAGACTCTGGCAAATCTAGATGGTGCCCATTGGTAAACTTGGGGGAATTAATCTTTTACACGAAAGATACGATAAATAAATAAAACTTTATTTCTACAATCCATGAAAAATAAAGCAAAAGGACGTATACGCTTTCATGAGGTGTGTGAAGGGACACACAGGTTATGATGTGTGTGTGTTTGAAGACCTCGTAAGGAGTTGAGGGGGGGTACAGGCATTAAGTAAAATTTTAAAGGGGAAAGGGGTTTTTAGAAAAACCTTTGGGGAAGGGGATGGTTGGGAAATGTGCTTAGGGGGGGTGTAGAAGGAGGGTTGCACAAGAGTTTAAAAAGGAAAGGGGTGCTAGGGGAGGGAATAAGGTGTAAGGCATAGGTTGAGATTTTTTGGAAGAGGGGGCCCTTTTGACTGGGTGGGTAGGGGGGGGGGTACAGGTATTGTAGGGTAAGGGCAAAAAAAGTGGGTAATATGAGGGGGGGTTGTTGGGGACAAGGGGTAGTACTTTATAGGTTATTGAAGATTTTGTGGGTAGGTTTTTAAAAGGGGAAGGGGAGATAAAGGTTTCCCATGGAGGATTGGGAGGTGTTGGAAAGGATGTTTGGGGAGGGGGTGGTGGTGGTGGTTTACGGGTTTTGAAAGGAGAAAGGGGAAAGGGGGTGTTTGGGGGGGGGTTTTAATATGGGGGGGTGGTTTACAGGTATTTGTAGGGTAGGTAAGAGGAAGGGGTTTTGGGGGACAAGAGGGCAGTGTTTACAGGCGGGTGTAAAAAGGGGGGTGTTGCAAAAGGGGGAGATTGCTTGTTCATACGATGGGAAGAAAGAGGGTTGCTATAAAGGAAACTTAAAACACACGTTTCATTTGAAATACTTTTGGAAAAAAAATTGGGGTGCTTCCGTCCTTGAAAAATTTTTTTAAAAAGTTTGGATTTTATTTTAGCATGACGAAAATGCGAAACAGAAACTAAGAAACCCAAGAAATAATGTTTGGGGGGAAAATTGTAACGGGACTTCCAACTGTTAGTGCCATTGTGTCCACGTGTTTTTAAAACATAATACATACAACAAACACAGACAACACTACTTAACCCTACACTAAACCTTTAACCCTAACCTTAAACCGTTGAACTAAACCAAGTTTTACTTTGATGAAACACGAAAGCAAGGGGAACACAAGGGTTATGAACATAAGGGTAATATCTCTTTTCCCTCTGGGAAAAAGGGGTGGGGGCTATTTAGAAAAAAAAGGGGGGTTTGTTGGGTTGGGAGGGGGGGGGGGGATAGTGCAAGTTCTGATAGGGGGGGAAAGGGATGATAAAAGGGTGAAGGAAAGGGGGGTGCAGGGCAGTGGATTTTTTTTTAAAGAAGGTGTAAACACATTAAAAAAGGGGGTTGGGGGGGGGGGGGATTGTTACTGGAGGGGTAGAAAAAAAATGGGGAGGGGGGGGGTCGTTAAATGTATTAAGAGATAGGAAGACCCATTAAACTTTGGGATTGCAGGAGGAGGGGGGGTTTTACGGGTGTTTGAATGGGGGTAGACCATAAATTGGAATTGGGGAAAAAGGGCAGAGAGGGGGATTTTTAAAGGTTAAATGAGGGGGGGTAGAGCGCATTAACATTGGTAATTAGGGGAAGGGCAGGGGGGGATGTTTAAAGGTGTTAATAGATGGGGTAAGCCATTAACATTGTAATTGGGGATAGGGCAGGAGGGGGATAAATTAAAGGTGTTAAGAGGGGGGGTAAGCAAAATTAACTTTGGGTAATTGGGGGAAAGGGCAAGAGGGGGATGATTAAAGGTTAAATAAGAGGGGGTAAGCGCATTAACTTTGGTAGTGGGGGGGGGGAGGGCGGGGAGGGGGGGGGGGAGGGTTTTTAAAGAAGAATGGGAGAAGGGTTGGGGGGAAAATTGGGGACAAGGGGGGGGTAGAATTAGCGAGAGGGGGTTTAAAAGGTGTATAAAAATGGGGGGTGGGGAAGCGAAGCAGTTGACGTTTTCTTGAAAGGAGATAATAGAGGGGGGTATTTTGGAAAAACGTAATTAGGGGTTGGATCTGTGAAGATTTGGAAGTGAGGCAGTCGCCGTTTTCTTGAATTGAAAAATGGGGACTTTTTTGAAAAAAAAAATAGAGAGGGTATTTTAGAAAAAAAAAATAGAGGGGATTTTAGAAAAAACAATAAGGGGAGTATTTTAAAAAAACAATAGGGGGGAGTTTTTTTAGAAAAAAAAATGAGAGGATACTTTAGAAAAAGGGGGGTAGGATTTGGATCTAGGGGGGATGGTTAAAGGGGTAAAAAATGGGAGTGGGCATCAGCTTTGCTTCTGATAATGATAAAGGAAGAACTTTTTAGAAAACAATGGGTTAAGGGTTTAAAAAGGGAAATTAAGATGTAATTAGAGTAAGAGGAAAAGTGGGAAAAGGCAACAATCGTTTGGGTATACAGGATGGAGGCAAAAGCACAGTAGAGCAGTGACATCTGATTTTAAAGGGATACGGGAGGGAGAGGTTTTATAATTATAAAAAGAAAAATTTGATGATGGGGGGACTAAAGCGGTGGGAGGACAGGGGGTATAGTATAAAGTGGGAATTCTAGTGATCTCATCTTTCCCCAAAAGTCCAACTGCTTCTTTTGGGGGTGAATGTGGCAGGGTTGTTTGCACCCGGCAGGGGTGCACTGGTCTGTCATTGGGTAGTTTCAAAGTTTTCAGCACAGTAGTATTGGGGGTGTGAACCTGCACAAAATTTGCTTTTCTTTCAGACTGTATGCTGTTTTTCTTTGTAGAAAATACAGGGCTCTTGAATAGCAGTTTTTTTGGAAAAAAGTGTAACTAAAAAGTTTGTTTAAAGGTTGTTCACAACCAAGAAGGGGGGGAACGGGATAGCTGATAGATTTTTTTTTTTTGATATTTTTTCTTCAGTTTGGAAAAAAACGTACTCGGCACTGCACCCCGAAAACATATGTGCTGTGAAAGCGGGCAGGGTGTGACTAAAAACCCCATTTTTTTGGGGTGCGGAAAGGTGTTATGTTTTTTTTACGATTTTTTTTGCATTTTTTTGGGAAGCTGGGGTCCTCGGATCAAGTTTAAAGTGGCAAAAGAATAGGAAATATGTCTTTGAAGGTGTAAAAAGTTTTTTAATAAGATATTTATTTTTAATTTACTTTTTTGAATATTGTAAATGTTACTAGAAAATTCCGAAATCATCTTAACAAGAGGGTGAATTTTTATGGAAAATTGGAGTGTTTGTGCTTTCATTTTGATTATGGTTTAATTTGGAATTTGTATTATTGATTTGATTGTTTTGATTTGTTTTCAATTTTTTGGATGAGTTTTGAAAGAAAAAGAAATAGTTTTTGTTTTTTGGCGATTTGACCAGGGTATTTTGTTTGTTTGGGTTTTTTTTTTTTGGGGGGGGGGGTGGCCAAAAAATGTTGGTGCTATTAACATGGGGGTTCTAAAACAAAAGCCAATGAGGAATGTAAAGGCACCCTCTTCCCCCCCCCCCCTCCAAAAAGAGAAAAAAAACTAAGGCACAAGAACCCCCCCGCCCCTCCCCCAATGCCCTTAAGCACCAAAATATGGACCTGCATGAAAAGGGGCCCCAAAAAGGGGAAGAAAACCCGGGGGGGATTGGGGGGGTCGTTTTTTTTGTGTCAAGGATTTGGATTAGATTAGTCAAAAATTGTTATTGGTGGTTTTTTTAGGGCAAAATGATTTTCCAAGTTTTTGTTTAAAAGTTAAATTTTATTTTAAAAATATGGTCCTAAAAATGTTTTTTATATGATTTTTTTTGTTTATGGAAGGAGTTAGTTACATGGTTTCTTTCCTTTTTAAATTCAAAATTTTGCTGTCGGGGGTTTACATACATTCAAATATTAACCTGAAACTTGGGGGTTTTTTCAAGATGAAAAATGAGCAAAAGGAAAAAAAAACCTCGCTTTTTTTTAATTTTTTTAAAAGATTTTTTTGGAAGTTCAGATAAAATTTTTGATGGGATACTGTATCTTGAACTCATTTTCTTGACAGCAATTTTTTGTTGAAAAGTAACAAGGGGTTTAAATTATCTGGTGGATCACCCTCGTGGATTTTTTTGAAAGGAGGGGGGGGGGGTCCCTTTTTGTTTTTTATTTGTTCGGGGTTTTTTGTTATCTTTGTTTAACTTTTAGAAATTTCACATTAGCAGTTTGCATTTGAAAGGATATTTCCTATGAAAAGATAAACAGGAATTTTGTGAATTACTTTTTGGTTTTTTTCCCCCCCCCCCCCCCCCCCATCTTTTTTTTAAGCTGAACAAATGTGTGAATATTTAGCCCTGAAATGATGTTAGCTGTTGGTGGAATAAGATATTAGTTATGGACAGATTGAACGAGTGAATTTTTATTGATATGATGTACTCTCTTTTTTTTTCTTTGCTCTCAATCCAAAATTGAGCTTTTTGTATGCTAAAATCGTTTATTCTTGAAAGCATAATAATTTTGTCACTGAAAAATTACTGATACTGTTTCCTTGACATATTAAGACCATGTTTATGCTATCTCAAAATACTACGAAGAAAAGAAAGAACACACAACCAGCAATAGATTACAGAAGAAATCTTCATTACCATAGGAGAGGAAAAAAATCAGCAAAGCAGATGACCATATGAAAGAAAGAAAAACTTGAAAAGGAAATGTTTGAAGCCAAAGAAAAATGGCTACACAGTGTCCAAACTATGAAATCAAAACGAAAAGAAAACACAATGTCACAACAAAAGAAAGACAAACGAAAATACTAAAAGCAAGGGGATGCACCCCACCCATGATACACTGTTCGCTCATCACACCCTGTTTTCTATTGTGGGCAAAAATTTACTCTACCACAGCCTTTTTTTTTTTTAAAAAAAAAGATTTTCAAAAAAATATTACAAAAAACCCCCACAAAATAATGCAACAAACACCCCCCCCCCCCCCCAAAAAATAATAAAAGGGAGAAAAGATTGAAAAAAGGGGAAAAGGGGGTTGGAAGTGCCCAGACATCGTTTGAATGGGGAAAAAAATTAGTGAAAAAAATTTTATAAAAATCGGTGCATTTTTATCCTTTCCCTTCTTGCTTTTGTCCAGACTTTCCTGTATTTATTTGTCCATTTGTGCTTCTTTTTTTGCGAGCGTGGAGCCTCACTTCAAATTTTTTTCTAAAAGTCCCGTGTAGCAAATGTGAATTACTTGTGTTGAGCAGATCGCTTGATGGCGGTGTGGTACAGGCTGTGGTTTTTGTTTTTTTTCGCCCCTTTCCCTTTAAATAATTCATGATACCTGGTTATGCACAACTGAAAAAAGGATTTTTGAAAAGTTGGGCGCATTGTTTTCAAGCGGTTACAAAACACTTTTCTGTATTAATGTTTTTTTGCTTAAGGCGTTTAAAAACCCCCAACCCAGTTCCCGTTTTCTACAAGCGAATTCGTGATAAATTTTATACCACCCATTTAAAAGACCTAAACTAATGTGTTAAACTTGCCCAACTGAATGTGTGGGGGTATTGCATGTTTCTTTAGATGGATCAACACAGATGTTCTTCCAAGTGCCGTGTTGACAGCCCTTTACAAGGGTTTATAATGACACCTTAAAAATGGTTGAAATTAGGTGGTGAGCACACACCCCAGGGACTCGAACCCCCAAATGACTTTCGGGGCTGAGAAAAGTACAAACTTTGCTCAACTCCCGCTTCTTTCAAACGACAACTGATGTTTTCACAAAACTGACATCCGTGCTTTCTGGCTGCAAAAAATAACAGGTGGAAATAAAAAATGTTGTCACATCGGTTTTTGTTTTTTATTTTTAAAGATACTGAAAGAAAACCTCATTTTGGTCTGGGGACAAGATGGGGTGAAAATTCAAAAAAGAAAAAAAAGTCAGTGGGTCACACTGTTCCTGCTGGCAAGCTTGGGGAAAAACCTACCTCCCCTTCGCCCAAAAAAAAAGAGGCCCGGAGTTAGGGGTTGGGGACCGGGTCGCACAAATAAAACACAATTTGAAGAAAAATTTAGAATGGTGTAAAAATGCTGTAAAAACTTGACGAAATGCGTGAATAAATGCAAAAGAATGACTCGGAAAACTTTTGAAATCTTAAACCCAAATGAAAGTCAAAAGTCAAAATAAAAAAATTAGAAAACGTAACTAAATGCAAATGCATACTGTCAAAATAAATACAAATTTACCACGGTCTCTGTTTAGGTCATTTTTTGGGGTGGGTGACTGTGTGTTTTACAAGTGCGGAACATAAAACAAAGTGTTCCTTTTATCTGTACGGTAGTTTTCTGTCTGCTGTCCCTCCCCCCCTGTCTGTCTGTCGTCTGTCTGTCTGTCTCTCTCTCTCCCCTCTCTCTCTCTCTCTCTCTCCCTCTCGCACCGCGCACACACACACACACCACACACACCTAACTCGTGCACAGGTGAATCTACAAAATATGCGGATACCACCAAACACACGCGCGCGGAACACAACACCACACACACTTTCGTCTAATATCACTTTAAGTGAAAAACGAAAATTGAAGACCACGCACATCACGAACGCACAATGGTATGAAGTACACAATCTGCGGGGGTTTTTTTTCTGTTTTTTTTTAAAACTTTAAACTTAAAGAATAAAACATGCAGCATGCGCGTGCGCGGGCAAACATATACAGCGCGCGGGTTACGGGGGCACGCATGCACGATACAGACTACGCACACCCAAGCACACACGGACACACAAACGCACGTGCACGCGCGCACACACACACAGCGCACGCGCATGTACACCCACAACCCACACACACACACAACACGGATAGACTTTAAAAGAGATTTCCTGTTGAACACACACAAAACATCTTCCGCAAACCCCTAAAAACCTTCTGCTTTTTGAAAGAGTAGGGCCCTTGTGCCTGGTGGGAACAATGACAAAATTCACAAAACCGCATACACACGGGGATGGGCTAAAAAAGGACTGATGCTTATTCCTCATCCTCAAATAAAAGAAAAAAAAAATCACGAAACGCACAAAACCCAAAAGTTCTTTAAAGGGAAAATAAAAATGCCAACCCAAATTTTTTCTTACTAATGTTCTTTCCCCAGACTAAAAAAAAAAAACCCAAATAATTTTTTTTGAATTTTTTCTCTCTTTTTGTTGAAGTTTTTTAATTTTAACGTCTTTCCCCGAGTGATACCAGACTTTTCCCTAAAATGGGGGACTGGATAAAAGATGAGCTACCTGTGTGTGTGGTGGGGGTTGTTAATAAAGGAATAACAAGGGGAAATACACAAATAGTATTTTTAACAAAAACAATCAAAAACATTAAAAAAAAAAAGAAAATTTGAAGAGAACACAACTACAATAATGCCCTATGGGACTTTAAAAATAAACCTTTTGCAATTTTAAACGTTAGCTTACATTTTCAAAAATTTGTCAATGGTATTTCAAAAAGGCGGGATGGGGTTTTTAATTCTTCATTCAAGTAGGAAAGGTATTTGAAATATATTACCCCCAAAAACACTTAACATCCTTGCTGAATTTTTTCTGAATGCTTTAATCTTTTCCCTTTAAAAAAATGCCTTGAGTTTCTTTCTTTTACGCATTTTTATGACCCCAGTGTTCAAAAGTATTCAACTCCTCTTCCCAAATCGGAATCAAATGTGAAAGCCGCTTTTTTCCAATGCTTTTTTTATGAATTTGCTTAAAGATGCTTTTTCTAAAAAAAAAAAGCCCCTGCAAAGGATAGCGGGGCATGCAGTACTATTTAAATTTTTTCACAAATCTTTCATTCTCTTTTGGGAGGGAAGGGGGGAGAGGGGAGGGTGGGGGGAATTACGATGTCACTTCTCACCTACTTTTGGGTAGCAGCATTGTTCTCCATTTTTCTTAGCAGGCAAAAGAACATTTTGCGATAGCCTACCCCCCCTCTCCCCCAAACACACACAGCCAACACAACACAAAACGCAAACAACACGCACGACACGACAGGCACGACAAGGGACAAAACCACACCCACCACACACAACAACACACCACACACACTGCCTGTTTGGGAAATGAAGCAGCTCACTATGATGTGATTTTATCAACATGAAAAAGAATGAGAAAACCAAATATCATGGGAGTTAATGTTATTCACATATAGAACATAATTACCTCATGTCTTAAAATTTTACAGGGCTCTCTTTTAGACAATCATCAAGCAGGTTTAGCATTTGTCATGCCAACACTTAAAAATAGAAAAATTTGTATTAGTTTTTAAAAATCGTTTTTTTTTACGCTGAACTGATCGCTATTCCCTGGCTTTTTAATTTTATTTTTGATCATCCCTATCTTCTTTCACATTTACTTTTTGTGGGTTCAAAATAAGTTTTATATGCCAAAATCAATAAATTATAAGCCACTACCAACTAACTTAATATCAAATACTTTTTAAATCTTCTGCGCTTAAGAGAAATTCCCTGTTTCCCTTTTTCTGGATTCCTTCACATATATGATTTTTTCTAATGAGTGGGCTATGGGCCCGGGAAAAAGGTGCAAATAAAAGGGGGTTTTAAGGGCTGCATGTCCCTCTATCCATTCAGAGGGGTTTTCGTTGTTAGAAAAAGCTTCCCTTTAAAAAAATTCTAGAAAAGCATCGGCAAATCAAACGGCTTTCACATTCAACTCGAGTGGAAAGAGGTAATGAATGCATTGATCCTTAGAATTCATACAAATGTGTCAAAAAAAGCAACCAAGGATTATTTTTAGGATAAGATTAAATGCTTTCCCAACAAAATTCCCAAGGATGTTAAATGTTTTTGTGGGAATATATTTAAATACCCCTATATACTTGAATGTGAGAAAAAAACTTATCTCCCTGCCTTTTTGAGAACAATTTACGAAGTTTTGAACAATGTAAACTAACGTTTGACATTTCTAAAAAGGTTTATTGTTAATCAATAGGGTATTTATTTTTGTTGAGTTCTGTTTAATTTCTTTTTTTTTTTTCTTCTTTTTTAAAAAAGTTGTTCTTGATCTGTTTATTTAAAAATACTATTTTTGTTTTCCCCTTTTTATTACACACACACTACAACACAACCTCGACATACCAACATAGTAGATCTATTATTATTTATTCTTTTATTTAGTCTCCTATTTTAGGGCCGTCTGGGATCATAAAGTGGAAAGACGTTAAACAATTTAAGATTTACTTTTAAAAACCACACACAAAAACACACCATGCACCCCGCACACTATGACAAAACCTTCTTCATTTCTCCCTATCCCCTTACCCCCTTTAATATCACTAGCTTACTCTCTTCTCTCTCTCCTCTCTCTCTCTCTCTCTCTCTCTCCCCTCCCTCTCCTTTTTCTTCTCTCTCTCTAC
>CM054158.1:11036860-11054360 GCA_028751875.1 Rapana venosa
TCGTTCCACTCAAGGCCAGTCCACTCTCTGATGTTGTTGTCTTCCCATCGTGTTCTCTGTCTGCCTCTTCGTCTCCCTCCTTGTACTCTTCCCTGTAGTAGGACAGTCTTGGCCTGTCCAGATGTTCGAATGAGGTGCCTGAACCACTTCAGCGTGCGTCATTTCACTGAAGTCGGAAGCTCTTCATATCGTCCTATCGCGTTTTTGATTCTGTTCTTCACTTACTTAGTGATGTGATCTGTGTATGAGATACCAAGAGTTTGCGAAAGCACGTCATCTCCATTGCCTGTATCCTTCTTTCAGTGTCTGCTGTTATGGCCCACGTTTCACATGCGTACTAAAAAATATATGCACATGATCAGGGAATGCATCAGTCTGATCTTGAAGCTGATGGCGATGTTCAGAGGACTTTCAGTTTGGCCATTGCAGCTGTGGTCTGGGCTATCCTGGAGAGAATTTCAGTTTTTGATCCTTCATCCGATACTATAGCTCCCGGATATTTGAAGCTATGGATGGTCTCGATGTTCTGGCCGTCTACAATTATGTCAGTGCTGATGCCTACCTTCCGAGACTGAAGGATGCCAACGGTGCTCCAAACTAAACCAACCTAAACCAACCCAAACCAACCCAAACCAACCCAAACCAACCCAAACTAAACCAAACTAAACCAACCCAAACCAACCCAAACTAAACCAAACTAAACTAAACCAAACCAAACAAACCAACCCAAACCAACCCAAACTAAAAACCCAAAATAAACCAAACCAAACCAAACTAAACCAAACCAAACTAAACTAAACAAACCAAACCAAACCAAACCAAACCAACCTAAACCACCTAAACCAAACTCAAACTAAACTAAACCAAACCAAACTAAACCAAACTGAACCAACCTAAACCAAACTAAACCAACCTAATCCAAACTAAACCAACTAAAACAAACTAAACCAAACTAAACTATGCCAAACTAAACTAAACCAAACTGAACCAAACTAAACCAAACTAAACCAAACTAAACCAAACTAAACCAACCCAAACTAAGCCAAACTAAACCAAACCAAACCAACCTAAACTAAACTAAACCAAACCAAACCAAAGCAACTGAATCAAAGCAAACGAATACCAAAAAAACAATCATGTTCTCTTGTCTATTAATGTTTCTTTTTTAATAAAAAAAAAGCTTTTTATTTTCAATAAATAAGTAAAAGAATGATTCTGTTTGTGCGTGCGTGCATGCGCGCGCGCGTGTGTGGGTGGGAGGGTTGGGGTGGGGGGTGGAGTGATGTTGGGGGACCTGCCAGGATGAATAGCTTCCCCACCCCCTGGAAATTCTGTGCTAGCACTCCCCTCTTTTCTATCCCTCTCTTTGTTTCTGCCTTGTTCCTTTTTCTTTCTCCTGTCACCTCCTTGTTGTCTATTTTCTGCCCTCTTGCTCCATTTTCCTGCCTGTTTTTAAAACCAGAAAGCTCTCCCATGCCAAAGTTGGATGCGCTGGGCCTGACTTGTCAGGCGCTAAACGGCACACATCGCTCGTATTATGACAGACAACAATAGTTGCTAGCTGAGCATTCGCGAGGAGGAGGAGGAGAAGAAAAGCAGCGTACTACCTATCTTTGTCTCGCTGATCTTTTCATCTACAATACGCACAAGACTCAAAGTCAGCTTACACCTTTGTGCACAAGCTGCCCTCGGAAATGAAACACCTCTCTTCTGTCTGTCATATTGAATGGATTTTTTTAACATTCAGAACCTCTCTGTCCTGAAAGTACTGTACGGCGTGACAGCAAGCTACGGACTGATCGCAATTCTACCTACACACAATAAAACCTTGTTTTCTCCATTTTCAAAAAGTTCAGACAGAAAGAAAATCCCACATGTATATATTTTTTTCTGGTTGATCTCATACTTCAATAGAATAATAATATTATTTGTTTGAAGTCTGAAATAGCTTATGGAGTTCTGAGTTTTGCAATATGTGGTTTGGGGAGATCAAACACGAAAATAGATTGTGTTTTTTAAAAGCTTTCCAACGCTGTTCTTGTGAGTGTATTTAGATCGAAGTGGAGATGTCGGATTTAGGGACTGTGCACTTTCCAGATTGGACTTGCTGAGTAAAAGCGCCAAACACCCGTAAATAAAAGAAATAGGCTAAAGGTGTCCCACAACCTATGAGATCGTAGGAGAGCCAGGCATCAGAGACTTCAACGTCTCTAGGGGCCAGCATATTGAGGACGACGCCTATCTCCTCTCCTTCGCTGCTTTTCATTCCCTGACCCTAAAGAGGCAGGTACCCATTTACAGCTGGGTGAACTGGGGAACTGTACTGAAGCCAAGGCGCGCAAACGGTCACCCATCCAAGTGGTAACCACGCTCGAAGCTGCTTAACCTTGGCTGGGGGAAAGCGAGTGCTCCGACCACTGAGCTGTCCTGTCCCCCCTACGAAATACATGTTGACAATGATAGGCCTCGCCTAGGTAACTAACATCTGAAAATGGCCGGTGTGGCTCCACCTCTCTCCTCACTCACTCACTCACTCACTCACTAGACAGCCATCTAGATCTTGAGCTCCACCATTCTCGCTTAAACCCAACTGGAAGACAGCAGGTCACATCGCAAGACGAGAGAGGACAGACAGACAGACAATAAATAAATAAATAAATAAAAGAATGAATGAAGAAAAGGGGCAGCAGCACATGATGACAGCCAAGACACCGCTACACTACAGAACTCCTGGCAGACCCGCATGTCACCAGATGGCTTGATGACATCCAGAAACACATGTATGGTCGTGACATGACAGGGCACAGAGAGACGGTTGGGGGGAGGGGGGGGAGCAAGACAAGAATTAACCGATGGAGGGAGGGAGGGCTGCTACAGAGAGAGGGAGGGCTGCTACAGAGGGAGGGAGGGCTGCTACAGAGGGAGGAGGGAGAGCTGCTACAGAGGGAGGGAGGGCTGCTACAGAGGGAGGGAGGGAGGGCTGCTACAGAGGGAGGGAGGGCTGCTACAGAGGGAGGAGGGAGGGCTGCAACAGAGCGAGGAGGGAGCGCTACACCTGCAGTGGATGAACAAGGCCCAGATGCTAAGGCGCTTCACAGAAACAAAGAGAGCTAACGCAAGTCAGACACCGCACCTCACCAGCATGCTCACCATTAGCCTATATATATGTTGATATGTATATATATGTATATATATATATATATGTATATATATATATATATATATATATATATATATATATACAGGTTTGTCCGTCGTGTTCGACGATGACCTCTAAAATAGCAGAGGGGGCAGCTGCTGTTTCGGAAATTGGGCAGACATTTGATTATAGTGGAGATGCCTTGCCCAAAGCACACCCCCACTCTCTCGGCCAAGAAGGCAATCGGACAGTCAGCGTTGGAGATGTTTCTCCAAAGGCCAACTAGCCCCCAGGGCTGCATCACATAAGGACTGTGCAAGTCAAACCTCCTGGTCAGAGTCGATCACTAAAGACTAAGCTGTAAAGTGGAATTCCATGAATGGGAAAGAAATCCACTGGTCATACAGCCTCTCACTTTGCTGTTGTTACCCCCAGCATCAATGGTTTAATCAAGAACTGGGATAAAGCCCAGGCGCTGAAGCAGGATCATGGTCACTGACTGTCCCTCCACCTACATACACCGTGTTCACTGAGCTAAGCAAATTCACGTTGAATCTAGATAGAAAGATAGATAGATAGATAGATAGATAGATAGATAGATAGATAGATAGATAGATAGATAGATAGACAGACAGACAGACAGATAGATAGATAGATAGATAGATAGACAGACAGACAGACAGACAGATAGATAGATAGATAGACAGACAGACAGACAGATAGATAGATAGATAGACAGACAGACAGACAGATAGATAGATAGATAGATAGATTTGATTTGATAGATAGATAATAGACAGATAGATAGATAGACAGATAGACAGATAGATAGATAGATAGATAGATAGACAGATAGATATATAGATAGATAGATAGATGGATAGATAGATAGATAGATAGATAGATAGATAGATAGATAGATAGATAGATAGATAGATAGATAGATAGATAGATAGATAGATATAGTCCCATGTCTTGCAGCTTTTCAAACATACAACTGAGGCTCTACAAACAGTGAACTGTGTACAGATTCGGGAGATGTACTGCAGGCCAGGCACAGTGGCCATGGAGCAGAGAGTTGGATGCTGATCATCACAGGGGCCTAACCAATTCAACTCGGGTGGTAGTTTGAACCATCACAGTATTGTAAACCTAAGTAAAAGGTAAAGGTGTCCCATAACCTATAGGTCGTAGGGTAGCGAGGCATCAATAATGAATGGAATTTATATAGCGCTATATCTTACGAAAACAAATCAAAGTGCTTGCATACAACACTCCCATACACATGCAACCAATACCAATTAACAGAGTTGACAAATTCAAATGTACACCCACCCACAAGCGCGCGCAGGCGCGCACCGCACGCACACACACACACACACACACACACACACACACACACACACACACACACACACACACACACACACACACACACACACAAAACACACACAGCCTAATATCACTAGAAGTGAACAGACGTAAAATTGAAGTCAGCACACACAGAGGCTATACACCTTGGCATGGTGGTGGGGATCTCGGCTATTGAAGGCGGGGACAAATTTGAGATGAAACAGGAGAGGAAAATCTTAGGTTTGGAATAAATATGTCTTGAGGCCGGATTTAAAAGTGTCATAAGAAGGCTTTTGGCGAAGGGAGAGAAGGGGGTCATTCCAGATCAGTGGACCAGAAACAGAGAAAGAGCGACGGCCAACAGTGGAGTGGTTGAATCTAGGTGTTTGTAAGCACAAGGTATCTGCAGCAGAGCGGAGGGAACGGGGAGTGTATAGGTGAAGACATTCACAGAGGTAGGAGGGTGCTGTTTTGTGGAGCCTTTTTAACAGAGGGTACTGATCTTATCATCCGTGATTGGACAGGGGAGGACTTCAGTGTCACCCAGACACTCGCCCACGACCGCGCTAAGTGGAGCCAGCTGGTCCACCGTTCGTCCACCATGCAGCGCCCCTACGACCCTGGCGGGTTACGGGACCAGTGAACAGTGTGAACAGTGAACTGATCTTATAGTTTACTCTCTGTGGAACAGGCAGCCAGTGGAGGGATTGCAAGAGAGGGGTAATGTGCTCATATTTTTTCTTTCTGAGGACTAGGTGAGCTACAGTGTTTTGTATATGTTGAAGGGAGTTGATAGAGGATGCTGGCAGACCAGCCAGTAGAGAATCGCAATAGTCCAAACGTGAGAGAATGAGACGTGACTAGTTTGGAAGTTGCATCAGTGGACAGGTACTTTCGAATTGCACTAAGACGCCGTAATTGATAGTAGCACGACTGACAGGTCTGGGTGATGAATTTTTGCATTGAGAGTGTGTTGTCAATAACGACCTCAAGATACTTCACAGCATTGGATAGAGGAATTGACGTATTGCCAAATTCTATTGAAGCTGTTGTGATGGGAGAGTTTGTGTTTGGTCCCTACGACCATGGCTTCGGTATTGTCTGGATTTAGCTGTAACTTGTTCTGTATCATCCAGTTTAAGATATCTTGAAGGCAGTAGTCCATATTTATAAAGAGAGAAGGCACATTTTCAGGTGTATCACTGCTTTGAATCTGAGAGTCATCGGCATAAAAATGATGGCTGATCTGATGATGGTTTATTATATGTGAAAGAGGAGCAGTGTCGAGAGTGAAAAGAAAAGAGACCTCAGTTTCTCCAGGGGCCAGCATATTGAGGGCGGCGCCCATCTCCTATTCCTCGCTGCTTTACCTTCCATGAATGTTATGAGACAGGTACCCTGCTAGGTGAACTGGGGGACTGTACTGAAGCCAAGGCGGCAAACGGCCACCCATCCAATTGGTAGCCACGCTCGATGCTGCTTTACATTAACTGGTGGAAAGCGAGTGATCTGACTACTGAGCTATCCCGTCCCCAACGTGAACCGTAGGCTAGATGCAACAAATCTGTATTTAAATCCCAACTCAAAGCTTCTGTACAAATGAGTCGAAATGAGGAGATCCTAAGGTTTTGCTGCTTCACTTAGTTTCTGGACACATTCTTGAGCGCACCCCATTAGCTGTGGAATAAAAGGTAACGTTTAAGGTGTCCCATAACCTATGTGGTCGTAGGGTAGTGAGGCATCACAGTACCTCAACTTCTCAAAGGGCCAGCATCTTGAGGGCAGGTACCCATTTATAGCTGGTGAATTGGGGATCTGTACTGAAGCCAAGGCGCGGAAACGGTCACCCATCCAAGTGGTAACCACGTTCGATGCTGCTTAACCTTGGCTGGGGGAAAGCGAGTGCTCTGACCACTGAGCTATCCCGTCCCCAGCTGTGAACTGCTGACTGATATAATTATGTTGATGGCAAGAACTGGTTCCTATTTCACGGTAAACCCTATCCATACAGGAGACGTTTAGAATCAGAATCAGAAATTATTTACTGTCATAAAAGTCACATGGACTTATTTGACACAACAAACTAAACTCTACATAATTCATCAATACAACATATTACTCACTGGTCGGCCTGACTGACGTGATGTGCATGACTCCCTCCCCCCCCCCCCCCCCCCGACTATGTTGCATTCTATTTTATTTTAATTGAGCTCTTTTTCCAAAACAGGTATGAACATAATTGATTATTTCAGCTTGACGATTATCAGTTACAATTGTTTTGCTTAATTTGTCTATAAAGGAAAGGTAAAGGAGTCCCATAACCTATAAGGTCGTAGGGGAGCGAGACGTCAGAGACTTCACTTCTCTAGGGCCAGCATATTGAGGGCGGCGCCCATCTCCTCTCCCTCGCTGCTTTACCTTCCCTGACCCTAAAGAGGGCAGGTACCCATTTACAGCTGGGTGAACTGGGGGAACTGTACTGAAGCCAAGGCGCGCAAACGGTCACCCATCCAAGTGGTAACCACGCTCGACGCTGCTTAACTTGGCTGGGGGAAAGCGAGTGCTCCGACCACTGAGCTATCATACCTTTCATATATTCTTGGACAGCAGCATTTAGAGTTGTCAATAAGTGTTTTCTTTGTTCAGTATATAAAATGCACTCATCCAGTTAATGAAACTTGTTACGGTATTGACAAGTTCTATTATCTCTCGGTATGTTTTTATGTCTTCTTTTCTCTATCATCAAGTCATGGCAACTTGTTCGACATTTACAAAATCAAGTTTGATTTCTTTGTTTTTGAGGAAAAAAATCTCCCGCAATATTTTTCTTCCTCCCCACACAGTGGTTCCACGTGGAGTAGTTAACTTCTTTCCACCCTTCAAAAGAATTCTTTCATCACACGGCAAATCTGCTGCCGCACACGATGTGTCGACTCTTTCTTGTTTATTACCTCTGTTACAAATGTCTCCACAAAACAGCTCCCTCCTGCCTCTGTGACTGTCTTCACCTATACACTCCTCGTTCCCTCCGCTCTGCTGCACATACCTTGTGCTTACGAATACCGAGATTTAAACAATCCACTGTTGGCCGTCGCTCTTTCTCTGTTTCTGGTCCAGTGATCTGGAATGACCTCCCTCTCTCCCTTTGCCAAAAGCCTACTTATGACACTTTTAAATCCAGCCTCAAGACATATTTATTCCAAATCTGATTTTCCCCTCTTGTTTCATCTCAAATCTATCCCTGCCTAAAACAGTCAAAATCCCGTCACCCTGCCAAAGTGTATAACCTGTGTGTGTGTGTGTGTGTGTAAATTTGAATTTGTTCACTCTGTTAATTGTTATTGGTTGTATGTGTAGGGGTGTGTGAATGCAAACCCTTTGATTTCTTTTTGCAAGATATAGCGCTATTAGCACAGCCGCCAAGGAATAAATTCTGACAGGAAGAGTGACAGCAAGCCAGTTTACATACATAGACTTGCCGCCATCATAGTGAAGGATATGAACATGGGAAACAATGAATTTGTGCCCTTTCCCCTCCATCCCCCTTCCTATCCTCCCTCCACCTCCCCCATGACCTATCCCTCTCCTTCCACCTCCCTATGCCCCTTGTACCCCTATACTATCGCCCGCCCTCCCTCCCTCCCTCACCTATCCCCCCTCCCTACCTACCTCCCCTCCCTACCTCCCCCAACATATATACCCCCTCCTACTGTGACTTCCTTCCCTTACCTATCCCCTTCCTCATTCTCTCCCTCCTACCTTATCCCTCTACCACCCCCCTCACCACTTATCCCCTCCCTCCCACTATCCCCCTTGTCCCTCCTCCTTATCCTTTCCCCCTCCCTCTGCCCCTCCTCCTCCTTTCCCCCTCCCTCTTCCCCTCCTCCTATCTCCCTCCACCCCCACCCCCCTAAAATAAAGAACAACCCAGCAGGAACAATGGAAGACAGACAACACATCTTCTCCAAAACTTCGGAGGATTAGAAGTTAGGGGGTGATCCCCATAGGGATCACACATTCCTAACTCACAGCTAAAGTTGTTGTAATCACACTTTTATAACGTCTTATTTAACTAACAGTTCCACATTTTAAGGGTGTTTTTTCCTATATCTCTTCAGAAATCGAAAACCCAGCTTATTTTAAACCATTCAGTTTCATTATGTCCTTGTCTCAGACAGGTAAACAGTAGAGTATACAATTTTAGATAAAAATTGCTCCTTCATTTCCATTACAGACACACTTTTATTTGAACTTTTGAGCGATTTCAAACAATAAAAAGGAATATAACTGTTTATGATAGCCTATGAAGGGGAGTTAATATTGCCATAAAATAAAATGAAAGTTTTATCACGCTCGTAGAATGTGTCAAAAACTGTAAGTACAGTTGAGCAATGTTCATATAATAATAATAATAATAATAATAATAATAATAAATAATAATAATAATAATAATAATGTATGGAATTTATATAGCACTGAATCTTGCAAAGTAAACAAATCAAAGCGCTTGCATTCAAATCATTCACACGCATGCAACCAGCCATAAATATCAAGATAAACAAATGTCAAATTTGTATACACAACACACTTAGGTGGGGGTGGTGGAGGTGAAGGCAGCTATTGAGAAGTAGAAACAGATAACAGCGGAAAATCTCGAGTAGAGTATAAGTGTGTTTTGAGGCTAGATTTGAAAGAATCAAATGAAGGCTTTTGGCGAAGTGGAAGAGGGAGGTCGTTCCATGTGGAGGGACCAGAAACAGAGAAAGAGCGACGGCCAACAGTGGTTTGTTTAAATCTGGGTGTCCGAAAGCACAAGGCATCTACAGATGAACGAAGGGAGCGGGACGGAGGGTACAGGTGAAGACAGTTACAGAGATAAGAAGGTGCAGATTTGTGCAGACATTTGAAACAAAGGGTATTAATCTTATACTTTATTCTTTGTGAGACAGGCAGCCAGTGAAGAGATCGCAAAAGAGGAGTGATGTGTTCAGATTTTTTCTTTCTAAGGACCAGTCGAGCTGCAGAGTTTTGTATGCGTTGAAGGGAGTGGATGGATGATGCCGGCAAACCGGCCAAGAGAGAATTACAGTAGTCCAGTCGAGAGAGAATGAGAGATGTGACAAGTTTGGATGTTGCTTCAGTAGACAGATACTTGCGAATTGCACTTATGCGCCGTAATTGATAGTAGCAAGACTGGCAGGTCTCGGTGATGAATTTTTTCATAGAGAGTGTGTTGTCAAGAACCACACCTAGATATTTCACAGAGCTGGACAGAGAAATGATGGAAGAAAGTTTATGTTTGGTCCCCATGAGCATGGCTTCCGTTTTATCGGCATTTAGCTGTAACTTATTTTGAGTCATCCAGTTTTGAATGTCTAGAAGGCAGTAGGCCATATTTGTCAGGAGGGAAGGCAGATTTTCAAGGATATTGCTACATTAAAGCTGAGTGTCATCAGCATAGAAATGATGATCAATATGATGGTGGTTTATTATGTGTGAGAGTGGAGCAGTGTAAAGAGTGAAGAGAACAGGACCCAGAACTGATCCCTGTGGGACTCCACATTCCAGTTTGACAGGTTTTGATTGAATTTTGCTGACAATAACTTTCTGGTATCGGTTTGTGAGGTATGAACTAAACCAGGTGAGGGCAGTGCCATTAATACCAAACATGTACTGGAGGCGAGAAAGAAGAATTGAGTGATCTATAGTGTCAAAGGCAGCAGATAGGTCGAGAAGAGTGAGAAGGGATATTTTCCCTGCATCAGCAGCGAGTAAAAGTGCATCTCAAGTGTGGACTAGGGTGGTTTCGGTGCTGTGGTTGGCGCGATAGGCAGATTGAAAAAGGGGAAGGAGATTATTGGAATGAAGGTGGTTGTTGAGTTGTTTTAGAACAACTTTTTCAAGTACTTTGGAGATGAAAGGTAAGTTAGAGACAGGTCTGTAATTCTTTAAAATGTTGGGATCAAGGTCATGCTTTTTTAGTAGAGGTGTGACTATTGCGGTTTTGAGAGCTGATGGAAAAATTCCTGACAGAAGAGATGAGTTTACTATTTCGGTGACAGAGGGTACAAGTTGTGGAAGGCATTGTGAGAAGATAGGAGCAGGTATGGGATCAAGATCGCATGATTTAATCGTCATTTCTTTCAGAATTGTTGTGATTTCGCTTTCGCTTGTGGGATGAAAGAAAAAGAGAGGAGTGCCAGTGAATTGGGGATCAGGAGGTGCAGGCTGGAAATGAGTCTGATCCAGTCCGGAGCGAATGTTGCGGACTTTATCTGAAAAGTAGGAAGAAAAGATGGAGGGAAGTTCAGACAGGCTGTGGGTCGTAGGAAGAGGGCTTGTTTTTGCAGATCCAAGAAGATTTGAGGTGAGGGTGAACAGAGATTTTATGGATTTAGCGCAGAGAACTTGGGAAGAGTAATAATTTGTCTTTGCTGAATGGATTAAAAATTTGACTTTGTTTGTTTTCGAAGAAGCTGTTTATTGATTTCAGTTTTTGATTTTCGCCACTGCCGTTCTAGACGCCGACGTTTGCGTTTCGCCATCAAAATATCCTTAGTGTACCATGGCGCACAGGGCCTGTCAGGCAGGAGATGGTCAGTTGGAGGTGCATGCTCGTCAAGCAATTGGGGAGGACAGTGTTATAGTGTTATGAGAGGTCAGTGTGGTCAGAAGTTTGCGAAAGGCGTTCCATAGCTTGTGAAGAGAAGGTTTGAATGTTCATGGCCTTAAGATTGCAGCGGGTAACATACTTCTTTTTTCTTACAGGTTTTGTGATGTTGAGGAAGAAAAGAATGGCGGAATGATCAGAATGCAGTTCATCAGTGACAGAGACAGATGTAACAAGGTTAAACGAAGCATGACTTAACAGCTGGAAGACAGTTGTCACAGGGAAATTTGATGGGGGCAGAGGGGCATGGGGTGGCAGGGTTAATAAATACAGGACATCCTTGGCATGGCCTGGTTTTTTCTGATTTTACATGATGAAATAATTAAATGCGATTGTTTTTCACGTTGACCCTATAACTTGTTAAAAACAAGTCAAAGTGCTTGCATTTAAACTATTTTTTACACATGCATCTACACGCGCACGCACGCACACACACACACACACACACACACTATACAGCTTTGATGGAAATGGCATTGAAAGTAGGGCATAAAACTATCGTTTACAGAAAACTTTTTAAAAACTTCAAGAAGCAAGATTTTCTTTCATACTTAATAAATTTGCCATTATATGATATATTATATCAAATCAGGGACCCAAATGAAGCTGCTGAAATGTGGATTAACACATTTATTTCTGTGTACGACAAGCATGCCCACCCTTTGTAAAGAAAAGTGTTATAAAATGAAACCTCTTTGGATAACAAAAGACATAGAATCTGAAATACACTTAAGAGACTGTTTGAAAACCCACAGTTCAAAAGTACAATTTAGAATGCAAAGAAACAAAATAACTTCACTAAAACGCAAATTAAAACATGACTACTTTCAAAAGTTGTTAACTACAAATACTGACTCATGCCAAGTATGGAAAGCCATTAATGCGTTATATAATAAACCTATGTCAAAAAGTCAACAGACAGGTAAAGACACACTGGTTGATGAATTGAACAACCACTTCTCAAAGATGCTACTAAAGCAATATCATGCGACAAGTCAAGTGAAAATGATCTCCATTACTGAGAACAATATATTGAATCAAAAGAAATAAAATTCCCATTTGAACTACTTCCAGTGACAATCATAAACGTGTTGAAAATCCAATATCCCCAAACAAATTCCAGAACATGTGATCTAGACAATCTGGATGGAAGAATAATGAAACTTTCTAGTCCAGTTATAATTGATACACTGACATATCTATATAACTTGTGCATAGAGAAAAACAACTTTCCCCTCATGTCTAAAAGGGCAAAAACCACACCAGTCCGCAAATCAGGTGATTCTTATTGTCCTTTAAATTACAGACCAGTTTTAATTCTGTCTGTTTTATCCAAACCCATTGAAAAACATATCCAAAAATCTTTATATTCCTACTTTGTAAACAACAATCAATAAATGAAAATCAGTCAGGTTTTCATAAAAACTGTTCCTGTCACACAGTTCTTATTCAACTTACGGATGGTCTTCTGCACAATATCAATGAAAATAAATAATTATACAAGTCTTCTTTTTGTTGACTTTTAAAAAGCATTTGATGTAATTAATCACTGCCTGTGACTGCTAAAACATCACTTCTATCAACTAACCCCAGGACTTATCAAGCTTCTAACAAGTTTTTTGTCAGATTGGCAGAAGCTAGTAACTGCAAATAATCAAATAGCAGAACTGATATCTATTAAACATGGAGTATCACAAGGGTCAATATTGTGGCCACCCCAATTTCTAGAGTGTTGCTGTGAAGTGTTTGCTGATGACACATCCCTCTATTGTAGTGGTCCTGAATTTCACAGACTAACACTCAAACTTCAGAACAGTATTGACAGTTTAGTTACTTGGACTCATTTAAATTATAAATCTTTAAATGCACAAAAACCCTTAGTGTATGTATGTACTAGCAAGACAAAAGACACAAGAAATGAAAGATAAATTCCAATCTCTGTTGATAAGTAAAAGAGTAATTGAAGAGGTTGACTCACACAAAATTCTGGGTGTAATTATTGACAAAAATCTTACTTGAACCTACCTCGTGATGGCACTAGGAAAACGTCTCGCTTACAAACTACTTCATTTATCAAAAATAAAACACTTTCTGATTCATGCAAACTTTCTTTATGGCCATATTTTGCCTATTGTTGATTATGCTCCATCTCTTTGGGACAGCTGCAGTGAAACAAATTTAAGATTAATTCACTGAATATATAATAGAGCACTGAAACATTTTCTATTAAAATCAAGCTCCTTAACCATCAACGACTATAAGCAAACAAAAGCAGAAATTTATCTAAATAAAGCTCTATTTGTACAGAAAGCTGTCTATGGAAATGCCCCTGTGAAGATCACCAATAGGTTCACAATCAATAAGCACAGGCATAATCATCTACTAACATTTCCCAGACCCAGAAATAATCTTTACAAAACAAGCTTCTTATATTCAGGTAGTGATTTATGGAACTAGCTCCAAACCCGTTTAAAATGTACCAAAAACAAAAATCAGTTCAAGGCATAGCTGAAAAAATCATTTGATGCATAAATGCCGAGGAATTGACTTATCAGTCAAATTAGCCATACTTAGATTAAATGCATCAGCACTTACTGCATCTCTTAAACACATTTCAGGTGTGATTTACTGTGACATGAACTACTACAGTTACATGCTGCTGTGTGTGTGTGTGGAAGTGGGAGGGGCATTTTTCATTAAGGTTTTTGAGACATTTTTTATTAAGGTATTGTTAATGTTGATGAAAGTGTAAGAGTAATCTGTATAAACAGGGTGTACAATCCCCAAACCTTAAAAAGCAATGGAAAGGAGAAAACCAAATGGTTAACCTGATCTCTCTCTCTCTCTCTCTCTCTCTCTCTCTCTCTCTCTCTCTCTCTCTCTCTCTCTCTCTCTCTTTAATGAGTGCCCTATTTCAATATCTTATAATTATGTGTAACAAGTATGTGTACCATTTGACAATGTGTAGATGTTTATCTTTATGACTTATTAAGTTTGGTTGTGTTATTTTTCTTGGCTTTGTTGTTGTTCTTGTTCTGTTGTTGTTGTTTGTCTGTTTTTTCTCTTTTCATCATCTTTGTTGGTTTGGTTTTTCCTTCTCTTTTGTTTGTTTGTTTGTTTTGGTTAGGGTTTTTTGGGGGGTGGGGTAGGGGTGGGGTATTTTTAGGATTTTCTTTAATTGCCTGCTTTGGGGGGGGGGAGGGTTGTTGGGGGGGAGCTGTTTGAAAAGGGTTATTTCCCCTTGTTTTTATTGTGAGACTGTATAAGTATTGGGTTATTATTATTAAGATGTATCCCTAACGGGCGGGGACTGGATGTAAAAAAGCACATGTGTGCTTATTCATTATCCTCGAAATAAAAGAATTTGTCATTGTCATTGTCATTGTCTCTCTCCTTCTCCCCCCCTCACCCCCCCCCCCCCCCCCCCCTCTCTCTCTCTCTCTCTCTCTCCATGCTTTTTCTCTGTCCAATGCAATAGATTTCATCATGGATATTACTTTTACTGTTGTTGTAATGGGACTAATAGAACTATTATAATTGTTATTTGTTTTCGTTTGATAGTCTTGGTGCTTATGGGGGCTTGTTTTTTTCTGTTATGTAGGTTTTCAAAAATTCAATTGTTTACATAATTGTTTTCGATTATTATTTTTCCGTTTGATTGTTTGTGTTTCCCCTTCCTCCTCGATACTCCTCCTTCCCCCTCCCCACTCGGTCCTCATTGCTCTTCTTGTTTGTTATTGATGTTGTTGATCTCAGGGGTGATGGGTGATTATCAGTGTTATTGTATTACTATTATCATTACTATTGTTTTATTTGTGTGAGAGTTTTCGTTTGTTTGATTGCTATTGTATGGATATATTATGTGTAAAAAGCGCTACTTTAAGAGTATGAGCGCATATGAGTACACGTTGGCATAGGTGGAGGAAGAGAGGAGGGATGCAAATACTGACAGTATTGTCAATGGTAACGACTATAAATGACTAGTATTTTTTTGTTCCTGTTTTTTTGTTGTTGCTTTCTTTCTTTCTTTTGTTTTGTTTGTTTTTATTTTTATATTTTATAAAGTATGAACGTGAAAGAATGGGTGATATTGTAACCTAATATAATTTGTTTGTTTGACATTTTATGACTTTTTTGTTTTAAACCTAAGCGTATGCATGTACGTGTGTGTGTGTGTGTGTGTGTGTGTGTGTGTGTGTGTGTGTGTGTGTGTGTGTGTGTGTGTGTGTGTGTGTGTGTGTTGTGTGTGTGTGTGTGTGTGTGTGTGTGTGTGTGTGTGTGTGTGTGTGTGTGTGTGTGTGTGTGTGTGTATTTCCTGGACTTATTACCCCCCAGATATCAAATTTCCTAGTGACAACTGACTTCAAACTGTTAAGTTACCCTGCATATGAACGTTGCTCAACTGAATTTAGAGTTTTTGATACGTTTTATGTACGTGACAAAACTTTCATTTCGTTTTATGGCAATATTAACTCCCCTTCATAGGCTATCATAAGCAGTTATTTTCCTTTTTATTGTTTGAAATCGCCCATAAGTCCAGATAAAAGTTTGTTTGTACTGGAAATGAAGCAGCATTTTTTATTTAAAATTATGGACTCAACCATTTACCTGTCTGAAACAAGGACATGATGAAATTCAATGAATAAAAATAAGCTGTTTTTTTTTAAATTTCTGAAGAGATATAGGGGGGGAAAACACCTTTAAAGTGTGGAATTGTTAGTTTAATAAGACGTTCTTAAAGTGTACTGACAACAGCTTTAGCTGTGAGTTAGGAAAGTGTGATTCCTACAGGGATCACCCCCTAACTTCTGATCCTCTGACGTTTTGGAGGAGATGTGTTGTCTGTCTTCCATTGTTCGTGTTGGGGTGTTCTTTATTTTAGGGGGAGAAGGAGGAAGATGAGGGCGAGAAGGAAGATGGAGGGGAGGGGATGGAGAGGGGTGAGGGTGACATGGGTGTGGGAGGGGGGATAGTGTGGGAGGAGGGAGGGAGGGAGGGAGGGTGATATTGAGGGTAGGAATAGGGGGGGGGAGGGAGGGAGGGGTAATATTAGGGGAGGGAGGGGATAGGTGAGGGAAGGGGTGGTGGAGGAGGGGATATGTTATGGGAGGCGGGGTGTATTCAGGGGGGTAGGCTAGGGGGAAGGAGGAGGTGGTAGAATGGGGGGAAGAAAGGAGATGGTTAGGGGAAGGCTACAGTTGTCATAAGGGGACAGTATGTCTTTAAGTATCACATTAACGGGAAACAGATGGCCAATGTGGTGTTTCCCATGCCAGTACTGTAGAGGAGGGTCCAAAGCATGTGTGTGTGTGTGTAGGCAGAGAGGCACGCTGCTGTCACCCTCATTTGCAGGTTTTGACCAATAGCCTTGCATTAACCGCTGGACTATATATAAATTCCGTTTATGATGATGATGATGATGATTATTATTATTATTATTCTTACATCTGCAATCAATTCTGTCTTCATTTTCTTCATTCTCTCTTGTCTGTCTCAAACAAGTGGTTTATTATTATTTTATTTTTATATATATTATTATTATTATTATTATTATCTATTGTCACATACTGTGAGACGACTCTTTCTTTTTTCTTCTTCGTCTTCTTATTAGATCTACAATCTATTCTGTCTTCATTTTCTTCATCCTCTCTTGTCCTGTTTCAAACAACAAGTTTTTATTCATAGTTTTGGTGGTGTCTCAGTCGGTGGTAATAGATCCAAAATACTGTGGATCCATGATATAATAATACATGGAATTTATATAGCGCTATATCTTGCCCCCCCCCCCCTCCCCCCCCCCAAAAAAAAAAAAAATCAAAGCGCTTTCATTCATCCTACTCATTCACATTCAACCAATTATAATTAATACGGGTTTCTTTTTAAAAAACAAAACAAATTCAAATGTATACACACACGCTCGCGCACACGCACGCACACTCACGCACACACATAAAGGTTGTACACTCTGACAGGGTGATGGGGGTTTGGGCTTTTGAGGGCAGGGACAAAAAGGAAACGGAACAAGACGGGAGAATCTTAGGTTTGAAATAAATGTGTCTTGAGGCCGGATTTAAAAGCGTCATAAGATATGACACTACACGTCCAATCACAGCAACATAGACACTATTCTGAACCAAGTATCTTCTTCTTCTTCTTTTTTTTTTGGAACGCCTAGACAGCAACTATTGTCCTGTCGGAGGAGCGAAAATGCGTTGCGCTGCCGTCAATCTCCTGACAAGTCAGGCCCAGCGCATCTACCTTCCGTGTGGGAGAGAATTGTTATCTGTTAAGTCTTTCTGGGGGCAAAAAAGGCAGGAGAATGGACCCAGAAGGCAGAA
>CM054158.1:11059360-11071860 GCA_028751875.1 Rapana venosa
AAAAGACACGTAAGTGCTTATTCCATTATCCTCGATATAAAAGAATAAAATAAAATAAAATAACATCTCTCTCCTCCATTCCTACTTTCCTCGGTTCGTTCTTCTTCTCTTCTCCTTTCTTTCTTAGATCTATATTTAGGTTAGCTTTTGTGTGTGTGTGTTTGCGTGTTGTTGTTTTTTAATGTTTATCTGATTTTGACCCTTAATATCATTACTTTACCTCCTTTTCACTTCATGGGAAGAAAGGCTGCAGCCCAGGCAGACAGACAGACCAGCATTGTCAGACTTCATCTGTGCCTTCCTCTGCCATAGGCACTGTCTGTCATTCCCGTGTGGGACTGGCCAGCCACACCCGACGCTGTGCCAGAATAACGAACACCTAGAGCGGCAACTCCATAGTCTTCCGAGACTGAAGAATGCCAACCTCTCTTCATTTAATTTCTTCCTTTCTTTCATGTCTTTCTCTCTGTTTTTTTCTTTCCTTTTTAATCTTTTTCAATCCTTACTTCTTTTTTGTTTATCCTTACCTCTCTATGTATTGATACGCAAACAGATTAGCCATATTTCTTTCTTTGTTCACAGGCATTCAAAGGAAAGGCGTTGGTTCCACAAATAGATTACGTGGTGCAGTCACTGGGATGGAGTTAAATTCAGTGGAAGGCTGTGTAGGTACGGAGAGAAATGAGACGCTGTCATTGTAACTCTCGTCATTGGTGATGTCATCCCCTTTGTCGTCATCAGTACCAGTGTCGTCATTGACGAGGAACTGTTTATTCGAAAATGTCCAAGGGGGAGATGGGGTGAGGGAAGGGAGGGAATAATTGCAAGGGTTAGAATGCGGGTCACACTTTTGTTTATAGATGTTGTTTAATTAATTAACTAGAACTAAGACAGCTGTGTGTCATGAAGAAAGCTGACCTCTATCAACAACTTTGTCTTTTATGACATTTTCTTTCTACTTGAATTTTGTATTGTATGAATCAGAACCAGAAAAATGCATTGCCATTCAGTCAGAACGAGATGTGTGACACTGAAATTCAAGATTTAATTCCTTTCACCCCATTTGGGGTATGGAGGATTACAAACAAACCGATTCACGTTCAAGGGGATATTTTCCTCTGGAGTTAACGTCAGTGCAGACTCCACTCTCCCCAAAAGTCCTTCGGATAAGACTATAAACCGAGGCCCCGTGTGCGAACGCACGCAGAACATCTTCCGCACACGTTAAATCCTGTTCTGCTTTTCGTAAGAGTAGGCCATTGTGTGCCGGTGGGAACAGATGACAGAATTTAGAAAAACCGCATACACACGGGGACTGAATGTAAAAAAGCACATAAGTGCTTATTCCATTATCCTCGATATAAAAGAATTAAAAAAAAATAAAATAATAAAATAAATAAACAGGAGAATAAACCCAACAGCAGTACACCCCAAAATAATACAAACATAATTGTATTCAACATTTCTTATAAGATGTAGATTCTTAGATTTATGTAATTTGTCTATTCTCTGGTTGTTTTTGAAACAAGAATCGTGCACATCTTTGATCATGGCTAACAGATAGTCCTCGTTGTTGAAGAACTCACATTCTCGTTGTTATTCATGACATTTATTTGTTTATTTTTAACATTAGATAACAAGTTCTTTTTCTTAAATCGTTATATAGTTTACAATCATCAAACAAGTGATACTCGTCTTTTATTTTGTCACACCACTTACATTTTCTGTTTTCTCACGGCAGATGTGTTTATCTCCCTTGCTCTACCCTTTGAAATCGTGGGAGCCGACACGAAATCTGCTGAATATGCGCCTGTAAATGTGCATTCCTGCGTATCGAGATATATGGCTCCAATGGTTTTCTTCTTTTATTATTTTTTTTCGCGCGGTTATAGTTGTGTGTGTGTGCGTGCGTGCGTGCGTGCGCGTGTGTGCGTGCGTGCGCGTGTGTGCGTGTGTGTGTGTGTGTGTGTGGTGCGTGCGTGCGCGCGTGTGTGTGTGTGCGTGTTGTGTGTGTGGTGTGTGTGTGTGTGTGTGTGTGGTGTGTGTGCGTGTGCGTGCGTGTGTGTGTGTGTGTGTTTGAGAGAGAGAGAGAGAGAGAGAGAGAGGAGAGAGAGAGAGAGAGAGAGAGAGAGAGAGAGAGAGAGAGAGAGAGAAGAGGAAAAATATTATTTTATAATCTTTTTCTATTAACTTCACCATGGGGGGGGGGGGTTCAAATAGCTTGCCTGTGCCGCCCCCAGCGTATTGTCATTGCTTATGATGTATTGTGTTGACTTTTTTTTTATCGGAAAAGGGTCCCATAACCTATAAGGTCGTGGGGAGCAAGGCAAAAGGACCTCACTTCTCTAGGGCCAGCATTTTGAGGGCGGGCCCATCCCCTTCCCCCACGCGTTTTACCTTCACTACCCCAAAAAAGGGGCAGGTCCCCATTTACAGGGGGTGAACTGGGGGACTGTACTAATCAAAGGGCATGCATACGGTCCCCATCCAAGTCGTCACAACGCTCGATGCTGTTTAAACCCTTTAGTGCGGAAAGCTTGTGTATTGAATAAACAACGTTTAAAACAACACCTTTGTCAGTTATTGATGTAAGCAAAATCTTGAGGCTCATGCTAAACTACTACTACTACTACTACTACTACTACTACTACTGCTACTGCTACTGATGATGATGATGATGATGATGATGATGATGATATGTTGCCATACTTTGAAGTGTTGTGTGTGAGATGTAAGCAAAGCTTAAGGCTCACACTAAAATGTTCCCATACTTTGAAGTGCTGTTTTGGTTGTTAGGATGTAAGAAAAGTTAAGGGCCTTCACTAAAATTTTGCCATACTTTGAAGTTCTGTGGTGGGATGTAACAAAGTCTGAAGGCTTTACTAAAATGTTGCCATATTTTAAAGTGCTATGTTTTTGGTTCGTCTTTATCTGTGACAGGTCTTACCTGTTTCTCCCTTTTGAAGAAAAAGAAACCTTAAGTAAAGGTAGGCTCCCTATAATTATGGGGGGTATTTCTTCTTTGTGGGGACACTCAAACGCAACTTTTTATTACCTACTTACCACCCCCCCCAAAAAAAAAAAAAAATATTGGGGGTAAAGAAATTTAATCTTGAGTCTTGTCTGCCCCTTGAGAAAAAAAATGCGTTCGCTGCCTTTAAGCGCCTACGAGTCAGGCCCAGCGCACCCGAATTTTAAAGCACGTTAGAAGAATTCATCAATACCTACTCTGCCCAGTGTGAACAGGAAAGGATTGGATTGGATTGGATTGGTTTGGTTTTGTATTGTAAGTTTGTATAGTAAGTATGTATAGTATTGGTTGTTTTGTAAGGTAGTATTGTATGTGTAGTATTTATTGTATTGTATAGTATTGTTTGTATAGTATTGTTTTTGAAAAGTATTTATTGTATATATTGAATGTTAGTATTTTATTGTATGTATTTATAGATTGTTTGATTGCTTTGTATTGTATGTATTTTATTATATAGTATTGTATTGTAAGTTTGTTTTGTATAGTATTGTATTGTATAGTATTGTTTTGTATTGTATTGTATTGTATAGTTTTGTAGTAATATTGTATTGATTGATTTATCCCACGCTTTTCCTTGCGGAAAATTTTCTTCGCGCAAAGTCAGGTTCTCTTCACAAAAAAGAAAACCCCCCACGTTAAAACCCGTTCCATTTTTGGGAAGAGTAGGCCATTGTGTGCAATGGAAATGGATGCAAAACTGCTCACACGGAGACTGAGTAAAAAAGCGCTGGATCTTATTAAATAATTCTCAAAAAAAAAAGGATAGAAAAAAATGAAAAAAAAAATAATAGCAGCGCTACCCTTTTGAAAAAAAATTACGTCTTTGCGTGTTTCCCAATTCCCCTTGAACATTTCTTTTTTTTTTTTTTTTGCAGAAGTTCCCAGAAAAACTCTCTTGTTTTCGTGGGTTCTTTTTCCCTGGTAAACATGTCGGCACAGTTTAAATTGGTTTGTATTCCCTCTAAAAACCACCCAAACCACCTCACAAAGGGCTATACCCGAGGCCTCCTATGCGAACGCTCGCAGAACATTTTGCGCACACTTAAATCCCGTTTCCCCTTTTCGGAAAAGTAGGTCATTTGTCCGGGGGGAAAAGGATGACAAAAGTGACAAAACGCATCCCCTCAGAGACGGGGTGAAAAAAAAAAAACCCACGAAGAATCGAACCCATGCCTTCTCGCTTTTTCGAGGGAGGGATTGTCGCCAGACCACCAATACATCTGTCCTCAAGAGTCAATATTTCTGTCTACTATCATCCCCTTTGTAAGGTACTTTAAACAGTGTTGTCATGTTGGTGTTATTTCGTTTGTTAGCTAGGTTAAACAGTGTTGTTATGTTGGTGTTATTTCGTTTGTTAGCTAGGTTAAACAGTGTTGTTATGTTTGGTTTATTTCGTTTGTTAGCAGGGTTAAACAGTGTTGTTATGTTGGTTTTATTTTGTTTGTTAGCTAGGCTAAAGGTGTTATGTTTTTGTTATTTCGTTTGTTACTAGGTTAAAAAAATTTTTTTTGTTTTTTTGGTGTTATTTCGTTTGTTAATTTTTAAACATTTGTTATGTTTTGGGGTTTTTTGTTTTTTTAGCTAGGTTAAACATGTTGTTATGTTGGTGTTATTTCGCTTGTTAGCTAGGTTAAACATGTTTTTTATGTTGGTGTTTTTTCGCTTTTTACTAGGTTAAACTGTTGTTTTTGATTTCTTCGTTTTTTAGCTAGGTAAACAGTGTTTTTTTTTTTGGTGTTATTTCGTTTGTTAGCTAGACAAAACCCGGGCACCCCCCTGGGCATGCACCCATCAATCCCATCATTTCCATCCAAACCATCTATCCCTCCCTCCTCCCTCCATCCATCCATCCTCCCTCCACCATCCATCCACCTCCATCCACCTCCATCCAACCATCCCTCCATCCCTCCGTCCTCCGTCCCCCCGTCCCTCCCCCTTTATCCGTCCATGCCATCCATCCATCCCCTCCATCCATCCATCCACCATCCATCCTCCCTCCCCTCCATCCTCCACCATCCATCCCTCCCCCCCGCCACCCTCCATCCATCCATCCATCCACCCTCCATCCCTCCATCCACCCCTCCATCCCTCCCCCCATCCTCCATCCACCCCACCATCTGTAACTTTTCCTTCACCCCCACCATCCTCCCTCCTCCCCCCCCCCCCCTACCCCCCAGGAAAAAAATTTTGTTTATGAATTGGTCAATTACTAGGGCAAAAACATCCGAAGACAAGTACCCCCCCTCCCCCCCCTTTTGTCCCTCCCCCCATTTTCCCCGAGGGTTTTTTCATTAAATGGCACGGGTCAAAATGACCGACAACCCGGCAAAAAAAAATTAGAGAAGAGGAGAGAGAGAAGAGGAGAAGAGATAGAAGAAGAGAGAGAGAAGTCAAATCTCGTCAAATTTTTTATTTCGAGGAAAATGAATCAGCGCTCGTGCGGCGTCGTGCGTGGGGGCGTGTGTGTGTGTGTTGTGTGTGTGTTTTGTGTTGGTGGTGTGGTGGTGAGACAGACAACAAACAGACATATAGACACAGAGAGAGACAGACAACCAAAACACAGGGGGGAAAACAGACAGAAGAGAGAGACGACAGACAGAGACAGACAGACCACAACAAAAACAAACCAGACAGACAAAAAACAAAAACAGACAGACAGGACCAAGACAGACACACACACACAGAAAAAAACAGAAAACAGACCAAACAACAAACAACCTAAACACTGAGAGTGAACAGACGAAAATCGAAGAAACAAACAGACAGACCCAGACAGACAGACAGAAAAAAACAAAACCCCAGACAAACAACAGACAGACAGACAGACGACAGACAAGAAACAACAGAGACAGAGAGGAGGAACAAATTTGCCCTGGTGCTTGCAAATGGCCGACGTGAAAATCAGACGAAATAGACCAAACAGGGCTTTTCCGTGACTGGGATACATCCCTGTCTGCAGCGGGTCTTCCGTTTAAAGCTGGTAGGAGTGTTGTGTGGGGGCTGGTTTTTTTGGGTTTGCTTGGTTCGCTGGGGGTTTTTTTGGTGTTATTGTTTGGTGGTGGTGGTGGTGGGGGGTAGTTTAGTGTTGATGGTGTAATTGTTCATGTTGTTGTGTGGTGATTTTGCTGTTGTTGTGTTTTTGTTGTTGGTTCCTTTTGGTCTTCCCTTCGAAAAGGATTTTCTTTTGTTCATCTTTCGGGTGGGTGCTGGCCGCATCCGTTTTTAGTCGGGTTCAGCTTCTGTCTGGCTGGCTGGCTGGCTGTGCTGTCTGGCTGGTCGGGTTGGTGTCAAATTTAAGTCAAACTTTTTTCCAGATGCTAATTAAACATGCAAAACAGTGCTTTTTTTGGTCTGTGTGTCGCTGTTTGTCTGGTGACTTGTTCGCTCTCTCTTCTCTCTCTCTCTCTTCCCTCTCTCCCTCTCTCATCTCTTCTCTCTCCCCATCTCTCTCTCTTCTCTTCCCTCTCTCTCGCTTCTCTCTTCCTCTCCACTCTTCTCTCTTCTCTCTCTTCTTCTTTCCCTCTCCTCTCTTTTCTCTCTCTCTCTCTCTCACCTCCCCTTCTCTCCTCCCCTCTCTCTCCTCTCTCTCCTCTCTCTCTTTTTCTCCCTCCCTCCTCTCCCCTCCTCTCCTCTCCCTCTCTGTTTCTGTCCTGTCAGCCTGTTTGTCTGGCTGGCTTTCTGTCTGTCTGTCTGTGTGTCTGTCTGTCGGTCTGTTTGTCGGGGTGGCTGTCTGGCACGGACTGTGTCCGTGTGTCTGTCCATCTGTGTCTGTCAGTGCGTCTATGTGCTTGACTCTTTCTGCACAGAGACTTTTGTTTGTCTGTGCATCTTGCTGGCTGTCTATTTCGTCTGTCTGTCTGTCTGTCCGTCTGTCTATCTGTCTGTCTCCAGTCGGATGGTCCTTCCCCCGCCGACCAGCCAGCCAGCCAACCAACCAACCAGCCAACCAACCAACCACAATCCAACAAGACATACAAATCCACGTTTGCGAATACATGTAGAACATCTTGCGCACATGTTAAAACCTGTTCCAAATTTTTCAAAAGAGTGGGCCATTTTGTACCGGTGAGAACGGATGACAAAGTTTACAAAACCGGCATGCACACGGGGACTTGATGTAAAAAAAAAATTTAAGCACATTAGTGTTTGTTCCAATATCCTCAAAAACAAACAAAAAAGATTAAAATAAAACGAATCTAAAACGTACACCTACTCACACAGATTTAAACAGGGGAAAAAAAGGTCAGATAAAAAGAATTCCCTGCCACCATAGCTGAAAATCCCATTGAAGTGATTTCTGACAAATAGGAATTTCATGAGTTCGCTCTTCACTTTCATCAATTCAACACTTACGAGATCTGCATCTGCAATATTCATTCGTGATATTCGATTAGCTTCACATGAATGTTGGGGAAAAACAACAACAACAACAAACGGTCTCATATGTAAAATCTTACTGTTGGAAAACCTCAGAGCTCTAGCTAAGAAACACGGGGGTGGGGTGGGGTGGGGAGGGGGAGGTAAGGGGTGGTAGGAGGGGATGGGGGAGGGAGGGTGGGCGGTGGTGGATGAAAAACGTGCGCACAGCGTGCATAAGCTCCCTTCTTTTTGAAGCTGACGTATTAGGAGCTAAAGGGAGTTATTGCAATGATCGGCCCCCAAAAAAGAAAAATCCCGTTGAAGTATTTGTTCATCTGTAAGAGGAGGAGATATGAAAGGGGGAGGAGGAGAGGAAAGCCGGAGCCGGGGGGGGTGGGGGGGGGGGGAAGGAGGAGAAAGGGCGGGGGGGGAGGGGAGAGAAGAGGACTGGGTTAATATATAGGTGGGTTTTTTTTTAAAAATCGAAATCTCCTTGGTATTGTCAGCTAGTCCGCTCTCACTCACTCACTCACTCACTCACCTAACCAACCAGTCAGCTAGTCACTTAGTCATGCAGTGAATCACTCCCTCACTCACTCACCCAACCAACGAGTCAGTTAGTCACTCAGTGAATCACTCGCTCACTCAAACAACCGGTCAGTCAGTCAGTCAGTCAGCCACCAGCCAGTCAGCATCAGCCAGGGAGTAGGTCAGTAAACCAATCAATCAATCAATCAATCAACAGATGAACGAATCAGTCAATCAACCAACCAATGACTCCACGATTCAGTTTTTGAATAAATCAATCAATCAATAAATAAATGAATCCATCTGTCAACGAATCAATTAATGAATCATTAAATCAACGCACGAATCAGTGAATGAGACAATGATAAAGGAATCAATAAACCAACCAATCAATTAATCAGCCAGCCTCCCAAATCATTACAATCCCATCCCTCCACCCTTTCAACCAGCCCCCCCCCCCCTCCCTTCCTAACACCCCCACCTCCACCTCTCGCAAAATAAACCAAAACAAAAAACCAAATTTTTTTTTTAAAAAAAACACCGCCACCACCACCACCAACAACAACAAACAATCAAGATCTACACTATTGAAATCTAACAATCGATAGTGGGAAAGCATCCTACACACACACACACACACACACACACACACACACACACACACACACACACACACACACACACACACACACACACACACACACACACACACACACACACACACACACACACACACACACACACACACACACAGAGTATAAGTTTCCCGTCTCCAGAAGTGAAGTGTGTGTGTGTGTGTGTGTGTGTGTGTGTGTGTGTGTGTGTGTGTGTGTGTGTGTGTGTGTGTGTGTGTGTGTGTGTGTGTGTGTGTGTGTGTGAGTGTGTGTGTGTGTGTGTGTGTGTGTGTGTGTGTGTGTGTGTGTGTGTGTGTGTTGTGTGTGTGTGTGTGTGTGTGTGTGTGTGTGTGTGTGTGTCGTGTGAATGTGTCATCAGACGTTAAGTGACCACATGGGAGAAACAGAATAGAAGAATAATACAGAGAGAGACAGACAGACAGAGAGACAGAGAGAGACAGACAGACAGAGACAGATGGGATGAGATACAGAGAGAGACAGAGACAAAGACAAAGAGAGAGGGGGTAGGGAGTGGGGACTGAGAGGGAGAGGGAGAGATGGGAAGGGAGGAGAAGAGGGCGGGGGAGGAGGGGGAGAGAAGAGGACTGGGTTAATATATAGGTGGGTTTTTTTTTAAAACGAAATCTCCTTGGTATTGTCAGCTAGTCCGCTCTCACTCATTCACTTACTCACTCACCTAACCAACCAGTCAGCTAGTCACTTAGTCATGCAGTGAATCACTCGCTCACTCACTCACTCACCCAACCAACGAGTCAGTTAGTCACTCAGTGAATCACTCACTCACTCACTCACTCAAACAACCGGTCAGTCAGTCAGTCAGCCACCAGCCAGTCAGACAGTCAGCCAGGGAGTAGGTCAGTAAACCAATCAATCAATCAATCAATCAACAGATGAACGAATCAGTCAATCAACCAACCAATGACTCCACGATTCAGTTTTTGAATAAATCAATCAATCAATAAATAAATGAATCCATCTGTCAACGAATCAATTAATGACTCCCCAAAAAAAAGGGGGGGGGGGGTGGTGGGGGGGGGTGGGGGGGGGGGGGGGGTGGGTTTTGGGGGGGGTGGTGGGGGGGGGGGGGGGGGGGGGGTTTTGGGGGGTGGGGGGGGGGGGTGTGGTGGGGGGGGGTGGGGGGGGGGGGGGGGGGGGGGGGGTGGGGTTTTTGGGGGGTTTTGGGGGGGGGGGGGGGGGGTTGGGGGGGGGGGGGGGGGGGAGGGGGGGGTGGGGGGGGGGGGGGGGGGGGGGGGGGGGTAGGGGTGGGTGGGGGGGGGGAGTGGGGGGGGAGGGGGCGGGGGGGGGGGGAGGGGGTGGGTTTTTGGGGGGTTTTTTTTGTTTTGGTTGGGTGTGTGTCTTTTCTTATTTAAAACCCGTTAGTCATGGAGAGGAAAGGATATCAACCCAACAGGAGTCAGAGACAGGAAACACAACAACAAGGGTAGTCAGAGAAGCAGGGCAGAGCAGGGAGAGGGCGGTAAACAATAAAATAAAAACGGGAGGAAGAAAGATAAATGATAGGTTGGGTTTTTGTAACAAATTCTTAAAAGGGCCATGTCCGCATATTGACTTAAAATCAACGCACGAACGGTGAAGTGAATTGAATAAGGATCATCCACTCATAATCAGCCAGCCCAAATCATTACACCCATCCTCCACCTTCAACCAGCCCCCCCCCCTCCTTCCTAAACCCACTCCACCGTGAAAATAACAACAAAACCAAGTTTTTTAAACCGCAACAAAAAAAACAAAAATCAAGTTAATATTGAAATCAAAGGGATGGGGAAGCATTCCCCAAAAAACACCCAAAACCACCACCCAAACAACAACCACCCCCCCCAAACTGCCCCCCACCCAAACCACCCAGAAATAGGCAGAGGAGGGGTGGTTCGGGAGGCACCGGAGGGGAAGGAACAGGGGGAAACAGAAGAAGGATAATTGGGAGAGGGAGAGAGGGAAAGTTAGAGGACAGAGAGAGGGGGGACAACAGAACAGGACAGAGGGGGATGAGAGAGAAAGAACAGGAGAGAAGAGAAAGAAGAGGAGAGGGTTTGAGGGGGGGGGGGGAGGAGGGAAGGGAAAGTGGGAAGAGGGAAGTAGAAGAAGAGAGAGGGGGGAAAAGAGAGAAGGAAGAAGAGAGAGTGTGGGAGGAGAGTGAAGAGAGAGAGAGGACGACAGAGAAGAGAGGAGAGGGAGAGGGGGGGGAGAGAGGGAAGAGGGAGAGGGGGAAAGGAGAGAGGAAGAGAGGGATGGAGGAGAGAAAAGGGAAGGAGAGGGGGAAGGAAAGTTGAGAGAAGAGAAGGGAAAAAGGGTGGGGAGAAGGAGAGGGGGAAGAGGGAGAGGAGAGGGTTGGGAGGAGAATGGAGAGGAGAGGAGAAGGGAGAGAAGGGAGAGATGGGGGGGGAGGGAGGGAGAGGTAGGAGGAGACGACTGAGGAGGGGGGGGGGGAGGAGAGAGACGAGAGGGAGAGAGGGGAGAGAGGAGGGAGAGGTGGGAGGAGAGGTGAGAGAGAGAGAGAGAGAGAGGAGAAAGGAGAGAGAGGAAAAGAGAGTATGGGAAATGGAGAGAGAGGGGGTGGGAGAAGAGAGATATGGGAGGGAGAGGCGGGAGAGACAGGGGAGAGAAGATGAGGAGAGAGAAAGAGGAAAAAGGGACGGGGTTGGGAAGGAGGAGGGAGAGACAAAGATTGAAGAGAGAGGCGGGGACAGACGGAACGAAGCGGCAGACGGGACAAAAGACAGGAATTAGAAGCAGACAGGGGGGGAATGGAGGGGGAAGAAAGAAGGAAGGAAGGAAGGAGGAGAGAGAGGTGGATAAAGGGGGGGGGGGGGGGGGTGAGGAGGGGGATGGAGGGGGATGGAGGGAGGAGGGGGAGGGAGGGAGGAAGGGGGAGGGAAACCAGTTTTCCCCTGGTGTCGACAACTTGTGGTTTGCTGAAGTAGGGGGTAGCCAGCCGAGACGGGCATTTTGCGTGACTGGCATAGATATCGCCTGTCTGTCTGTCTATCTGTCTATCTGTCTGCCTGTCTGTCTGTCTGTCTGTTCCAACCAAGTACTTTGTGCTTTTTTTGTTTTTGTGTGTTTCTTTGTCTGGTTTTTTGTTTTGTTTTGTTTTGTTGTGTTTTGTTTTGTTGTGCGTGTGAAGAGCGCGCGCGGGTGGTTTTTTTAAATTTTTATTTTATCTATTTTTATTTTATTTTTTTTATAGCGAGGATATGAATAATGAGATCATGTGTGTGTGGTGTGTGTGTTGGTGCGCGTGTGGGGTGGTGTGTTTTTGGGGTGTGTGTGTGCGCGCGCGTGTGTGTGTGTTTTTATGGTGTTGTGTGTGTTGTTTTGCGTGATGCTTTGTGTGTGTTTTAGTGGGGTGGGGTGGGCGGGGGGGAAGAGGGTTGAGAGGTGGGCAGGGGGGTTGTTTGTTGTTTGTTTTTTCTGTAAGAGAATTTTTTTTTGCCTTGTTTTTCATGTTGGCTGGCTGGCTGTGTCTTCATTCACCTTGAGGAGGGGGGTAGAGAGGGGGAAGGAAGGGGAGTGAGGGAGGGGGAAGGGAGAGAGAGGAAAGAGAGGGAGGGCGGGAGAGAGGGGGGGGAGGGAGAGGGGGGAGGGAGGGAGAGAGGGGAGGAGGGAGGGAGAGAGGGGAGGAGGGGAGGGAGAGAGGGAGGGAGGGAGAGGGGGAGGGGAGAGAGAGAGTAAGAGGGAGGACAGAGAGAGAAAGTGAGAGAGGGAGGGAGGGAGAGAGGGGAGAGAGAGAGAGGGAGGGAGAGAGAGAGAGGGGAGGGAGGATGGAGAGTGGAAGGGAGGGAGGGATGGAGAGAGAGAGGGAGGGAGAGAGAGGGGGTTTAGAGAGAGAGATACAGAGAGGGGGGAGGACAGGGGGAAGAGAGGGAAAAAGGGAGAGAGAGAGAGGGGGGAGGGAGGGAGGGAGAGAGGGAGGGAGGGAGGGAGGT
>CM054158.1:11076860-11086860 GCA_028751875.1 Rapana venosa
GGAAGAAGAAGAAGAAAGAAGAAGAAGAAGAAGAAGAAGAAGAAGAAGAAAGAAGAAAAAAGACGAGAAGAAAGAAGAAAGAAGAAGAAGAAGAAGAAGGAAGAAGGGAAGCAAAGAGAGGAAGAAAAGAAAGGAAGAAGAAGAAGAAGAAGAAGAAGAAGAAAGAAGAAGAAGAAGAAGAAGAGAAGAAGAAGAGAGAAGAAGAAGAAGAATGCAAAGAAGAATGCAAAGAAGAAGAAGAGAAGAGAAGAAGAAGGAAGAAGAAGAAGACGAAGAAGAATGCAAAGAAGAAGAAGAAGAGAAGAAGAAGAAGAAGAATGCAAAGAAGAAGAAGAAGAAGAAGAATGCAAAGAAGAATGCAAAGAAAGAAGAAGGAAGAAGAGAAAGAAGAAGAGAAGAAGAAGAAGAAGAAAGAAGAAGAAGAAGAAGAAGAAGAAGAAGAAGAGAGAGAGAAGAAGAAGAGAAGAAGAGAAGAAGAAGAGAAGAAGAAGAAAGAAAGAAGAAGAAGAAGAAAAGAAGAGAGGGAAAAAGATGAAGAAGAAGAAGAAGAGAAGAAAAAAAGAAAGGGAAGAAGAAGAAGTAGAAGAAGAAGAAGAAAGAAGAAGAAAAGAAAAAGGGAATATTCCATTTGTCTTACAATGGATGAAACACAATTTGTGAAATTCCGTCAGGTTAAAATGGATGAAACACAATGTGTGAAATTCCCTCAGGCTAAAATGGATGAAGCACAATTTGTGAAATTCCATCAGGCAAAAATGGATGAAACAATTTTGTAAAAATTCCACCAGGCTAAAATAGATAAAGCACAATTTGTGAAATTCCACCAGGCTAAAATAGATGAAACACAATTTGTGAAATTCCACCAGGCTAAAATAGATGAAACACAATTTGTGAAATTCCACCAGGCTAAAATAGATGAAACACAATTTGTGAAATTCCACCAGGCTAAAATGGTCGAGGAACAAAGCATGACAAGTATCGGCTCAGCTCTGCTTGGATGCTCACTTCTGAAGTGTGCACGGGATTTTGTTCCAATACTCTCCAATCTCCATCCTCGTCGAACGCTCAGACAGCAATCCCGGGGCCCTGACAAATGCTGCGTGCGCTGAGGCCCTCCAGGGGTCCGATGAGTTTTTCCATCTCGGCAGGTCAGTAGTTAGGCCAGATATCGGCCTTCACTCAGGTTTTGGTGTGTTGGTGGACGGTCTTTGGGGGAGAAGTGTTCTTTTGCTGTCATGGGGGAGGTGCTGGCCAAGGGGAGGCCTCGAATCTAAGGTGGAATCTGGTGAACATGGGGTGTCTGAGTTGCAGTGTCAGTCCTCAGCCTCACAATTGTTATTTCGCCAATGATTGTCTCAGGATGTTTATCTGTTATGGAGAGATTATTGGAGGGGTGGGGTGTGTGTGTGTGTGTAGTGTGGTGTGTGTGTGTGGTGTGTGTGTGTGTGTGTGTGTGTGTGTGTTTTGTGTGTGTGTGTGTGTATGTGTGTGTGTGTGTTTTGTGTGTTGTGAGGGTAAGGGCAAGGCAGGCAAAGGCAAGGCAAAAGCAAGGCAAGGCAAGGCAAGGCAAGGCAAGGCAAGGCAAGGCAAGGCAAGGGGCAAAAAAGACAAGGCAAGGCAGGGTAGGTAAGGCAAAAACAAGGCAAGCAAGGCAAGGCAAAGCAAGGCCAGGGATGGACAAGGTATGGTAATGTTTTGGCAAGGCAAGGCTGGGTTAATTTAAAACCCCATCAGAGATACATGAGGAGTAAAATAAGAATGCATGTCATTAAAACCACATTGGAAAAACCCAAATTGCCTTTTCGGGAACAAGTTATCACAGTTACGAGAAAACAGCTCGGTTATGTGTGTACAGGGAAACTACCATTACATTTTTCAGTGAGAAAAAAGAAAGAAGGACATGAGACTATAAAACCGAGGCACCGTTTGCGAAAAAGCAGCAGGAACATCTGCGCACCCCGTTAAATCCCGTTCCGTTTCGTAAGAGTAGGCCAATTGTGTGCCGGTTTGGGGAAAAAGATGACATTTACAAAACCGGATACAATGGGGATGGGATGTAAAAAGCACATTTAAATGCTTATTCCGTTTCCTCAATACAAAAGAATAAAATAAAATAATTAAAAAAACAGACAAAAACAGACAGACCACAGGGCAAAAAACAGACAGATAGGCATACAAACGACATATAAACGTAAACCCAGACAGAGAAGAAGCCTGACTGTGTTGTGTTCTTATGAGTATGTACTTTGAATAAAAACAATGTTTAAACCAAAGAGGGTGGGAAGGAAGTGTTGCAAAATCTTCAGTTTTGGTTACTCCCTCGGGTTTGACAGGACGACGGGATAGGGTGAGTGAGGTGAAGAAATCGAGAGAGAGAGGGGGGAGAGAGGAGAGAGGAGAGATGAAGGGAGATGAGGAGAGGAGAGAGGAGAGGAGAGAGAGAGAGAGGAGAGAGAGAGAAGGGGGAGTAGAGAGAGGAGAGATGAGAGAGGGGAGAGAGAGATAAAAGAGGATAAAGGAATAAAGACAGTGGAACAGCCCATGGGAGCTAGGGAAAGCATTTTTCCCCGGAACAAGCCCACTCAAGAAAAGCGGAACGGATTTACGTTGTGCGAAGATGTCGCGGCGTTCGAACACGAGGTGGATTATAGTTCATCCGAAGGGACTTTGGTAAAGTTGAGTCTGCACGAGGAACTCCAAACCTTCCAGGGGAAATTCCCTTGAAGGGAATCGAACCTGGGTCGTCAAGAAGGAGGGCAATTGGGGGCCGCAGCTATGACCCCCCCCCCCAAGAGAGGAAGAGAGGAGGGAAGAAGGGGAGACAGAGGAGGAAAAGAGGAGGAAGAGGAGACGAAGAGTGAGAGAGAGGAGAGAGGAAAAGAGAGAGGAGAGGCAGACGAAACACTGACACAGGGAAACCACAAAAGACAAATAACGGAAGGCAGTTCGGCAGCAGTAGGAAGACAGAACAGGAGGAAAAGAACAGACAGACAGAGGACAAACAGACAAAAGGAACAAAACCAAACGGAACAGGACAGCCCGGAGGACGACAGACAGGAACAACAGGAAGGAGGACAGACAGACAGGGACAGCAGGAGGACAACAACAGGGACAAGGGCTGGAACCCCCGACAGGAGGACAAAAACAGAAGACAGACAGACAGGAGGACAGACAGACAAGGGGCAACAGGGGCAGGAGACAAGACAAAACAGGAGGACAGTCAGGGACAACAGACAGGAGACAGACAGACGGAGGGACAGACATACAGGAACAAACAGACAGACAGACAAACACACACAACAAACACCAAGAAAACCAAACAACACACAACCATGCAACCCGTCAACACAGAGGGGAAAAGGGAAAGAAGACAACAACAACAACAGACCACCCCACAAAACACACAAAAACCAACACCACACCACAAAAACCATCACACACAAAAATACACACACACACTCACACACAAACACACACCCCACACCCACCCCACCAACACACACAACACACACAAACACATCACCACACACAAAAACACACACACAAACACCCCCACACCCACCACACACAACCCACAACAAACAACACACAAACCACACTCCACACACAACCACATACACACACAAACACACACACAAAACACACAACCCCAACACTCACACACAAACACACATAACAAACCTTACACCAACACATACAACCAAACACACAAAACCCCTCACAACCACACACACTTCACACCAACCACAAAACAATACAGACACACACATTCACACACCATTTTTCCTACCACACAAACTCACAAAAACTCCCACACACCACAACCACCACACAACACAAACACACAACAAATCACAACTACAAAAGAACAGATACACCAACTCTCTCTTCCCCTTTTCTTCTCTCTCTCTTTTTCACACACACCCACACACAAAAACTCCACAACACAACACCACACATCCCACACCACACACAACTCACACACACCACCACCACCCCGTGTGCTGCCTGCAGTTAAAAGAGAAACGGCTCAACAATCCCGTCAAATAGGTATTCTTTGGGCGTCATGATCACTCTGAATGAATAAAATAAAATCACATCATCATCATCATCATCATCATCATCATCATCATCTTCTTCTTCTTCTTCTTCTTCTTCTTCTTCTTCTTCTTCTTCTTCTTCTTCTTCTTCATCATCTTCATCATCTATGCATGATGACGATGATGATGATGGTGATGATGATGATGATGATGATGGTGGTGGTGGTGGTGGTGGTGGTGGTGGTGGTGGTGGTGGTGGTGGTGGTGGTGGTGGTGGTGGTGGTGGTGGTGGTGGTGATGATGATGGTGATGATGATGGTGATGATGATGATGATGATGATGATGATGATGATGATGATGATGATGATGATGATGATGATGATAATAATAATAATAATAATAATAATAGTAATAAAAATAATAATGATAATGTATGGAATTTATATAGCGCTGACTCTTGTAAAGGAGCAATTCAAAGCGCTTACATTCAAATCATTTACACTTATGCAATTATTATATTATAAAGAAATGACGAACAAGAAGATAAACAAAAACTACTGATGTAATATTAACAACATTTTTTTGTTCACCACTTCAAGTCACGGAAGATTTCTCTGCGTGAAATTCGGGCTGCTCTCCCCAGGGGAAAAGTGCGTCGCCACAAGAGCAGCGCCACTGCACCCTTTTTTTCTGTCTGCAACTGTATTTGTTTTTTGGTTGCTGTGAGTTCTTTTACGTGCGTTAAATAATTTTGTGTAACACACGGGACCTCGGTATATCGAAAGATTAGCACCCAGACCGCCACTCATGGTCTAATGGATGGGGGGAACAGTTTGAGGCCCAAACGGGATTCAAACCACCGCACACTTCTGACCAGGACTTTTGGCTTTCTAGACAGGCAGGCGCCTACCTCTATCCCACCGACCCAACATATCATTGTCATGGGTTGTTTCATGTTGCCCTTCATGGGAATGCCAGGGGTCCTGTCAGTATAAACAGCATCCCCACCTTCTGGAAATTCTATGCTAGGAATTCCCTCTTTTCTATCCCTCTCTTTGTTTCTGCCTTGTTCCCTTTTTTCCCTGTCACCTCCTTCTTGTCTGTTTTCTGCCTTCTTGGTCCATTCTTCTGCCTTTTTCTTCCAGAAAGATTTAAACAGATAACAGGTTTTAACGTCTGCGCAAGATGTGTTGCGTACATTCTCACACGGGACCTCGGTTTACAGTCTCATCCGAAGGACTTAAGGGAGAGAGAGAGAGAGGGGGGGGGGGAGGGAAGGAGAGACAGACAGACAGACAGACAGACAGACAGGAAAAAAACACAGTGGTACGTACAATCTCTAAATCGGAAATTACGCTTTGACGTTAGTACAATCGCAACAACATTACCACCACCACCACCACTCTACCACCACCACCACCACCAACAACAACAACAGGGGTACATCATCCATCCAAAACCTGTATAATCTATAGGTTCCCACCACCACCACACCACACTACCACCACCAACAACAACAACAACAACAACAACAGGGGTACATCATCCATCCAAAACCTGTATAATCTATAGGTTCCCCACCACCACCACACCACCACCACCACCACCACCACCACCACCAACAACAACAACAACAGGGGTACATCATCCATCCAAAACCTGTATAATCTATAGGTTCCCCACTACCACCACACCACCACCACCACCACCACCACCACCACCAACAACAACAACAACAACAACAACAACAGGGGTACATCATCCATCCAAAACCTGTCTAATCTATAGGTTCCGATGCACTAAACTTCAATATGACAGTGGGCAACATTTTCTTTTATATCGAGGATAATCGATTAAGCATTGATGTGCTTTTTTTACATCTAGTCCCCGTGTGTATGCAGCTTTGTACATTTTGTTATCCGTTCCCACCGGCACACAATGGCCTACTCTTCCGAAAAGCGGAACGGATTTCAACGTGTGCGCAAAGATGTTCTGCGTGCGTTCGTACACGGGATCTCGGTTTATAATCTCAAAGAAGGACTTTTGGGGGAGAGTGGAGTCTGCGCTGATGTTAACTCCAGGGGAAAATATCCCCTTGAACGGGAATCGAACCCCGGTCTGCACATTACGAACGCAATGCGCCACGCTCTAACCAACCAAGCTATCCCGTCCCACCTCCCCCCTCCCCCCAGAGAGACAGAGACAGACACACAGACACACAGACAGACAGACAGAGAGCGGGGAAGAAGGAGGAAAGGATAAAAGATGGATTTAAAATATTTTTAAAAAGAAGGGGATGAAGAGGAACTACACTAAAACATTAACGGGAGACTGAGACAGAACCCTGACGTTGTCAGTTGTAGCTCTGGTTTACCAAGAATCCTACAAACAGATTCGTTTTCCCGAATTTCAATACCATTTTTTTTACCTACATAGAACTTAAACATGGGCATCAAAAAACAAAACAAAAATGTTCGCGAGAGATAGGTTGTTGTTGTTGTTGTTGTTTCGATTTTACGTCTGTTCACTCAAAGACGAACTACATGTTGCGAGCAAGCGTGTGCCACATTCTGGGAGTATTTAGTTTTCCAAGGCTTTTATCCAGTCAAGTGTGTCTGACGTTGAATGTGCGCGCCATCATTGTTCACTTGTTCACGCTTTCAAACGGTGTGTTTTCTTTCTCGCTTGGTTCCAAGGGGAAGCGTGGGGAGATGATGTTCTTGGAGTGTCTGAGGAGAAAAGATTCAAAATGAATGTGCGGTGGCTGCTCGGTGGCATTGTGTGTCTGTGTTGTTTGTCCTGAATTATACAGTAGTTTTTATTTTACCTGTCGTGAGATGGTGTGCAAAATAGGATAGATTGTGATGTTTTTGTGTTCTTTTGTTAACTGTGTTTTTATCTATCTTTCTATCTGTCTATCTGTTTATCTATCTATCTATCTATCTATCTGTCTATCTATCTATCTATCTATCTATCTATCTGCTTGTCTGTCTGTCTGTCTGTCTGTTCGTTATCCATCCCTCCATCATCATCCATCATCATCCATCCATCTATCGATCTATCTATCTATCTACCTATCTTATCTACCTATCTAACTATCTATCTCTCTTTTCTGTCTGTCTGTCTGTCTATCTGTCCGTCTTTATCCATCCATCCATCCATCCATCTATCTATCTATCTATATTATCTATCTATCTATTATCTATCTATCTTATACCTATTCTTTTCTATCTATCTACCTACTTTTCTATCTATCATATATCTATCTATCTGTTTTATTATATCTAATTATCTATCTATCTCACTATATATCTATCTATCTATTACCTATCTATCTATCTACCTATCTATCTATCTATCTGTCTGTATGTCTATCTATCCATAGATCTATCTGTCTGTATGTCTGTCCGTCTATCCATCCATCCATCCATCCATCTGTCTATCTAACTAACTAACTATTGAACGATCTGTCCTGTTCCTATAATGAATGATCTGTCCTGCTCCTATAAGGAATGATCTTTTCTGTTCCTATAAGGAATGATCTGCCTGTTCCTATAAACAACAATCAATGATATGTCCTGTTCCTATAAGGAATGATCTGTCCTGTTCCTATCAACAAACATCAATGATCTGTCCTGTTCCTATAGGGAATGATCTGTCCTGTTCCTATAATGAATGATCTGTCCTGTTCCTATAAGGAAATATCTGCCCTGTTCCTATAATGAATGATCTGTCCTGTTCCTATAAGGAATGATCTGTCCTGTTCCTATAAGGAATGATCTGTCCTGTTCCTATAAGGAATGATCTGTCCTGTTCCTATAAGGAATGATCTGTCCTGTTCCTATAATGAATGATCTGTCCTGTTCCTATAAGGAATGATCTGTCCTGTTCCTATAAGGAATGATCTGTCCTGTTCCTATCAACAAACATCAATGATCTGTCCTGTTCCTATAAGGAATGATCTGTCCTGTTCCTATAAGGAATGATCTGTCCTGTTCCTATAAGGAATGATCTGTCCTGTTCCTATAAGGAATGATCTGTCCTGTTCCTATAAACAAGCCCACAATGATTACAAAAGTGTGGCACTGACTCCCATAGTTATGAAGTGTATTGAACGGACTGTTCTGAAACGAATCCGTCTTTGTCTCTTCATCTCAATCAGATCCATAGCAAACTTCAGGCAGAGAAATCTGCCGTGACTTAAAGTGGTATGTATAAAGAAAGAAAGAAAGAAATAGATAAATAAATACCAGTTAGCATAGGAAGCGAACAGAAGCAGGAATTATCCTGCTGTCACCTTGCTGAATCATGCTTATACTCACTTGGACAAGATTCAAGACTCAAGAATACTTTATTATCTCAATAGAGGAATGATGAGTGGCATTTGAAGATTACACAACATGCTTTAAACAATATATACATACATACACACATACATATATACATACATACATACATGCATGCATACATACATATATACATACGTACATACATACATACATACATACATACATACATACATACATACATACATACATACATACATACATACATACATACATATATGTATGTATGTATATATAGATATAGATATAGATAGATATATATATAGAGAGAGAGGATTAAAAAGTAAACACATATCTTAAAAGTTGTCAGCACTTCACGTCAACACACCACACACAAACCAAACACACAAATAACACACCAAACACACACACAAACACCACACACACACTCCACCCCCCCCCCCCCCAAACACACATATACACACCACACACATACTATCCCCCAAACACACATATATACACATACTATCCCCCAAACACACATATATACACACACACACATACTATCCCCAAAACACACATACACACACACAACACATACTATCCCCAAACACACATACACACACACACACACATACTATCCCCCAAACACACATATATATACACACACGCACGCCCACACATACACACACACGCGCGTGCGCAATGCACGAAACGACACGCACACGCATCAAGCCAACAGTAACAATAGTAAGAGCGACAAGGCCAAACTAGAACATAATAGCAGTTTAAGGAAGTCTCATAAAGCATCGTGTTAGCACTGTCAACAAACATCCCACATAATGACACTGATAACAGCGAAGACAGCTGGCTCTGGTGTAGGTCTGGTGGCTAGTGATTTCTCCTCTGCCTGCCACCCCGGTCAGTTCCATCCTCTGACCATGAAATTACTGTCTCTCTATGTCTTGTCTCTCAATGTCTTGTCTCGCAATGTCTTGTCTCTCAATGTCTTGTCTCGCAATGTCTTGTCTCTCAATGTCTTGTCTCGCAATGTCTTGTCTCTCAATGTCTTGTCATCTCTGAATGAATGTCTTGTCTCTCAATGATTGTCTTGTCTCTCAATGTCTTGTCATTTCTGAATGAATGTCTTGTCGTCTCTGAATGAATGTCTTGTCGTCTCTCAATCTTTTGTCTCTGAAAGTCTTGTCTCTGGATGAATATCTTGTCGCGATTCAGTCTATTTTCCATTTTTATTTAATTTCATATATTATTCTATTTATTCTTTTATTTCGAGGATAATGTTATAAGCATTCATGTGCTTTCTTTTACATGCAGTCCCCGTGTGTATACAGTTCTGTCAATTTTGTCATCCGTTCCCACCGGCACACAATGGCCTGCTCTTGCGAAAAGCGAAGCATGTTTTAGCGTGTGGCTCAAGATGTTCTGCGAGCGTTCTCACTCGGAACCTCGGTTTACAGACTCATCCAAAGCTTTATGTTTCTTGATTGATCGAAATCAGTCTCTTTACTTTCAATATCTTCTGCAAACAAATGAATTGTCACTGGCTCCCCACAACGCACCGTTCTGTCACCTATCCTCTTCACTCTTACTTTTACAAATAATTGTATTGGATCCAATTTCACCTTATTGGTAAAACATTCTGATGACACTGCA
>CM054158.1:11091860-11101860 GCA_028751875.1 Rapana venosa
AAGTGATATAAATAACAATAACACCTGGAACAAATTTGACAACAACAACAACAACGCAAAAACGCAAGAAAAACCAACACTGATACAGAAATATAGATCTAAAAAGACAGAAAAGGACATAAACATAAGGTAAATACATAGATAAATAAGACACAAGATAAATAAATGAACAAACAAAATGAATGAGTAGTTTGATGAACGAATATTAGAGGGGGAAAGTAAATGAATAAATAAACTAAAAATGAACGAATGCATACAAGTAAAATAAATAAATAAATAGATCAATATCAAACAAACATTTAGAAAAGAAACAACAACCAATCGATGAATAACAACAAAACTATAAAAATTAAAAAGGAAGAAGAAGAAAGAAAGAAGAAAAAGAAAAAGAAAAAAACTCACCACCTACAAAAATCGACATACAAGCAAAACAAAAACAACAACAAAAGCATAACAAGAACAACAACTATCTTCTACCTTGTTACTGCTTTATTATAAATGTGAATAATATATACGATTTACTTTGAATACAATCTTTTCTAAACCACCACCACCAACAACAATAACAAACAACCCAACAAAACAACAAACAGACACCAAACACATTTTCACCCCAAAAATCTTAACTCAAACATCTTCATTTATTTATTTATTTATTTATACCACTTTAAGTCACGAGATTTCTCTGCGTGAAATTCGGGCTGCTCTCCCCGGGGGAGAGCGCGTCGCCACAAGAGCAGCGCCACCCTTTTTTTTTTCTTTTTTCCCCCACCTTCCACACCAACAACAACAAGAACAAGAAGAAAAAAACCAAACGAAAGTTAAAGCTCAAAAGCAACAGCATCCGCCTACCATTCATCCCCCACCCCCCCTACCCACCTCTGTTTCTGACAAACGCTGTGTGATGCCAAGACAAGCGAGGCTGGACTGCTGGATTCTCCTGACTGATGGACGGCTCTGTAAATGCACACAGACAGACCTTGCCCTGCCCTGCCCTGCCCCGCACACCACACTCAGTAGCCTAGTCAGCCTTCTCTCTCGCCACAGCCTCCAATAAAATAGAGAACGGCCAGGCCAGCTTGTGTCCTAAACAGTGACTTGTCCTTAACTTGGAGGTATCTAACTGTGAAAATATTCAGGATTCTCTTCTCTTCCCTCCCCCCACCTCTTCTTCCCCCCCCCCCCCTTCCTCTTCCACTCTCCTCCCTATCCACTCCACTCGTTTATATGCATATGATGACTTGTTAGTTTGGGGTGGGTTTTTTTGGGAGAGAAGGGTTTCTTTTTGTTATTGGTGGTGGTGGTGGTGGTGGTGGTGGTGGTGGTTTATGTTTCTTCTGTCTAGGTTCTATCTATTAATTGCGGATGGAGGGGGGGGGGTGTTTTTCCTTTGTTTGTTTCCTTATTTTGTATTTGTTTTTTATATTTGTTCGGTTATTGTTAGATCAAATTGGCTGGCGGGTTAGATGGCCAAGTTGGTTGGTGGGTTGGTTTATTAGCCAGTTGGTTGATTTAGCTGGCTAGTTTCTAGGTTGAACGGTTGGTCAATGTTTGGTTGGTTGGTTCTTTGGTTGGTTGATTGGTTGGTTGGTTAGTTGGTTGTTCTTTTTCTTTTTTCGGTTTGACGTTTTGAAAAGTTTGGTATCTTTCTTTGGGCTTTGGTTGTTTCAGTTTGCTTCTTTTGTTCCGCTTTCTTTGTTGAAGCCAATTACGTACATGTACTAAACTAAATCCCCCCACCCCACCCCCCATCACTATAAAAACAAGCACAAAAAACCACCATATTTCTTTTTTTACAGATCAGTGACACCATTCAAACTATGTCTATATATAGATCTGCATTAAAGCTTCACAGCATATACTTTTCCTATTAAGGCCGATACTTACTGTTAGGGACATATCAACACTTGTCAGACGGGTTAGCCAGTGTGTGTCCACCCACTTGTACATAGATTGTCTCTATAGGCAAAAGGTCTCGAAGATTGGATGGGGGATAGGGAATGATGGAGGGGAGGGATGGGAGGGGATGGTGGGGGAGAGAGAGAAGGGAGGAGAGGGAGGTGAAGGGGGGATGGGGGTTGTGGGGGGGGGGTGGAGGGACGCGAGATGCTGCTGATCAGAGGACTAGCTGCTGGATGGAATTCAAAGACTTTCTCAGTTCGACCGCGCCGCGCGCGCGCGCGCGTGTGTGTGTGTGTGTGTGTGTGTGTTTATTCTTGTATATCAAGTATAATAGAATAAGCACTCATGTGCTTTTTTACATCCAGTCCCCGTGTGTATGCGGTTTTGTACATTTTTGTCATCTGTTTCCACCGGCCTACAATGGCCTACTCTTCCGAAAAGCGGAACAGGATTTAACGTGTGCGCAAAATGTTCTCCATGCGTTCTAACATGGGGGCCTCGGTTTAGTGTGTGGTGTGTGTGTGTGTGTTTACGTGTGTGTTTACGTGTGTGTTTACGTGTGTATGTGTGTGTACACACGTGCGTGATTGCATTCGTGCGTGCATATGTGTGCGTGTGTGCCTGCATTTTTTTCGTGCCTGCGTGTCCATTCGTGCGTGCATTCGTGCGTGTGTGTGTGAGTATGTCCATGTGTGTGTGTGTGTGTGTGTGTGTGTGTGTGGTGTGGTGTGTGTGTGTGTGTGTGTGTGTGTGTGTGTGTGTGTGTGTGTGTGTGTGTGTGTGGTGCATTCGAGCATGCATGAGTGTGCGTGTGCATGTGTCTATGTATGTGTAAGTGTGTGGGAGGTGCGTGTGTATGTGTGTGTATGTGTGCGCGCGCACGCTGTGTGTGTAGTGTGTGTGTGTGTGTGTGTTTGTGTGTGTGTGTGTGTTCGTGTGTATGTGTGTGTACACACGTGCGTGATTGCATTCGCGCGTGCATATGTGTACGTGTGTGCCTGCATTTTCTGTCGTGCTTGCGTGTCCATTCGTGCGTGCATTCGTGCGTGCATTCGTGCGTGTGTGTGAGTATGTGCATGTGTGTGTGTGTGTGTGGTGTGTGTGCATTCGAGCATGCATGAGTGTGCGTGTGCATGTGTGTATGTGTGTGAGTGTGTGGGAGGTGCGTGTGTATGTGTGTGTATGTGCGCGCAAGCGTGTGTGTGTAGTGTGTGTGTGAGCGCGCGCGCGCGCACGCACGCGTGCACATGTTTGTCCTACCACAGACACTGCACATGAACTGGATAATGATTCTCAAACAAGACTTTGTCCCTATCAGGCACGCAGTGTAAAGAAACCCAGACTGGCGAGCACATCCTTCAGAGCTGCAGCACGCTATTATATACAGCGGAGACCTGAGGAAGAAGATGGTGTGGCTGACAACGGAGATAACATTACCCTGCACACCAAGCTGTACGGCCCACGAGAGCAGCTGGAAAGGTAAAAAGGTAAAGGTAAAGGAGTCCCATAACCTATAAGGTCGTAGGGGAGCGAGGCGTCAGAGACCTCACTTCTCTAGGACCAGCATATTGAGGGCGGCGCCCATCTCCTCTCCCTCGCTGCTTTACCTTCCCTGACCCTAAAGAGGGCAGGTACCCATTTACAGCTGGGTGAACTGGGGGAACTGTACTGAAGCCAAGGCGCGCAAACGGTCACCCATCCAACTGGTAACCACGCTCGACGCTGCTTAACTTGGCTGGGGGAAAGCGAGTGCTCCGACCACTGAGCTATCCCGTCCCCAAAGCTGGGAAGGACTTGCCATTATTTTTCCCAAACAATCTGACGGTGTATTTTATTTATCTTTATTTTCATTCTGTCATTTTCATTCCTTATATTTCGAGAATAATTGAAGAAGCATTCGTGTGCTGTTTTACATCCGATCCCCGTGTGTATACAGTTTTGTCAATTATGTCATCCGTTCCCAACCGGCACACAATGGCCTACTCTTCCGAAAAGCGGAACGTGTGTGCAAGATGTTCTGCGTACGTTCGCACACGGGACATGGGATCTCGGATTATAGTCTCATCCGAAGGACTTTTAAGGGGAGTGGAGTCGGCACTGATGTTAACTCCAGAGGAAAAAATTCTCTTGAACGAGATTGGAACCCGGGTCAGCAAATCACGAGTGCATCACTCTAACCACCAGGCTGTCCCGTCCCTCGATTTTGTTTGTTTCTGGTAAATTTTCCACAGCGCTTTGAGAGGTACCCAGCCTGTACATTTTAACTTGTTTATTCTTTTATTTCAAGGACAATAGAATATGCACTCCTGCTCTTTTTTTACATCCAGTCCCCGTGTGTAAAGCTAACAAGAGAAGAAGAAGACACAATGTTCTGCAGAAGTTACATGTCAAAAGTCCTTCGGATGAGACTGTAAACCGAGGCCCCGTGTGCGAACGCACGCAGAACATCTTGCGCACACGTTAAAACCCGTTCCGCTATTCGGAAGAGTAGGCCATTGTGTGCCGGTGGGAACGGATGACAAAGTTGACAAAGCTGCATACACACGGGGACTGGATGTAAAGAAGCACACGAGTGCTTATTCTATTATCCTCGAAATAAAAGAATAAATAAAAAGAAATGTACAGGCCAAGGACCTCTCAAAGCGCTGTGGACAATTGTTTATCAGAAACAAAAACCAAAACCCAAAAATAAATCCTAAAATCAGGGGCAGAGTAGTCGTGTGGTCATAGTAACAAAATTGTCTCCCTGTGGGGCTGCTTTTCAGTATAAAAATTTAGCATCTTCACTTTCTGGACACTTTGAGAGGAATTTTTCCTCTTTTCTGTCGCTCTCTTTGTTTCTGTCTTTTTCCTTTATCTTTCTATTGTCTCTCTGTAACTAAGTCTCTCTGTCTCTCTGTCCGTGTCTCTGTCTCTCTGTCTCTCTGTTTTTCTTGATATCTATGTCTGTCTGTCTCTCTCTCCCTCTTTCTCTTCCTCTGTCTGTCTATCTCTCTATGTCTGTCTTGCTCTCCCTCTTTTTCTTTCCTCGCTCTCCCTCTTTTCTTTCTTCTGTCTGTGTGTGTCTCTATCTCTCTATGTGCTGTCTCTGTCTGCCTGTCTGCTCTGTCTCTGCCTCTTTCTCTCTTCGCTCTCTCCTCGCTCTCTCTCGCTCTCTTCTCTCGTCTCTCTCTCGCTCTCTCTTCTCCTCTCTTCTCGCTCTCTCTCTCTCTCTCTCTCTCTCTCTCTCTCTCTCTCTCTCTCTCTCTTCTCTCTCTCTCTCTCTCTCTCTCTCTCTTTCTCTCTCTCTTCTCTCTCTCTCTCTCTCTCTCTCTCCTCTCTCTCTCCTCTCTTCTCTCTCTCTTCGTCTCTCCTCTCTCTCTCGTTCTCTCTTCCTCTCTCTCTCTCCTCTCTCTCTGTCTCTGTCTCTCTCTCTTCTCTCTCTCTCCTCCCTCCCTCCTCCTCTCTGTCTCTCTGTCTCTCTCTCTGCTCTCTTCTGTCTCTCTCTCTCTCCTCCTCCCTCCCTCTCTCCCTCTGTCTCTCTGTCTCTCTCTCTCTTGTCTCTCTGTCCTCTGCTCTCTCCTCTCCTCCCTCCCTCCCCCTCTGTCTCTGTCTCTGTCTCTCTCTCCTCTCTGTCTCTCTTCTCTCTCTCCTCCCTCCTCTCCTCCCCCTCTGTTCTCTTCTCTCTCTCTCTCTCTCTCTCTCTCTCTCGTCCCGCTCCTGTCTCTCTCTGTCTCCTCTGTCTCTCGTCCTCTCTCTCTCCCTCCTCCCCCTCTTCTCTCTCTCGTCTCTCTCCTCTCCTCCCCCCTCTGTCTCGTGAAATACACTGTGAACTGCACTCTGTACGCCTGCATGGCTGCATGTGCACAGACACGCAACACAGACCCCTCCCCGTGCTCTGCTCACACGTACAGTGACATGAACACGGTGACACCATGGACTCTTTGGGTCAGTGACACTAACAAGAATGCGGGAACGATGATATTCATAGACATCCAACACAACCCCACCCACACATACTACATACACAGCACGCTGCGCGCAGCGCAGGCGACACACACCACAACGCAATACACAACGATACATACACCATGCATGTGCATTCCAATACACGACTACAACAACACACACACACCACACATACACAACATCGCACGCCGCACGCCGCACACACACAAATACACACAAATTATACACGACACATAAACATTTTACACAGCACCATAAACATTTATACACACGCACACATAAAAATTTATACACACGCACACATAAAGACAAATTCACACACACACACATACACACACGCGCGCGCGCGCGCATATACACACAGATAACATCTTGGTCACACGTTAAAACCCTTTCGGCTTTTCGGAAGAGTAGGCCATTGTGTGCCGGTGAGAAAAGATGGCAAAATTTACAAAACTGCATATATACGGAGACTGGATGAAAAAAGCACATGGGTGCTTATTCCATTATCCTCGAAATAAAAGAACTTTTTTTACAAATAAACACACACCACTTTATTTACAAATGCCCATAAGGCAAAAACCAAAACAAAATCTGAAAACACTTGCTTACTAAACGACGACTACTACTGCTGACTCATCATGCTGCTACTACTACTACTACTAATCTGCTGCTACTACTACTACACTACTACTATCTATAGCTACTGCTGCTGCTGCTGCTGCTGCTCTATTGCTACTGCTGCTGCTGCTGCTGTCTGCTGCTCTGCTGCTGCATCTAATCCTACTACTGCTGCTGCTGCTGCTACTGCTGCTACTGCTGCTGCTCTACTATTACTACTCTTCTGCTGGCTACTACTGCTACTGCTGACTGCTGCTGCTGCTGCTAATGACGGTGTTAATGATAATGATGATGATGATCATCATCATCAACATGATCCTCTCCCTCCTCATCATCATCATCATCAAGCCATCCAGAAATACTTTCCATGTAGTCTGATGTCCTCCGCTTTCCAAAAGAAACTTGTGTGTTAAAGTTTAAGGGTCGGTATACAAATACTAGTATTTAAACAAACCACGATTAAGAGGAAAACAGTTCAGAATGATCTTAGAGCTTTTCGCTACATGAAAAATCACTTTACTTCAGCTTGGAAATCCCGTTGCCCCTTCTTAAACAAACACTAGTCTGACAGTTGAAGGGTTCCCACTTTCCGAGCAAGTCACCATCTTTACCTTCATCCATACGTATATACACATAAACACACGCGCGCGCGCGCGCGTAAACACACACAGACACACGCATATACACGTACACGCGCGCGAGCGTGCATACACACACAAACACACACACACACACACGCACACGCACGCACGTAACACACACACAAGTAAGAAGACAACATTTTCTCTTTTTTTCTCTTTGAAAGACAAAAACGAACAAAACGAAAGGAAAGACAGAAGAAAACGTGACAACATTAACACAGCAAACGAAAGAAATGGAAATCGCATGAAATGTAACAATAAAGGCAGAATTGGAAAAGAAACTGCAGGGAGTAACATAGCATACAGCAACAACAACAACAAAACAAAACAAGATAGATAGATAGATAGATAGATAGATAGATAGATAGATAGATAGATAGATAGATAGATAGATAGATAGATAGATAGATAGATAGATAGATAGATAGATAGATAGATAGATAGATAGATAGATAGATATTATTTCATCTCATCTCATCTGCTTCCATAACCCCCTCCAGGGTCGTAGGGGCACTGCAGTGACGAACGTTGCACCAGTTGGCTCCATTTGCGGCGGTTGTGGGCAAGTGCCTGGGTTGTGGAGAAGCTCTTCCCTGTCCATTCAGTGATGTTGTCTGCCCATTTCTTCTTCGGCCTGCCTCGCCTTCTCTTCCCCTGCACTGTTCCTTGCAGTATGGTCTTGGAGAGCCAATCTGATCTTGTCACATGTCCATACCATCTGAGCTTCCTTTTCTTGACTGTGGTCAGCAGGTCTTCGTACTGTTTTACTTGTTGGGTGATGGTTTGTCGGACTTCTTCATTGGTGATGTGGTCAGTGTATGAAATGCCAAGGAGTCTTCTGGGGCATCTCATCTCCAAAGCCTGGATCTTCCTTTGTCGATATTCATTTAATGTCCAGGATTCGCATGCACATAGGTATGTGGAGATGACCAGTGCATGCAGTAGCTTGACCTTGGTCCTGAGAGAGATGTTTGTCTTTCCGCATGGTCTTGAGCTTCGCCATTGCTGCTGCTGTTTGTGCAGCTCTTGCGAGGATTTCGGTCTTTGAACCTTCTTTACTAATAATAGCTCCAAGGTACTTGAAGTGATCTACAACCTCAAGTTCTTTTCCACTGACTGTGATCTTGGTAGGGATTGGCTGGGCACTGTTTGTCATGAGTTTTGTCTTCTCCGCACTGATCTCTATGCGGTATCTGGAGGATGTTTCGTCCAGGTGGTACACTGGGTTGGCTAGTTCCTGTTCGTTTCCTGCCAGTCAGTCGATGTCATCAGCAAACCTGAGGTTGGTGATTATCCGCCCTCCAATACTGACTGTGCCAGTGTGATCTTCTAAGGCATCAGTCATTATTCGCTCAAGGGAGACATTGAACAGTGTCGGCGATAAGAGACAGACTTGACGGACTCCCGCTGAGGTATGGAACCAGTATCCAGCCGTGCCTTGGATTAGCACTACGCTGGTGGCTTTTGTCTATAGCTCTTTGATGGTCTGGATGATCTCTTGTCCTATGTTGTACTGTTTCACTGTGGCTCATATATTAATGCGTCATGCCATACACGGTCAAATGCCTCTTTGAAGTCTATGAAAACGTGGTACAGTTTCTGTTGGTGCTGGCTGTATTTCCCACACAGAACTCGCAGGTTGAATATTTGTTCTGTAGTACTTCTGTTTGGGCTGAAGCATGTACACAAGCATTGAATTACAAATCGTTGACATGGTCTACACATAAATATTTTATTCCCAGCAACAAAACCCTTTTTCATATCATCTGAGTGGACTTTAAATAAAGAATGATGGAAGTTTTTAAAACGACCTGACATAAACAATGCAAATATCATTTAGAATTTGAAAGCAGAGTGGGAAGAAAGGTATCAAATTTTAAACCGCAAATTCAAACACTCGATTCTGTCTGAAACAAAAGTGCACAGAGGGTAAGCCAGAAATAGCCATGACGCTTATATAGACAGCATTCAGGCAAATACAGAAGAAGTATTTATTATTTATTTATTTATTCTTTTATTTTAAGGATAATGGAATAATCCCTCATGTACGTTTTTACATCCAGTCCTCGTGTGTGTGAAGTTTTGTAAATTTTATCATCCGTTCCCGCCGGCACACAATGGCCTACTCTTCTAAAAAGCGGAGTGGGTTTTAACGTGCGTGCAAGATGTTCCGCGTGCGTTCGCACACGGGACCTCAGTTTATAATCTTATCCGAAGGACTTTTGGGGAGAATGGAGTCTGCACTGATGTTAACTCCAGGGGAAAATATCCTCTTGAACAAGATTCGAACCCGGGTCAGCAGATCACGAGCGCATCCCTCTAACCACCAGGCTATCCCGTTCCCTGCCCCCATCCTTTGTACTTGGAACCGAGTGGGGAACGTGCGAGACTCAAGTATGCGGCTTGCAGACGAAGATGAAGATCTATCAAGAACTAAGTGAGAAACATCTGTACTCTCAAGGACACTTCTGCGTGTCTTTCAGTGAGGTTTTTTGTGGGGGGCCTTTTTGTTGACATTTTTTTAATTCAGTTTTTTTTCTCTCTCTCGTTTTGGCCCTTTTCTTGTCTGTCCTTTTGCTTTTTTTTAACTTTTCTTTTCGCCTTTTATTTTTGGTTAGTTTTTTTGTTTGGTTGGTTTTTGTATATTTTGTTCGTCTGCCTTTTCTTTCCTTTCTTTTTGACTTAACTTCAACTTTTTTTTGGCTGCTTTTTCTTGACGATTTCTTTTTGTTTTAAAAAAGATTAGTCTTTGTTCCTTTTTTGTCGATTTCTTTTGTGCCTTTAAAAACCAAAAAACCAAATTGGGGTTGCTTTTTTCCTACCTTTTTTGTTGTTGCCGTTTCTTGCCTTTACCACCATCACCATGGCATATGTACCCCACCACGATC
>CM054158.1:11109360-11111860 GCA_028751875.1 Rapana venosa
ATAAACAGCATCCCCACCTTCTGGAAATTCTGTGCCAGGAATTCCCTCTTTTCTATCCCTCTCTGTGTTATTCTGCCTTGTTCCTGTTCTTCCTGTCACCTCCCTCTTGTTGGTTTTTTCTTTTCATCTTTCTTCTTGATCCATTCTCCTGCCTGTTTATTTTTATTTTCCAGGAAGACTGAAAAGAACAAGTCTTTCTCACACAGGGCCACCGCCACAGACCCACACGCAAGAAAACGCACACACACACGCGCGCGGGCACACACATGCATGCGCGCATACCCACCCCTAAGAATAAGGCCCATTCCGAAAAGATGTGACAAGGGCCGCAATGAGCGCCCTCCTGCCTCGACTTTCTGCCCAGTTCCAGAGCCCACTGCAGCAAAACAGTGGTCTGCCATATGGATACACGCTTTCCTAGCAGATTTCATTTGGGTGGCGCCGTTGGTTATTGTTGGTAATAATTGGGTTTTAGATATGCTTATTGTTGGGTAATATTGCTTTTCATATTATATGCTTATCGTTTTTCAGATTTTTTTTTATTGCTTTTCATATATGGGGTTATTGTTGGCAATATGGGTTCTTAGAGGTGGTTATTATTGGTAATATTGCTTATTAGACATGATCATAGATGTTAATATTTCTTTTCAAATAATTATGGTTGTTGTTGCTAATATTGCTTTTTAGATATGGTTACTGTTGGTAATGGAAAGGGACAGCTCAGTGGTCAAAGCACTCAATTTCCCCAAGCCTACTGCACTGAGTGTAGTTACCACTTGGATGGGCGACCCTTTGCGCGCCTTAGTTTCAGTACAGTCCCCCAGTTCACCCAGCTGTAAATGGATACCTGTCTCTTCAGGGTCAGGGAAGGTAAAACAATGAAAGAGAGGAGATGGGCACCGCCCTCAATATGCTGGCCCCTGGAGAAGCTGAGGTCTCTGATGCCTCGCTCCCCTACGACTGCATAGGTTATGGGAACACTTTTACGCATTGTTGGTAATGGGGTTTGTGCTTTAAGAGTCTTGCACCACGTGTTACGCAGGATTGAATTATCAAGTGAAACCGTAATGAATGTGCTTAGTTCAGTATTTTCGGTTATGTCTCTCATGTTTAAATGAATGTGAGGTAGGGAGGGCAGATGACCATGGGGAGTGGAGGAAGCTGGTTGCAAAATCTTCATTGGTGTCCCCACGGTCCACGGGACTACGGGATAGGTGAAGAAGGTGCTACTGTGTGCAGCAGAGGAATCAACATGAGTGTGGTAGTGATGTTATGGTTAGTGTTTGGTTGTATTTGTTTTTGTTGTCTTGTCTTTTGTAGTATTGCAGGGGACGGGATAGCTCAGTGGTCGGAGCACTCGCTTTCCCCCAGCAAGTTAAGCAGCGTCGAGCGTGGCTATCAGCTGGATGGGTGACCGTTTGCGCGCCTTGGCTTCAGTACAGTCCCCCAGTTCACCCAGCTGTAAATAAGTACCTGCCCTCTTTAGGGTCAGGGAAGGTAAAGCAGCGAGGTCTCTGACGCCTCGCTCCCATACGACCTTATAGATTATAGGACACCTTTACCTTTACACTAGTATTGTACCCACCAGAATTGTTTTCTTTTATGAGATTAAAACATTGTTTTAAGTCTTGTTATTAAAGATCCCGTTATTTATATCAGCATCGTATATGACAGGCAGAATTGCGAAGAAGAATTGCAAAGAAGAATTGCAAAAAAGAAGAGAGAAGAATTGCAAAGAATTGCAAAAGAAAGAAGAAGAGAAGAAGAAGAAGAAGAAGAAAGACAGAAGAAGAAGAAGAAGAAGAAGAAGAGAAGAAGAAGAAGAAGAAGAAGAAGAAGAAGAAGAAGAAGAAGAAGAAGAAGAAGAAGAAGAAGAAGAAGAGGAATTGGGAATGTTTATTGTGTGGCTGTTGCATCCTGGATAAGAATACCAGATTGCATATATTTGCTTCAGCTGAAAAACTGCCATTAGTATTTTCATGTCCCAACAATGAAAGCACACAGGCATTCCAATTTGAAATACTTTATTATCTGAAAACAGAGATATGACGCAACAGCTAAACAATAAAAACTCATAACAATCAGTGTTAGGCCAGGGGCAGAAGCATTTATAAGATAAACAATATATATTTCAATGCATAGGCAAACATCTATTCACACGTTTGTACACAGAAAAAAATACAGAGATTATTGTAGGAAAGTTTCGATTTGATTAACACAAATTTCCGGTTTCACAGGAAGTGCGGCCATTTTTGCAGACTGGTCAATCCACACGTCATCAGTCCTTGTCGTTGCAGAAGATTACGCAATTTGTCTTCAATAACCTGACAACAAGACCAAGAAGAGATTATCCAAGTAAAAGTAAATCACCATTGGGTTGTTTAATAATAATAATAATAATAATAATAATAATAATAATAATAATAATAATAATAATAATAATGATGATGATGATGATGATGATAGACGTTTCTTGAGCGCTTTCCTTCCTCTTTACAGG
>CM054158.1:11116860-11129360 GCA_028751875.1 Rapana venosa
GTGTTGCGGTCCACACTGTCAAATGCTTTCTCATAATCAACAAAGTTGATGTATAAAGTTGAGTTCCACTCTAAAGATTGCTCAACGATGAGCGAAAGGGTGGCAATCTGATCTACGCATGATCTGTTCTGGCGGAAGCCGGCCTGTTGGTCTCGGGGGAGAGGGTTGACTACATTTTTTCATTCTCTCGAGGAGGATCCAGTTTAAAGACTTTTCCTGGCACCGACAGAAGCGTTATCCTCTAAGTTGGCACAGTTGCTGAGTCTCCTTTCTTGGGGTAGCTTAAATGAGGTAGCCCCCCTTTCCAGTCTGATGGTACTTCCTCCTCTTCCCAAATCTTCCCAGAGAGGGTACAGCATCTCTACCGTGGTCTCCAGGTCTGTCTTGAGTGCTTCTGCTGGGATGTGTTCGGCCCCTGCTGCCTTGCCATTTCTCAGCATTTTGATGGCTTTCCTGATCTCCTCCCGGGTTTGGTTGCTCAAAAGTTGATGTCTAGGTCTCTATCAGCAGGGTCGATGTCCGGGGGGTTTGAAGGGACGGATCTGTTCAGGGGTTCCTCAAAGTGCTCTGCCCATCTGTTTTAGGGTTTCCCCCTGTTCCCATGATGGTGTTTCCTTTCTTGTCTTTGACTGGTCGCTCAGGCCTGCTGTACTTCCCTGGTGTTTCTTTGTGGTGTCATACAGCAGCTTCATGTTGTTACTGGCTGCTGCTTCCCCGGCTTCCTCTGCCAGGCTGTCGATGTACTTGCGCTTGTCTGTTCCCTTTCGCTCCTCTTCGTCTCTGTTGGCTTCTGTGAAGTCTGCTTGTGCCTTGGCCTTTGCTGCTCTTGTCCGGCTGTTGTTTACTGCTGCTTTCTTCTGCTTTCTCTTTTCAATCTTGCCCATTGTGACTGCCGATATCCATTCCCCTTTTGTTGGTGTCTCTTGGGCCCACTACTTCCTGACAAGTTGACGTCAGTGTCTCTTTCACTTTCTTCCACTGGCTCTCGATGTTAGTCTCTTCTTCAAGCAGTTCTTGTAGTACTTGGTACTTGTTGGGAGGACAGCTTCATTTCTTTCATTTATCTTTGAGTCTTTTAGCAGGCTTGTGTTGTACTTCTGCCTCTTTGTTTTTTACTTCCATCCAGTTCTTCTTCAACTTTAAACTTTAGCCTGGGTTCCCAAAAGGGTTGGTCAGAGCAAAGTCTGCTCCTCTTTTTATCCTTTCATCCTGTATAGATCTCCTGAATTTCTTGGGCCATGCAGATATGTCGATCTGGTTCTCAGTCCCCATGATTTGGTGATACCCAGGTGGCCTTATGTACTCTTCTGTGGGAGGAAAATGCTGCCACCGATTACCAATTGTTGATAGCACAGAAGCCTGCAAATCTCTCGCCATTCTCATTCATATCTCCTAATCCGGGGTCTTCCCATCACTTCCTCGCACCCCGTGTTTTTCCCTTTTCCGATCTTGGGATTGAAATCACCCATGAGGATGTTTATATCTTTTTCTGGTACTTGGCAATGACGTTCTGCAGTCTGTCGTAGAATTGATCTTTGTCTTCTTCATCGCCGTCATTAGTTGGTGCATAACACTGGATGATGTTCATTGTGATCTTCTTCTTCTTAGTCCTGAAGGATGCCGCGATGATTCTTGATCCGTGTGCTTCCCATCCTATCAGGGCTTGCTGCGCAGGTCTTGACAACATGACCGCTACGCCTTCTGTGTGTGGAGCGTTGTCTTCTTCATGGCCAGAATAAAGCAGCACCTCGCCAGTGAGCAGTCTCCTTTGTCCTGACTGTGCCCAATGGGTCTCACTGATGCCAAGCAATGTGAGGTTGTAGCTTTTCATCTCTGCTGCTACTTGTGTTGTTTTTCCCGTCTCATACATGGTCCTCACATTCCATGTTCCGACATTGATGGTCCTGGTCGATAAAAGGGGGGGTCGGCCTTGTGGCTTCCGTAGACTCACGGCTTTCACCACATGGCGTCATACATCCTCTTGGCGAGGACCCTTCCTCTCCCAGGGCAGTAGTCTCTCGGTCCGTTGTTGGCGTTTCTGTAGCACGCTTTGTTTTTATGGGGTGGGGTTGCTAGCCCCACGCCCAACCCTCCTCCTTTCTCATCCGGGCTTGGGACTGGCAATGGCAGAGTTATACCCACACACACCCACACACAACCACACACACACAAACACACATGCACACACCACACACACATCCACACACACACACATACCACACGCACACACACACACACACACACACACACACACACACACACACACACACACACATTCCCACACTCTCTCTCGCTTTTATACTCGCACACACACCACACACAACACCCCACACACCCCCCACACACACCCACACACACACCACCACCCCCCCCACAACACCCCCACACCCCCACCCCACCCCCCACACACACACGCAGATACTCACCGTTCCCTCTTTCAAGCCAGTCACGGCCAGGCTAGTCCTTCCTCTTGTCGCCAGGTCTGGGGGTGGTCAGTTTGTCAGGATCCACCGACGACTTCCTCCACGTCTGCACTCCTTTCGGCGCCAGGTAAACCTTCACCTGCCCCCCTCCCCCTGCCCCTCCCCCTCCCCCTCCCCCTCCCCCTCCCCCTGACTGCTCGCTCTGAAACCTGCAACACCCAACCGTCAGTCTGACTACATCACTTGACTTCTCGACTTCTTGACTTTTTGTGAAGTTTCTGCCTTCCTTTTGACTCTTTGAGGAGTTATTGAGAGGCTGCGTTAGTTTGGTTGAGTTTGCTTCTGTGTCTGTGTGTGTGTCTGTGCCTGTCTGTCTGTTTCTGTTTGTTTGTCTGTGTGTCTGTGTGTCTGTGTGTCTGTCTGTCTCTCTCTCTCTCTCTCTCTCTCTCTCTCTCTCTCTCTCTCTCTCTCTCCTCTCTCTCTCTCTCTCTCTCTCTCTCCTAACTCCTTGAGGAGTCATTGAGAAGCTGCCTCAGTTTAGTTGACTTCCCTTCCCTCCGTGTCTCTGTCTCTCTGTCTCTCTCTATGTCTCTCTCTCTCTCTCTCTCTCTGTCTCTCTCTCTCTCTTAACTGCTTGAGGAGTCATTGAGAAGCTGCATAACTTTAGTTGACCTCTCTACTACTACTAGTGCTGCTACTTCTTCTTCTTCTATTACTACTACTACTACTACTACTACTACTTTAAACTTTAAACACACTTCTACTCGATTCTGACTCGGGGAAAATCTCCCTTCTCACTCTACTCGACTTATCAGCAGCCTTCGACACTATAGACCACTCAATTCTTCTCTCCCGTCTTCAAAAAACATTCGGTGTCACTGGAACAGCCATCACCTGGTTTAATTCATACCTTACTGACCGATTTCAGACAGTTGCAGTAAACAAGATTCAATCAATACCTGCCAAAATGAAATGCGTAGTCCCACAGGGATCAGTTCTAGGCCCTGTTCTGTTCACTCTTTACACTGCCCCACTGTCACATATAAAAAAACATCATCAAATCAACCATCATTTTTACGCAGATGACTCTCAGATTCAAAGCAGTGTTACTCCTGAAAATCTGCCTTCTCTCCTGGCAAATATGTCCCACTGCTTTGAAGATATTCAAAACTGGATGACACAGAACAAATTACAGCTAAATGCAGATAAAACCGAAGCCATGATCACAGGGACCAAACACAAACTCCCTTCCATTACAACAGCTTCAATAGAACTCGGCAATGCATCAGTCCCTCTATCCACTGCTGTGAGGTATCTAGGTGTTGTTATCGACAACACGCTCTTTATGCAAAAATTCATCACCCAGACCTGTCAGTCGTGCTACTATCAATTACGGCGTATTAGTGCAATTCGAAAGTACCTGTCCACCGATGCAACAGCCAAACTTGTCACTTCTCTCATTCTTACACGTCTGGACTATTGCAATTCTCTTTTGTCTGGTCTGCCAGCATCATCTATCCACTCCCTTCAACGTATACAAAACTTCGCAGCTCGACTAGTTCTCAGAAAGAAAAAATCGGAGCACATTACCCCCCCCCCTCTTGCGATCTCTCCACTGGCTGCCTGTGCCACAGAGAGTAGATTATAAGATCAGTACCCTCTGTTACAAATGTCTCCACAAAACTGCACCCTCCTACCTCTGTGAATGTCTTAACCTGTACATTCCTTCACGTTCCCTCCGCTCTGATGCAGATACCTTGTGCCTACGAATACCTAGATTCAACCAATCTACCGTTGGCCGCTGCTCTTTCTCTATTTTGGGCCCATCGACCTGGAATGAGCTCCCTCTCTCTCTTCGCCAGAAGCCTAGCTATGACACTTATAAATCCAGCCTCAAGACATATTTATTTCAAACCTAAGATTTCCCCCCTCCTGTTTCATATCAGAGCTATCCCACCCTTCACTTAACCATGTCCTATCATCCTGCTAAAGTATAAGACCTGTGTGTGTGTGCTTTTGAAAAACATTTGACTATAGCAATTTTATTTCATAGATTTGGTCTGCAGCGTACCATGTTTGTAATATCTGTTTGAACTATTGATTATTTGTCATTGGTTGTATGGCTGTGTAAGATTAGGTTGAATGCATGCGCTTTGATTTGTCTTTGCAAGATATTGCGCTATATAAGTTCCATTTATTATTAGTATTATTAATACTACTACTACTGCTACTACTACTACTACTTCTTCTTCTTCTTCTTCTTCTTCTTCTTCTACTTCTTCTACTACTTACTACTATACTACTACTTCTACTTACTATCTTCTTCTTCTTCTTCTACTTCCTCTACTACTACTACTACTGCTGCTGCTTCTGCTGCTGCTGCTACTGCTACTACTACTACTTCTACTTCTTCTTTCTGCTGCTGTACTGCTGCTGCTGCTACTGCTACTACTACTACTACTACTACTACTACTAAAACTGCTACTTCTTCTTTACTACTACTACTCATCTACTACTACTACTGCTGCTGCTGCTACTGCTGCTGCTGCTGCTGCTACTGCTACTACAACTACTACTGCGCTGCTGCTACTACTACTACTACTACTAACTACTACTACTACTACTACTACTACTACTAACTACTACTACTTACTCCTACTACGACTACTACGACTACTAGACTATGCTACTACTACTACTACTACTACTACTACTACTACTACTACTACTACTGCTGCTGCTGCTGCTACTACTACTACTACTACTGCTGCTGCTACTACTACAACTACTAACTACTATACTACTACTACTACTACTGCAATATACTACTACTGCTACAGCTGCTTCAGCAGCAGCTTCTACTACTAGGCTTACAACAACAACCACCACCACCACCACCACCACCACTACTACTACTACTACTACTACTACTACTACTAACTACTACTACTACTACCACTACTACTACTACTACTACTAATGAGGAGGACGAGGAGGAGGCGATAGAGGCGCAGGAGGAGGAGGAGGATAAACAAGTCAGAGAAAGAAATCTGACTTCAAAAGAGACAATAATCACCACCTGAATTCTAATCCACACGATCAGTGGTAGTCCAATTTCCCTGCGTGTTGATAAGCAGGCAGAACTTATCGCCTAATGACGCTGAGTATTGTCTGCATGCCGCTGACAAACCGGAAAGGACGCCATTGACTTCCGGTAGAATCGTTCTTCAATTTCCCGTGTCGGGAGATTAGAAATCCAACATGGCGACCACGCTGCTAGGGAAGATTTAAAAGTTTGCAGTGAGTTTGTTGGAGAAACGCCTTCATTGAACGTTGGAATGACTAGTCATGCAAATATTTGTCGTCACTGGCATTTAGATTTGGTGGTGGTAGTGGTGGTTGTGGTGGTGATGTTTTCATCCAAACTGCTTAGGCTATGGGGATGGGGAGGGAATCAAGGTGTATATGTGTGTGTGAGTGTGTGTGTTGTGTGTGTGTGTGTGTGTGTAGCGAGAGAGAGAGTAGAGAGAGAGAGAGAGGAGAGAGAGAGCGGAGAGGGGAAGAGAGAGATGAGAGAGAAAAGAGAGAGAGAGAGAGAGAGAGAAAACAGATTTTCCCCGTTCCTCCTTTTTAAAGGAATATTTTGCAACATGTCTCCTTTCAAAAAGCAATAGCTCACATCATAAGTCTTCTTTCTGAAAGCAGTACTTTGCAGCAAATGTCACCTTTCTCAAAGCAGTAGTTTGCAAAACAAGTCTTCTGTATTATTAAAACAATAGTTTGCTTCATAACTATCCTTTCTGAAAGCCATCGGTCACAACATAAGTAAGCCTTTCCGAAAGCAATAGTTCACAACATGTCTTCTTTTTGAAAGCAATAGTTCACAATTTAACTTTGCTTTTTGAATGCAATATTTCCTATCACAAGTCTCCTTTTTGAAAGCAGTATGTTGCTACGTAACTCTTCTTGTTTATAAAGAAATAGTTCGCAACATGTCTCCTTTTTAAACAAATAGTTTGCAACAAAAGTTTCCTTTCTTAAAGCAATACTTTGCAACATAAGTACCCTTTCTAAAAGAAATAGTTTGCGAAACAAGTACCCTTTCTAAAAAAATAAAAGTAGTTTGAAAAACAAGTACCCCTTCTAAAAGAAGTAGTTTGCAATATATCTTTTCTTTTTTGAAAAGCAGTAGTTCGCAACATAAGTAATCCTTTCAAAACACGACAATTCGCAACATATGTATCCTTTCTCAAAAAATAGTTGCCAAACAATACCCTGTCTAAAAGCAGTGATTTGCAATATATATTTTCTTTTTTGAAAAGCAAAAGTTCGCAATATAAGTTATCCTTTAAAAAGCCACAGTTCGCAGCATATGTAATCCTTTCAAAAAGCAATAAGTTGCAACATGTCTGCTTTCTGAAAGTGACAGCTCCCTACATTCAGAAGTCTCTTCAAAGTGATTGTTTGGAACATGTACATCTTTCTGAAAATCTGGATAATCGGATCTCTACCTCTGATCGATTTCATGAACGCTGTATTCATTTTTAAAAATGCCAGCCCAGCGGCTTTTCCTTTTCCTTCATGTCAATGAAAGAATTGAACCCTCAGCCCCCAATCGATTGCTGTCAACATCGATCTGATTGATTCCTTTTGACTGATTGATTGATTGGGTAAAGTGCCCCTCCTGCTTTCTTTCCGGTATGTTTTTTTAATCGCTTACGTAATTTCCTCTCCCTTACCCATATTGTATGCCTATGTTTGGGTCGATTGGTAGCTGGTTGGTTGGTTGGTTTGTTGATTGGTATAATGTCTGATATTCAGCAAATGAGCATATGATCTGCAAAGTGTAACCTGCCAATAATAATAATAATAATAATAATGATGATGATGATGATGATGATGATGATGATGAAGATGATGATGATGATGATGATGATGATGATAGTGAATAGTAAGAAGAAGAAGAACAACAACAACAACAACAACAACAACAACAACAACAGCAACAACAACAACAACAATCATCATCATCACCACCGTCATCGTCATCGTCATCATCACACACTCTGCAAGCTTTTAAACTCGAGCTTTACTTTCTTAACAATGCCTCCTCCTTGATAGAGCCCCATCCTTGATAGAGCCTCCTCCTTGAAAGAGCCTCCTTCTTGAAAGAGCCTCCTTCTTGAAAGAGCCTCCTCCTTGATAGAGCCTCCTCCTTGATGGAGCCTCTATTGTCAGTTTCCTTCTTCTCCTCTTCTTCGCTGATTACACGGTCAGATGTGTTTACTTATCTAATTAATTATTGATTTATTCTTTTATTTCGAGGATAATGGAATAAGCACTCGTGTGTTGTTGTTTTTTACATCCTGTCCCCGTGTGTATGCAGTTTTGAAAAGTTTGTCGTCCGTTCCCACTGGCACACAATGGCCTACTCTTCCTAAAAGCGGAACGGGTTTTAACGTGTGTGCAAGATGTCCAGCGCGCGTTCGCACACGGGACCTCGGTTTATAGTCTCATCCGAAGGACTTGTCTATGTTTGGGAGAAGTAGTGGCAAGTCCTTTCCAGCTGCTCTCGTGGGCCGTACAGCTTGGTGTGCAGGGCTATGGTATCTCTGTCAGCCACACAATGACGACAACATTAATGTCAGGAATGAATTAGAAGCTTGCGTGGTAGCTTTGATTATAATAATATCATTGTCTTGTCTGCCTTCTTCTTCATGATGTGTCTGTCCCCTCTCTCTTCTCTCTCTCTCTCTCTCTCTCTCTCTCTCTCTCTCTCCTCTCTCTCTCTCTCTCTCTTTTCTTGAAGTCTTTCTTTCTTTTTCTGATATTTATTTCGTTCAGAAAAGAAAACAAGATCTGTGCTGCTCTGTTCGGAGTCGTTCCGCTATGTTCCTTGAAGCATGGGGGAAACTTGAGAACAAAGGAAGACAAAGACTGGGCTGGGGGATGAGACAATGTCATTGTTTGATCCACACACACACACACCACAGACACACACACACAACACAGACATACACATACATATATACACACACAACACACACACATAACACACAACACAAAAGACAACACATACACATATACACACACAACACACAAACACACAACACAGACATACACAACACATATACACAATACACACACACAACAAACACACACACATAGCACACAAACCACAGACATATACATACACATACACACACAACACAAAAACACACACATAACACACAACACAGACATACACAACACACACACACAAACACAAAAAAAAAACACAACACACACACATAACACACAACACAGACATACACATACACATATACACACACACAACACACACACATAACACACAACACAGACAAATACATACACATATACACACACAACACACAACACACACACATAATACACAACACAGACATACACATACACATATACCACACAACACACAACACACACACATAACACACAACACAGGCATACACATATACACACACACAACACACACAAACACACACAATAACACACAACACAGACATACACATAAAACATATACACAAACAACACACACATATATACACTATACACACACAACACACACAAAACACTCACACACAAACACATACATACACAACACACACACAACACACACACATATACACACAATACACACACACACAACACTCACACAAAACACACATATACACACACACACACCCCCACAACTCACCCACAACACACACAACAGACACGCAAAACACACACATACACACACACCACACACAACACACACACACACAACACACACATACAACACACACACAACACTCACACAAAACACACACAACACACATACACAACACCCCACACAACACACACAAAAACACACAAACACACACCCACAGCACACACAACACACGCAAAACACACACATACACACACACCACACACAACACACACACACACACACAACACAGACATACAACACACAACATAAACACACAACACACACACATAAAACAAACAACACACACATACACATACACAACACACACATACATACACATACATAACACACACATACACAACCCACAAACAACACACACATACACATACACATAAACACACACACACACACACATATACACATACACATCACACAACACATCACGCACAACATACACACACCACACACACACACCACACCACACACAACACATACACAACACACACAATGCACCCACAACACACACCCCACACACACACACACACATCACACACACGAAACACACACACACACACACAACACTCACACACAACACACATACACACACACACACAACACACATACATACACAACACACACACACACACATACACACACAACAAAACACACACAACACACACAACACACACACACACACTTACACAAACACACACACACACAAACACCAACACCCACACACAACATACACAACACACACACACACATTACACAACACACACACACACAACACACACACACAACACTCACACACAACATACAACGCACACAACACACACACACACATATATATATACACATACACATACACACACAACACACACACATACACACACAACACACACACACCACACACACACACACAACACACACAACACATACACAACACAACACAATACACCCACAACACACACACACACACACACACAACACACACACGAAACACACACACACACACACAACACTCACACACAACACACATACACATACACACACAACACACACAACACACTCACACAACACACATACACAACCACACCGCACACAACACATACACAACACACACAAAACACACACTTACACAACACAACGCAAAAAACACACAACACACACACACACACGAACCACAACACACACACACTCAACACACACACACACACTCAACACACACAACACACTTACACAACACACACACACGCACACACACACACACACACACACACACACACACACACACACACACACACACCAGCGGGTTTCTTTGTTTTAAAAAAAATGATAGTTGCTTTAGAATAATATGAAGTTGTTGTTTATGAGTTGGTGGGGATGGAAGGGGGGTGGGGGTCTCAGTGGTAGTTTAGTTTCTGCCTTTGTGTTTTAGCGGAGGTGTGGAGAGAGTGGGGGGGGGGGGGGGGTTCTGTTCAATTCTGTTTAAGGCCTCTTCACGACTCTCTCTCTCTCTCTCTCTCTCTCTCTCTCTCTCTCCTGTCTCTCTCTCTCTCTCTCTCTCTCTCTCTCTTTTCTCTCTCTCTTTCTTCTCTCTCTCTCTGTGTCTCTCTCGCTCTCTCTCTCGCTCTCGCTACTCTCTCTCTCTCTCTCTCTCCTCTCTCTCCTCTCATCTCTCTCTCTGTCTGACTGTCTGTCTGACTGTCTGTCTGCTGTCTGTCTGTATGTGTGTATGTATGTATGTATGTATGTATGTATGTATGTATGTATGTATGTATGTATGTATGTATTATGCATGCATGTATGGTATGTATGCATGTACTATAATAAGATAAGAATAAGAATAAGAATAAGAATAAGATAATAATAATAATAATAATAATAATAATAATAATAATAATAATAAATGGAACTTACATAGCGCTATATCTTGCAAAGACAAATCAAAGCGCATGCATTCAATCTAATCTTACACAGTCATGCAATCAATGATAAATAATCAATAGTTTAAACAAACAGATATTACAAACATGGTGCGCTGCAGACAAAATCTATGAAATAAAATTTCAATAGTCAAATGGTTTTCAAAAGCGCACACACACTCAAACAGGACGTATACTTTAGTAAGGTGATAGGACATGGGTTAGTGAAGATACTAGGTGGGATAGTTCTGATATGAAACAGGAGGGGGAAAATCTTAGGTTTGAAATAAATATGTCTTGAGGCTGGATTTAAAAGTGTCATAACTAGGTTTCTTGCGAAGAGAAAGAGGGAGCTCATTCCAGGTCGATGGACCCGAAATAGAGAAAGAGCGGCGGCCAACGGTGGATTGGTTGAATCTAGGTATTCGTAGGCACAAGGTATCTGCAGCAGAGCGAGGGAACGTGAAGGAGTGTACAGGTTAAGACATTCACAGAGAAAGGAGGGTGCAGTTTTGTGGAGACATTTCTAACAGAGGGTATTGATCTTACAATTTACTCTCTGTGGCACAGGCAGCCAGTGAAGAGATCGCAAGAGAGAGGTAATGTGCTCAGATATTTTTTTTTTGAGAACTAGTCGAGCTGCGGAGTTTTGTATACGTTTAAGGGAGTGGGTAGATGATGCTGGCAGACCAGACAAAATATAATTGCAATAGTCCAGACGTGAAAGAATGAGAGATGCCACGAGTTTTGACGTTGCATCGGTGGACAGGTACTTTCGAATTGCACTAATACGCCGTAATTGATAGTAGCACGACTGACAGGTCTGGGTGATGAATTTTTGCATAGAGTGTGTTGTCAATAACAGCACCTAGCTACTTCACAGCAGTGGATAGAGGGACTGATGCATTGCCGAGTTCTATTGAAGCTGTTGTAATGGAAGAGAGTTTTTGTTTGGTCCCTACGAGCATGGCTTCGGTTTTATCTGCATTTAGCTGTAACTTGTTCTATGTCATCCAGTTTTGAATATCTTCAAAGCAGTGGGGCATATTTGAGTGCTTTGATTTGTTGCTTTACAAGATTCAGCGCTATATAAATTCCATACATTATTATTATTATTATTATTATTATTATTATTACATTATATTTGTCAGGAGAGAAGGCAGATTTTCAAGAGTAACACTGCTTTGAATCTGAGAGTCATCTGTGTAAAAATGATGGTTGATTTGATGACGGTTTATTATATGTGACAGTGGGGCAGTGTAAAGAGTGAAAAGAACAGGGCCTAGAACTTATCCCTGTGGGACTCCGCATTTCAGTTTGGCAGGTATTGATTGAATCTTGTTTACTGCAACTGTCTAAAATCGGTCAGTAAGGTATGAACTAAACCAGGTGAGGGCTGTGCCAGTAACACTGAACGTTTTT
>CM054158.1:11134360-11164360 GCA_028751875.1 Rapana venosa
ATTTTTTGTCAAACTGGGAAGAAAGGGCGAGGCTGGGAATCGAACCCAGAACCTCACGGTTTACTTGTTGGCAGGCAAACGTCTTAACCATCCTGCCACCTTCCTTCGTATGAAAGAGATATAGACAGACAGATGTACAGACAGAAGGACAGACGGACGAACAGAGAGATAGACGAACAGACAGACAGACAGACAGAGCGCATCAGAGCAGAAAATGGCACAGTCCAGTCACCCTAGGCTGGTTGTCAGTCCTGAAGGGAAGACAAAGGGAAGGAAGCCAGGCAAGCTGACGGGAGTGACAGAGTTAAAACAGGGAAGCACAATGGAGAAGAATACCGCACAATGATTGTGTCTTCCGTCAGCCAAAAGCCAGGAAGGATGAAAATCTATCTAATCGGCTGTTACAAGGATTACATGCATGCATACACACACACACGCACGCACGCACGCATGCATGCACCCATGATTGATAGATGGCTTGATGAAAAAAAAGCAACTGCGCTTGCACTGCTTATTCAATGTATCATCTGAAAATAAAAGTTTGACTTTGACGCCCCCCGCGCGCGCGCGCAAACACACACACACACACACACACACATGCACACAACACAGATACACACACACACATGCACACACACATTTACACACACACAATCTCTCTCTTTATATCTCTCTCACACAATCTCTCACACACAATCTCACACACACACAATCTCTCACACACAATAACACACACACAATAACACACAGTCTCACAAACACACAATCTCACACACAGTCTCTCACACACACAATCTTACACACACAATAGCACACACACACAATAACACACACACACACAATAACACACACACACCTGTTTTTAGGAGTGATGGCAGGCGGTTTAGGCGGCAGTCCATTAGCGGTGCTCTGCCCCTTTCCCCCTGACTTGTTCGGCCCGCCGGACTCTGTCGTGGCTTGTCGGCTGTTTCCGGGGACAGGAAGTCGCGAACAGGAAGACGACCTGTTTCTGACGTTGCTGGCGTTTTTCTTGCCGGAAGAACCCTTGGTGGCGGCCGTCCCCTCATTCTGACCCTCACCAGAGAGTTTGGCCGAGTGTCGCAACAAGTGTTTGATGTCCTCCAGGTCTTTCTGGTGCCGCTTCTCCTGATCCTGGAGCTTCTTCTCCATCTTCTTCTCCGCCGTTTCCACCTTGGATTCCAGCCTGGAGTTCTTCTCCTCCAAGGCTTTGATGCTGCGCTTGTCTTGCTGCTGCTGTTTCTGCAAAGACTCCAGTTTGGATTTCTGCTCCTTGATGTAGGTTTCCATGGTGGTGATCTTCTTTTCCAGGATCTGGATTCGTTTCTGCAAGGCTTTGTTCTCCTCGCGAGCTTCTTGCAGTTCTCCGTCGCGAGTTTTGAGCTTTTGGCGAAGTTCCTCCAGTTCTTTCTGTCTTTGGTTCAGCTCGCCTCTGATGGACTCCACGTCGTCTTCAGGCCTGCTGTCGTAGATGCCTTCTTCCAGGACGGTGATTCGTCGTTCGTGGCTCTCGATCTTCTCTGTGATGCGTTTGTGTCGACTGTCGGCCAGCTTCTCTTCCACAGGGAGGGCTGTGGGTATGGGGTCGTCGTTCTGGAGGATCTTGTACAGTCTGGAGTGGTTCTTGGTGCGGGACTCGCTCAGGGCGTTGAGGTAGTTCTTGAAGGCGTCAGGTCCTCGGGTGAGGAGTTTAGCCAGCAGCATCTTGTTCCTCTCGCCGGGGACTTGAGGCAGGAGGATTTGTTTCCTGTCGTTGCTGTCGATGACGCCTTTCTCGATCAGAAGCTTGGAGATCCTGTCGGAATCCATCAAATTGACGATGTCCTCCTCGTTGTTTTCCAGGATGCCGCGGTCTCTGTCCTCCACAGGGGCAGACATGATGGTGTTATGCGCCATGGTGGGCAGCTCAGTGCAGCAGAAAGACAAAGGTCCGCATCAAGGGATGGTGGCTGGGAGACAGATGTTCTTTCTCAGTCTGTTCCGTACTGAAGGCGTTGAGTAAAAATCTTTATGGAGATTTGTTTATTAGGACCAAAGAAATCTGACACTTAAACTGTGGATGTACACGTAACAGATAATAAAGCAAGCTGAAATGTGTGGCTGCTTCAGCGGCAGATTAGGAAAGAGTATCATAGCTGTTACATAAAGTCAGAGCCAAGGTTAGAATCACACCTCACATTTTGTCGTTCAGGTGTTTATTTACGCTGGCAGTGTTTGCAGACAACACGATCTCAGTTTGAGGAATTGATTTTATTCGCTGCTGTTGTTTCGCATGTGGTTTTTATGTCATAAACACAGCCGCGTCACACCATAGAGGCTAAAGTAGACCCCTACATCTGCATGATCACACATTTCTCCTTATACATGTCAGAAAAGAACCGTGAAGTAATCCAAAACGCGAACAATAAAATCCTACAAATTCACATTCTCGTGGACAACAAACTGTATGTAACAAGCTGTTTCACCGGCCACGACTCATGACAAACAGTTTAGGCTGCCAAACATCCGCAGCATGGGTGTGGCCTGCGTGGAGAGATAGAAATGGGCAGCGTGGAAACAGCAGAACAGGAACGTCACAGAAAGATGGGGCAACAACAACAACAACAAAGATCCACGGCCAGTTTTCGGGTGTGAACATGTGTCATCACTGCGAGAAAGAGCAGACAGAAAAAAATAACGGGTGGCGCTGCCCTTGTGGCGACGCGCTATCCCCAAGAAGAGCAGCCTGAATTTCAGGCAGAGAAATCTGCCGTGACTAAATGGTATGAAAATGAAAAATGAAAAGTGATCCTTAATGAAGAACGAAGGTAGGGAGGAAGGGAGACTTGATCAAGCAGTGTTGGACAGAGCTGTTGGTACAGGATGTGGCTCTGCACAGAGGGATGGGTTGTTGTCTGTCCTCAAGGTCCTGGCAGTACAGTGTGTCTGTGAACAAGAAAGACAAGATGGTTGTTGTTTTTTCAATTTTACAAAACGATCAGCCAAAAAATGAAATCTGCTCTTAGCTTAAGACGTCACCATGATAATTATAAGCATAATACATGAAATAATAATAATACTTGACATTTATATAGCGCCATATCTTGGGGAAGAAAACTCAAATCATAGCGCTTTTGTTCATCCCACTCATTCACACACAGCCAGTTACAATCAATAGTTTTTACAAATTCAAATGTATACATTCACACGCACACGCACACACGCACACACATAAAGGTTATACAATTCGGCAGTGTGGTGGGGGTTTGTCTGTTGAGGGCAGGGACACAAATGAGATGGAACAAGAGAGGAGAATCTTAGGTTTGAATTAAATGAGTCTTGAGGCCGGATTTAAAAGCTTCATAAGAAGGCTTTTGGCGGAGGGAGAGAGGGAGGTCATTCCAGATCGGTGGACCAGAAACAGAGAAAGAGCGACGGCCAATGGTGGACTGGTTGAATCTAGATGTTCTTAAGCACAAGGTATCTGCAGCAGAGCGGAGGGAACGAGAAGGAGTGTACAGACATAACAACATTTTCTTTTACAGGAGCAGATACATAAAGGGATGGTTCTGAAGTCATGTGTTTGGGGTTCAATTCTAGGTTAGCCAGAGTGGATTAAAGCTAAGATTTTAAGCATAGATCCATGTTAATTTATATGCAGATATGCATGCCCTTGCGCATGCACACATGCACGTACGCATGCACGCACACACACGCGCGCACGCACAATTATGTGGCTTATTGCGATTGATATCCCCGTAATTTACTTGATGTCTTTAACTGCACCACAGTGGCACATTATACCCATCTGTAAAATCCACTTTTCTCGATGTAAGACACGGTGGCCGACAAACATTATTCTCTGCCAAATACAGACACTGCATCTTGTCATGTGTAGATTACTAAATTCGCCACATGAGAGCCACACTAGGTTTTCTCCTTTGGGCGAAGTGGAGATAGCCTGGTTTGGCTCTAATGTAGCGTATTACACAAAACAAGCAGACATGTAAACGATAATAAAACTGAATGCAGTCATACATCAAATTCAACAAAAATTGTAAATATTTGTGTGGTGATAACATTATCAACACTAACAATAGTATTTGAATGCCAGAGTGTTGGTAAAGGTAAAGGTGTTCCATAATCAATAAGATCATTGAGGAGCAAGGCATCAGAGACCTCAGCTTCTCCAGGGGCCAGCATATTGAGGGCGGCGCCCATCTCTTCTCTCTCGCTGCTTTACCTTCCCTGACCCTAAAGAGGCTGGTACCCATTTACAGCTGGGTGAACTGGGGAACTGTACTGAAGCCAAGACGCGCAAACGGTCACCCATCCAAGTGGTAACCACGCTCGATGCTGCTTAACATTAGCTGGGGGAAAGCAGTGCTCCAACCACAGAGCTATCCATTTTACCCACTTTTTCTTAGAAATCTCTTGCTGATGTTTTCAGTAATTTCAAACTGCCTTAGGACATTACCACGGTATTGCACAGTCCAGAGGAACATTTCTTATAGCTGAATTGTTAGTTCATAACAGATGGTTTTGTCTATATCAGTTTATGGGAATATCTTATTTCTCTTTCTGATTCTGTAAGTGAATTTTCCCAGTTTTCTAAATATTGTGTATGTTTTTCCTTAAATAGTTTTGATTGGCACACATCTGCATTTCAAAACCAAAAAATTGACTTTTCATCCAGGCAACATGTCATCATTTCCATTTAACAGACTTACTAGCTAAGGTAAAAAGGTAAAGGAGTCCCATAACCTATAAGGTCGTAGGGAAGCGAGGCGTCAGAGACCTCACTTCTCTAGGGCCAGCATATTGAGGGCGGCGCCTATCTCCTCTCCCTCGCTGCTTTACCTTCCCTGACCCTAAAGAGGGCAGGTACCCATTTACAGCTGGGTGAACTGGGGGAACTGTACTGAAGCCAAGGCGCGCAAACGGTCACCCATCCAACTGGTAACCACGCTCGACGCTCCTTAACTTGGCTGGGGGAAAGCGAGTGCTCCGACCACTGAGCTATCCCGTCCCCATTTACTAGCTTAACAAAGTACCAAAAAATCAGTCATCTATTTAATATTGTGTATGTTAAATGAGCATCAGTTTGTTAGGGTTTTTTCACTTCAATGCAAAGCATTTTCTGTCCCCTTTACATTGTCTATTATCACTACTAGTGCACAAACATCAAATCAACAACAACAACAACAACGTAAACCCTAACCCAAATAAACACATCAAAAACACACCACTTCTCCATCCTCATCACAGAACAAACACTTACCACAACAAACAACACAATGATAACAAAACAGCACACGAGCAGGTCTGAAGTCTCTGTTGTCCTCTCCCCTTTTGTGAATGTAGGCCTATGTCCTCTTATCACAGATCTTGTAACCGGAATGTGACCGAATGTTGACTTTACCTACGGAACAAAGCCTCAGTCGTGGCCGCTACTGCTGTCGGCCTGTGTTTGAGGGTGATATTATTCTTGGCCCGCCTGCTAGTGTGCGTGAACCTTCAGGTGTGTTGTTGCTTCTCCTGTGTCTACTCATTCAAAAACTGAAGGGTGGAGGCGTAGTGTGGGACCAAACTACTTTTAGCGCATGCACGTGTACATGCAGGCATGTGAGCACGCGTAAACATGTGGACACACACACATACAGTCACACACACACACACAGTCACACACACATACACACAGAGGTAGATAGATAGATAGATAGATAGAGAGATATACAGTGACAATGACAAATGACAAATTCTTTTATTTCGAGGATAATGAATAAGCACTCATGTGCTTTTTTTACATCCAGTCCCTGCCCGTAGGGATACATCTTAATAATAACCCAACACTTATACACTCACAGTAGAAACAAGGGGAAATAACCCTTTTCAAAACAGCCCCCCCCCCCCCCCCACCAAAAACAAAATAAAACAACAAAAAACCACACAAAAAAACCCCACTAAAAACACCCCCCACCCCACCCCACCCCCCAAAAAAAACACCCAACCAAAACAAACAATAGATAGATAGATAGATAGATAGATAGATAGGTAGATAGATAGATAGATAGATAGATAGATATTTTTACACAAACACACTCACACGTGCGCACACAAACACACATACACATTCACACACGCAATCACACACGCGCGCACACACACACAAACATAATGAGAACTCACACACGCACGCACGCACACATATACATATATACTAAGAACACACACACACACACACACAATATATATATATATATATATATATATATATATATATATATATATATATATATATATATATATATATATATATATATAATGTATATATATATACACTCACTCACGCACGCAGGCACGCACGCGCGCGCGCACACACACAAACATACTGGAAACACACACACACTTACACACATATAGGGAACACACACACTGGAAAAACACACACACATACACACTGGGAAAACACACACACAACACACACACACACACACCGCGCGCGCGCGCGCGCGCGCGCGCACAAACATACACACACACTGGGAACACACACACAGCAACACACACACACACATACATCTAATAATAATAATAATAATGTATGGAATTTATATAGCGCTGAATCTTGTAAAGCAACAAATCAAAGCGCTCAGATTTGATTTTATACCACTTTAAGTCACGGCAGATTTCTCTCCGTGAAATTCGGGCTGCTCTCCCCGGGGAGAGCGGGAGAACGCGTCGCCACTTAGCGCTGCGCCACCCTTTCACCCATTTTTTTTTTTTTCCTGCAGCTGTATTTGTTTCCCTATCAGAGTGGCTTTTTTCTAAGAATTTTGCCAGGGACAACTCTCTTGTTGCCGTGGTTTTTTTTACGTGCGCTAAATAATTACGTGTAACACACGGGACCTCGGTTTATCGTCTCATCCGAAAGACTAGCGCCCAGACCACCACTCATGGTCTAATGGATGGGGGAAAAATTTCCGGTCCAAACGGGGTACGAACCGCCGCACACTTCAGACCCGGACTTTTCGCTTTCTAGACAGGCGCGTTACCTCTAGACCACCGATCCACATCTAGGCTAAGCTTTGGCGCTATAACCTTCTCAAAATCAATGTATGAATAGTATTCTATAGCACAGAGTTGTATTTGGCAACAGTTCAACACCAAACTTAAACAGTGACACATGTTGGGCGGGGGGGGGGGTGGGCATAACATGTAAAAGTCAAGATAATAATAATAGTAGTACTATTCCCTTCCCAAAGTCACATTCAACATAATAACAGTTCGGGGGGGGGGGGGGGGGGGGGGGAGGAGGGATTGGAGGAGGAGGGGGGGTTACGATGTTCAGTCAGCAAGTCCAAGACTGCCCAATGTTTATTTGGACAACTGCTTACTGGAAGACCAGCCCACAGTGGCCAATGGGCAATGGCCGCACTCCGCAGTTAGGTTTTGCTTTCCTATCACACTACTGGTAGTTCTGTTTATAATTCAACGTAAATGGTTGTGTTCGTTTTAAATCTATTCATATTCTGCATAAAGGGTTTTTTTTCGTTTAAAATCTATTCATATTCTGCATAAAGGGTTTTTTTCGTTTTAAATCTATTCATATTCTGCATAAGGGTTTTTGATCATTCTAGTTATGTTTCTATTCCTCATACAGGTTTTGCTCATTTGAGTTCTATTCATATTCTACATAAAGGTTTTTATTGTTTTAGTTCTATTTCTCTTCTACATAAAGGTTTTGATCGTTCTAGTTCTATTTCTATTCCTACATACATTTTTGATCATTAATTTCAGTTCTATTTCTCTTCTACCTGAAGGTTGTTATTGTTTCAGTTCTATTTCTCTTTTACCTGAAGGTTGTTATTGTTTCAGTTCTATTTCTCTTTTACATAAAGGTTTTTATTGTTTCAGTTCTGTTTCTCTTCTACATAAAGGTTTTGATCATGCTAGTTGTATTTCTAGACGGGACAGCCTGCTGGTTAGAGTGATGTATTCCTGATCTGCTGACCCCGGTTCACAGAAGTCCTTCGGATGAGACTATAAACCGAGGCCCTGTGTGCAAACGCACGCAGAACTACACGTTAACACCCGTTCCGCTTTTCGGAAGAGTAGGCCCTTATGTGCCGATGGGAACGGATGACAAAATTTACAAAACTGTATACACACGGGGGACTGGATTAAAAAAACCATGAATGCTTATTCTATTATCCTCGAAATAAAAGAATTAATCAATCTATCTATCTATTCTACATAAAGGTTTTGATAATTTCAGTTCTATTTCTATTCCACATAAAGGTTTGTGTTCATGTTTTCTCAGCCTTTCTGAATACTCATTCATGACATTACTTATTATAAATAATTTTCCTGACATCCTCTAAAACAATTCAACACCACAGGGTTTTTTTTCCAGTATTTTGGGAGGGGGTGGTGCTTTTGTTTGTTTTGAATTTTTTTGTGTTGGGGGAAGTTGTTTTCTCTCTCTCTCTCTCTCTCTCTCTCTCTCTCTCTCTCTCTCTCTCTCTCTCTCTCTCTCTCTCTCTCCCCTCTCCTCCCTCCCCCCCTCCCCTCTCTCTCTCTCTCTCTCTCTCTCTCTCTCTCTCCTCTCTCTCTCTCTCTCTCTCTCTCTCTCTCTCTCTCTCTCTCCTCTCTCTCTCTCTCTCTCCTCCTCCCCCCCCTTCTCTTTCTCTCTCTGTCTATCTCTCGAGGACTGGATGTAAAATAAAGCACATGGGTGCTTATTCATGATCCTCGAAGTAAAAGAATTTGGCATTGTCTCTGTGTTGTTTTTATTCGGGGGTTGTTTGTTTGGGTTTTTTAGAGCTATATGCTTTCTTTGTCAGCAGCGGCTCAGTAAACTCCTGGCATTGTGGTTCAAATGGGTTTTCTCTTGTGCAGGGCGGGAAGTAAGTATTGTCCACATTGTGGTGGAATCAATCTCCTCGCTTGATGGATCGACTGACGGTTATTACGCCGCCAAAGAGGCAGGAAAAATGGTAAAGGTGTCCCATAATCTATGTGGTCGTAGAGGAGCGAGGCGTCAAAGACCTCTAGGGGCCAACATATTGAGGGCGGCGCCTATCTCTTCTCCCTCGCTGCTTTACCTTCCCTGACCCTAAAGAGGGCAGGTACCCATTCACAGCTGGGTGAACTGGGGGACTGTACTGAAGCCGAGGCGCGCAAACGGTCACCCATCCAACTGGTAACCACGCTCGTTGCTGCTTAACCTTGGCTGGGGGAAAGCGAGTCTGTGACCACTGAGCTATCCCGTCCCCTAAGGGGCAGATAAGCCACAACACACTAATGCAGGGAAAGGCTTCCTGCCGTCTGTCCACAGTGTGCGTGTTAGGGCATGGCTTAGTGCTCTGTCTCTGTATGTGTCTGTGCTCGTCTGTTATCTGTGTGTGTGTGTGTGGTGGGTGTGTGTGTTGTGTGTGTTCTCTCTCTCTCTCTCTCTCTCTCTCTCTCTCCTCTCTCTCTCTCCAGCTGTGTTTCATTTGGCAATAGTGTATAACTTTGTCTCTCGCTGTTTGTCTCTGTCTGTCTCTCTCTCTGTTTGTCTGAATGTGTGTTTGTCTGTCTGTCTATCTCTCTCTCTCTCTCTCTCTCTCTCTCTCTCTCTCTCTCTCTCTCTCTCTCTCTCTCTCTCTCTGTGCCTCTCTCTCTTTCTCTGAGTCTCTCTCTCTCGCTGTCTCTTTCTGTTTCTGTCTCTGTCTGTCCGACTGTCTCTGTCCGTCTGTCTGTCTGTCTGTCTGTCTGTCTGTCGTCTCTCTCTCTCTCTCTCTCTCTCTCTCTCTCTCTCTCTCTCTCTCTCTCTCTCTCTCTCCAGCGGTGTTTCATGTGGCTATATTATTATAACCATGTTGGAAAGGAAATTAATCAGTCTATATCTGAATAAATACTTACTGTCCGGGTTTACTTGAATAGTTTGCTAAACTGTTTGCCATTTATGGTGTATGAGCCTTTTTGCAATACTGACCATTTAAATGATGATAATATAACTGTATAAATATACAATTTGTTTTAAGTTTTTAAAAAGTGGGTGTTATTTTAATGAAGTCGTGATTAGGCCCTACTTCTTTCTTTTTTTGACATAGGTCATATGAAATCTTATTCCCTATTTATTATCATTTCCATACTAACGGTGATTAATTTGTTTGCGTATGCTTACTTTATCGTTGCTTATTCTGTTTCTATTCATTTATGATTTGTTGATGAATATTGACAGTTTCATATTGTTCGCATGCCATTTTTGCCATAGGATAGGAATACAATGGAAACTGACAGATCTTGAATTTGAGCGGAAAATTTTGTCACATGGATGTATAATCAGAATAAATGCATGTTGTACACAACAAAAACAAGAACAACACCACACATGCACACACACATGTGCACACGCTTACGCGCACACAAGCGCGTGAGCAGTGCAATATAAATATGTATAAACAGAACAACATAAAAGGACACTTTGATATAATAATAATAATAATAATAATAATAATAATAATAATAATAATAATAAAAGGAACTTATATAGCGCTATATCTTGCAAATGAGAGAGTATTTTATTGTGTTAAGCTTTTTAAGCCCATTCATAATGGGACGGTGGGAAGGGGACTGGGCACAAAACACACATTTTCAGTAATAACTTATATAAAATAATACAGCCCAAATGATTGGCATGGCATGGCATGGACACAGAGACAGACAGATAGACTGACAGAGAGAGAGAGAGAGAAAATTATTGTGTCTAGCTGTCACAGATGCGTGATGCACGTGGAAAGCAACTCTGCTCCCCCACACACGGGGTTGAGCACTGTGTCGTAGCAGGGCCAGCTAGCCTAACGCTCCACAGTTCATGTGACCCTGCCTGCATGCTACCAGTTCCTCCTGTCTATACTACACCCGTATATGCAGAGGAACCCCACTGCGGTGGGTGGCTGACAAAATCCAATTTATTATGCACACAGCACCTGCAGAGAGGATGGGGTTGAACTTGCTCAAGAGAACAGCCTGAAAAATGAATGCACTGACTGCTGATCAGTGAAGATGAAGAAGAAGAACAACAACAACAACAAGGAGGAGAAGAAGGGGAAGGAGAAGGAGAAGAAGAAGAATGGCGAGGAAGAAGAAGAAGGAAGACACTGCTCTAGTGTGACAACTGGACAACACTGCTCCCTCGCCACTTCGTGCATCGTTGTCCTGACTCTACAGGTAACTGTTGTCATTTCTGTTGGTTGTGCAGAATTTTATTATTGTGTTACACCTTTAGTTGTTGTTATCATTTCGTTCCTTGGTTAGAGCTCTGAGGTTGACTAATGGTGAGATATTGCGTAAGCGACCGTTTTCACCCACCACTAAGGTAGCCGCATTCGGACTTCGGGATGGTGTGTAAACATGACACCTGTGTGCTTTTCAGGTTTCTGGTTTTTTTGTCATCTGTCCTACCGGCCAGAAATGGCCTCGTTCGAAAGACGGAACGGGTTTTTAACGTGTATGAACTGTAAAAAAAAAAATGTGTAAACTGAATTAGAACTGAAGAGCTGATGGGGAGAGAGTTGATTTTCTGTATGTCCTGCCCCCCCCCCCCCCCCCCCCCCCCTTTCCTGTACCTTGCAATCTGTGTTGCATGACCTGTACTAAGTAAAGGGCACTAGCGGATGTCACCAAAAATAAGCTGAATCATTACTTGAAACAAATACAACAAAATCTGAAACGAAAGAGAATTGCCCAAAACAAATGGCTGCAGGCATGATGCTGTGTGTATAGTTATGCAAGTGACTTTACGGAAAACATTCAGCAGGTGAATACTTGTCACTGATTGGTCAAATATAGAACTAACCCCCCTACTGCAAATTAAGCAGAGTTACCAGCTTGCGTGGCGTGTGCAAGCGTGAGGTGAGCGCGAAATGTGGACTTGGGTTTGCAAGTGAGGTTTTCATTATTGCTGTTTCACACGTTCCCAATGACGTTGTGATAGTCGTCCACATGCAGAGTATTGCATGCTATACAAAGGTTGGTGATATTCTTACTGGGTGCGTTCTAAAAGTACATGTCAGTGATTTCTAGTCATAAACTTAATGTCCCAGCACAACCGGTTTCAAATTCATGCCGGCCATTTTGACTTGGCAGTGATTAGCTTTAGTCTAAAATAAGTATAGCATTGAAGTTCGAACTTGTGTGAATCTTTGTTTGAAAAGGTAACAGCAAAAAAAAAATAGAACCATTTTCTCAAGTGACTTGAAGAGGAAAGTTTTGTCGACAAGTACGTATCACTAGCCAGTGTATAGTCCGAAAGAATTTGGGTGTGCAGTTTGTGGTTCAGAGAAGTCGTAGGCAGCGTGTCGACCTTATAACAGAATGTATTAGTAGTTTTTCAGTGACAAGTATTTTTTTCTCCGACTTAAATGGTTTTGAATTTCTTTTAAATTAGCGGTATTTTGTAGTAAATAGTTTGTGAGAACCATGATGCAAGGGAGGGAAATAAATTTATAACTGACATAGAATTTTCAAAGTTAACTGTGACTTAAAACACAGAATAGCAAGCTCTTCTAAGTTGTGATTACCATCCTTTTTTTAAAAAATTGTATAGGCCTACATATCGGCGAAATAGAACTGCGTACAGAAATAATATGGACACGTAGTGTGTATTGAATTAATGTTATCGGGGTAATGGCAGAAAAACTTGTACGGTGTTGTATGGCTGTAAATGTTTCCATGATCATTTTATTTTTCTGCTGCAGTATACTTCGTATCGCTAAAAAGGTTTCCTAAGCAGGTGCCTTGAATAAACAAAAACATTGTAATCATAAATAAATGTATGTTTGCAGTTTATAAACACATACATGCATTTAAGCCCCACATACTTAAATGTAACAAATATGCACGCACGCGTACACACAAAACACGTACACACACACACGCACACACTGAATGAGAGCAGAAACGAATAAAAACATATAAAGTCTATGCGCAAGTGGTTAGCTACACTTTTTTTTTCATCCACTACTATTTCTGCATTAATAAAGTATATGCGTAGTGAAGTACACTGCGCTCATCACTGATTACTTAGAACCAAGTGCTGATCAAAACTATTTGAAACCTTGATGTTCACAGGGACGGGCCAGAAAGACGACCTGCTTTATCTTAAGGCTTTCGAAGAATAGCAGTAGTACCCTGAGGTACAAAACTAAACACTGCTCCTAAACTCGGCTACACAAACTACGAAGCTGAAGCGGAAGACAGGAAATCAGCAGCAACCATCATCAAAGTCGGCTTGTACACTACATAGAAAATCGTCTCATAAACGCTTACAATCCAACAAAAAGAAACTTGAACAGCTTGTTGACTTTTGCCTCCCCCTGCACATGCCACACGATAGTCTACAGTGGATCCCCGCCCATTGTTATTTGTTTGGTAACAAGACTACTGACTGACTGGTAAAGGAAAAAAGCAGATGGGTCTACAATCTATATTGAAGCCAAGAAAGACGAGGTCAAGCAGCACAGCAAATTGACTACAGCAGCAGCACAACGGGCCAGACAACATTGTAAATACTGCAGCCCTGCTCGCCATACGAGACGCTTTGAATGATGCCTAACCCAACTCCAGAGGGCAAGCAGCTCTGTGGGGACTTGGAAGACCCGCAGCAAGGTTTTGCTGAGCACTGCCTTCACTGCAGTGACTTGACTGTCCACTGACCAACACCAACAAAAACAGGAATGCCCCACCAGCAAGACATTGCCGTCAAGCTTCTGGCAGCTGTGGGCATCACTGTGGTACTGACATGGGCCTTCAACCACCGTGTAAATGTGAGTATGATCAAATGTGTTAAGTTCTGTACTGTAGACACGATGATACTTGTGTAAAGTCTGAATATTATGCCTTGTAATCTTGCTTGGCAGTAGGTATGGGCAGGCACGCCTGCGCGCGCACACACACACTCTTCTCTCTCTCTCTCTCTCTCTCTCTCTCTCTCTCTCTCTCTCTCTCTCTCTCTCTCTCTCTCTCTCTTTCTTTCTTTCTCGCTCGCTTGCTCTCTCCCTATCTGTTTTGTTGTAGGATTTCTTTTTGGTGGGGGGAGGGGTGGGACAAATTGATTCCTATGTGTGTTGTATCGATGTTCCTGTGTGATCGATTAAGATCTTTGAATATTTATGTTTGGTTATGGTCATTGGTATTTTTTAGCATACATAAATTTTCCTTGACCTACCGCTCGATGTAAAAAATCCATGAGTGTTTTTTCTCTAAATACAAAGTTTAAAAAATCTGGCTTCCCTCCCCCCCCCCCCTCTCTCTCTCTCTCTCTCTCTTTCTTTTCTCTCTCTCTCCTCTCTCTCTCTCTCTCTCTCTCTCTCTCTCTCTCTCTCTCTCTCTCTCCTCTCCCCTTTATCTCCTCTCTCTGCATACTTTAACTTAGACAATGTCTATATTTTTCACACATTTCTGGTTGGTTGTCTTTATCAGATTCTTTGCTGCACACTGACTTCACCACGAACTCCACGGTGCTAAGCATGCATGACTTCCACTGTACTAACCCCCTGTGGTTAAAGGGTAGGGAATGGAGGATACAGAAAACCTAGGGAAGAAAAGCTCTGAAGAGCCTTATTTTTGTGATATCTAGAATAAAAATTCAATCTTTAAAGCCTGACATACTCGGCTTTTCGACATTATCGTTCAGATCTGTCTGTCTGGACCAGTCAGTGTGAACAGGACGATCTACTTAACAAAATGGTTTTGACAGCTGTTTAGAGCATAGGTCGTTGTGTGCTTTGAGTTTCAACCACAAATACAAGAGACACACACTTGTGAAATCAACATGACTTAAACTGGGCATTGACTGGTAGGAGGAGGCAAGCTGTCCGTTTGAGATAAAAACATGTTTGAAACGGCAGGGTTGAATCCGACACTTCGGGCCGCTTGAGAAGTAATGTTGATGGTGACAAGACAATCCAGGATCCTTTTTGCCCTGACGCTGCAGTTAGGGAGGCTAGTCTGTCGGCTGCTTTAGTCTTCAAAATGATGTATTGTCCTGGTGCTTATCTTCATGAAGACTCGTGTATGTATTCAGATCAAACTGGTCCGACCCAGAGCATTGGTAAAATATTTTACACATTTACCTGAGAGTAGGTTTAGATAACCTGCCATGTTAGGAGCAATATCCAGAGCAGTTTTAGAAATTCAGTGTTCAACATTGCATGGGTGATTTTCCCTCCGTTTTAAACATAATTCCGTATTGGCTATTTTCGGATTTAATCAAAAATAGAGGATTGTTATATCCAAGACCTTGAGTCCTTTTCAAAATGACAACCTGTGACAAAAGACCTCGCTGAAAACCTATGAAAATCAAGGCTTTGCTGTAGAAAATGTTCTCATTGAAGATGACGATTTATAGCGGAAGAATAAATAAAGATTGAAATGTATGCACGTGCGTGGACGAAACACAAGACTAGCAGAGGACAGACTCCAAGGATGTAAAAATTAATTTGGCGCATGTGCAGTAAGTCCCCTGAAGTCTCTCAATCGTTGTGGGATTTTTGTCATTCAGAGTTCAAAAAGACGGGTAAGACCAAGGTTATGCATTGAATCCTGTGTAATAGACCAAAGCAAAGCTCAAGGCTATATTAACAGAACAGGTTTTAACGTGTGCGCACCGGGGGGGGGGGGGGGGGGGGGTGACAGAGAGAGGAAATATGCCTGTATTTGTAGGGGTTTTTTTTTTGGGGGGGGGGGGGTAGAGGAGGGGAATCATAGTTTTGTAGAAGAGCAACTAAAGGAAACTGATGATTTGAAGGAGGGGGGGCAGGTTATGTGTGGCTGGTTATTGGAAATAGAATTAAAAGGCTAGCGAATGCTACAGCAGGCTTTTTGTATATAATTATATGGTTTATTTTGTGCTGATTCCTCAGTTTATATACTAGGTCTAGGTTCTTTTGTCAGAAGAAAGAGGAAGGAAAGGTATGGCTAGGTAAGCGGGAATAGAAAAAAGGCTAGCACATAAAAGAGCGGGCTTTTCTCACGTGGTTTTATTTGGGGATAATACTTTTTCGTTCATCAACTGAACTTGGTTTCTTTTGGAAATAGACGTGATTTTTCAAAAATGCAGTAGACCAGAAATCGCTGATTCAAGAACTGGAAAATTGTAATTAAACAATGGGAAAAAGCAAGAAATAATACATTTGGGCTTGTTCCTTAGTTTATCTACCGACTTTTTGTTCTTTTGAAACTACCCACAGCCTGTTTGAAAACAGATGTAGGCTGCCGGAAACCACTGATCTGATTACAGAACGGGAAAGTTGTCATAAAAAATCCAATTACTGAAGCAACAGAAACAAGCATGGCTTGTTGATAGGACGGGTGATTTGTGATTTAAAGAAAGCTTCCAAACCATTGTGTCAAAAGCTAGGTACCATTGTGTCTATCTGCCATTGTGTCCACATGCATGCATGCTGACAGGCAGACAAGCCAGCTGACGGACAGCCCTTTCCCAGTTACTAATGTTAATTGCTAACACTAACCTTTATTTCTTAACCTGGCCCCACATGTGGACACAAAAGGCAGGTGGATATCGTGATACCAGACGTGACACAGAAACAAACCTTTTTAGTTTCTAGCGTTTTTAGGTGTGGAATATAGGGGGTGTTTTAAGGGGGAAGGATGGATAGAGAGCTAAATGTATGTGGAAAGTGGCATAAGAGAAGTTATGGCCAATTCATCTCTTGTGAGTGAATGAGAGAGCAAGAATATGGAATGGGCAAACACTTATTTTTGTAGGAGAGGGGGGGGGGATATGTTAGAAGAATACTTAGATATAAAAAGTTACCATGATATTTTTTAGTTTCTGCATGCGTGTGTGCGTGCGAGTGTGTTGTGTGCACGCCCACGTTTGAGAGATGCATAAAAGGGCGGATGAGAGTGTATGTGTATTACTTCCTCCTTAATGTTTGCATTTTGTTTAGATCAGATGAACTGTTGATTGAATAAAAAGACATCGAGGCAAAAGAAAATGCAAATAGATAAACGAAGGTGAAGAAATAGAAGAAATACAAGAAAAAGGCACTTATAAAAGCGTAATAAAATCAGAAAAAATGGGAAAAGATGACAGAAGGTTAATAACAAAGTGGTAATAACACAAGAACCAGCAAAAACAGAAAACGGAAAGGGAAAAATGGTGAACAAAACAAAAATAAAACCGGCAGCAGCAACAAAGAAAAAGACTGAAAAACAAAAGTGGAAAGAGCAGATTAAAGGGCCTGGATGGGGGGGGGCAGAACAGGGGCAGGAAACCAAAATAAAAGGGAAGGATAAAGAGGAAACGGACGAACGCATGGGTGATTCTTTCGTTTTAAACATAATTCCGTATTGGCTAAGTATTTTCAATGAGATAATCACCCCCAACGCTGTTTAACCTGAACCAAAGGTTAGTGTTAAGTGGGGTTGCTTCGCGGATGGGTGACTGTTCGTGCGCTGTGTCTTAGAACAGTCTCCTAGCTCACCCAGCTGTAAATGGGTACCTGCCCTCTTCAGAGACTGGAAAGGTAAAGCAGCCAGCGAAGGAGAGATGGGCGCCACCTTCAAGATGTTGGCCTCTAGAGAAGCTGAGTCTAGGACACCTCGCTCCTAACAACCACTAGGTCATGGAAAACTTTACCATTTTACCTCTTATGCAAAACCACCAGCTACAGAACTGCTTCTTGCAGAGCAGATTCCTAGGCATGACCCAAATTAGCTGCGAGACATGTCGACTTGCTCACAAGAAAGCACAGGTCTCGTTTGTATATTTCCTCATACTCTAACCAAATTGTGCGCGGAAGTTCTGAGCTTCTTTGCCTCTTCACGACCAAGTCGGCTGCTTTTGAAGGATCAGTAGGCACCACACTTCTGACTGCATCAGTACTTTTCTTGCTAAAGAAAAATGTTAACTATAGTAAATTGAAATAAGATCCAGGGAAATGAAATGAGCACTAAAGATAATAAAGAAAATGTTATGAACCATCCAAAGAATAGATTTGACAAGTATTTGGAAGAGATCAAAGGAGAGCAATCTTGCCGACAGTGATGTTAGTGTCAGAAAATACCACCACCTACAAAGACTGGGACAGTGGTCATGAGGGATGTGATGTGATCCCACCCAGACATCAGAAAAGCATTCATTACTTTAGGCTCCTTTCCCCCACCCCTGATTCCACTCGGGTCCTAGTGTGGTGGTGAGTCATCATGTGGGATCATCAGGCAGTCTTCATCATGTGGATCATCAGGCAGTCTTCATCATGTGGATCATCAGGCAGTCTTCATCATGTGGATCATCAGGCAGTCTTCATCATGTGGATCATCGGGCAGTCTTCATCATGTGGATCATCGGGCAGTCATCAGGAGTGAGGCTATCATGTGGGGGAGAGGCTACTTCAAGCAAGCCCTTGCATAATGATGTAAGTACATAGAAAACTGTACAGCCGCAGAGGAGTGACTTTGATATGCATGATTCAGCTGTCGGGTTTTAACTGTAATTTTGTGTTTAGAACTCTTTTGAGTTAGGTTTTTCCTAGAAAAGAATTTGTGTAGTTGTTGCATGAATAGCAACTATATCCAGATTGGGGAATATGATGTGTCGAACCAATTGTCTTGTTTAAAAATAAAATATAAATTCTAAAATAGTGCATTTAATTAGAATAACTTCATAATCTATTATGTGTTTAACACCATAAATAAAATGACTGCAGTCACACAATATATTTAACTAATTTGATGGAACGTGAAAGGTTTCATGAAGAAGGTATGGTAAATTTAAACTGTGAAACTGATGATAGCAATCTGAGCCATAAAACTAGGCTGTTTGTCTTACTGATGGTTTTTGTTTTTTCAGGGGCCCAGGAGCGGGAATCCAAGAGCCAGTGACCTGACATGTGTTCTGGAAGCAGCTATCTATCATGACCTGCATTTTCATTAATAGAGGTAAGGTGTGGATATTTTGCTTCCATTCTTTCTCATTTATGACCTGACACTTTAGTCCAGGTGTTTTTTAGTATCAATTAACGTGTATATTGCCCGTCTTTTGTATCACGTGTGTGGGTGTTTGGCTGCCTCCTCTAAATCAATAAAAAGGGTTTTTAGATGAAACCACAGGTGTGTGTTGGTTAAAAATTACTTTACAATTGAGGAAATCAGATAACTGTAATATTTGAGCTGATGAAAACAAATTATGATAAAGACTGTAAAGAATAATCCTACAATCTCTTTAAAGTAGCATGCTTAGATGAATGCAATTATTGACAAAAAATCAGTTTTCATGTTACTGATCACGACTCCCACTCTTTCAGGGGGTGACTGAGACTGGAACCAAATGCACCATCCAGGACTGGGCTCTGCCATGGTAGTGTCGTATGACTATCAACAGGTGTGAAATTATTGTACTAATGGAGATGGTAAAGTAGAAAAAATAGAAAAAGGAAATAGCATGTGATGTCTTTAAAAGAGTTGCTTTAGATTTATAACATTTCGAAAAGATAAGATCACACCATTTTGAATTTAAGTTAATAAATCACAAGCTGGTGTGTACTGCATTTTTCAAAAGTGATTGTGAATTCACTTTTGTAACTTATTTGTAGTTTAGTGTGTAATATGAGATTAAAACAATGTATTTTCTTTAGGGAATTATGAAAGCGTTTTGTTACAAAATAGCATAATTGACTAAAATATTTGAGCAATTAAATGACAAAAAGTAAAGTAAGAACATTTTTTTAAATATGAATTATTGTTTCGGGGTTATGAGATCAAAGCATAATTGTATTTGAGGCAACAAAGCTAGAGGTGGAATTTCACCTGAAGAACAGTTGCAACTCTATTCTGTTCTAAAATGATCAAATCAAATCAAATTGAAGTTGTCAATTTTTCTGGTTTTTAGCCGCATTTCCGATTCTGGTTTCTAATGTTCATTCTCTAAAATGTGAAGAAAACAGTAAGTCTACATGAATCACATAGAAGCCTTCCAGTGCCCCTCAGTCAAGATGTTGAAGAAAAGATTCAGCTTAAAACCTGATAGCTATGCCTGTCAGAAGTGTGGTCCCAAATTCAAGAAGGATGTTGCATTCATTGATCAGTTTCAACAAGGCATAAGTTGTGCCTCCCGATGTAGTCTCTTAGCTGTGCTATTTAGATTTTTAATTTTTGCATGGCGGACGAAATGACATTACTGCTCATAAGATCAGTTGTTGACCTCTGCAGTTTAGGCGTAGCAGTTCTGATTTCAAGTTTTTCCATGTTGCTATAACCAGTTGATAAAAATAAAATTGGTAAATGTTTGTGCCTTTTGTCTGTAAAATCAAAATTATGCAAGGGAAATAACTGTCTCTAGCAATGTAGCCATAACATTTGATAACATATGCTTTGACATTATTTGCTTCATAAAGAATAGAAGATTGAAATACTTCAAAATAGCAGTATGTTAATCAAGAGCAAGTCACTGTGTCAACTACAGTAGTTTATTTAAAGAAGTCCTATTCCTTTTCCCATTTAGAATATTTAAAATTTTGTCTGTCATAGAATTATATTTACTTATTAAAAAATATTTCAGGGAATGTTTTTCCAACACACACGCATACATAGAAATCTTAAGGTGCCAGAGCTGCCTAGAATGCAATGCAAAATCTTTTTTTTAAGTTGTGCATACACACTTCAGCTGTGAAAAACTGCCATAGACATAAAAATGGTTAGGAATCGATGCTCAAGTCGCTTTTTTTAATGGTATCAGATGACCTAATAAAGTATTCATTGTACCAGCCAAAAGCATGGAGCAACAAAGTTTTGAACATTGTGATGAAATTTAATGACTACTTACTATGTCCAAATGAATTTTTGGGTAGTAAATATATCCCAAAAGCTGGGTTCTGAACCTTTATCTAGTTTATCTCTTACACATTTCTCATTTGAGATCTTGATTACATTAGATCTGCTTTGAATTTAAAAAAAATATATCACACATTGTTTTGATAGCGTCTAATCTCAGGTTCAAGATACAGATTATGACATTGTTAAACTTATTTAAAAATTTAGCTCAAAATGTTTTTTTAGTTTTGAAAATACCATGTCCAACACCTAGACATATTTTTGCCTTAATGTAATTGAAACGTATCGTTATAGGCTGGTGCGTAGCAGCAAAACAAAAATAAAGTAGAAATGTTTCAAGAGGAAATATTGACCACTAGGCACAAAGTAGCTTGATTTCTTTTCTCTGTTTTGCTACAGCTCCCGGGTTCACCAAAGGAAGGTGCGGGTGTGTGTAGTGACAGTGTTTGCCTGCCACCCTTAGGGAAGCGGCTTTGGGGATAGTGACTAAACACAGCAGTGGGCATGCATCTTTTTTATATAAAAAATTGTCATCTTCTCCCAGCACACAGTGGCCTACTCTTCCAAAAGGCGAAACAAGTTCAAATGTTCACACGCAATATTCTGCATTCATTCAAACACAAGGTCTCATTTTTCTAGACTCTGGGGAGTTTTATGGCTATGGAGGTGGTACTGATATTGACCCCGGGGGGAAAATCCCTGGGGCAGGTCCCTTTAGTAGGGTTGATCCCAGGCCCGTCAGCTAAACACTGCAGCACTCTTAACCTTTGGGCTACCTCTTCCCCCCCCCCCCAACAAATGAAAATAACACAAAATGAAAGAAACAACGTTGGAAAAAACAAAAGAAGGCAAACTTTTGGGGGGCTGCAAGTTTTGACCACCTATTTTTTCTCTGTAAAACACAAAACCCCTAGTGAAACCAAAAAAAATTGATTTTTCCTTATCAATTCTTACTACAGGAATTTGTTGTAACCAACGCCTTGGCACGTGTCAGCACCTTGAGCAAGAAAGGAAGGTTGGGGTTCAAATGCACCAATAAAGGGGTTTTTTTGGGGGTGTGTTTTCTTTTACCAGCGGCTTTACCAGATGATGGCTTTTCCCCTGGGGGGAAATACGGGGTTTGCAGAGTCGAGTTATCGTTTTTTCACATGGCTTTTGATTTTGTTGCAAAAAGTTTCCTGCCCAACCAAAGGGGTGTCTTTCTTGGGTCGGTTGATCCGGAATATTATATTACGAGGGAAGCCTAGAGTACACCCCGTCATAGTTCAAAGCACAAGCGTTTCCCTGCGCAGCGTCCCTTCAACATCACTGTTAGTCACCATCATAGCAAAAAAATGTCTGAAAAAAGCTTTTCAGTATTTTTTTTCCTTCCTAGTACCCCAGTTTTCGGCTTTTGGGGGGACTTATGTGGTAGAATTTTTTTTTTTAATTTTATGTCTTTAGAGGGGTGGGCTTGTTAAAGTCTGCAAAACATGGGATGTACATCAAAAACGCACACGCGCCAATACACACTACACACACACGCACACCACACACGCACGCTACACACTCACACACACAGAGTTTAATTTCCCATTCCCTTTGCGGGGATGAAAAATTTTCCTTTTTGTTATGAAATCTTAACCCAACCTTCCTCCTCTCATTTTTCCCTCCCAGCATTCTCCTGCCATTTTTCAAACAAAACGGAAACTATTTTTCCTTTTTAGGGGTTTACGAACTGAACATGACAAGAACCCACCCGGGAGAGGAGGAGGACGACATACCCGTTTTAAGGCATCTATCAAAGGGTAGAAGACTCCCCGGCAGAAGACAGCACCCCAATAATCAAGAACCTAGCCAGTTACTGTGGACATTTCCCTTCAAAGAGAAGAGAAAAGGGGGAAGGGAAATATTGTTGCAAAGAAATTATTTTTGAAAAGATTTTTTAAAATGAAATATTAATAGGAAAAAATGTTGGCAAAAAAAACCGGGAAGGAATTGTAAAAAAAAAAGTGATAGCAAAAAAGTTGGTGATTAACAATCGGTATATAATGGAGGCATAGTAGTATAAAACAGCCATAACAAAATGAAAGGGTAGAATGCATGTTCAGATGCAGAAAACCTGGCAGATTGAAACTATGTTTTTCTGCATTTGTAATTTCAAATTTTTATGAAATATAGGGTAGCTTGCATTTTCAATACTGCCTACTAAGAAAAAAATGGCTGGTGTAATATGCCTTGGTATTTGAGTGATTTGGTGTGTTACACGGTTGATCGTGCATTTCAAAGTTGAAGTGAATTGATATAAAAATCAAACATGAACCTCGAAAAAACAACCAAAAATAATTTGAAAAGTTGATAAAAAATTAAAAAAAATACCCTCCCCCCCCCCCCCCCCCCTCCCCCAAAAAAAATTTGAAAAGTTTATTTAACTTGTTTAATGTCCCTTTTTTTGCTTGGGAGATAGAGAACAGTAAACGTTTTGTATATTTTTGGGATAAATTTTACAAATAATTGCTTGGGAAAATACTCTGTTCCCGACACACTTCTTTTTACTTTTGGGGGAGAAAATTTTTTTTAAACAGAAAAGTTTTCCTTTTTTTTTGAATAATCCAATGTTGTTTAGCAAGTATTGGTCTTGACAATTTCTTTTATTGAAATTAGGGCGGGAAAATATGGATTTTTTTTTATTCAGAAGGCATTTTCTTTTTTTTTTCCCGTTTAAATTTAAAACGATGGGTTTTTGCTTTAAGAAATTCTCCTTCCCCTGCTTGTGGACATGGTGGCAATTTTTGCCCAAAGTTTTTAAAAAAAATTTGAAAAGAATTGATTATAGTGGTGGTTGAAAAAAAAATCTTGTCCAAAATGGGTTTTGGGCTGGCTGTAATTCTTTCTATTTTGGGTTTTTTTTGTGAAAAGGCAAAATGATTAAGAAAAAGTGTGCTTTTGGCCTTTTAAACGCATAACCAATGTTTTGTTGGGGGGGGGGGGATCAAATTAAGAAATAGTTCAGTTTTGGAAAATAAATGTTAATTTAAACTGTTGTTATTTTGGGTTGAGTGTTGAATACCTCAAAAATAGAAAAAAAAGGTACTCTTTTTTAAAGAATTTTTCTGTGGGTCTTTTTTTGTAAAAATTTTCAGCGAGGTTTTTGTGATAGAGAAGGGGTATTCCGTGGGTACCAGGTTAAAAACTGGGGAGAAAGGGGGGTTTAGGGGGGTATATGTTCGAAGAGATGGAAAAAAACCGGGAATAGTTTTTTACTGGGTTTGGGTACAATAAACTACTTATGTCATAGGGGGTGGAATGGCCCCAACTAATCTATTATGCATGGGGTGGAAAGGGTCAAAAATAATTACATTTGTAAGGGCTGGGAATGGCTACAATAATTTAAATTATGTATAGGGCTGGAATGGCTACAACTAATCTACTTTCATAGGGCTGGAATGGCTACAAAATAATTACATTTTGTATGGGATGGAATGGCTACAACAATTACATTATTATAGGGTGGAATGGTACAACTAAATTTTATAATGGCTACAAATAATCTACATTTTTGTATAGGGGAAAGGCTACAACTAATCTACATTATGTATAGGGGTGGAAACTTTAATCGCAAAACTGGGAAATTTTCGAACACCGAAATCCAATAACAAGTCTTGGCTTTTTTGATAGTGATTCTGATTTAAAACTCCAGACTATTGCGAGATACGTACTTTGTGTCTATAGCTACATACCGTTTGTCTGCCTGCTGTTGTGTCCACATGCGTTCTAACATTCAGACGGACGAGCTGACAGTCAACCCATAGCCGCAGTTAACTGTTTTTAACACTAACCTCGTTTCTAACCGTAACCTCAACTCTAACCTTGGCCCCCTATGTGGACACAACAGACAGGCAGATAAAACGTATATGCTGACACGGGGACAAATATTTTTTGTGGGAAACTGTTGATATAAGAGCTGAACGGTTCTTGTGGGACTGGTAGGGGGAGCCGTTCTACAATTTTAAGGAAAGGAATGGGGTCATGTTAATTGTCTGCAATATAGGGATGGGGGAAAAGAGATTTAGTGACTTCAGGATGGGGGAAGAGGTTCTGTGACTTCAGGATGGGGACAGAGGGTCACTGACTTCAGGATGGGGGAAAGAGGGTCAGTGATGAAGGATGGGGAAAGAGGGTCAGTGATGAAGGATGGGGAAAGAGGGTCAGTGACTTCAGGATGGGGAAGAGGGTCAGTGACTTAGGGATGGGGGAAGAGGTCAGTGACTTAGGGATGGGGGAAGAGGGTCAGTGACTTCAGGATGGGGGAAGAGGTCATGACTTCAGGATGGGGAAGAGGGTCAGTGACTTCAGGATGGGGAAAGAGGACAGTGACTTCAGGTGGGGAAAGAGGGTCAGTGACTTCAGGATGGGGGAAGAGGGTCAGTGACTTCAGGATGGGGGAAGAGGGTCAGTGACTTCAGGATGGGGGAAAGGGGACAGTGACTTCAGGATGGGGGAAGAGGACAGTGACTTCAGGATGGGGGAAGAGGGTCATGACTTCAGGGTGGGGAAAGAGGGTCGTGACTTCAGGGTGGGGGAACAGGGTCAGTGACTTCAGGATGGGGGAAGAGGGTCATGACTTCAGGATGGGGGAACAGGGTCACTGACTTCAGGATGGGGAAAAAGAGGGTCACTGACTTCAGGATGGGGAAAAAGAGGGTCAGTGACTTCAGGATGGGACAGGGGGATGGCAGTCACACCTTTTTTTTTTTTTACTAGGGTCAGGGTTGAGTTGGGGCAGGAGCATTTTAGAAGAAAAAAAGTCGAATTAAAAACAAAAAAGTGCCATTTTTAGACATCAGAAACGATCGTTTAAAAGGTGTAGAGGGTGAAAAAGGTTTATTCAAAAACCGAAGTACGGTTCACTGGTTTGAGAATACATGATTGAATAATCATTGAGTCCAGGTACTGGATGTGAGGATGTATTACAGAAAAGAGGTGTCTTTAAAAAGGAGGGGTAGCAGGTATGTACAGGGCAGTGGGAGTGAGTGTGTGTTTGAGTTGTGCTACAGGTAAATCTACAGAATCAGAATGGTATGGCAGAGGTATTAGTCTTCAATGGTGTATGCTATATTGTGCAGCCAGCACAACAGTTAACATTTGTGTACGTTGCTTTTTCAGGGGGGTGTTATGTGAAAATAGCAGTTTATGAAAAAGCATGAATTAAAGTTGTGTGCGTGGTGTTTAAAGAAATCTTTTGAGTTGCTGGCTTTGTGGCTCTATTCATTAGTGATGAGTAAAAAAAAAAACATCGTCATAATGTTGGGAAAGGTGAAAGTATTGGATTGTCACATGAAGAAAAATTGAGGTATTTTTATTTTTAAAATCTGTGTACATCTCAAACAGCGTTTTTGTTTTAGAAAAGATACTTCCCCTTTTGTCATTTCGAAAAATCTGGTATGTGAAAAACTTTGTTGCTTTAAATTCTAAAAATGTGTAAAATATATCATCAGTTGTGTTAGGCAATCTCCTGCTTGCCCTTGCTTTGCTATAGGTCAGGGACATACCCATGACCCAGGTCGTACACAGCACTCCCAGCCCATTAGCAGAATGTTCTATCTGCATCTCTCCCAGCCCATTAGCAGAATGTTCTATCTGCATCTCTCCCTGCCCATTAGCAGACTGTTCTGTCTGCATCTCTCCCAGCCCATTAGTAGACTGTTCTGTCTGCATCTCTCCCAGCCCATTAGTAGACTGTTCTGTCTGCATCTCTCCCAGCCCATCAGTAGACTGTTCTATCTGCATCTCTCCCTGCCCATCAGTAGACTGTTCTATCTGCATCTCTCCCAGCAGTCTTGGATTTTCATTGCTAGCACACATGTACTCGACCACAGCCATTATTTTGTTTTTCTTTTCTTGATTTTGTTCAATCTGAAAAACAAAATTAGGGGGGGGAGGGAGTGAAGGCCCCAGAATTGCAATTAAAAGCAAAAAGAATAATTATTAGGATGACAGAAGAAATAAGTGGTAAAAAGAGGTTGGAAGCCCACAAAACATTTTTTTTGGCAAGATTACAAAGATATGCTGATCAATGCTCATTGCTGCATGATTTGTCTGCTGTTTTGCATTTTTTCCCAACCTTCGTACTGTGTATGTTATGTTCATTTTATGCCTTTCTGCAGCTTCCATTTCAAATGTGTGTATTATAAACTTCCACTCTGCAAATGTTGTGATATAATGTATTGTAACAGCTCACTGCCCGAATACAGCGTAGTACAGGTTGTGGTTTTGTTTTCTTCACACTTGCTTCTTGCTTTTACTTTGATGCTCTCGTGAAACCTGGGTTGTGTAAAACAAGAATAGTTTAGCATGTGCGTGAATGTTTAGGGGTTTGTTATAAGCTCTTTAAGAAGTAAGTGTACCAAACACTTGGATGTATTGATGGGGGGGGAGGGATTTTGCTTTGATTTGGGTTGGTTTGGGTTTTGTTTTGTTTTTTCATTAGATCACTTAATTAAGTAGAGGAGAATCATACACTTTGGCAAGAAATGCTATTTCCCTGTTTTACTTTTCGCCATCACATTTTCTGCTTTTGCTTTTTTTTTTTTTTTTTACTTCATTACCAAAAGCTCGTGTTACTTTCATTCTTGCTTTTTTATGTATGCAATTTCACGTACTGGGCGCCAAGTGAACCAGTTTACTGCTGATGCCTTTTATCTTTTTGGTGTAAAATGTGGAATGGAATTCGGGTATTGTCGACTCATGTGTTACCAACTATAGCTATACATCATTATTCAGAGTCTGATATTGTTGTTACAGTTTGTAGTGACTATGGTCATGCTCATGAAGCATCTGCCTGTCTTGGGCTGTCCCATTCTCCAGCCGTAATGTATGGCTTTTCTTCCACCATGGTGCTGCTTCACTTCACTTTTCTCTCCTGCATAAACAGCAAAATCATGGTGCTGCTTCACTTCACTTTTCTCTCCTGCGTAAACAGCAAAATCATTGTGTTGCTTAACTTCACTTTTTTCTCCAGCATAAACAGCAAACTGTGGCTCAATAAAATTGGTCAGGTTTTTTTTCTATCAAACATAAAAACCATTTTGTTAATGAACAAAAGGATGCTTTTAAAAATCTACATATTCAGTAATAGGGTGGATTTTTTTTATATTCGATGTGTCGATATTTATTTTAGAAGCTTGAAATAGTTCAAGTGTATGTAGGCAATAGTGTAACTTATCTAGTGCCAAGCTATGCCCACATTTGTCACCTTTAAAAGTGGAGGGTGGTACATGTGTGAAGCATATTGCCTGTATTATTTCATCTTATAAACCTAATGGGCATGGCCTAAATCATGTTTGTAATCTATCATCTTTAAGTAAAATTCTTAGTGGCTTTGCATGGTGTATTGTAGACCCGTTTTAAGTTATCCACTACTGACAGCCACTAGTTTGTTCCCAGCCCCCTAATGTCTGATATTCAGGGTCAAAATCAGTGTAAAGCGATTTTTTCAATAAATATATTGCATTTGATGCTTGCTTTCAATTGATTTTTACTCTGTGGTGGAAAGGTGGAAACCCCATTCACTTGCAGCATGTTCAGAGTTTTCTTTGTTTGCTTTGGGGTAGCAAGTATTGTCAGTGGTTTCCTTGCTCTTGTGAGACACTTCATTTAAAAAGAGCTTTGCTTTATTTTGCCCTGATCTCAAGACTTGTTGTATGTGTCCAGCAGGAAATGAATGATGCTGGATAAACTGTTAATTACCTGTATCATTATGTGATGTTGGAATATTGCCCATAGGATGAATGATGCTGGATAAACTGTTACACCCCATGTTAATTACCTGTAGCATCATGTGATGTTGGAATATTGCCCATGTAATGAATGATGCTGGATAAACTGTTACACCCCATGTTAATTACCTGTACATCATATGTGATGTTGGAATATTGCCCATAGGATGAATGATGCTGGATAAACTGTTACACCCCATGTTAATTACCTGTACATCATATGTGATGTTGGAATATTGCCCAAATAATGAATAATTCTGGATAAACTGTTACACCCCATGTTAATTACCTGTAGCATCATATGTGATGATGGAATATTGCCCATATAATGAATGATGCTGGATAAACTGTTACACCCCTACCAGCCGCCATGGCGCAGTGGTTAGCGCCTTGGGTTACGGACTGGAAGGTCGCGGGTTCGATTCCCATAAGAGTCATAGGGATTTTTCGGACTCCGGCCGGCTCCTACCCAGAGTGAGTGTGCTGTGGGCTCAGTGGGAAGACTGGGACCACACAGTCGAGCTTCATCCACTTAACGGATGCGAGTTTGAGAGTGTTGCTTAAATTACCTGACCAGCACTGCAGGTGTCTGTATCTCTCGGGCCTGGTTGACGCCGGGATATATTATGATAGTAAGCGTAGAGTACAACCCTGTCAAGAAGTCTCAAAGCATATGCACTTCCACAGCAGCATCATTACGTCATCCTCATTGTCATTGATCATCATGCATTAAAAAAAAAATTGCCCGATTCGGTGGTCCCGGTTTCTCTGGTCTCATGGTGACCTCAGATTCGGTTTGCTCATACACTTCTGTGCCTGTGGTGAGTTTGTGTCAAAGCCTTTGGGGTTGGAGGTTCGCGGGGGACGGTCGTTGGAGGGACGTTGTGGTGGTTGCCACCTCGGGTGGGCAACTCGCTCAGTCTGGCTCCGCGACTGAGCTAATACTGTCGTTAGTAGGGGGCTTAGTAGGTGGTGTCCTGCGTATGTTAGCTCAGAACAGGCACCACTGAACACCACCAAAGTGACCCAGCAGCAGTGCAGGGCCCCTCTGGCTGGTGGCCCCACGGCGGCCTGATAGTGATGGGCTCCCTGTGGACTTCTGACCCTGGGGATGAGACACAGTGAGTCTGGGTGTGGCTGTGGCGGGGAGATGGAGATGAGCGGTGTGGGAGCAGTAGGACGGGGGGTCGTCAGAAGATGAGGCAGAAAAAAAAAGAAGAAAAAAAACTGTTACACCCCATGTTAATTACCTGCACATCATATGTGATGTTGGAATATTACCCATAGGATGAATGATGCTGGATAAACTGTTACACCCCATGTTAATTACCTGTACATCATATGTGATGTTGGAATATTGCCCATAGGATGAATGATGCTGGATAAACTGTTACACCCCATG
>CM054158.1:11171860-11186860 GCA_028751875.1 Rapana venosa
ATACATACATACATACATACATACACACACACATACATACATACATACATACACACACACATACATACATACATACATACATACATACACACACACACACATACATACATATATACATACATACTTACATACATACACACACACACATGCACATACACATACACATACACACACACACACACACACACACACACACACATACATACATACATACATATTATGTATTCTTATCACTAAAACTGGGGCAGTCTCACGAGAAAAAAAAACCGAAAATAAAACAAAACACGATCAGAATCAGTTAGCCAAACGGTCCCAGAACACACACACACACACACACACACCAGGAAAAAACAACCTACTTTCCCAAAGACAAAAGCGGATTATCTCCCTTCCCGACCTCCCAGCTAACCCGATTGGTGGAAGTACTGGCGCGTCAGGGCCGGTCACTCGGATGGCAGGCGATTGAGTTAACTTCCCCTTAACGTCGTTGGGAAGGTGCTGTGTGAACTGCGTTCCCTCAATAAAGCTGTCCTAGGACATTTTTTTTTTTCGGGGGGGGGCTTGGTTTTCTTGTGCCCCTGGGCTGTAAACTTTTCATTGCTTGGAAAACATAAAGCTTATGCTTGTAGACTAGACAAGCAGGCAGCGTGTGTTCATGTATATAGATAGATAGATAGATAGATAGATAGATAGATAGATAGATAGATAGATAGATAGATAGATAGATAGATAGATAGATAGATAGATAGATAGATAGATAGATAGATAGATCTATATATGTGTGTGTACGGGTTTTTTAAATTCTTTTATTTCGAGGATAATGGAATAAGCACTCACGTGCTTTTTTTCATCCAGTCCCCGTGTGTATGCAGTTTTATCAATTTTGTCACCCCTTCCCACCAGCACACAATGGCCTACTCTTACGAAAAGCGGAACGGGTTTTAACGTGTGCGCAAGATGTTCTGCGTGTGTTCGCACACAGGATCTCGGTTTATAGTCTCATCCGAAGGACTTTTGGAGAGAGTGGAGTTAACACTGATGTTAACTTCAAAGGAAAATTCCTCTTTTGTGTGTGCAAGCGTGCGTGCGTGCGTGCGTGCGTGTGTGTGTGTGTGTGTGTGTCTGTGTGTGTGTGTGTGTCTGTGTGTAAAACTAAGTCTTCAATATCAGCACGTGTACGTTTATGTATGTGTACATATGTATTGTTTGTGTAAGTGTAAAGTTTTAATGTTCTTGCAGGTTTGAAATGGCCATGGGTACTTTTTTGACGGGGGTACTGCCTTTGGGGGACACCGTGATTAGCAGAGCAAGGAGGGGACATCACTGAGTTAACCCTGCAGTTCCAGAATTGGCACTGATCGATAACCTCCCCTGACACCCCCCCCCCCCTCCCCGCCCGCTCTCTCTCTCTCTCTCTCTCTCTCTCTCTCTCTCTCTCTCTCTCTCTCTCTCTCTCTCTCTCTCTCTCTTCATCAAGTAAAGGGTCAGAGGGGGGGGGGGGGGGGGGGGGGGGGGGAGGGGGGGGGATGTGAATGTTTATCTGTAACCCTTGAAAAATAAAGATCATTTATTCATTCATTCATTCATTCGTTCGTTCGGTCGTTCGTTGATTCTCTCTCTCTCTCTCTCTCTCTCTCTCTCTCTCTCTCTCTCTCTCTCTCTCTCTCTCTCTCTCTCTCTCTCTCTCTCTCTCTCTCTCTCTCTCTCCTCTCTCTCTCTCCTCTCTCTCTCCACACACACACACACACACACACACACACACACACACATACACACACACACACACACACACTCACACACACACATGGGTGCTTATTCATTATCCTCGAAATAAAAGAATTTGTCATGTCATTGTCATTGTCTCTCTCTCTCTCTCAATCTCTGTGCCCTCATGGTGACAACGCTTATCCTTGTATGCATTAGTTCTGGGCCCTGTTCTTTTCACTCTCTACACCGCTCCACTGTCACATATAATTAACCGCCATCAGATCAATCATCACTTTTATGCAGATGACTCTCAGATTCTAAGCAGTGACACTCCTGAAAATCTGCCTTCTCTCTTGACAAATATAGCCTACTGCTTTCAAGATATCCAAAACTGGATGATAGACACTAAACGATGATAAAACTGAAGCCATGCGTGTAGGGACCAAACACAAACTCTCTTTCATTACAACAGCTTCAATAGATTTCGGCAATGCATCTGTCCCTCTATCCACTGCTGCGAAGTATCTAGGGGTCATTATTGACAACACACTCTCTATGCAAAAATTCATCTCCCAGACTTGCCAGTCGTGCTACTATCAATTACGGCGTATTAGTGCAATCCGAAAGTACCTGTCCACAGACCAACACCCAAACTCGTGGCATCTCTCATTCTTTCACATCTTGACTATTGCAATTCTCTTTTGGCTGGTCTGCCAGCATCATCTATCCACTCCCTTCAACGTATTCAAAACTCTGCAGCTCGACTATTCCTCAGAAAGAAAAAATCTGAGCGCATTACCCCTCTCTTGCGATCTCTTCACTGGCTGCCTGTGCCACAAAGAATAAACTATAAGATCTGTACCCTCTGTTAAAAATGTCTCTACAAAACAGCACCCTCTTCCTCTGTGAATGTCTTCACCTGTACATTCCTTCTCGTTCCCTTCGCTCTGCTGCAGATCCCTTGTGCCAGTCTACCGTCAGCCGTTGCTTTTTCTGTTTCTGGTCCATCGATTTGGAATGGCCTCCCTATCTCTCTTCGCTAAAGGCCTTCTTGTGACACTTTTAAATCCGGCCCCAAGATATATTTGTTTCAAACCTAAGATTTTCCTCTCCCGTTTCATTTCATAGCTATCCCTGCTTTTCAGCAGCCAAAAACTCCATCACCCTGCCAAAGTGTATAACCTCTGTGTGTGTGTGTGTGTGTGTGTGTGTGTGTGTGTGTGTGTGTGTGTGTGTGTGTGTGTGTGTGTGTGTGTGTGTGTGTGTGTGTGTGTGTGTGTGTGTGCGTGCGTGCGCGCGTGCGCGCGCGCGCGTGCATTTGGACTTGTTAGAACTATTACTTGCTATTGGTTGCATGACTGTGTAGGGATGAGTTGTGTGCAAGCCCTTTGATTTGTCTGTGCAAGATACAGCGCTATATAAATTCCATTGTTATTATTATATATAAAAATTTGTTCCTTCATTCTCTCATAGTCACCCCAAAAGTGATTTTTTTAAGGATCACAAAACCTTCAAATCAGTCTATAAACTTCCTCTGTGGGGACGCTGTGGGCCTGTCAGTGTGAATAGAATCCCCACCTTCTGGAAATTATGTGCTAGGAATTCCCTCTTTTCTATCCCTCTCTTTATTTCTGCCTTGATCCTTTTCTTCCTGTCGCCTCCTTTTTTTGGTCCATTTTCTGCCTTCTTGGCCCATTCTCCTGCCTGTTCTTCCCAGAAAGACCTTGATAAAATACAACAGTTCTCTTCCTTGCTGATGTCGGATACGCTAGGCCCGACTTGCCAGGCGCTTCACGGCAGCACAACGCATTTTCGCTCACATGACAGATATCAATAGCTGCTGTCCGAGCGTTAGATGACGAAGAATCTATAAACCGAGATCAGATGCGTCACACACACACACACACACACACACACACACACACACACACACACACACACACACACACACACACACATACACACACACACACACACACACACTCACAGCATCCAGATTACACACGGGTTAAAGATCCACCCGTACTTCATTGCATACATCAGCTACCTCTGGATATCTGTTGATGGCACGATGGATGTCTGTGGATGGCACGATGGATGTCTGGATATCTGTGGATGGCACGATGGATGTCTGGATATCTGTGGATGGCACGATGGATGTCTGTGGATGGCACGATGGATGTCTGTGGATGACACGATGGATGTCTGTGGATGACACGATGGATGTCTGTGGATGACACGATGGATGTCTGGATGCCTGTTGATGGCACGATGGATGTCTGGATGTCTGTGGATGGCACGATGGATGTCTGGATATCTGTGGATGGCACGATGGATGTCTGTGGATGGCACGATGGATGTCTGTGGATGACACGATGGATGTCTGTGGATGACACGATGGATGTCTGTGGATGACACGATGGATGTCTGGATGCCTGTTGATGGCACGATGGATGTCTGTTGATGGCACGATGGATGTTTGGATGTCTGTGGATGGCACGATGAGCGTCTGTGGATGGCACGATGGATGTCTGGATAGCACGATGGATGTCTGTGGGTGGCACGATGGATGTCTGTTGATGGCACGATGGATGTCTGTGGATGGCACGATGGATGTCTGGATGTCTGTTGATGGCACGATGGATGTCTGGATGTCTGTTGATGGCACGATGGATGTCTGTGGATGGCACGATGGATGTCTGGATGTCTTTTGATGGCACGATGGATGTCTGTTGATGGCACGATGGATGTTTGGATGTCTGTGGATGGCACGATGGATGTCTGTGGATGGCACGATGGATGTCTGTGGATGGCACGATGGATGTCTGGATGGCACAATGGATGTCTGGATGGCACTATGGATGTCTGGATGTCTGTGGATAGCACGATGGATGTCTGTTGATGGCACGATGGATGTATGGATATCTGTGGATGGCACGATGGATGTCTGGATATCTGTGGATGGCACGATGGATGTCTGTGGATGGCACGATGGATGTCTGGATATCTGTGGATGGCACGATGGATGTCTGGATGTCTGTGGATGGCACGATGGATGTCTGGATATCTGTGGATGGCACGATGGATGTCTGTGGATGGCACGATGGATGTCTGGATATCTGTGGATGGCACGATGGATGTCTGGATATCTGTGGATGGCACGATGGATGTCTGTGGATGGCACGATGGATGTCTGGATATCTGTGGATGGCACGATGGATGTCTGGATATCTGTGGATGGCACGATGGATGTCTGGATATCTGTGGATGGCACGATGGATGTCTGTGGATGGCACGATGGATGTCTGGATGTCTGTGGATGGCACGATGGATGTCTGGATATCTGTGGATGGCACGATGGATGTCTGTGGATGACACGATGGATGTCTGGATATCTGTGGATGGCACGATGGATGTCTGGATGTCTGTGGATGGCACGATGGATGTCTGGATATCTGTGGATGACACGATGGATGTCTGGATGGCGCAATGGATGTCTGGATGTCTGTGGATGGCACGATGGATGTCTGTGGATGGCACTATGGATGTCTGGATGGCACAATGGATGTCTGGATGACACAATGGATGTCTGTTGATGGTACGATGGATGTCTGGATGTCTGTGGATGGCACGATGGATGTCTAGATGTCTGTGGATGGCACGATGGATGTCTGGATGGCACGATGGATGTCTAGATGTCTGTGGATGGCACGATGGATGTCTGGATGGCATGATGGATGTCTGGATGGCACAATGAATGTCTGGATGTCTGTGGATAGCACGATGGATGTCTGTTGATGGCACGATGGATGTCTGAATGGCACGATGGATGTCTGGATGGCACGATGGATGTCTGGATGGCATGATGGATGTCTAGATGGCATGATTGATGGCATGATGGATGTATGGATGGCATGATGGATGTCTGGATGGCACGATTGGTGTCTGGATGGCACGATGGATGTCTGGATGGCACGATGGATGGCATGATGGATGTATGGATGTCTGGATGGCACGATGGATGTTTGGATGTATGTGGATGGCACGATGGATGTCTGGTTGTCTGTGGATGGCACGACGGATATCTGGATGGCACGATGGATGGCATGATGGATGTATGGATGTCTGTATGGCACGATGGATGTCTGGATGTCTGTGGATGACACGATGGATATCTGGATGTCTGTGGATGACACGATGGATATCTGGATGGCACGATATATGGCACATTGTCTGTGGTTGGCACTATGTCTGTGGTTGACACGATGTCTGTGGTTGGCACGATGTCTGTGGTTGGCACGATGTCTGTGGTTGACACGATGTCTGTGGTTGGCACGATGTCTGTGGTTGGCACGATGTCTGTGGTTGACACGGTGGATGTCTGGATGGCACGATGTCTGTGGTTGGCACGGTGGATGTCTGGATGGTGAGATGGAGAAAGAAGAAGGTGACAGGAAGAAAATAAACACAGCAGAAAAAGTGAAGGATAGAAAAGATGGAATTTTCCTAGCACAGAATTTCCAAAACGGTATAGGGAATGCTATTCATACTGACAGCACCCACCCCCCCACACCCTCTAACCCCTCTTGCTATCCCCACAGGGAAAACAACTGAGTCTGACACAGACACACAGACACACGGATTCACAGGTACGACACATTCGCTGACATCATCATTGGACATGATTTTTTTTTTTAAATAAAACTTTGTCTGGTGTCTGCCAACACAGTGACACACCATGATGAGGTCATTGCTCACTCAGGCGTGACGCGAGGCGTGACGGAAACACGTCACAGTCAATCCCCACCCCCCCCCCCCCCCCCCCCCATTTTTTTAAATATATATTTATAGGGTTTCCGTGGTAGGGTCGTCACGGCTCAACTAACACCAAATGGATCATTTCCACACCTGCGCTGTGTGTGTGTGTGTGTATGTGTGTGTGTGTGTTGTGTGTGTTGCAGTGTGATGGTGGGTTGTGTGTGTTTGTGTGTTGTGGTGGGTGGTGTTGTGGGTGTTGGTGTGTCATTGTCGTGTTATGTGTGTCTCTGTGTGTGTGTGTTGTGTGTGTTTTATTGTTGTGTGTGTTTGTGGTTGGTGTGTCGTGTCATGTGTGCTCCGTTGTGTTGTGTTCGTGTGTGTGTGTAGTGTGTGTGTGTGTGTGTGTGTGTAGTGGAGTGGGGGAGGTTGGGGTTGGGAAGTGGAGGGGGAGGGGGTTGGCGTGTCTCTCTCTCTCTCTCTCTCTCTCTCTCTCTCTCTCTCTCTTCTCTCTCTCTTCTCTCTCTCCCCTCTCTCCTCTCTCTCTTCTGTCTTGTTCCGCTTTTCGAAAGAGTAGCTTGTGTGCCGAGGGAACAGACGACAAAATTTACAAAGCGCACACACACGGGACTGGATGTAAAAAAGCACATGAGTGCTTATTCCATGATCCTTGATATAAAGAATAACATCAAATAAAAATCTCTCTCTCTCTCCTCTCTCTCTCTCTCTCTCTCTCTCTCTCTCTCTTCTCTCCTCTCTCCTTCATCTTCTTGTGCGCACTTAACATTCACAGATGCACTCCTCGAGTAAAAATATCATGTCAGCATGTTGATATGATAATATCAAATGCACTTGCACTCGCACACATGCATGGGCGCGCGCGCGTGTGTGTGTATTTTTATTCGCACACAAGTGTACATTTTCAACAGAGCATAAAATACACACTCACATAACAATACAAATTTACAAAGCCACCACATAACTGATGTAAAAAAGCACATGAGTACTTATTCCATGATCCTTGATATAAAGAATAAATCAAATAAAAATCTCTTTCGCTCGCTCAAAAGCACATACATGCAAAATCCATACATACACACGTTGCACATCAGCAAAACTATGGAAGAATGCAGTATTCAAAATAAGTTGAAACCACACAAAATTAACCACCAAAAAATAACCACAGTACAAAATCCATACGTACACACATTTTTACTTCAGCAGTGACATGGGTAACTGCAGTATTCAAAATAAGTTGAAACCACAACAAAATTAACCACAAAAGCATAATATTTTACATTTAAAAAAATATTTTTTTTTTGTTATTTCATTTTATTCATTTATATCGAGGATAATAGAATAAGCACTTATGTGCTTTTTACACCCAGTCCCCGTGTGTATGCGGTTTTGTAAATTTTTGTCATCTGTTCCCACGGCACATAATGGCCTACTCTTCTGAAAAGCGGAAAAGGATTAACTTGTGCGCAAGATGTTCTGAGTGCGTTCGCACACGGGGCCTCGGTTTATAGTCTCATCCGAAAGACTTTTGGGTAGAATGGAGTCTGCGTGTGTGTGTGTGTGTATGTGTGTGTGCGTGCGTGCGTGCGTGCGTGTGTGTGTGTGTGATTGACAGGCCAGTGCCCAGCTGGGTATTGTTAGTGTCAGCGTCTCCGGAAAGAATGTGTGGGGTCATATTCGTTAACTCATGGGGAAAATATCCCCTTGAACGGGAATCGAACCTGGGTCGTCAGATTACGAGCGCAATGTTCTAACCACCAGGCTATCCCGTCCATACAACCATACACACATTTTAACTTCAGCAAGAACATGGGAGACTGCAGTATTCCAAATAAGTTGAAACCACGGGCTCAATATTGGACGTTGATGTACAGCATACATCAAAGGGGGATAATGCTGTCACCTGGGGGCAGTAAAGGCGACGTTGATGTCTCCCAGCCTCGTTTTGGCCGCCTCAACCTCGGGCTGAAAATATGCAGACGACAGTTGAGTTGGACTTGTCTGATGGTTTAAATTGTGGTTTTTGTATACATGTACAAAGTTGAGGAAGAAAAGTTCGCTCCTGATGTATTTCAACGTGTGTGAAAACTGAATATATGCAGTCTAGCGGCGAATTTTCGTGTGGTTGTGAAGTGTGTATGTGTGTGTGTGCTTTCTTTGCCAGCTGGAAAGTGGGTAAGTTTATATATCTTCGTTTAACCACTTTCTTGCCTGTCATTTTTTTAAATTCATTGCGTGGCTTTGTTTTTCAATGTCATAGACCAGAACAAACTGTTTGACTTATATTTATTGCTGTGTCGTTAATGTTTTAATGAAACCCAAGTTCCAAATCCCAAGTCTCCCTCAATACCACCCCCCACCCCCCTCTTTCTTTGTTTTTGTTGGTTTGTTTTGGTTTGGTTTTAGTCTAATATCACCAAGTGTGAAAAAATCTGTAAACGAAACATTAACAGCAACATTATTTTTTTCTTACAAGTCCAGTAAAAGTTACAGAGGTTACAACTTTATATTGTTTCGGATGCGTGTTATATATGCCGTATTCACGCAAAAAAGGCGTGACCAGTCTTTGATAAAATAAAAAAAAAGCTTAACAGTGTGCATTAAAAAAATTTTTGTGTGTATGTGTGTAGCTGTGGTTACAGATAAATTTTGTGATAAGATATGGCGGTATATGAATGACTTGGGGTCTTTTCTTTATGCAAAGGGAGTCTATAAGTTTTATATGTAAATCTACATGTTGGGAATCTGCATGGTAGTTAACGGTCAGTAACATTTATAACAAATACAATATCTCTGGCATAACGGCATGTGATGTGGAAAAACTTAAGTTACTTGTTGTGCTCTCTGTTTGGTTGGCTGGTTGGTTGGTTGGTTGGTTGGTTGGTTTTAGTTTTAGTGTCTTTTTTCCCTCTGGATGGGTGGCTTGGATCATGGAAATGTTATTGTTCTATGTTGTGTCTTGATCTTTGTTTCAGTTGTTATTATGTCAACACCCACACATATCCAGACACTTGAGTGAGACAAACGTAGGTACTCTCAGTCTCTAATGCACAAGAGTGCTTATTCCTTTGTCTTCGAAATAAAAGAATGAAATACATATGAAAAATGATAATACCATCAAACAAAAATGTTCCAAAACGTGGCTCTTAATAAACAGGAATGGCGCTCATGTGTCTAAAATAAATATGTGATCCTCCACCACGAGATATGATATTTCGCATTTCCCCTGACCCACCTTTCCGCTAAAAGTCATGTTACGCAGGCGAGAGTTACGTTGTGGATTTGGATTGATTATAAAACTATAAGCTTTCTTCTACCTTATACTGAAGTATCAAGAAATAATCTTGCTCCCTTTTGCTTTTAAAGTGCATTTTAAAAATTAAAAAAACACAACTCCTCGTGCTGACCATCTGTTACGATGCAAACTTTGCCTAGGTGTCACTTCCTGGTGTCTAGTATTTCAATTTTGTAATAACTTTTCGTAGAACTATCCGAATTTCAATCTGCTTTTCCTTCCATTGAGCAGCTTCTTTGCTGTATTTTGATAACATGCCAGCAATGAAAACCTGGCCTCCCTTGCAATGAGTCTCATTATGTGGTACAATCTTTTATCCAAAAATCACACACACACACACACACACACACACACACACACACACACACACACACACACACACACACGATGATGATGATGATGATGATGCTGCTGCTGCTGCTGCTGCTGCTGCTGCTGCTGCTGCTGCTGCTGCTGCTGCTGCTGATGATGATGATGATGATGATGATGATGATGATGATGATGATGATGATGATGATGCTGCTGCTGCTGCTGCTGTTGCTGATGATGATGATGATGATGATGATGAAACAAAGCAAAATCATTGATTATTCAATGTACCATCTACAAAAAATGTCAATTTTCACACACACACACACACACACACACACAGTGAGTGAGAGAGAGAGAGAGAGAGAGAGAGAGAGAGACGGACATAGAGAGACAGAGACAGAGTCTTGGTTGTGGGCAGATTCAAAAATAGATTTACTGATTATGAAGACAAAAATAGAACTCTAATCTGGTTTCCATTTTGGGCTCTTTCTCTCTCTCTCTCTCTCTCTCTCTCTCTCTCTCTCCTCTCTCTCTCTCTCTCTCTCTCTCTCTCTCTCTCTCTCTCTCTCTCGGACCCAAACTACCATTACATCCCCCTTACTCCTACCCTGTCTCTCTCCAACAGAAATAAGGGGTGTAAATCCACAAAGACCAGGAGAAAGGGGAAAGAAGGTGGGTGGTTGGGTGTGGAGGGGAGGGAGGAGGAGGGGGAGGAAGAGGAGGGAGAGGGGTGGCTATGACGTAACTGTCACCAGAAACCTGGACCTACCTTTGCTCTGTCAGGGACGACAACTTCGGACAAGACAAATGAAGCGGATTACTTCCCCTTGCGTGGTGTGTCATTGATGTGTTTTTTTTCTGAACAGTTTTTGGTGGAAGCAGTAAATTAGACATGTTGTGTCGGCTTATGTCTGTCTATTTTGGTTTGGGTTTTTTTTTTCCTTAACCCTCCTCTTTCATCCCTTTTCTAAGGGGTGAGAGACAGACAGACAGAGGCAGAGACAGACAGAGAAGCAGAGACAGAGAGACATACAGACAAGGAGACAGAGAAAGACTGAAACTGACAGACTGACAGACAGACAGCTAGAGGCAGACAACAATCTGTCTGACACATTTCAGCATACAGATAGACAGACTCTTTATCTCTCCCCCCCCCTCCTCTCTCTCTCCTCTCTCTCTCTCCTCTCTCTCTCTCTCTCTCTCTTCCTCCTCTCTCCCCTTCCTCCTTCCCTCTGTCTGTCTGTCTGTCTGCTCTCTCTCTCTGTCTCTCTCTCTCCCCTTGAGTCTGTTTGTCTGTCTGCCTGTCTGTCTCTCGGTCTCTGTCTCTCTCTCCCCTTGAGTTTGTCTGTCTGTCAGTCTGTATGTCTGTCTCTGTCTCTCCCCCCTCTCTCTCTCTCCCTCCCTCTCTCCCTCCCTTTGTGTCTGTCTCTCTCAATGTCTCTCTGTCTCTGTCTGTCTTTCTGTCTCTCTGTCTCTCTGTCTCTCTCTCTCTCTCTCTCTCTCTCTCTGTTAACGTTCATTTGAAATTGTTAGTTGTGATTATTAACGATATTTCTGATCAGGTAAAGCCCCAGTGAATCATCATCATCATCAGACCCGTGACCTTGGCGGTCGTGGGGGAGACATGAAAGACGATGCCGTGGTAAGCCTCCTCCATCCATCTCGGTCCTCGGCTCTGCGCAGTAGTGCCGAGTCATTCATCCTGGTCCATTCTCTGATGTTGTCCATCCATGACTTGTTCTGTCTTCCCCTCCTTCTGCCACCTTCGAGTGTTCCCTGCAGTACTGTTTTGGGCAGAGTGTTGTGGCGGGTGACGTGGCCGAACCATGTCAGCTTTTTCTTCTTGACGATGGTGAGAAGGGGTTCCTGTGGACCTGCCAGCTGTGTTATTTGACTCTTGACAAATTCATTGGTCTTTCGTTCTCTCCAAGATATGCCCAGTAGTTTTCTATGGCATTTTGTTTCGAATGACTGGATTCGCTTTGCTGTTTCAGCAGTCAATGTCCAGGTTTCACTTCCGTACAGCAGGATTGACTGAATTAGGGCTTTGTAGAGCTTTAGTTTGATTGGGAAACTGATCTCTTTACTTTTCCATATGGTGGTGAGTTTTGTCATGGAAGATGTTGCCATGGCTATTCTGACTTTGATTTCTGTCGTCGATCGCCCGTCCTTTGTGAGTGTAGCGCCGAGGTATTTAAAAGCATCTACCTCCTCCAGTTGTTGGCCGTTCATGTAAATTTTAGCGGTGGCATTGCTCGTGCTGTTCACAAGTACTTTACTTTTCTCCGAGCTCACCTCCATCCCATATGCTCCAGCTCTGTTCTCAAGTCTGGTCGTAAGATCTTGCAGCTCTGTGTTACTTCCGCCCATGAGGTCAATGTCATCGGCAAACCGTAAGTTGTTGAGGGGTCTGCCGCCAATGGAGATGGTAGAGTGGAAGTCATGGAGGGTCTCTCTCATGATGTTTTCCAAGAACAGATTGAACAGGACTGGAGATAACAGGCATCCTTGTCGGACCCCAACTGTGGTTTTGAAGTAGTCTCCGACCTGATTGTTCAGAAGGACTGCACTGCTTGCAGTGTTGTATAGTGCTTGGATGGATTGCACTAGTCCTTCTTCAATGCCAAACATTCTGAGGACCTGCCACAGGCCTTCGTGCCATACTCTGTCAAAAGCCTTCTTGAAGTCGATGAAGTTGTGGAACAGGTCTCTCTGATGTTGGAGATGTTTTTCCATCATGATGTGGCAGTTAAAAATCTGTTCGATTGTGCTCCTGCCTGCCCTGAACCCAGCTTGTTCCTCTGCAAGGTGTTCTTCTGCCTCCTTCTTGAGTCGATTCAAAATAACTTTGAGCATGATCTTGCTGGCGTGGCTGATGAGGCTGATTGTTCTATAGTTTTGGCATTGGCGTAAATTCCCCTTCTTGGGCAGGGGTATGATGAGTGATTGTGTCCATTCTGTTGGCCACTGTTTTGTCTCCCAAATCTTCTGACAGATAGCTGTAACATATGTGATGACTGTTTCGCCACCATGCTTGAGCAGCTCTGCTGGTATATTGTCTGCTCCTGGGGACTTTCCTACTGGTAAGCTGCGGATGGCTTCTTCCACTTCTTCCCTCAGTATAGGTAATGGCGAGGGTGCTCTTGATGTTGCTGCTTTCTCTTCTATTATGCTCTTGTCAGGTTGTATTGGGTAGTTGTACAGTTCTTGACAATATTCAGACCACCTGTTCAATGCAGCTGAGCTTTCTGTGAGGAGGTTTCCGGAGCTGTCTTCAATGACTGATGATTTGGTTTGAAGTGGTTTTGTGAGTTTCTTCAGTGAATAAAAGTATGTCAATACTTACCTGTAACCCTTGGAAATAAGGATTATCAATCAATCAATCAATCAATAACTCTTCTCCACGCGCGCGCGCGCGCGCGTGTGTGTGTGTATGTGTGTGGTATTTATTTATTTTTTATTTATTCTTTTATATCGAGGATAATGGAATAAGCACTCATGTGCTTTTTTACGTGTGTGTGTGTGTGTGTGTGTGTGTGTGTGTGTGTGTGTGTGTGTGGTGTGTGTGTGTGTGTGTGTGTGTGTGTGTGTGGATATCCTGGTGGTTAGAGTGATGCGCTCGTGATCTGCTGACCCGGGTTTGAATCTCGTTCAAGAGGATTTTTCCTCTGGAGTTAACATCAGTGCCGTTTCCACTCTCCCCAAAAGCCCTTTGAATGAGACTATAAACCGAGGTCCCGTGTGCAAACGCACGCAGAACGTCTTGCGCACACGTTAAAACCCATTCTGCTTTTCGGGAGAGCAGGCCATTGTGTGCCGGTGGGAACTGAGAACAAAATTAACAAACTGCAGAAACACAGGGATGGATGTAAGAAATGTACCTGAGTGCTTATTCCATTATCCTCGAAATAAACAAAATATCTCTCTCTCTCTCTCTCTCTCTCTCTCTCTCTCTTCTCTCTCTCTCTCTCTCTCTCTCTCTCTCTCTCTCTCTCTCCTCCCTCCCCTCCCTCCCTCCCTCCCTCTCTCAATGAGATGAGAGAGAGAGAGATGTCAGCCAAAGTTCCCTGGAGTCTTGATCCTTAAGCAGACAGGTGTGTGTGTGTGTGTGTGTGTGTGTGTGTGTGTGTGCGTGCGTGCTTGCGTGCGCGCGTGTGTGTGTGTGTGTGTGTGTGTGTGTGTGTGTGTGTGTGTGTGTAACCACTCCCTCCTTGTATTACTACCAGCAGAGGCCAGGGCGGGGTGAAGGTGACAGCCCTACTCTTGAGTGTATTCATTTTGTCTGAGTGTGGTGGATTTGTCCTCGACAAAGGAAGGAATGGAGCCTGAGCTCTTGTGGTCTGTTTTGTTTGGGGTTTTGTTTTATTCTTTTATTTCGAGGATAATGGAATAAGCACTTAGTTGTTGTTTATTACATAAAGTCCCCGTGTGTATGCGGTTTTGTCAATTCTGTCATCTGTTCCCACCGGCATACAATGACCTACTCTTACGAAAAGCGGAACAGGATTTAACATGTACGCAAGATGTTCTGCGTGCGTTCGCACACGGGGCCTCGGTTTATAGTCTTATCCGAAGGACTTTTGGGGATAATGGAGTCTGCACTGATGTTAACTCCAGGGTAAACTATCCTCTTGAACGGGAATCGAACCCGGGTCGTAAGATTGCGAGCGCAATGTTCTAACCACTAGGCTATCCCGTCTGAGCGCTCGATATAAGCTCTATGCCTATTGTTGCTTTAAAAGATGTTCTGTATGATTTTGTTATATCGGGTTTTTTTCCGAAATGGTTTAAATTAAACAAATGTTTATTCAGAAAAGAAACCACATTGTACACAAATCCATTTTACAGCAGCATTAAACATGTATAAAAACAAACATTACAACCTTGTGTAAGCTACTTGCTTGTTATTGCTC
>CM054158.1:11189360-11191860 GCA_028751875.1 Rapana venosa
CTCTCTCTCTCTCCTCTCTCTCTCTCCGCACGTTTGCTGTCAACGTGAAAGAAATAACCTCAGGGTGACCCCTGACTAATAGTCACAAACTGTGAAGGTCAACAAACCATTCCATTTTTCCCACACAAGCACTGTGATGATGAGGAGGGGTGGGGGGGTATATAAGGGGGGGGGGGGGGGGGGACTCTCTGCTCATTCATATGCATGAGGTCAGCTTGCATATAATTATAATTGTGTATTGTTGGGTTGACAGGAACTGTGTGACTGGAAAAACAGTAAATGCTACGATGTGATATTTCCATGGAGCTAAGGTTCTGTGTCTCAGTAAACATGTTGATCCACGAGCTATGCTGTCTGTCTGTATTTCTCTCTTTGACTGGCTGTCTGTCTCATATATAGATAGATAGATAGATAGATAGATAGATAGATAGATAGATAGATAGATAGATAGATAGATAGATATAGATATAGATATATAGATAGATGGATGATAGGTAGATAGATAGATAGATAGGTAGATAGATAGATAGATAGATAGATAGATAGATAGATAGATAGATAGGTAGATAGGTAGATCTGTGGGGGGTTTTCTGGCTCAGTCTCCCTATATAGTTCTGTCTGTATTTGTCTTTCTCTGTCTGTCTGTCTGTCTGTCTCTGTCTGTCTGTCTCTCTCTCTCTCTCTCTCTCTCTCTCTCTCTCTCTCTCTCTCTCTCTCTCTCTCTCTCTCTCTCGGTATCCGCTTTATGTTAATTCTTATACAAATGTAATTAGATACTGGTTTAAGCTTCTACAACTGAGTCAAAACAGATTGCCATACAGTGCTTACCAAATGCTGCTGGAAATCGATAAAAATGGAAAAAAATGCTGGGTATCAAAAGTAAGAGAAATTTTATGTGAAACTGGATTCAATATTGTATGGTTACAACAAGGTGTTGGTGATGTAAAAGCATTTTTGCATGTTTTGAAGCGGAGATTAATCGATATGTTTACCCAAGAGTGGTATGGAACCATAAGAGATAAAGAGAGATATGAAAACTATAGATCATTTAAAACTATTTTTGAAAAAGAAAACTACATTAACTCAATAGACACATATTGTTTTCGAGTTGCTATTACACAAGCTAGGTTGAGTGTTTTACCTCTTAATAACAATGTTTGTAGATACAGTGCAAATGTGCAAGAAAAACTTTGTCCGTTTTGTAAAACAAAATTAGAAAACGAAGCCTATTTTCTGTTTGAATGCTCAATGTACTCCGATTTAAGGGATAAGTTTTTAACTGAATGTATTGATGTACCAATATCAGAGCTACTCAAAACATCAAATGGAGAACACAGTCATTATTTATCCAGATACATATTCCATTCCATGAATAGAAGGAAGAAATTGTTGTGTTATAATGTGACTTAATTGATACGTGTGTCAAATAAGATACGTCTCTACAAATAATGTTTTTATCAACCTGAATTTAAATATTACATTTTGATTTATACCGGTTTTGATATATATTGTGTTATAAATATTTACGCAGTCAAATAGCATTGTTTATCTAGTTCATAGTCCAAGACTTGATCACTGTAGTCATGATTCACTTAAATCGGTTGTTGGTTTGTTTGTTTTCTTTTCTTCCATATACTATGGTGCTGTATATACCAGTATGCTGATTCCCCTCCTTCCCCCAAACTCCGTGTATTGTGGCCTAAGGCCAATGTACATATTAAACACGTTCAGCGTTCAGCTTTCTCTCTCTCTATCTATCTATCCATCTATCTTCTATCTATTTATCTATATATCTGTCTATCTACCTATCTTTCTATCAATCTATCTGTCTGTCTATCTACCTGTCTATCTATCCATCTGTCTATCTACCTATCTATCTACCTATCTATCTGTCTATCTACCTAGCCATCTATCTACCTATCTATCTACCTATCTATCTGTCTACCTATCTATCTACCTATCTGTCTATCTAACTAACTATCTATCTATCAATCTATCTTTCTGTCTATGTGTCTATCTATCAGTCTGCCTTTATTTGTTTGTCTCTGTCAGTCTGTGTCTCTGTCTCTCTTTCTGTCTGTCAATCATTGTCTGTCTGTCTGTCTCTGAAACACTTTCTTCCTTCCCGCTTTCTAGTCTGCTGTCACCGTGAACATTGACCTCAGGTTGACCCTTGGCTGAAGGTCATAACCTCTGGAGGTCATTGAGTCATTGCATGGAACCAATAGAGGTGGGGATGACTTACTGAAAGCACGTGCTTGTTGTGTGCTATGCAAATGAGGTATTCAGTGGGAGACACTAAACTTGTATGCTGCTTATTCATATGTATGAGGCTGGCAGATATGGATATTATGTATCATTGATATCTACTGCAGTTCTTATGGAAGATTTGGTGGGCAAATAGTCATTGCTATAATATTTCTGAAGGAGTCATTAATATTATTTTCAGGAGCCAGTCTCCACTCTGTCACTGTCTCTGTCTGTGTAACCCCCCTTCCCT
>CM054158.1:11196860-11201860 GCA_028751875.1 Rapana venosa
GTCATTCATGTGTGCAAGCTCTGTACACTGTATTGTCATTCATGTGTGCACAGCCAAGCTCTGTACACTGCAGTACCTGCCATTCCTGTAGCGATACACGATCTATACACATAGTAATATTGGTCTTGAATAATAATTAGAAAAAAGCTGTATGAAATGAATTATTGTTCCTTATGAATATACAAGGTTCTGCACATTGTAATGTTGCTCCTGTATGCATATACTAGTTCCACACATTAATTATTATTATTATTATTATTATTATTATTATATTGTCTTTTCATTTATGTACACGTAGAAAATGTCTTTTGTATTATATTATCAATCTGAATCGGTAATAATAATAATAATAATAATGAATGGAACTTATATAGCGCCATATCTTGCAAAGACAAATCAGAGCGCTTGCATTCAACCTAATCTTACACAGTCATGCAACCAATGAGGAACAATAAATAGTTTTAAAAAACAGATATTACAAACATGGTACGCTGCGGACCAAATCTATGAAATAAAATTTCAAAAGTCAATTTTTTTTTTCAAAAGCGCGCGCGCACACACACACACACGCGCGCGCACGCACGCACGCACGCACGCACGCACAGATCATATGTACAAGCTCTAGGCTGTACTGGTGTTTCTGTAGACCAGTTACAAGCTCCGCAGTCTGCATCAGGCTTTCTTTACACAAAATGATGCAAGCTCTTCACATACTGCGTTATTGTTCCTGCACGCATGCGTACACTGTGGTATGGTGTTTTTGTATGAATTTTACAAGTTGCTCACATTGCCGTTCCATTTCTGCTCGCATATACAAGCTCTGCCCGTTGAATCATGCATTATTCCTGTACACTATACAATCTCAACACATCGTATTATCATTTCTGTACACATGTTCGAGTTATGCACCATGCATTATTGTTTCTATGTGCATATAGATAGATAGATAGATAGATAGATAGATAGATAGATAGATAGATAGATAGATAGATAGATAGATAGATAGATAGATAGATAGATAGATAGATAGATAGATATGTGTGTGTGATTCTTTTATATCGAGGATAATAGAATAAGCACTTATGTTCTTTTTTACATCCAGTCCCCGTGTGTATGCGGTTTTGTCAATTCTGTCATCTGTTCCCACCGGCACACAATGGCCTACTCTTACGAAAGGTGGAACATGATTTAACGTGTGCGCAAGATGTTCTGCGTGCGTTTGCACACGGGGCCTCGGTTTATAGTCTCATCCGAAGGACTTTTGGGGAGAGTGGAATCTGCACTGATGTTAACTCAAGGGGAAAATATCCCTTTGAACGGGAATCAAACCCGGGTCGTCAGATTGCGAGCGCAATGTTCTAACCACTAGGCTATCCCGTCCCTTTGCATATTCCTGTACGCGTATACAAGCTTTGCACATTGCCATGTTCATTTCTGTACACAGATACAAGTTCTGTAGGCCGTACTATCGTTTCTGTGTGCACAATGCGAACTTTTACACTGCATCATTCAGGCTGTAGGTATAGACACAACGCTCCAACGGTGTTGTTTTTTAATTCTTTTATATCGAGGATAATGGGATAATCACTTATGTGCTTTTTCATCCAGTCCCCGTGTGTATGCAGTTTTGTAAAGTTTGTCATCCGTTCTCACCGGCACACATGGCCTACTCTTCCGAAAAGCAGAGCGGTTTTAACGTGTGCGCAAGATGTTCTGCGTGCGTTCACACACGGGACCTCGGTTTATAGTCTCATCCGAAGGACTATTGGGGAGAGTGGAGTCGGCACTGATGTTAATTCCAGAGGAAAATTCCTCTTGAACGAGATTCGAACCTGAGTCAGCAGATCACGAATGCATCACTCTGACCACCAGGCTAACCTGTCTCCAATCTCTTCACATAATATATTATTGTTCCTGTCCATATGCATACACAGGCTGTGCACATTGTCAAATGGGTTCCCGCGCGTACAGAAAAGCTCTGTGTATTGTGAAATCTTCGGTTTAACGTCTATTCACATCTAGTGATTTTCACACCAACATCTGGACTGGCCAAGACTGTCCTACTACAGGGAACAGTACAAGGAGGGAGGCGAAGAGGCAGACAGAGAAAACGATGGGAAGACAACATCAGAGAGTGGACTATTGGCCTGGAGTGGAACGATTTGCTACGGAAAGCAGAGGACCGCGGGGAGTGGAGGAAGCTGGTTGCAAAATCTTCAGTGGTGCCCCCCACGGTCCATGGAACTATGGGATAGGTGAAGGTGCAGGAAGATTGTAGACAATCTGTGAATTGTATCATCTTTGTTGTATTATTCAGGTTTAGGGCACCACACTGTGATATAAGTATAAGAAATGTTTTTCATGCAGTGACACCGGTTTTGAGAACACTGGAGCTAACTTTGACCTTTACCTGTTATTTGGGTGTCTCTCTCTCTCTCTCTGTCTCTCTCTCTGTCTCTGTCTCTATCTCTCTCTGTCTTTCTCCCTCTGTCTCTCTGTCTGTCTGTCCGTCTGTGTCTGCGTTTCTGTGAGCGTCTGTGTGTCTGTTTGTTCCTTCTAACCCCACTTTTCCAGGAAACAGTTCTCTCTCTCTCTCTCTCCTCTTCCTCTCTCTCTCTTCTCTCTCTCTCTCTCGCTCTCTCTCTCTCTCTCTCGCTCTCTCTCTGTCTCCTCGCTCTCTCTCTCTCTCCTCTCTCTCTCTCTCCCTCTCTCTCTCTCTCATGTCTCTCTCTCTCTGTCCTTCTCTCAGTCTCTCTCTCTGTCTCTCGCTCTCTCCTCTCTCTTCCCTCTCCTCTCTACTCTCTCTCTCTCTCTCTCTTCTCTCTGTCTCTCTCTCGCTCTCTCTCTCTCCTCTCTGTCTCTCTCTCTGTCTCTCTGTCTCTCTGTCTCTCTGTCTCTCTCTCTCTCTGTGTCTCTCTCTCACTCTCTCTCTCGCTCTCTCTCTCTCTCTCTGTCTCTCTCTCTGTCTCTCTATTCTCTCTGTCTCTCTCCTCTCTCTCCTCTCTCTCTCTCTCTCATCTCTCTCTCTCGCTCTCTCTCTCTCTCTCTCTCGCTCTCTCTCTGTCTCTGCTCTCCCTCTCTCTCTCTCTACTCTCTCTCCTCTCTCTCTCTCCTCTGTCTCTCTCTCTGTCTCTCTCGTCTCTCTCTCTGTCCTCTCGCTCTCTACTCTCTCTCCCCTCTCTCTCTTCTTCTCTATCTCTCTCTCTCTCTCTCTCTGTCCCTCTCTTCCTCTCTCTCTCTCTCTCTCTCTGTCTCTCTCTCTCCTCTCTCTCCTCTCTCTCTTCTCTGTCTCTCTCTCTCTCTTCTCTTGTCTCTCTCTCTCTCTCTACTCTCTCTCTCGCTCTCTCTCTCTCTCTGTCTCTCTCTGTCCTCTTCATCTCTATGTCTCTCTCCTCTCTCTTCTCTGTCTCTCTCGTCTCTCTCGCATCTCACTTCGCTCTCTTCTCCCTCTCTTCTCTCTATCTCTCTCCCTCTCTCCTTGATCTCCTCTCTCTCACTCTCTCTCTCCTCTCTCTCTCTCTCTCGGGTCTCCTCCGCTCTCTATCTTCTGTCTCTTCCTTCTTCTGCTCCTCTTCTACTTCTCATCTCTCTTCCTTCTCATCTGGGCATCACTCCAGCACCGACATTTCACCAGATCCCCCAGTGCTATTTCTGTCTGCTGGCCGAAAGAGGAGATCTTTTTCTCCCGGCAACGGGACTAACTGTCCACACACTCTGTCCACTCCACACAAGAAAATAAGGTAAAGCCTCACAGATGAACCCCCACTCCCCTTGCCCTGATGAATAATCCTCCCCCCCACCACCACCACCATCACCATTTCCCTCTCATTCCAGGGGGAGGTGGGGGAGAGGGGCGTGACTTAAAGGGGACACAAAACCAACTAGAATGCAGTTCTAGAAAAGAAAAGAAATGTGGATTTTTATTGTTGTTGTTGGCAATGACCGTATCTTGTATTACTTTTGTTAAAAACCGAAGTCATTCTGTAGAGATAACGATTTAAACAAAATGAAATGTCGAGAAGTAATATGCATTGCAATATTGACATGAAGAGTGGCATCAGCATTGCAGACACAGGCATAGCATGTTTGTGCGCATGAGAAAAACTCATTGCTTTGTTGTTTGTGGGGGGTTGTTTCATAGAATAGCAGATTAGCCATGGATGGCGGCATGAATGGTACACCTATACCTATCATATCGTCAGTTCATCTTCTTCATCGAACGCTCAGACAGCAACTATTGTTGTCTGTAACATGTTGTTGTTCTATTCCACTTTCAGTCCACCATTTGTTGTTTGATTGCCCAATTCTTCTTGACATGTATAAAAGGAGAGGTTTAGATATTCATAAGAGATATGCCACTAGTCAAGAAGTTTTATATGACTCTCAGCAATTCATAGTGTCAGTTGCTGAAGTCATATATTCTTCACCTGTAAGACCTTTACTGTAATTAGGTTTATATATATATATATATATATATATATATATATATATATATATATATATATATATATATATATATATATATATATATATATACTTATCTGTGTGTGTGGGTGCGTGTAGGGGAGAGAAAGAGAAAGAGAGAAATGCGGTGTGTAATATTAGGTAACTTTGGTATGAATGCGGACGTGTCTAAATCACCATGTAGTGAATAGACATTAAACAAAACAAAACAAAAACAAACAAAAATTGTCTGTCATATGAGTAAAAATGCGTTGCGCTGCCGTTAAGCGCCTGACAAGTCAGGCCCGGACCATCCAACACTAGCGTGGAAGAGAGGATTATCTTTGAAGTCTTTCTCGGGGGGGGAAAAACCACAGGAGAATGGACCAAGAAGGCAGAAAAATAGACAAGAAGGGAGTGACAGGAAGTAAAGGAACAAGGCAGAAACAAAGAGAGGGATAGAAAAGAGGGAATTCCTGGAACAGAATTTCCAGAAGGTGGGGATGCTGTTTATACTGACAGGCCCCTGCCGGCATCCCCATGGTGAAAAATGATCA
>CM054158.1:11206860-11209360 GCA_028751875.1 Rapana venosa
CATGGCGCAGTGGTTAGCGCCTTGGGTTACGGACTGGAAGGTCGCGGGTTCGAATCCCATAAGAGTCATAGGGATTTTTCGGACTCCGGCCGGCTCCTACCCAGAGTGAGTGTGCTGTGGGCTCAGTGGGAAGACTGGGACCACACAGTCGAGCTTCATCCACTTAACGGATGCGAGTTTGAGAGTGTTGCTCAAATTACCTGACCAACACTGCAGGTGTCTGTATCTCTCGGGCCCGGTTGACGCCGGGATATATTATGATAGTAAGCGTAGAGTACAGCCCTGTCAAGTAGTCTCAAAGCATATGCACTTCCACAGCAGCATCATTACGTCATCCTCATTGTCATTGATCATCATGCAATTAAAAAAAAAAATTGCCTCTGATTCGGTGGTCCCAGTTTCTCTGGTCTCATGGTGGCCTCAGATTCGGTTTGCCCATACACTTCTGTGCCTGTGGTGAGTTTGTGTCAAAGCCTTTGGGGTTGGAGGTTTGCAGGGGACGGTTGTTGGAGGGACGTTGTGGTGGTTGCCACCTCGGGTGGGCAACTCACTCAGTCTGGCTCCGCGACTGAGCTAATACTGTCGTTAGTAGGGGGTTTAGTAGGTGGTGTCCTGCGTATGTTAGCTCAGAACAGGCACCACTGAACACCGCCAAAGTGACCCAGCAGCAGTGCAGGGCCCCTCTGGCTGGTGGCCCCACGGCGGCTTGATAGTGATTGGCTCCCTGTGGACCTCCGACTCTGAGGATGAGACATAGCAAACCTAGGTATGGTTGTGGCGGGGAGATTGGATTGAGCGGCGTGGGAACAGCAGGACGGGGGACGTCACAGAAGATGAGGCAGCAAAAAAAAAAAATAAATAAATAAAATAAAATAATTTTATGTAACATACGGGATCTCTGTTTATTGTCTCATCCGAAAGACTAGCACCCAGACCACCACTCAGTCTAATAGATGGGGAAAAGTTTCGGGCCCAAACGGGGATCAAACCACCGCACACTTCCGACCCGGACTTTTCGCTTTCTAGGCAGGTGTATTACCTCTAGACCAACGATCCACCTTGCCCATGACGCACACTGCGCGAAAAAAATCAATATTTATTTATTTATATGTATGTATTTATTCTTTTATATCGTGGATAATGGAAAAAGCATCCAGGTGCTTTTTTCTACATCCCGTCCCCGTGTGTATGCGCTTTTGTACATTTTGTCATCTGTTCCCACCGGCACACAATAGTCTACTCTTTCAAAAAAAAAGCGGAACAGATTTTAACGTGTGCGCAAGATGTTCTGCGTACGTTCGCACACGGGGCCTCGGTTTATAGTCTCATCCGAAGGACTTTTGGGGGGAGAGTGGAGTCTGCACTGATGTTAACTCCAGGGGAAAAAATCCCCTTGAACGGGATTCGAACCCGAGTCGTCAGATTGCAAGCGCAATGTTCTAACCGCTAGGCTATCCCCCCGCAAGTTTTCAAGGGGTGAAGAGAGAAGCCTGTCCATGCGTTGTGTTTGTCTTAGTGTCTGTCCCCTTTAAGCCTTGAACAGATCATAGCATTGGCCTGACCTCCTGGCTGCTTTCAAGGGGGGAGAGACAACTCGAGGTAGGATTGATTGTCCGGATTACTTCCCTTTCGTCCCGCTGGGTAGATCATGGCTGACGTTGTGATTCCTTCTGTTTGTTGGTTTGTCTGTCTGTTGGTTTGTCTGTCTGTTGGTTTGTCTGTCTGTTGGTTTGTCTGTCTGTTGGTTTGTTTGTCAGTCTGTCTGTCTGTGTGTGCCTCTTGTCTGTGTTTCTGTTTCTGTTTTTATTTGTGTCTGTATGGCTGTCTGTTTGACTGCCTGTTTGTCTGCCTGCCTTTCTGTATACCTCTGTCTGTCTGTCTTTCTGTATACCTCTCTGTCTATTTGTCTGTCTCTCTGTCTTTCTGTCTGCCTCGGTCTGTCTGTGTCTGCATCTTGTCTGCATCTCTGTTTCTGTAATGTCTGTCTGTCTGTCTATCTCTCTCTTTCTCTCTCTTGCACACAAACACATACACACACGCACACATACACACGCACGCACACACACACTCACACACATACACATACATACGTACGTACGTGTGTGTGTGTGTATATATATATAATACATACATACATACATACATACATACATACATACATACATACTTACATACGCATGTAAACACTCATCCCCCCCCCCCCCCTCTCTCTCTCTCATCTCCTTGTGAATGGGCTTAAAAAGCTTAACACACTAAAATATTGTCATTCTCTCTCTCTCTCTCTCTCTCTCTCTCTCTCTCTCTCTCTCTCTCTCTCTCTCTCTCTCTCTCTCTCTCTCTCTCTCTCTCCTCAGGTTATTCCTGGAGGTTGACTCCTAACTTGGTTTTCTGGTATTAACAGCTGATAATATGATTGTGTGGTGTTGTTCGGCCTATCTCATAATTGTATTGTCTTTATTATTTCTTCCTAACTGCATTCTGTATCCTGGTAACGCGGTTA
>CM054158.1:11231860-11239360 GCA_028751875.1 Rapana venosa
TATTATTACTATTATTATTATTATTATTATTATCATCTATATACCAGTCTGTCTATCTATCTATCTATCTTTCTGTCTATCTAGCTATTTATCTATCTTCTTGTCTGTCTATCTATCTGTCTGTCTATCTTTCTAGCTAGCTAATTTATCTATCCGTCTATCTATCTGTCTATCTATCTATCTCTCTATCTACCTGTCTATCTATCTATCTGTCTGTCTATCTTGCTATCTGTCTATCTACCTGTCTATCTATCTATCTGTCTGTCTATCTTGCTATCTGTTATCTACCTATATATCTATATATCTACCTATCTACGTATCCATTTATCTATCTATGCATTTATATCTCTCTCTGTCTATCTATCTATCTACCTACCTATTTACCTATCTATCTATCTATCTATCTATCTATATCTATCAACCTGTCTATCTATCTATATCTATCTATCTTTCTATCTATCTTTCTTTCTTTCTTTCTATCTATCGATCGATCGATCTATCGATCTATCTACCTATCTATACCTTTATACCGTGCTCTGTGCATATATCTCATTGTATCTGTCTACACCCATTGCTGTAGTTTTGTCTAGATCTATCAATCGATTGATTGATCGATCTACCCCTCTCTGTAGCGCCGAATCGTGTAAAGCAAACAAATCAAAGCGCTTAATCAGTCAAAAATAAGCAAGCAATCTAGGTAGCTAGCTAGCTAGCTAGTTAGCTATATACCTCGCCTGCCATTCTCACTGACTGCCAGACCTTGCTGTCAGACAGACAGACAGACAGACGGACACACACACACACACACACACACACACACACACACACGCACACACACACACCACACACACACACACACACGCACGCACACACACACACACACACGCACGCACGCACGCGCACACACACACACACACACCCACCACGGCCACCACGCCAGCACGCACGCACGCACGCACGCGTCTGTTATCGATGGACTTCAGCTGAGCTCAGAAACTGTTCCCAGAATAGACAGTCTGAACTTTCACTGCAATCCTCTTTGTTGCCCCGTACTCTCTGTGTGTCCTGTGTGCTCTGTGTGTGCTGTGCTCTGTGTGTCCTGTGTGCTCTGTGTGTGCTGTGCTCTGTGTGTCCTGTGCTCTGTGTGCTCTGTGTGTCTGTGCTCTGTGTGTCCTGTGTCTGTGCTTGCTCTGTGTGTCCTTTGCTCTGTGTGTCCTGTGCTCTGTGTGTCCTTTGCTCTGTGTGTCCTGTGTGTTCTTGCTCTGTGCGTCCTGCGCTCTGTGTGTCCTGTGCTCTGTGTGTCCTGTGGCTCTTGCTCTGTGTGTCCTCGCTCTGTGTCTTGCTCTGTGTGTCTGGCTCTGTGCTCTGTGTGTCATGTTCCTGTGTCCTGTGCTCTGTGTGTCTGTTTGCTCTGTGTGTCCTGTGCTCTGTGTGTCCTGGCTCTGTGTGTCCTGTGCTCTGTGTGTCTGTGCCTGTGTGTCCTGTGTCCTGTGCTCTGTGTGTCCTGTGCTCTGTGTGTCCTGTGTGTTCCTGTGCTCTGTGTGGCCTGGTGCTCTGTGTGCTCTGTGTGTCCTGTGCTCTGTGTGGCCTGTGCTCTGTGTGTCCTGTGCTCTGTGTGTTCTGTGCTCTGTGTGTCCTGTGCTCTGTGTGCTCTGTGTGTCCTGTGCTCTGTGTGTCATTTGCTCTGTGTGTGCTGTGTTCTGAGTGTCCTGTGCTCTGTGTGTGCTGTGTTCTGAGTGTCCTGTGCTCTGTGTGTGCTGTGTTCTGAGTGTCCTGTGCTCTGTGTTGTGCTGTGTTCTGTGTGCTCTGTGTGTCCTGTGCTCTGTGTGTCCTGTGCTCTGTGTGCTCTGTGCGTCCTGCGCTCTGTGTGTCCTGTGCTCTGTGTGTCCTGTGCTCTGTGTGCTCTGTGTGTCCTGTTCTCTGTGCGTCCTGTGCTCTGTGTGTCATGCGTGTCCTGTGCTCTGTGTGTCCTGTGCTCTGTGCGTCCTACGCTCTGTGTGTCCTGTGCTCTGTGTGCTCTGTGTGTCCTGTGCTCTGTGTGTCATGCGTGTCCTGTTCTCTGTGTGCTCTGTGTCCTGTGCTCTGTGTGTCCTGTGCTCTGTGTGCTCTGTGTGTCATGTTCTCTGTGTGCTCTGTGTCCTGTGCTCTGTGTGTCCTGTGCTCTGTGTGCTCTGTGCGTCCTGCGCTCTGTGCGTCCTGTTCTCTGTGTGCTCTGTGTGTCCTATGCTCTGTGTGTCCTGTGCTCTGTGTGTCCTGAGAGAGAGGTGGGGCAGACACAGACAGACAGAGAGAAACAGAGACAGACAGACAGACAGAGACAGAGAATGGATGTACAAAGGAATCAATACCCTCTCACGGAGTGACTTAACCTGCATTGATATTCATGGTCTCATTTCCCAAACTAATACAGGTCTGTGAATGCAGTATGCCTTTGGCAATACCTCCAACAGTTTTCTCTGCGTGTGTGTGTGTGTGCTCACATATATGTGTTCGTCCGCTTGCATGTACGTACGTACACACGCACACAACCCTATACACGCACGCATGCAGGCAAGCACACACACGCAGACACATGCGTTAAAATCCTGTTCCGCTTTTCGTAAGAGTAGGCCATTGTGTGCCGGTGGGAACGGATGACAATTTACAAACCCGCATACACACGGGGACTGGACGTAAAAAAGCACATAAGTGCTTATTCCATTATCCTCGATATAAAAGAAGAAGAAGAAGAAGAATATAACGCTTGCACGCACGTATGCATGCACACATACATACACACATGCATGCATTTATGGCCTGCACACACGCGCGCACCTCACACACACACACTCTCTCTCTCTCGTGTGTGTGTGCGCTCCTATCTCTTCTCTCTCTCTCTCTCTCTCTCTCCTCTCTCTCTCTCTCTCTCTCTCTCTCTCTCTCTCTCTCTCTTTATCTATACATCTGTCTGTTTCTCTCTCTCTCTCCCTCTCTCTCTCTCTCTGTGGTCTTTCATTGATTTCATGACTTCAGTCAATAATTGAATGGCAATTTGAATGATTGATTTCTTTGCTTTTTGACATTATCTTGTTTGTTGATCAATTGGTTTATTCATGTTTGTTTCACTTTTTTCCCCATGAGGGCCTGGTGTAAAGAAGCCTCTGGCTTATCCAATTACCCTCATTAAAATATTCGAGTTCGAGTTCGAGTTCTCTCTCTCTCTCTCTCTGACTGTCTCTCTGTTTCTGTGTGTGTGTGTGTGTGTCTCTCTCTCTGTCTCTCTCTCTCTCTCTGTCTCTCTCTCTGTCTGTCTCTGTCTCTCTCTGAACTTGTATCCACATACAGAACTTGTTCTTCAGGCAAACAGCAACCTCAGCTGCCACTACACAATGCATGTTCTCAGCTGTTCATCCACTTAGTGAAAGAAACCACAGAAGGTGAAACGTGTGTGTTGGGGGGAGGGGGGCGAGGGGGGAACGGGCGGGGGGGGGGGGGGGGAGGGGCGGTTAGGGAGGAAGCAGGAAAGGTTCACAAGTTCCATGATTAGATTACTGACCACTTTGTGTGTGTGTATGTGTGTGTGTGTGTGTGTGTTGTGTGTGTGTGTGTGTGTGTGTGTGTGTGTGTGTGTGTGTGTGTGTGTGTGTGTGTATGTATGTGTGTGTATGTGTGTATGAGTGTGTGTTAGTGTGTGTATGTGTGTGTGTGTTTGCGCGTGTATGTGTGTGTGTGTTTGCGCGTGTATGTGTGTGTGTTTGCGTGTGTATGTGTGTGTGAGTGTGTGTATGTGTGTGTTTGTGTGTGAGTGTGTGTGTATGTGTGTGTGAGTGTATGTTTGTGTATGTGAGTGTATGTGTGTGTATGTGTATGTGAGTGTATGTGTGTGTATGTGTGTGTGTGAGTGACCCTCAAAGGAAAAAAGTGACCAACTCGTCGTCTTTTCTTCTTCTTCTTCTTCTCTCTTCTTCTTCTTCTTCTTCTTCTTCTCCTTCCTCCTTCTTCTTCTCCTCCTCCTCCTCCTCCTCTCTCTTCTTCTTCTTCTTCTTCTTCTTCTTCTCTTCTTCTTTTCTTCTTTTCTTCTTTCTTCTTCTCTTCTTCTTTTCTTTCTTTCTTCTTTTCTTCCTCTCCTTCTCCTTCTCCTTCTTCTTCTTCTTCTTCCTCCTCCTCCTCTCCTCTTCTCCTTCTTCATTCTTTGAGTATCTCTCGTCTTTTTCCTTGTTCTCTCTCTCTAGTTGTTGCGCTTTTTCACTTCGTCAGATGTGTTTTCAGGGGAAATAAATTGACAAGCATCGTCCTTTCCAGTCTCTCTTCTTTGGCCGTCACAGCTTGCGTTGTGCAGCTATTTATCTCCTTGTCATCCACTCCTCTTCTTCCTCAGGTCTCGCTTGTTATAACATCTTGTGCTTGTCATCCTCTTGAGCTTTGGCTTTCGCCATCTGTTGGTTTTTTCTTTCTCGGTCCCGGTCCAATGGGCTTTTCTTCTGTCACCTTCGCTCCTTTCTTCTCCTGTCCTGCTTGACTTCTGTTGGTGATGCATCTGTGTTTCTTATCCTTTCAGGCTTTGGCTTTGCATGGGTGTTTTTGACATATATCCTCGGCTTGAGCTCTTGAGATTTACCAAATGGTGAGATTTATTGTTGCTTAATACCTTGCGACCACGGTTTATATTGCACCTACCATGAAGTAGCCGCATTACGACTTTCGGGGTATGTTCTGTTTCCTCATATTACGGTCTTGAACGTGATATACTGGCCGGTCCTCTTGCATGTGTTGTAACCTATTTATAGCACGAAGGGAGTTCATCTCTGCAAGTCCTGCACTTGAAGTGACCTGGGAAATTCGGAAAAATGTTTCCCCACCTTAAACTCAGTATGTTAGCCGTATCCTCAATCGCCTTAAGCTCAGAGATGTTCTTTATCCTAAATTCATCATCGCAGTAAAAAAATATTGCCTGTCCTCTTTGTCGTAATAACACGAAAGTATTGGCCCTACCTTAATGTACCGTAACATAGAAGAATTGGACGAGATAGCTCATGGTCGGGACTCCTTTCCCCAGCCAAGTTAAGCAAGCGTCGAGCGTGTTTACCAGTTATGGTGACGTTTCCTTGTCCTTGCTTTCAGTACAGTTTCCCCCTATTCTACCACTTAAATGGGTACCTGCTCTTTAGGGTCAGGATGGTAAACCAGCAGAAAAGATGGGCTTCCCTCATATGCTGGCCATAGAGAAGTGAGTTCTGACGCCTCGCTTCCCCACACCACAAGGTTATGGACCTCTTTACAAAAGAGTTGTGCTTACTAATTACATAAGAAATGTTCTATCATTAATTTCATAGATGTGCTCCTCAATTTAACATGAGCAATAGAAGAATGTTGCCTTATCCTCAATTTACCATAATCAATAGAAGAATGTTGCTTTATCCTCAATTTACCATAAGCAATAGAAGGATATTGCTTTACCCTCAATCTACCATAAGGAATAGAAGTATGTTGCCGTATCCTCAATTTACCATACTTATCCTCAATCTACCATAACAGGAGTGTGTTGCCGTATCCTCAATCGCTCTACTACGGATAAAGACTTGGACAAAATTAACATCAACAATAGCTGTCGTAATGGCGTGGAGATTTTGTGTGGGGAGCAGGGTTCTTCGTTGTGTTGTTGTTGTGGTTGATTGTTTCGCTTTTTTGTTTTGTTCTTGTGTCAAAGTCAACTCCAGCTGTGTGTGTACATCAGAGTTTAACCAGAGCAGGTACACGGATCAGACAAAACAATGGGAATCCATTCCTTTCATCTACAGAAAAAAGGTAACGGTAAAGGTGTCCCATAACCTATGTGGTTGTAGAGGAGTGCGGCATCAGAGACCTCAGCTTCTCCAGGGGCCAGCATATTGAGGGCGACACCCATCTCCTCTCCCTCGCTGCTTTACCTTCCCTGACCCTAAAGAGGCAGGTACCCATTTACAGCTGGGTGAACTTGGTGACCGTACTGAAGCCAAGGCGCGCAAACGGTCACCCATCCAAGTGGTAACCACACTCGACGATGCTTAACTTGGCTGGGGGAAAGCGAGTGCTCTGACCACTGAGCTATCCCGTCCCCAAAAGAAGGACATCACAAAAAAAAACTGAAAGGCCAAAATCCAAACAAAAAGTGCTAAATGATTACAATATGGATTAAGGAAAACAAAAAAGGAGGGAAAAACTTGTGTTGATATGTACATGACGCAACAATGAAATAAAATAAGAGTATCAAATATAAAATCAAACACTCTAAAATAAGATGTAGACAAAAACAAACGAAAGACGGATTATCAAAACCGAGATTTAGCGTACACTGTTTCATTACCAAGAAATGAACGATGGAAGCAAGCAGATTTGTTTGGACATGTATATGTTTGCAACATCAGCCTTACAGACACTGACATCCTCGTTCTTTTCAAAACATCAGCAAAAGTAGCAGCTCACCTACCTGCCTCCTACACACACATACACACGAGCGCGCGCTGCGCGCGCACACACACATACACACCACACACACACACACACACACACACACTATTATAATAATCACTATGTAATTCTTATTTGACTTATCTAGCTTTGAATATTAATTGTGGTGTGAACATATCCATTTTAAAAAGCGTTACCTATTTGAAGAGTATGAGCGCATAAAAAGCACACGTTTCTGGGTGGAGGAGGAGGAGGGAGGTCATTGAAGGTAATATTGTCATAAGACGAATGCCTAGACAAATTCTAACGTTTTGTTCCTTTTTACCCTTTTTATTAATCTAAAGTATAAACGTGTAAGAATAGGGAATGTAAAACATGAGGTGAATTAATTTTGGTTTAGTCCTGACTTTTTATGATTTTCTATTTTAATTCTTAAAACATTTTATTTAAAGTGCGTGTAGGACGAGAGCGCGCACGCGCTCAGTGTGCATGAGTAGGTGTGTGCGTGTATATGGATATGTGGTAATTTGTATTTCAATGTTTATTTCCCTTATATCGATTTTTTCCTTTTTTTATATACTGTTTTTAATTCAATGGCAAATGATGCAATAATGTATTGTCTTAATATCATCATTACGAAATTTGTTCTATAAAATTGGGGGGGGGGGGTAGATGCTTGATGAAAAAAAGCAAATGCATTGCTTTATTCCATGTAAGGTAAGGTAAAGGAGTCCCACATAACCTATAAGGTCTTAGGGGAGCTAGGCGACAGGGACCATCACTTCTCTAGGGGCCAGCATATTGAGGGCGGTGCCCATCACCTCTCCTCGTGCTTTACTTCCCATGACCCTAAAGAGGCAGTAACCCAATAACAGACAGCTGGGTAACTGGGGGAACTGAACTGAAAGCCAAGCGCGCAAACGTCACCCATCCAACTGGTAACCAACGCTCGACGCTGCTTAACTTGGCTGGGGGAAAGCGAGTGCTCCGACCACTGAGCTATCCCGTCCCCTATTCCAAGTACCATCTGGAACAAAAATTTTGACTTGAAATTGACTTGACACACAACACAAA
>CM054158.1:11241860-11258863 GCA_028751875.1 Rapana venosa
AAAAAAAAAAAATAAAAAAAAGAAAAAATCGATAAGGAAATAATTGAAAATACAAATTACCACATAAACATATACACGCACACCCAATCCCCCCTGCCATTACTCAGCACACCTGAGTCGCGTGCGCGCTCACGCACCAGCACAAATAAATAAATTTGTGTTTGTGGTGTGTGTGTTGTGAGTAGAGAGAGAGAGAAAGAGTGTATGTGAATGTAGAAGAGAGTGTATGTGTGTGTGATGTGATTGTTTTGTGTGAGTGCGCCGCGGCGCGCGCGCGTGTGTGTGTGTTGGTGGTGTGTGTGTGTGTGTGTGTGTAAGTCGTGCGTTGCGGTGAGCTTGTGTGAGTGTTTTTGTGATGTGGTGTGTGTGTATGTATGTATTGTGTGTGTGTGTCGTGCGTGCGTGTCGTGTGTGTGTGTTTCGTGTTTGGGTGTTGTTGTATTTGTGTGTGTGGGGGGTTGTGTGTGTGTTGTGTGTGTGTGTGTGTGTGTGTGTTGAGTGTGTTGTGTGTGTGTGTGTGTGTGTGTGCATGACGATAAATTTGAAGTTCACGTGAGTGAGAGTTAAGGATATTTGCCAATTTAAAACAAATAGCCTGTCAGAGCGAGATTAACAAGTAAACACTTCACACTACATTCCTCACAGAGTGTCTCTCCTCCTCCCACACACACATCCGCACATATACACACACACACAATACACACACACATACACACCCACACACACACGTACACACACACACTTACACGCACACACCACACACACACACAGCAACCACACACACACACACACACACACACACACACACACACAACCAAGAACCACAATGACAATAAATTTACACTTCAAGTGGAGTTTTATAGATGCCAGTTTCATTCATTGCTCATAATTATTTATTTAAATCATGCCATCATAATTATTTATTTATTTATCCTTTTATATGAAAATAATGGATGAACTCCAGTGCTTTATACATACAGTCCCCTGTATATGCGGTTTTGTAAATTTTTTCATCCGTTCCCACCCGCACACAATGGCATACACTTCCAAAAAGCGGAACAGGATTTAATGTGTGCGCAAGAATTTCTGCGAGCGTTCGCACACGGGACCTCGGTTTATAGTCTCATCCGAAGGACTTTTAGGGGAGTGGAGTCTGCACTGATGTTAACTCCAGGGGAAAAATCCTCTTGAACGGGAATCGAACCCGCCTTCTGTGATACCTGTATACACCTGCTTCAGATGACGGTCAAAATCTGTTGGTATACCTCATCTATACCCCACCCCGTCCTCCCTTTCTCCTCTCTCTCTCTCTCTCTCTCATCTCTCTCTTCGTCTCACTCCTCTCTCCTCTCTCTCTCTTCTCCTCCATCAGGGTCACGTCTCTTCTCTCTCATCTCGATCATTCTCTCCCTCTCACCTCTCTCTCCCTCACCTCTCTTTCTCATCTTTCTCTTTCTCGCTCTCTCTCATATGTCATTTTCTTTCCTGTCAACGCAGACAGACAGGTCCGCTTTTATAATAATCATCTGTTTGATCTGTGCACAGTCTTAACTGTTATGTTTCGTTCTGTCTGTCTATCTGTCGTGTCTGTCTCTCTCTCTCTCTCTCTCCTCTCTCCTCTCCTCTCTCGTCACTCATCTGCTTCGACTCCTCTCGGCTCTCTCTCTCTCTCTCTCTCTCTCTCTCTCTCTCTCTCTCACTCTCTCTCTCTCTCTCTCTCCTCCTCCTCCTTCCTCTCCTCCTCCTCTCCTCCTCAATTTTCTCTTCCTTTTCTCCTTCTCCTCAATTTGCGACCATCCAATCTATTAAATAAATAAATCCACCCCCGCCCCCCCCCCAACCCCTGCCCACACACACACACACACACACACACACACACAACACAGCCGTCTACAAATCAACAGGCGGTGGTCCATGAAAAACACAGCGCACGCGCGCTCACGCAACTACACACACACAAACTCACACACAACACACACACACAAACACCCACACACAACAAACACACAAACACACACACACCACATACACACACAACACACACGCACACAAACACACACGCACACACAAACAAATACACACACATCCCACTCAATTAAAAACCGAATGGTCCATGGAAAACAACACTCGCGCGCGCACACACACACACGCAAACACACACAAACACACACACACACAAAACACACAAACTCACAATAAACACACACTCACACAAACACACACAAACATACACACACAACACACACACACACTACACACACACACGCACCGCACCACGCACGCAAACGCACGCACGCGCGCGCTTGAAAAACCAAAGGGTACATACTCGTCAGAAGGAGAAGTGTAAGGAAACGTTGCAGGATTTTTTTTCTGAAATAACGCAAAAGATGTTATTTCTTGTAACATCTGGTTTGCATGTGCATTCCCGTAGCTGGAGATATGTAACTAATCATCATCATCATCATCATCATCATCACATTCATCATAATGAGAGGATAATAATACAACAAATAAATAATCAAAAATAATATTAATAAATATGATGATGATGATGATGATGATGATGATGATGATGAATGATATAGAATTATAACTCGAATTTCTTCAGGTTGTGTTGACCTCAAAAGATATACTTTCGTAGCAGTACAATATGAAACAGAGAAAAAGAAAAGAAAAACAATCGTTACCGCATTAAGAAAAATAAACAAAAAGCGAGAAAAGCAGTTGTATATTAATTAGGGCATATTGCCTGATCAGCAGAACAAACGATGATGTGGAACACGTTTGGTTTCCGCAGCAACGACTGTAGGTGCAGCAATCATTTATGACGTCATCTGCAATATATTATGACTGCATGTGCGCAGGTGTGTATGAGTGTGTTTGTGCGTGTGTATCTATGTGTGTGTGTAATTTGTATTTTCCAATGTATTATTTTATCGGTTTTCCTCTTTTACTGGTACAATTTATTGGTAAAGGTTGCAATAATGTAATATTTCAGTGTTATCATTAAGAAATGTGTTCTTAGATGGCTTGATGAAAACAAAGCAAATGCATTGCTTATTCAATGTACCATCTGGAAATAAAAATTTGACTTGACTTGACTTGACTGGCGATTCAAAACATTCTTTAGACTTACGCTCCGCCATTTTGATTTCAGCATCTTCAATTTGTGTGAGAGTCAAGTCAAGTGAAGTCAAGTCAGGCCAAGTCAAATTCTTCATTTCCATGATTATGAATAAGCATTCATGTACTTTTTTTTTACATCTAGTCCACGCCCTTACTGGGATAACATCAATATAGAAAAAGACTAATTTATTGGAAAAAGAACATCACTAACAATAATAATAAACAAAAACAAAAAACAACAACAACAAAAACAGGAGACAAAAAACAACACTAACAAACAAGATACAGACAGACAGACAGACAGAGTGATGAGGTTGATACAAGCTGAAAATGACAACCAAGCACATTTATGACATTCCTGTCACCAAGGGAAGATGGAGTATAAACACACGCGCGCACACGCACGCACGCACGCACGCACGCACGCACATACACACACACACACACACTTACACACACACAAACTCCCTGTAAAGTAAGGCAGGACATAACACAATCCTTTCTTGAGAACAAGAAAACAGAGAGACAGGCGCTGGCCATGCTTGCACATTAAATTACTCCTTACCCTTAGGTTTTTATATTGTAATATACAAAAACACATAAACCATGTATGCATGTATGTTTGTCCGTCGTGTCCGACGATGACCTCCAAAACAGCAGAGGAGGCAGCTGCTGTTTTGGAAAATGGGCAGAAATTTATTATGAGAGAGATGCTTGCCCACAGTACATCCCCACTCTTCGGCCAAGTGGGCATAAGGACAGTCAGCGTTGGAGATGGTTCTCCAAAGGCCAACCTCCCCCAGGGCTGCAGCACATAAGGACTGTGCGAGTTAAGCCTCCTAGTCAGAGAGTCATAGTCAATCACTAAAGACTAAGCTGTAAAGTGGAATTCCATGAGTGGGAAAGCCACTGGTCATACAGCCTCTCACCTTGCTGTTGCCCCCAGCGTCAATGGTTTAATCAAGAACTGTGATAAAGCCCAGGTGCTGACGGCAACATAAACCATATCCAGCTATACAAAGAAGCCTTCTGTCTCCCAGACAGAGCAATAGACCGGGAAATCAACAACCGAACGACCGGAAAGCCGTCATTCTATATAGACATGAGGGCAGACGGGACCATATCACAGCGACTTTGATCAGTCACAAAATCTGAACACCAAAGAGATTGCAGAAGGCAAACCCAAACACTACAAAACACACCACACACACACACACACACACACGCGCGCTGCGCGCGCGCGCGCGCGCATATACATACTCCGCACACACACACACAAAACACACACACACATAAACACACAAAACCACAAACCACACACACACACACTACACACACACACACACACAAACACACAATGCACCATCCTGGGGAAATAAAATTTGACTTGACTACACACACACACACACACACACCACACACACACACAACCACAAGAAAGCAGAAAGAGAACCGAAACACTAAAAAGAAAGCACACAACACACACAACACACCCACACACACACACAAACACAACACACACACACCACTACCACCACCACCACCATACCACAAACATTCCATTTAAGGAATTGTGGGTGTTATTTTATTTTACATGTGGTTGATGTGATTTCTCTCCCTCAACGCGGTGCCCGTCCTGGGTTAATTGACTCTTATGGTTGGCCAGGGCGTGGATACAAGGAACGACAGTAGAGCTGGTTTTATACCCTGTTTTCATCTGTATTATACTCGATATAAAAAAAGTTGACTAATCTGATATTGACATTGAACAAGGGGACAGCCCCAGTATGGCCTAGATGATCGGTAGGGCTATGAACAAAATGATTGGATTGGACTGAAGCCCATGAACATTAAAATCAACCAACAAGTATACAAAAAGACTAGCCATACCCCCCCCCCCCCCCACCCCTCCCAACAGACATACACATCAACCAATAACAAACAGATAGCGGGGAAAGACCAACCAAAAGTCCAGTAGATTGAAAAGTATAGACAGACCAAAATCTGATAGGGTAGACAGATTCAGACAGACAGACAGACAGACACTCGCGGAGGCGAAGGATAGGTAAATCAACTAAACACAGACCGAATCTTATCAACTCCACACCAGATATACAGACCGTCCAAATCTTATCAACTCCACATCAGATACATACGCATAACAGTTCCAAAGCTTATCAACTACACACACACACACCACACACACCACAAATCACACACACACACACACACACAACACACACACACCGCACACACACACAAAATCTTTCAAAAACGACACCAAATGGTTAGTAAGCCACTGTCCCAAGACCAATCCACCATCCAAAACAATAACAAATAACACTTATTTTCAAACCAACACAAAACACCAGCAAAAAGTGGATATCATATCCTCACAAACACACACACTACACACACACACACACACACACACACACACACACACACTCACACACACACACTACAACACGCACACACACTCACAACACAACACTACAACACACACACTACACCACACACACACAAACACTCCACACACACACTCACTACACACACTCACACACACACATACACTACACACACACATACCACGACACATAACACAAACACAACACACTACACACAACACATACACTACACACTACACACTACACACACAACACTACACACACACACACACACCACAACACTAACACACACACACACACACACACACACACACACACACACACACACACACACACACACACATCGTAAGAAAAAGAAATACAACGGACCGCAAAACCCACGCGAACAACCACTCCCAGATTGATATGAAGACAAGCTAAGAATAGTCCCTGGGGGGCAAAAACAGAGGTGGGAGCTATTCGGTCGACCCAGTAGCCCTTCAGAGCAAGCTTGACACGCCGCCCGTAAGGCAAGCTGGCCGCGGTGCCTTTCTTCTCTACTGACAGGGCGCCGGATTTCGATATACTCTCTGCTAGATGTGGCGAGGGATGCGGGTAGATGCTCTTACCTCTACGCCGACATCATCACTACTCAGCGGGAGTGGTGACACCGGGGGGGGGGGGTCCTACTCTGACGCGCAACACGGCTGAGAGTAATAGTGTAGCTAGCGCGAGCGACCAGGTGCAAGTGTGATGATCTGTCTGTCTGTCCTAGCTAGCGAGCGAGTGTGCCTCATCTACAACATACCCAGTGGGTGTTGTGTGTCTGTGTGTGTGTGTGTGTGTGTGTGTGTGTGTTGTGTGTGTGTGTGTGTGTGTTGGGGCGTTGCTTTTCACCCGTCCCTTGGGTCGATAAGGAAAAAGATTGTGATCAAAAAAAAGACCACAAATTTCGTATGGGGTTGGTGACATGTTTTATTTTGTGGCTTTGTCACGTAGACTGTTAAGGTGGGGGGCTAACTGTATGTGTAGTGTGGGTGTTTGTGTGTGGGGGGGGGGGGGGGGTGGGGGGGGGGGCCAGGTCGATGTGTGTGTGTGGGGGAGGGGGGGGGTGATGTTTGTGTGTGTGTGAGGAGAGAGAATGTTGGTGGTGTGGGGGAGGGGGGGTGAGTGTGTGTAATGTGTGTGTGTGTAGAATGTCACAAACATGTTTCCATGCTTATCATGTTCCAAAACTGCCCAGTTCTCTGATCATTGCTGAAGCGAAAGAAATGTAATCATTTCAGAACAAATTGTCAGTCTCACCATGTAAGAAAACAAGCTTCCAAGTAAGGTAAGGTGTCCCATTAACCTATAAGTCGTAGGGGAGCAAAGGAGTCCAGAGACCTCACTACTCTAGGGCCAGCATATTGAGGGCGGGCGCCCATCTCCTCTCCTCTCCTCGCTGCTTTCCCTTCCCCTGACCTAAAGAGGGCAGGTAAACCTACATTTACAGTCTGGGTGAACTGGGGAACTGTCAAGCTGAAGCCAAGGCGCGCAAACGGTCACCCATCCAACTGGTAACCACGCTCGACGCTGCTTAACTTGGCTGGGGGAAAGCCAGTGCTCCGACCACTGAGCTATCCCGTCCCCCAAGACCACTCGTAATTCTATGTGATGGATTTTCTATTCTTTCAACAGTTTGAAGTTCTCTGAAAACTACCATCAGTATAATGATCCACAAATTATCGTCTACTGAACAGGACACGGGTTGAGGACGGGATAGCTCAGTGGTCAGAGCACTCGCTTTTCCTCAGCCAAGCATCAAGCATGGTTGCCTAGTGGATGGGTGACCGTTTGCACGCCTTGACTTCAGTACAGTTCCCCCGGTTCACCCAGCTGTAAATGGGTACCTGCCCTCTTTAGGGCCAGGGAAGATAAAGCAGCGAGGGAGAGGAGATGGGCGCCGCCTTCAATATGCTGGCCCCTAGAGAAGTTGAGGTCTCTGGCGCCTCGCTCTCCTACGACCACATAGGTTATGGGACACCTTTACTTTTTTTTTACTCTTGTTTCTCTGCGTTTTGTCTGTTGCATTCAGACTTAACACCGGTAGATGTTATTCTTACCATTCAGAACTTTTTCTTCAGCACTGCTGCCTAAAAGAGCCAAACAGTGCATGATTCCCTTCAAGCCATAGTACAAGGTGCACAATCATCTTGTGGACAAATTCAACACACATCGTTCTGTTTCCAGGATCTTCAAAGCTCGTTAACAAATGGGTTAGTGGCTGCTGCTCCTTCTTAACTTAGAGAGCTCCCCTTCCTATCCCCCCTCCCGCCTCCCTCCCCTCCCACCCCCAACCCTGAAACACCCCCTCCCTACCCCCAACCCCTTGAACTAACCCCCTCCCTACCCCACCCCTGAACTACCCCCTCCCTACCCCACCCCTGAACTACCCCCTTCCCTACCCCACCCCTGAAACTAAACCCACCCCCTCCCCACACCACCCCTGAACTACCCCCTCCCCTACCACCCCTGAACTACCCCCACCCACCTCCCTGAAACTACCCCCCTTCCCCACCACCTCCTGAACTACCCCCACCCCACCCCCCTGAACTACCCCCTCCCCCACCCCACCGCCCTGAAAACTACCCCGCCCTACCCACCCCTGAACTACACCCCCCACCCTACCCCACCCCTGAACTACCCCCTCCCTACCCCACCCCACCCCTGAACTACCCCTCCCCACCCCACCCTGAACTACCCCTCCCTACCCCACCCCACCCCTGGAACTACCCCCTCCCCACCCCACCCCCTGAAACTACCCCCCCCCACCCCACCCCTGAACTACCCCCTCCTAACCCCACCCCTGAAACTACCCCTTTCGCTGCCTGACCACCCTCTGCCTTTTTCCTTTCGCCCTCACCCCCTCTCCCCTTCTCAATCCCCTCCTTTTTCCTCCCACTTCTCTTCTCTCCTTTGTCTTCTCACTTCTCCCTTTCTGTTCCACTCCTACTCAAGTACCTACCCCACCCCTGACTACCCCCTCCCCACGCCCACCCCTGAACTACCCCCCTCCCTACCCCACCCCTGAACTAACCCCCTCCCCACCCCACCCCACCCCCTGAACTACCCCCTCCCCACCCCAACCCCTGAACTACCCCCTCCCTAACCCCACCCCTTAACTACCCTCCTACCCCACCCCTTGAACTACCCCCTCCTACCCTACCCCACCCCTGAACTACCCCCTCCCCACACCACCACCCCTGAACTACCCCCTCCCTACCCCACCCCACCCCTGAACTACCCCCTCCCCACCCCACCCCTGAAATACCCCCTCCCTACCCCACCACTGAACTACCCCCTCCCCACCCCACCCCCCCCTGAACTTACCCTCTCCCTACCCCCAAAAACAACAATAACCCCCCTGAACAACCCCCTCCCTACCCCTACCCTGAACTACCCCTCCTACCCCACCCCCTGAACTAACCCCCTCCCTACCCCACCCCCCTGAACTACCCCCTACCTACCCCACACCCTGACCTACCCCCTCCCTACCCCCCCCTTGAACTACCCCCTCCCTACCCCACCACCCTGAACTACCCCACACCCCTCCCTACCCCACCCCTGAACTAAACTACCCCCTCCCTACCCCACCCCCTGAACTACCCCCCCTCCCTACCCCAACCCCAGCACTACCCTCCTCCCTACCCCACCCCTGGACTACCCCCTCCCTAACCCCAACCCCTGAACTACCCCCTCCATACCCACCCCTGAACTACCCCCTCCCTACCCACCCCTGAACTACCCCTCCCTACCCCACCCCCTGGAACTACCCCCTCCCTACCCACCCCCTGCACTACCCCTCCTACCCCACGCCCTTGAACTAACCCCCACCCCCACCCCTTGAACCACCCCCTCCCTACCCCCCCCCTGAACAACCTCCTCCCCTCCCTGACACCCCACCCCTGAACTACTAAAAAAAAAAAAAAAATAAAAAACTACAAAAAAAAATAAAAACTAAAAAATACTAAAAAGAACTCAAAACTAAAAAACTATAAAAAAAAAAACTAAAAAAAAATATAAAAAAAAAAAAAAAAAACTAACTAAAAAATAAACTAACTAAAACTAACTCTAACTAATAAATATAAAAAAAAAAACTAAAAAAAATAACTAAAAACTAAAAATTAAAAAACTAAAGAAAACTAAAAATAAAAAAAATAAAAAAAAAACATTAAAAAAAAACTAAACTAAAAAAAAAAACTATAAAAAAATAACTAACTAAAACTAAAAAAAAACTAAAAAAAAAAATAAAAATAAAAAATACTAAACAAATAATAAAAATAAAAAAATAACAAAAAAAAAATAAAAAAAAAACTATTAAAAAACAAAAAACTAAAAAAAAAAAAACTAAAACAACTAAAAAAAACTAAAAAAAAAAAAAAAGAATACTACTAAACAAACTAAACTAGACAAAAACTAAAAAAAAAAAAAAAAATAAAACTAAACAACTTAAATAAAAAACTATACAAAAAAAACTGCTAAAAAAAAAAAAAAGAACTAAACTCTAAATAAAAACTATACTAACTAAAACAAAAAAAATAAAAGAAAACTAAAACTAATAAAAAAACAAAACTAAAAAAGAAACTAACAAACAAAAAAAAAAACCTACAAATAAAACTAACCCTGAACTAAAAAAAAAAACAAAAAACTAAACCTAAAACTAAAAAAAAAAAAAAACTAACTACTACTACTATTACTCACTAACTAAATACTAACAAAACAAACAAACCTAACAGAAAAAAAAACTAAAAAAAAAAAAACTGAACTAACTAAAAAAATAAAAACTACAACTAAAAATACTAAAAAAACAAAAAAAAACTAAAAAAACTACTACAAGCTAAAAAAAAAAATATAAAAAACTAAAAAAACTTAATAAGTAACTAACCTAAACTATAAAAAAAAAACTAAAAAAAAACTCAATAAAAACTATAAAAAAAACTAAATCACTAAAAAAAAAAACATATAAAAAAAAAAAACAAAACTATAAAATAAAAAAAAACTAAAAAAAAAACTACAACTAAAAACCTACTAAAAAAACTAGAACTAAAAAAAAACTAACTACTAAACTACTAAAAAAAAAACTAAAAAAAAAAAAAAAAACTATAACTAAAAACTAAACTAAATAAAAAAAAAAAACTAAAAAAAAATAAAAAAAAAAAAAAAAAATACTATAAACTAAAAATAACTAAAAAACTAACTACCAAAAACAAACTAAATAACTACAAAAAAAACTACTAAAATAATAAAACTAAAACGTAATAAACTAAAAAACAAAAAAATAAAAAACTAACAAACTACAACTACTACTAAAAAAAAAAAAAATAAAACTAAACTAAATAAAAAAAAAAAAAAAAAAAAAAAAAACAATAACTAACAAAGAAAAAAAAAACTATAAAAAAATAAATAAAAAAACTAAAAAACTAACTAAAACATAAAAACTAACTACAAAACTAAAAAACTATATAATAATAACTAAAAAATGAAAAACTAAAACTAAAAAAAAAGAAAACTAAAAAAAAATCTAAACTAAATAAAAACTAAACTAAAAAAAAAACTACTAAAAAAATAAAAACTAACAAAAACGAAAAATATAAAACTAAAAAATTAAAAGCTAAAACTATAAAAAAAAAGAACTAAAACTAAACAACTAACAAAAGAACTAAAAGAACTCTAAAAACTAAAAAAATAAACTAAAAAACAAAAACAAAAAACTAAAAACTAAAAAAAAAAAAAAATAACCCCCTTCTCCACCTACCCCACCCTTGAACTACCGCCCACCCCACCCTTGTAACTATACCCCCTCCTACCCACCCCATGAACTACCCCCTCCCTACCCACCCCCTGAACTACCCCCTTCCCTACCCACCCCCTGAACTACCCCCTCCCCTCCCCCCACCCCCTGACTACCCTCCTACCCCACCCCTTGAACTACCCCTCCCTACCCCACCCCCCCCACATAATCCTGAACTACCCCTCCCTACACCAACCCCACCCCTGAACTCCCCCTCCCTACCCCACCCCCTGAACTTACCCCCTCCCCTACCCCACCCCCTGAACTACCCCCTCCCTACCCCACCCCCTGCTCTACCCCCCACCCACCCCACCCCGAACTACTACCCTCCCCACCCCACCCCTCCTAAAACTACCCCCCCTCCCTACCCCACCCCCCTGAACTAACCCCCTCCCTACCCCACCCCCTGAAACTACCCCTCCCCACCCCCCCCCACCCAGAACTACCCTCCCCACCCCCACCCCTGAACCTACCCCCACCCCACACCCCTGAACTACCCCTCCCCACCCCACCCCCTGAACTACCCCCTCCCCACCCCACCCCACACCCTGAACTACCCCCTCCCTACCCCACCCCTGAACTACCCCCTCCTCCCACACCACCCCCTGAACTACCCCCTCCCTACCCACCCTTGAACAAAACCCCCTCCTACCCCACCCCTTGAACAACCCCCTACCCTACCCCACCCTTGAACTACCCCTTCCCTACCCATCGCACCGAAACGAGGACAGTTGAATCTGAAGATTTAGAAGGAAGCTCTTTGGCATAGAGACTCCAGCTATCTCCAGGGGCCAGCATATTGAGGGCGACGACACCCATCTCCTCTCCCTCGCTGCTTTAACCTTTTTAGGGCCACTCTGACTACGGAACTCACAAACAAAACGACTATACGTGGGGCCGCCTTTGACAACACCCGCACTCTCACATACATACCAACCACCAAAAGAGGCAGGTATTACCCATTTACAGCTGGTGAACTTGGTGACCGTACTGAAGCCAAGGCGCGCAAACCGTCACCCATCAAGTGGTCACCACGCTCGACATGCTAACTTGCTGGGGGAAAGCGAGTGCTCTAACCACTGAGCTATCCCGTCCCCAAAAGAAGACAACACAAAAAAAAACTGAAAGCCAAAACCAAACACAAAGTGCTAAATGATTACAATATGGATTAAGAAAACCAAAAAAGGGAGGGAAAAACTTATTTGATATGTACATACGCAACAATGAAATAACAACAGAGTATCAATATTAAATCAAACACTCTATAATAAGATGAAGCCAAAAACAAACAAAGACGATTATCAAAACCGAGTTTAGCGTACACTGTTTCATTACCAAGAAATGACGAAGGAAGCAAGCATATATGTTTGACATGTATATGTATTGCAACATCAGCCTTACAGACACTGACATCCATCCTCGTTCTTATCAAAACATCAGCAAAAAGCAGCTCACACTACCAGCCTCCTACACACACATACACACGAGCGCGCGCTGCGCGCGCACACACACATACACACCACACACACACACACACACACACACACTATTATAATAATCACTATGTAATTCTTATTTGACTTATCTAGCTTTGAATATTAATTGTGGTGTGAACATATCCATTTTAAAAAGCGTTACCTATTTGAAGAGTATGAGCGCATAAAAAGCACACGTTTCTGGGTGGAGGAGGAGGAGGGAGGTCATTGAAGGTAATATTGTCATAAGACGAATGCCTAGACAAATTCTAACGTTTTGTTCCTTTTTACCCTTTTTATTAATCTAAAGTCCCCCCCTTGAAAAAAAAACCCCACCCCCCCTTGAACTACCCCTTCCCTACCCCATCGCACCCGAAACGAGGACAGGGTGAATCTGAAGATTTAGAAGAAGCTCTTTTTGCTGTTGTCTCTGCAAGATATAGCGCTATATAAATTCTATTTATTACTATTATTATTTTTATTATTATTATTACTGTTTCTGAACTGATGTTGGAAAAGACACCTTTAAAATTTGGAATTGTTAGTTAAATGATATGTTGTAAAACTATGAATGCATTAACTTTAGCTGTGAGTTGATAATAATAATAATAATAATAATAATAATAATAATAATAATAATAATAATAATAATGTATGGAATTTATACAGCGCTGAATCTTGTAAAAGAACAAATCATAGGACTTTTCAGATCTCTACGGGGATCACCCCTAACTTGTGGTCCCCTCTGCTGTTTGAAGGAGATGTGCTGTCTGTCTTATCATGGTCCTCCTTGGGTTGCGTTTGTATTTTGGGTTTGGTTTGTATTTTGGGTTTGGGTTTGTATTTTGGGTTGGTGTGGTTTGGGTTTGGTTTTGTATTTTGGGTCTGGTTTGTATTTTGGGTCTGGTTTGGTTTTGTATTTTGGGTTTGGGTTTGTATTTTGGGTTTGGTGTGGTTTGGGTTTGGTTTGTATTTTGGGTTTGGTTTGTATTTTGGGTTTGGTTTGGTTTTTGTATTTTGGGTTTGGTTTGTATTTTTGGTTTGGTTTGTATTTTGGGGTTGGTTTGGTTTGTATTTTGGGTTTGGTTTGTATTTGGATTTGGTTTGTATTTTGGGTTTGGTTTGGTTGTATTTTGGGTTTGGGTTGGTTTGTATTTTGTTTTTTTACATTAAAAGCTTGGGGATAGGTAAGGGGGTAGGTATGAGGGGGGGGGGGGGGGGGGGGGGGGGGACAGTTTAAGGGGAGGTTGGCTGGGGCAGATATAGGTAAAGGGGTGGGGGGGAGACGGGATAGATAAGGAAAGGGAGGTAGGAGGGGATATATAAGAAGAAGGGGGTGTAGCTGATGGGGAGGGGGACAGGAAAGAGTAGCTGGTGGAGTAATTTGGGTAGCTGGGATAGGTAAGGAGGAGGAGGGTAGCTGTGAGGGAGATAGGTAAGGGAAGGAGAGGGGATAGTGGAGGGGGTAGCAGGGGGAGGGGGGCTAGGTGAGGGGGGGAACGAGCTTGATAGAGATGTTAGGGGATAGGTGAGGGAGGGAGGGAGGGGTACTGGGTAAGGAGTAAGATAGTAAGGGAGGGGAGACGTAGGGGGGCGTAGGGGTAGGGGAGTTATTAGGGAGGGGGGTAACTGAAAAAGGGTGGGGAATAGGGGAGTTATTAGGGGGGAGGGTAACTGAAAAATTGGGGACATGAGTTGTGTACCCAATATCCTTTGCATTGATCCAGACTTATCTACAGCAAACTGAAAGTGTCAAAATTGCCCATTTCCAGGAATCATGCATATCTTTATCGTTTTACCATAAGTCACAGGGGGCACAGATTCATTGTTTTCCCCGCACTAATACTGTTCGCTATGATAGTAAGTATGGGTAGGTATACGATAAACTGGCTTGCTGTCACTCATAATGTCGCAATTCAATCCTTGGCGGCTGTGCAGTCCAGCAGAGGTCGCTGGGATCTTTTACAGTGATGAAACAAGAGACAGGAGAGGAGTAGAAAGATTCTCTCTCTCTCTCTCTCCTTCTCTCTCTCTCTCTCCTCTCTTCTTATTGTTCCATTTCAGAAATACCGTTCATTTGTCCTCTTTGTGCGTGTCTGCCACAATCTTGCCTGACACGCCCCAAAAACAAAATGGACACTGAATCAGGGAGTTTGCGTACGGTACGTGACGTTATCTTGTGTTTACGTCTTCTTCGCCGGGCTAGAAATGGGTTCCCCAAAACGGCCGACTGAGAGCCATTATCTTTTTAGTTTTTTGTTGTTTGGGGGAGGGGGGGGGGGGGGTTCTTTGTTTGGGGTTTTTTCGTTCCTGGGCTAGAGCTCCCAGGCCCCCCCCAGGGTAACATTTTGGGTATGTGTTGTTCCATGTTTTTGCCCAAAAACCTGAATCAAAAACAATATTTCACAAAATTGGGGACAATGAAAATTTTGGTGCCAGGCACACCAATAAAACACCAATAACAAAGGGAAACTCCTCTTCTTTTTTTTTTGGGGGGGGGGGGGTTTTTTTTTATTTGGGGGGGGTATAATTTTAAAATGTAGGATTGGAATCTCTTTTTCCCTAGTCTTTTATGGCTGGTATCGTCAAATTTGACTGGGTGTGTGTAAAACAGCAAAACTAAACTGTCACCTTAAAATTACCACACACATACATCTACATACATACTACATACATACACAATACAAAAAATACAATCATAATACACATACATACATACTACATACATAATTCTACATATAACTACAACCACACATACTACATAAGCATGCATGCATGCATACATACATACATACAACATAATACATACATACATACATACTACATACATACATACATTCTACCTTACTAAGATAAAACTCTACATACATACATCATCCCCCCACCAACCCCCTCCGCTTTTCGGGAAAAGTAGGCCATTGTGTACCCGGGGGGAACGGATGACAATTTACAAAAAGCTCACAGGGGACTTTATGAAAAAAGCCATGAGTGTTATTTCCTTATCCTTTAAAAAAAAGAATAAATAAAAAAATAAAAATAAAACACACACACAAAAGCAAAAAAACAACAGTTTTTACACACACACACACACACAAACACCACAAACACAACACCACACCACACACACCCACACCAACCGCAGAAAATCTTGCGCCACGTTAAGACCCGTTTCCCCTTTTCGGAAAAGTGGCCATTGTGGGAAGGAGACAAAATTACAAAAAAGCATACACACGGGGGCTAAAGAAAAAAAGCCCATGAGTGCTTATTCCTTATCCCGGAAAATAAAAAGAATAAAAAAAATTAAAATAAAGTAAAAACAATGGCCACGACCCGCAGCAGTGCAGGGCCCCTTGGTGCATGTCCCGCGGCGGCCTGACATGATGGACTCCCGTGGTTGCTGTCTGGGTACTTTTAATAAGCCCAATTGCACTACACACACCCCACAACCACACAAACACACAAACCAAAAACCCATAAACCCCAAAACCAAACACAACCCCACAAAACAAAAAAACCAACAATAAAATAATACATACTAACACACAAAACCCCCCCCAAAAAACTCATAATTTTCCCCCACATAACCCCCCCACACAAAACCCCAACAAAAAACCAAAAAACACAACACAGAACAAAAACACCATAATTTACACACACACAAAACACACACACACCACACACACACACACACACACACAAAACCAAACACATACAACACAAACATTAAAACACCAAAAAACACACACACACACAACACACAAACACACACAAACACATACCAAAAACCCCCACACACAATTTACCACATCACACACACACACACACACCACACACACCACATTTCCCCACACCCACCTACACACCCCACACACACACACACTCAACAATAAAAACACAACACACCCCAAACCACACACACACCACACACCCCCAAAAACACCAACACAACAAAAACCTCACACACACACACCAAAACCCCAAACACACACACAATACACACACACACAACACACCCCACCACACCACCGCAGCTTCCAACAACCCCTCAATCCCACACCTCAAACAACAACCCCCCCCTCACACACATTAAAAAAACCCAATCTTTTCCCCACCCCCCCAAATAAAAAAAAAAAAAAAAAAAACAAACCCAAACCCACACCCCGCCTCTTTGGGGCCCGTTGG
>CM054158.1:11261863-11289363 GCA_028751875.1 Rapana venosa
CACACACACACACACACACACACACACACACACACACACACACCACACACACACACCACACACACATTTCCTGTGTTTTAGAGACACTAGCACACGTGCTGTGTCAACTCAGTAAAACAGTTAAGCACACCGGTTATGTATGGCGACAAGTAGTGTGTGTGATAATGATAATGATAATAGTAATAATGATAATGCTGATGATAACAGTAATAAGGATAATCTGCTGCTGCTGCTGCATGCTGATAATAATAATAGTAACAACAACAATAATGACATTGATGATGATGATAATAATTATAATGATAGTAATAATAATAATAATAATAATAATAAATAAGAAGAAGAAGAAAGAAGAAGAAGAAGAAGAAAGAAGCAGAAGAAGAAGAAGAAGAAGAAGAAGAAGCAGAAGAAGAAGAAGAAGAAGAAGAAGAAGAAGAAAGAGAAGAAGAAAAAGAAGAAGAAGAAGAAGAAGAAGAAGAAGGATGAGGATGATGATGATGATGATAATAAACTATCATCATCATTATCACCATCAACCATCGTCATAGATAAAAGCTTTATGCGCTGAATCTTGTAAAGTAACAAATCAAAGGGCTTAACATTCAAATCATTTACATGCATGCATCCGTCCACATAGAGGACTAACAGATGCCGATTTCATACATAAGCGCGCTTGTACGCGCACCCCCCCTGCGCGCGCGCGCAACACACACACACACACACACACACACACACACACACACACCACACACACACACACACACACACACAACACACACACACACACACACACACTCTCTCTCTCTCTCTCTCACACACACACACACACACACACACACACACACACACACACACAACACACACACACACACACACACACACACACCACACACACACACACTCTCTCTCTCTCTCTCTCTCACACACACACACACACACACACACACACACACACACAACACACACACACACACACACAACACACACACACACACACACAAGCAGCACACTTAGGCAAGGAATGGAGTATGGGGGGGGGGGGGGGGGAGGGGGATGGTGGTGGTGACCCTTGAAGAGTAAAGGTAGGTTATGAGAGGTGAGGATCTTAGGTAGGAAATAAGAGTTTTGGGGCTGGGTTTAAAATGATCAAATGAAGGCTTCTGACGAAAGAACAGAGGGAGGTCATTCCAGGTGGATGGGCCACAAAACAGAGAAAGAACGACGGCCAACAGTGGTTTGTTTGAATCTGGGTGTTCGAAAACACAGAGTATCCGCATCTGAACGAAGGGAACGCGATGGAGTGTACAGGTGAAGACAGTTACAGAGATAAGAGGGTGCAGAATTGTGGATAATTTTAAAAGCGAGGGTACTGATCTTATAGGCAACTTCACTCTTTGTGAGACAGCCATATACTCGTACACTACTGCATATTTAATGTGTATACGCACGTACACTAGCGCATATTTAATGTGTGTATGCATGTACACTAGCGCATAATTAATGTGTGTAAACATGTATGCTAGTACATATTTGATGTGTGTATACATGTACATTAGTGAAATTTTAAAATGTTAATATGTGTATACATGTACACTAGTGCATATTAAAAATGTTAATGTGTGTATACATGTACACTAGTGCATATTAAAATTGTTAATGTGTATATACATGTATACTAGTGCATATTTAAAGTGTGTATACATGAACACCAGTGCATATTAAAATGTTTAGTGGGTGTATACCGTTCACTAGTGCATATTTAATGAGTGCATGCATGAACACCAGCGCATATTTAATGTGTGTACACATGTACATTAATCCTGCATTAAAGATTACACACACATGCTCGTGTGCAAGCGCGCGACTGATGTGTCCTAAAGTGGTGTTTGCCGTAAAATGGTTATTGTCCTAAAGTGGACAGGCTCAATGAGAGATAGGAACTTCTCCCTGAGTCTGGAAAAAACCCCTTCCCCTTCCTTTCCTTTCCCAGGTGGTCTAGCTGTCAATGCACAGACTGCACATTGCAAGACAAAGATTCCAAATCTGACAATTCCTTTTTGTCTGTGTGAGAGTAAAAGGTAAAGGTAAAGGTGTCCCATAACCTATAAGGTCGTAGGGGAGCGAGGAGTCAGAGATCTCACTTCTCTAGGGCCAGCATATTGAGGGTGGTGCCCATCTCCTCTCCCTCGCTGCTTTACCTTCCCTAACCCTAAAGAGGGCAGGTACCCATTTACAGCTGGGTGAACTGGGGGAACTGTACTGAAGCCAAGGCGCACAAACGGTCACCCATCCAAGTGGTAACCACGCTCGACGCTGCTTAACTTGGCTGGGGGAAAGCGAGTGCTCCGACCACAGAGCTATCCCGTCCCCTGTGTAAGAGTACGATTCGGTAAAACAACAGATTTTTTCGGGAAAGTTAGGAAAGTGCTCGTTTTACGTTCGCAATCTGGACTGAGTTGTTATTTATGTAATATCTTTGTATTGCCTTTATGTTGGGTTGTGTTTCCGTGCGTGTTGATAGAAAAAATGATATGTTGAGCAATGTAAAAATACTTTGATGTTACTTTTTTGAACAGCTTAATTCAGTTAACGACAAGAAATCCATTTAAAAATGATATATCGAGCAATTTAAAAATACTTTCATGTTACTTTTTTGAACAGCTTAATTCATTAATGCGCCCGTCCGTCCATGGTCAGTCGTTCACTGTCACTGAAATTGAGCAAAGGGGCTTGCTTTCAAAATTTTCCTTTTGTGACAAATGAATGATGAAAGATGTTTTCGTGCCTTCAAACTTTTTTGGGACTGCACCACATACCCAGAGATAAATACACCCCCCACCTTCCAAACAGGAGAGAGAGAGAGTGAGTGCGAGTGAGAGGTAGTCCGAGGAGAGGTGAGTGAGAGAGAGAGGAGAGAGAGAGGGGGCGGGGGAGGGAGAGGAGAGAGAAGAGAGTCTGCAAATTCCATATTTATTTCGGTTTTTTCAAGGTCTATTTAATGAATATTAAAAAGGGAAGATGGTGGGTGGGGGAACAGATACAAACAACAAAAAACTTTGTGAAATTGTTCCCAACCAGATAGATTCAAAGCTAAAAACACGAGATCAGAAATACTCTCCCCCTCTCCCTTTGTGGGGGAGATGCGGGGTAGGTGGGTGGGTTGGTGGGTATGGGGTGGGGTGGGGGGGGGGGGGGGGGTGGGGGCCGGAGTCAGTATAAATAAAACAGCACCACCCACCTTCTGAAAACTCCTGTTACCTAGGAACTCCCTTTTTTCTATCCCTCTCTTTGTGTCTCTCTCTTTTCCTGCCACCTTCTTCATGCTACCTAATTTTTGCATTTCTTGGGTCCCATCTCACACCGTTTTGTGCAGAAGAGGCGGAAAGACTTAAAACCATGAAACAGTTCTTCACTCCCACTTGAAAAGTTGGGGCCTGACTTGTCAGGCACTGCCTATCAGCGCACAACGCATTTTTTTTTCGATCATATGAAAGACAAGCATCAGTTGCCCGTTTGTGAGCGTCCGTGTCAAGGAAGAAGAAGAGAAGTAGATAGAAGAAAGGAAGAAGCAAAGAAGAAAGAAGAAACATGCACCCCCACCACCACCCCTTGTGTAAAAACCCAGACACAATTTGAAACATTAGGTGCAACGACGCAAGCTTTAATCTGTTTGAACAGAACAGTTTAATATTGAATTTTTTAGATAGGAAAAAACACCCCAGGCATCTTAAAATTGAAAATGGTTAATTTATATTAAAAAAAAAATCCCAAGAATTGTTGCTGCTGCCCGTATGTGAACAACCGTCTCCAGCTTGGGTGTAAGAAGCTCACAACACCACTTTGACAGGAATCTTCCCCCATCCCATTCCCCAACGAAACAAACAAAAAAGTAGAGGGGAGAAGAACGTGGATCGGTGGGCTAGAGGTTAAAACGCGCCTGTCTTGAAAGCGAGAAAAAAAAGTCCGGGGGTACAGAAGTTGGTGTGCGGCCGGTTCGTACCCGTTTTGGACCGGAAATTTTCCCCCCATCATTAGGACCATGACGTCGGTGGGTCTGGGCCGCTAGAGTCATTTCGGATTTGAGACGGATAAACCGAAGGTCCCGTGTGTTTACACGTAATTATTTAGCGCTAGAAAATAAACCCCCGGCAACAAGAAGAGTTGTCCCTGGCAAAATTCTTAGAAAAGAGTGATGTCAACGCCACATTCCCTCTCTGATAGGGGAAAAACAAATTTCAGCTGCAGGAAATAAAAATAAATAAAAAAAAAAAAAAAAAAAGGGTTTTGGAATGTTGAAAGTGTGTGTTGTTTTTGATATGATGAAAGGGTTGGCGCTGCGCTAAGAGTGGCGATCGCGTTCTCCCGCTCTCCCCGGGGGGGGGGAGAGCAGCCCGAATTTTTCACGGAAGAGGGAGTGAAAATCTTGAACATGACTTTTTTAAAAGTGGATGAAAATTAAATTCCTGGAGAGTGCGCTTTGGATTTGTTGCTTTATCAAGGATTCAGCGCTATATTTACATTCCATACTTTATTATTATTATTATTAAACAGTGTGTTTGTTTTGCACTGGCGTTTGTGTTGAGTAGTTAGGGTTTGGCCGTGGTTAGGAGGGCGGGGGGTGTTAAAGGGATTTATCCTGTTTGGGGTCTATGGTTTATTCTTGAAGGATGGTGGGGGGGGTTGGGGGTGGGGGGGGGGGGTGGGGGGTGGGGTTGGGAGGTGGGGTAAAAAAAAAGAAAGATTGAATTGGGGGGGGTGTTGGGGGGGGGGTGAGTGGAGGGGTGTTTGTGTAGGGTAGGGAGGGTTGGGTCGGGGGGGTTTGTTGTGTGTGTTGTAGGAAACGATGCATGGTAGCTGTTGGTTCCACTTCTAGCTCCATCCTAGTTGATGGAGTCGGTGGTTTGTTGTAGTGGGTATACTATTTTATTTTGATTTTATTTCCTTTAATTTTTTGATTCTTTGTACGTATATAGGTCTATGGGTTGCTGGTGGAGATGCAAATTATAAGACGTAGAGGATGAACGGTGTTACCGCCGTCCGCATTTCTTATTATTGTTATCATTGTAGTTGTTGTTATCATCATAATTAGTATTAGTGGGATAGTGGGTTAGTTGGTCAGTAGTAGTAGTAGTTAGGTTAGTAGTTGTAGTGGATGATGATAAAATTAATTAATAATAACTAATAATATAATATTATCATGATGATGATGATGGATGATGGCTATTATCATCGTTCTAAGTACAGTTTTTGCTGCTTTATTTTGTTTAGAATGGATTGATGTGTTAAATGATGATGATGGGTGATTGAGAGGGTGAGGGTGTAAATATTATGATGGCTGCTGTTTAATTACTTATTCATTTAGGTACAAAAGCCTTAATGCGAGAGGCGGGGTGGTGGTTGGTTGGGTATTTATTTAAGCTAGTCGTATTTATGCTTTTCGTGGCGATGGGATGGGTTTTGCTCAGTGAGTGTGGTCCGTCACGAGAGCACTACGCTTTCCCCAGGTCAAGGTTAAGCAGCATCGAAGGCCTGGTTACCAATGGATGGGTGATCGTTTGCGCGCCATGCTTCTGTAACAGTCCACCAGTTTACCCAGTGTGCTGGGTTTAAACTGGATGGTGTACCTGTCATCTCTTCTAGGGTCAGTGGGGGAGGTTTAAAGCAGCGAGGAGATGAGGAGATGGTGCCGCCAGCCCTCAATACGCTGGCCCTAGAGAGATGTGAGGGTCTCTCCTTGACACGCTTCACTCCCCTACCGACACAATTAGGTTATGGGACAACCTTTATCTTTTAAAGCTTTTTGTAAAAATCCACGCCTTCAATATAATAAACGATAATTAAATAGTATAAAAGGAAATAAATAAAACGGAGATGATATTAAAAGCCCTCTCCTGTACCCCCCCCCCCCCCTCTCCTGAAATACTATACATCTACAACATAAGAATGCAAAAGCAAAATCAAACAAAACACTTTTAACAACTACAACAACAACACCAAACAAAATCCCAACACCAAACAACAAAACCCCAACAAACAGCGTTTTTAACACTACAGCTATTGATTTTATTCAGAGACACGCCTTAGGCACTGACACTCCCTCCATCAACCTACCTCCCACCCCATGAAGATATAGAGATGACCCCCCCTCCCCCCATCCCCCCCCCAAACAAAACAGTCATCAACAAAACTGTGGCTGCCTCGACCTCCTGTAGTTATGGAAACTCAATCTGTTAAAGAGCCTGTCAAGGGACAAATTGCCCTTAGGACCCCCCCCCCCCCCCCCATCCTTTCCACTGCACCCCCCAACCATGTTGTCTAATCTTCCCCCCCCCCCCCCCCCGCCTACCCCGGCAAAACTGCTCTGTTTGGTATTGTTTTAAGGGTGTACTTGGTTACAAAGGAGTTCTGTTGGAGCTTTGGCTATTTAGGGGGGGGGGAGTGGAAGTGGACAGTGGTGGAGCGGTTGGGTCTGTGTGTGTGGGGGGGGGGGGGGGGGGGGAGTGAAATGAGGGGGGGGGGGTTGCTGGAAAAGAGGGAGGGAAAGGGGAGGGAATAAAGAGGGATGGTTGGTTTCTATTTTTGTTTTAACTCATCTCTCTCTTCTTTAAAAAAAGAATGTACTGATCTTTTATTGTGATAATGACACGATGATGATAATGGTGTGTTGGTAGGTGGTGGTGGTGATGATGATGATGATGATGATGATGATGATGTTTTACTGATGTTATTGTTGTTTAATGTTTTTTTTAAAAAAGCTTCTTATGTACAGATGATATCTTGACTTCATTGTATGTATGTATGTGTGTATGTATGTATTATGTTTTGGGGGGGGGGTTTATGTATGTAAGTATGTATGAATGTTTGTATGTATGTATGTATAGTATGTATGGTATGTATGTAGAGTTTGTATGTTTGTATGTATGTATGTATGATGTGGTATGTTTGTATGTAAAAAAAATTTGTATGTATGTATGTATGTGTGTATGTATGTATGCTTGCTTGTATGCATGTATGTATGTATGTATATTAGGTATGTATGTATGTATGTATCTATGTTTGTATGTATGTATGTATGTTGTATGTATGTAATGATGTATGTATGTATGTACGATCGGTATTTGGTATTGGCATTATCTTGTGATGTGTGGGGGTGATGGATGTGTATGTGCTGTGTTATTCTTCTGTCATAAATGTTTGTTTTTTTCCTTTTTCCTTCATTTATGTACGGCTGTCCCCCACATGAATTTCTTGTTTGTGAGATGATGAAGGTGTAATGTGAAGTGAAGTGAATGAATTTATGTATGTTATGTATGTATGTATGTATGTATGTATGTATGTATGTTATGTATGTATTATGCAAGATTGCAGGCATGTTTGTATTTATGTATAAAATGTTTGTATGTATGTATGTATGTGTGTATGCAAGCATGCAGGTATGTTGTTTTGTATGGTATGTATATTATAAATGTATGTATGTATGTTTGTATATGTTACGGATGTATGCATAAATGCATGCATGTATGTATGGATGTATGTATGTATGTATGTTATGTATGTATGTTGTATGTTTGTATGTATGTATCATTGGCAAGCATGCAGGCATGTATGTATGTATGTATCAAAATGAAGTATGTATGTATGTATTGTATGTATGTATGTATTGTATGTATGATATGTATGTATTGTATGTATGTATGTATGTGTGTATGCAAGCATGCATGGTTTGTATGTATTTATGTTATAATGTATGTAAGTATGTATGTATGTACGTATGTAGTATGTATGCATGCTTGTATGTATGTATGTCACGTATGTATGTATGTTGTATGTAGGTATGTATGTATGTATGTATGCAAGCATGCAAGGCATCATGTATTTGCTGTATGTATAAATGTATGTAAGTATGTATGTATGTTGTTTGTATGTATTATGTATGTATGTATGTATGTATGAATGTAAGTATGTATGTATGTATGTATGTATGTTTGTATGTATGTATGTATGTATGTTTGTATGTATGTATGCATGCATGCATGCCATGCATGCATGCATGCATGTAATGTATTATGTTTGTATGTATTGTAGTATGTAGGTATGTATGTATGTATGTATGTATGTATGTAAGTATGTTTGTATGTATGGTTTGTGTTATGCAAGAATGCAGCATGTATGTTTGCTATAAATGTATGTATGTATGTATGTTTAATGTATTGTATGTAGTATGTATGTATGTTCTTTATGTATAAATGTATGTATGTTGTATGTATGTATGTATGGATGTTTGTATTCAAGCATGCAGGCATGTATATATGTATGTATATAAATGTATGTATGTATGTATGTATGTATGTATGTATGTATGTATGGTGTATGTATGTATGTATGTATGTATGAATGTATGTTTGTATGTATGTATGCAGCATGCAGGCATGTATGTATGTATGTATAAAATGTATTGTATGTATGTATGTATGTATGTATGCATGCTTGTATGTATGTATGTATGTATGCTATGTGTTTGTATGTATGTATGCATATTGTATGCCCATTGCATGTATGTATGTATGTATGATATGTAGGTATGTTGTATGTAGTTGGTGTTGTTATCGGCCATTTTCTTGTGATGTGTTCGAAGTGATGGATGTGTTACTGTGCTGTGTTATTCTTCTTTTATTAATGTTGTTGTTTTTTCTATTCCCTTATTTATGTACGGCTTGTCACCCACATGAAAACTTCTCTGTTTGTGAGATGATGAAGGGGGTGTGAAATTGAATTGAATGAATTGAATGTATGTTTGAATGTATGTATGTTATGTTTCATTTTCATTTTTTTTCATTTATACCACTTTAAAGTCAAGAGATTTCTACTCCGCGTTGAAATTCTGGCTGCTCTCCCTGGGGAGAGCACGTCGCCACAAGAGCAGCCCACCTTTTTTTTTTTTGGTCTGCAACTGTATTTCATTTTCCCTATCAGAGTGTTTTTTTTTGTGTCAGAATTTTGCCAGGGACAACTCTTCTTGTTGCCGTGGCTTCTTTTACGTGTCGCTGCATAATTTTCTGTAAAACACACGGGACATCGTTTATCGTCTATCCGGAAAGACATAGCGCCCAGACACCACTCAGGGTCTAATGGATGGGGGAAAAATTTCGGGCCCAGAGGGATAAACGTACCAGCACAACTTCCGACACCGGACTTATTTTCGCTTTCTAGACAGGCGCGTTACCCGCTAGGCACACCGATCCACCGATGTATGTATGTATGTTTGATGTATGTATGTAGTATGTATGTATGTATGTTTGTATGTATGTTTGTATGTATGTTTTGTATGTATGCATGCATGCATGTTATGTATGTTTGTTTGCATGCATGCTTGTATGTACGTACGTTTTGTTTATTCTTCGCTTGTTTATTATCCTTCTACTTTCATCATTTCCCCTTTATTGTCCCTGTTGATTGTAAAACCTTGTAGGCCGCACGTTCTTGTAATGATTTTATTGATGACGCCTAACAGATGTCAACCGCCAACAGATTTTACTGAAGAATTCTTTTTCTTCCTTTTTTTTTTTTTAACAGGGGGGGCAGTCCTCTTAGCTTTCTTATTCGTGGCGCTATTTTGAGTGCGCTTTATGTTAATAATAAACAATAATGTCGATAATATTATAACAATAACACTTAAGGATAAACAACATCAACAAACTACAACAACAACAAACAAACAACAAACAACAAACATCAACAAAACAACAACAACACAACAACAACAACAACACTAACAAACAACAACAATATTAAAAGAAAAATAGAAAAGATCTTTATATAGCGCTCTGAATCTTTGTAATGAAATAAAATGGAGCGCCTTGCTCTCAAATCATTTACAAATGGAACTTTCAACACAAATATCACGAATTACAGATATGAAATGTATGCACACTCAACACACACACCACACACAACACACACACACACTCACACACACCACACAAACAACACACACACACACATACGCACAACACACACACACACACACACACACACACACACACACACACACACACACACACACCAACACACACACACACAAAGCAACACACAAACAACACACACACACACACACACACAAGCACACACAACCACACAACACACACACACACACACACACACACACACACAAACACACACACACACACTACACACACCACACGTGGCGAGAACTCACTAGGTGGAGATGAAGGAGATGCGTAGTTTTATTTCATACGCGATTCAGTCTCGTCTTCGTGTCTTTGTTAAAAAAATAAATTTACAGGCAAATGATCTGTAAACCTTCGGGTAATGAGCTCCTCCTCCCCCTTTCTTCCACTGCCCTCCCCAAACCCGTCCTTCCAACCACCCTCCTTCCCAAACCCCCCTCCTTCCCAACCCCCCACCCCCCCCCCCCCTTCCCCCAGGACCTCCCCCCCCTCTTCCCAGCTAGCCCCTACACCCCCCTCCCGCGCCACAGGGCAAGGCACAGAGGGCAGCAGTGGAGGAGGTGGTGGTAAGTGCTCAGTGGAGGAGGGTAAGTGTGAGGGGAGGAGGGTATGTGCGGTGGAGGAGGGTAAGTGCTGAGTGGAGGTGGGGTATAAGTGCTGTGTGGAGGAGGGGGTAAAGTGTTTAGTGGAGAGGAGGGGTTAAGTGCTCAGGGGAAGAGGTGGTAAGTGCTCAGTGGAGGAGGGGTAAGTAAGTGGCTGAGTGGAGAAGGGGTAAGTTGCTCAGTGGATGAGGAGGGGTATGTAAGTTGCTGATGTGGAGGAGGAGGGGGTTATGTGATCAGTGGAGGGGTTATGTGATAGAGGAGGAGGGGTAAAGTAGTTTGCCTCAGTGGAGGAGGATGGGTAAGTGCTCTGTTGAAGGAGGGGTACTGTGCTCAGTGGAGGAGGGGTGAGTGCTCAGTGGAGGAGGGGTTACAGTGCTCAGTGGATAAGGGTAAGTTGCCCAGTGGAGGAGGGGGGTAAGTGTGAGTGGAGGAGGGTAAGTGCTGAGTGGGGAGGGGTAAGTAAGTGCTGAGGGAGGAGGGGTAATGCTGAAGTGGCGTGATGGGGGGTATAAGTGCATGTATGGAGGAGGGGTAAATAGTGTCTAGTGGAGAGGGGTAAGTGTGAGTAGAAGAGGAGTAAGTGCTTGGGGGAGGAGGGGTTTAAGTGCTCAGTGGAGAGGAGTAAGGCTCATGTGGAGGAGGGGTAAGTGCTCAGTGGGAAGGCAAGAGTATTTAAGTGGCTGTGGAGGAGGGGTAAGTGCTGAGTGGAGGTGGGGTAAGTGCTCAGTGGGAGTAGAGTAAGTGCTCTGTGGAGGAGGGGTAAGTGCTCAGTGGAGGAGGGGGTTAGGTGGGGTAAGTGCTGAGTGGAGGAGGGGTTAGTGTTCAGTGGTGGTTGGGTATGTGCCTGAGTGGAGGAGGGGGTAAAGTTGCTGAGTGGAGGAGGCGGTATAAGTGCTGAGTGGAGGGGGGGGTATGAGCTGGTGGAGGAGGGGTAAGTGCTCAGTGGATGGTGGGGTCAGTGCTGCGTGGAGGGGGTATGTGCTTCAGTGGAGGAGGGGTATGTGCTGAGGTGGGGTGGGTAAGTGATTAGTGGAGGAGGGTAAGTTGCTGAGTGGAGGGACGGGGTAAGTGCTCGTGGAGGAGGGTAAGTGCTTAGTGGAGGAGGGGTAGTGCTTGAGTTGAGGAGGGGTAAGTGCTGAGTGGGGAGGGTTAAGTGATCAGTGGAAAGGAGGGGTAAGTGCCTCAGTGGAGGAGGGGTAAGTGTTCAGTGGAGGAAGGAGGGGTGAGGTGTTCAGTGGAGGAGAGGGGTAAGTGTTCAGTGGAGGAGAGGGAGGGGGTAAGTGCTCAGTGGAGGGAGGGGTAAGATGCATCAGGGGAGGAGGGGTAGTTATGTGCACAAGTGGAGGAGGGGGAGGTAAGTGTCCAGTGGAGGATGGGGTAAGTGCTCAGTGGCAGGAGGGGTAAGTGTTCAGTGGAGGAGAGGGTAGTAAGTGCTCATCTGTGTATGTCTTGTTTGCTTTGTGGAAGGGGAAGGAGAGAAGCATGCTGAGTTTCCTTGCTGGCCTGCTGGCACCTGTTTGTGATGACTGATGATGATCTGAGTATTCGCCGCTGTTGTTGGCCTGCTGCTTGCTGCTGCTGCGCATGTGGGGACGTGGGGAGGTGGGGAGTGAGAGGGATGAGGGTTCCAGAGGAGGGAGGGAGAGAGAAATTGACTCTAAATTGGTTTTATTGGTACTCTGCTTAGGCCTCATTACACCAGGTGGATGGGTGGCAGGGGTGTGAGTGTAATGAAAAATGGAAAGTATAGGATAAACTTCAATTCATAGAAATGTAAAAGTGATAAGCGTTGGGGATAAACTTCACACATACTTGTAGCAATGGGAAAATGAAAGCGTAAGTTAAACTTCACACATACTGTAAATATGAGCAAATGAAAGCTGGGAATAAATTTCATCACATTACTATAGCAATGACAAATGAAAGCATAGGAATAAATTTCACACATGCTGTATCCTATGCCAAATGGAAAGCATGGGATAAATTTCACACATATTATGCAATGAAACAAAATGAATGCATTAAGATAAATTTCACACATACTTATAGCAATGGTAAATGGTAGCATGGGATATAAATTTCATCCACTCTGTAGCAGTGGAAAATGGTTTAGCATGGGATTAAATTTCCACACATACTTTATCTATGACAAATGAAAGCATGGGATATATTTCAAACAGACTTTATATATGGACAAATGAAAGCATGGGTTAATAATTTCAACATATATAGTCAATGTGTATACAAACACTTCTAACTCTCTCCATGTGAGACTATCTGCTTTATTGCAACTTTCATGCAGTTTTATTACATCCATTAAATAACTAGGAATATCAATAATTTTTTTCCCAAGCATACACACATTATTGAGGGTTGCCTATGAATACACATATATAAAGTTGGTGGGATATCGACATCTTTTTCTACTTAATAAAAAAACCCCACTATCAAACAAACTTATAGTACCAATTTACTGAACAATAAACAAATTTTAGATCATCTAATGTCTTATAATCATCTTTAATCATAATATACTCAATAAAATTTAATGCAGGAAGAATACAAAAATCTTCAGAATTAAGCATTCAGTAGAAATGACTGGGTGGGGGTAAGTGGGGAGGGTCTTGAGACAAATTCTTTTTATTGCGAGGATTGAATAAGTCCCATGTGTTTTTACATCCAGTCCCCGCCCTTAAGGATATATATGATAATATAAAATAAAATAATAGCCCATAGCAATACACATTACACAGCTTACGGAAAAAATATCTACCAAAACAATCCCACTAATATCCCCGAAGAGAGGAGAGAAAGAAAAAAAAAGAAGACAAAAGTAGGCAAACAAGTAAGAAAGAAAGCGAACAGAAACAAGAAAAGAGAACAACCGAAAAAAAAATAGCAAGAACAAGAGCAAAACAAAAACGGCAACAAGTGGGTGTGGGAAACAACCGATTAGTTCCCCCCTCAAAAAAAGCAACACACACACCCCAAACTCAAACCAAAACAGAAACCAAACAAAGCAAAACCTCCATAAAATAACGGAGAACAAACCACGTAAATAGTTTAATTTTGGCTACTAGAAAGAAACTGTCAAAAGTTTCTTTGTGCTTTTTTGGGAGGGCAACAGCAATAGTAAACTACATCTGAAACAAATATTGGAAAGCTATTTTTTGTATCCCTTGCACACGTACCACACACACAACACACATCACACACCACAAACACACACACACACACACCACACTACACACACACAAAACACCTCACACACCACACACACACACACACGCACGCACGCACGCAAGCACGCACGCCACTCGCACACACACACATACCCACCACACGCGCGTTCGCGCGACGCACTCATAAATACAAAAAAGGATGGTGTGAATGTAAGATTGTTTTGATTGATGATATTTGATTGATGAGTTAACTTTATTTTTCAAAGGGTTACTGATTAGTATTGATATACTTTATAAAAATATTGGCACTTTTGCTCTGAGTAGGAGTTAATCTCTGCTAATGAGTGGAGGAAAGGAAAAATAATTTTTTAGGTGGAAGAGATAGAGAGAGACGAGAGAGACCAAGGAGGAGGGAGGGAGAGGGAAGGAGCTGATAGAGAGGAGAGAGAGAAATGAATATCTGTGTCTTTATTTTTACAAGGGTAACTGAATAAGCATGCCTATACTTTTTTCATCAAGCGATTTTTGCACCGGGTTAGGGGTGGAGATAGATAGGGATAGATGATAGATAGATTGATTAGTTAGAGTGGAGTGCTTTGGAGGGGTGACGTTGTTTTATATGATAAAAGTTAACAGTGATATTTCAAGTACTCAAATGTACCTCTTATCACCACAACACCCTCTGTGATTTTTTGTCTTAATTATTAAGACATCTTTGTTACTGTTTTGATGTTCTGGGTGTTTTATTAAGCTGTTGCATTGCATAATAATATAATGTATGGAATTTATATTAGCGCGGAATCTTGTCAAGAACAAAACATCAAAGAGCTCAGTTTTTTATTTAATACCTCTTTTTATGTCCACCGGCAGATTTCTCTACCGTGATATTCGGATATCTCTTGCCTCTCCACGGGGGGAGAGGGGGGGGTGAGACGGAAGGAGAGTGGAGAGAGAGAGGGGCGGAGGTGGGAAGGAGAAGCGTTGCCTACTCATTTGTCCTGCGCTAACCCTTTCACCTTTTTTTTTTTTTTTCTTTTTTTTTTCCTGCGCTTGACTGCTATTTGTTTCCCATTTAAGTTTGGCTAAAGTTATTCTTCTGTTTTCAATTGTCCAACTAAACTTTTGACCTTGAGATTTTTATTACGCTACTTCACACACAGTCACACACATTACTCATGCACTGCACTCACGCGCACCACATGCCTGCACACAAGCATACCCACAAACAGTTTTCAATGCTACAAAAAAAATTTGATTGAGGACACACACTCACCTAGTTACAATTGCACAGACATGTAGAATTATGAGATTCTAACAACACACACACACACTAACACACACACTCACACCACAAACACTACTCACACACTCACACAACACACACACACACACAACTCACACAAACACTCAGTCAAACACAACACACACACAAACACAATAAGACATACTCCCACACTTAAAGTTTCAATCATTGCAAACTTTAGACTTTCTCACACTCACAAACAACAACACACACACCCACACACACACACTACACACACACAACACAACCACACTCACACACACACCACATCAGGTTTACAATTATCCATTAAACATTAGATTTTGGCACACACACACACTCAGTTTACTCATTATCACAAAACATTTAGAATTGAGACACACACTCACTACATCAGTTTACAATTATCTAAATTATTTAGGAATTGAGACCTAACACACACACCACACAGTCAGAGTTTTTATTGTTACAAAATTTGAATCGAGACACACACAATACACACACATAATCACACACCCACACATCTCATTTAGTCTCTGTCTTTGTATCTCGCTATCTATATGTTAGTCTGTCTCTACAGGATAGAAAACAACCACCACCTACCCCACACACTGTTAATACAGGCGACAGCACCGCTTCTGGTGGTTTCAAAAGGCCGGCACCACTTGAAAGCACGTGTACACCGCCACTCCGGCAGCACACAGTCAGCCCCTTGAGACAGCTGGCTGGGGGGGGGTGGGGGGGAGGGGGGGGGGGGGGGCGGGGGGGGGGGGTGGTGGGGGGGGGGGGGGGGTGGGGGGGGGTGGGGAGGGGGGTGGGGGGGGGGGACTGGAAGTATAGAGCACGTCCACTGTCAGAGGTAGCCGTCCACTGTCCATCATTCACGCTCCTCAAATAAACCGCTGATGATGATGATGATTCCATACCATTCAGCTTTGGGTCCTTTCTTAATCCCTCCATGGTTTTTTCCTCCTCAGCCATTTAAAGCCCTTTGTGTTATTGATTTGTGAGAGATGAGAGAGTGAAGGAGAGAGAGGGGGGGAAGGAGAGATGAGAGGAAGGAAGAGGAGGATCTTTGAGTTTAATGACATAAGGCAAAATCTCTTCCAAAAACAAATACACACAAAGTTATCTCCTAACCACTCCTCATATACTACAAAACCCCCCCCCTCCCCCCCCCCCCCCCCCCCCCCCCCCCCCCCCCCCCCCCCCCCCCCCCCCACCCCCCCCCCCCACCCCCCAACCCCCCCCCCCCACCCCCCCCCCCCCCCCCCACCACCCTCCCACCACCCCCCCCCCCCCCCCCCCCCCCCCTCCTCCCCCCACCCCCCCCCCCCCACCCCCCCCCCCCCTCCACCCCCCCCCCCCCCCCCCCCACCCACCCCCCCCCCACCCCCCCCCCCCCCCCCCCCCCCCCCCCTCCCCCCCCCCCCCCCCCCCCCCCCCCCCCCCCCCCCCCCCCCCCATCCCCCCCCCCCCCCCCCCCCCCCCCCCCCCCCCCCCCCCCCCCCCCCCCCCCCCCCCCCCCCCCCCCCCCCCCCCCCCCCCCCCCCCCCCCCCCCCCCCCCCCCCCCCCCCCCCCCCCCCCCCCCCCCCCCCCCACCCCCCCCCCCCCCACCCCCCCCCCCCCCCCCTCCCCCCCCCCCACCCCCCCCCCCCCCCCCAACCCCCCCCCCCCCCCCCCCCCCCCCTACCCACCCACCCCCCCCCCCCCCCCCCCCCCCCCCCCCCCCCCCCCCCCCCCCCCCCCCCCCCCCCCCCCCCCCCCCCCCCCCCCACCCCCCCCCCCCCCCCCCACCCACCCCCCACCCCCCACCCCCCACCCAAATAGCCACACATACACCATGCCACTGCACACACCACTACACAACACACACACACGAGAATGCACACACACACACACGACTCACACACACCCACACGACTGCGACGCACACACACACACACACACACACCACACAACTGCACACATAAAATTACACTTTCTCTCTCTCTCACTCCACACACACACACACAAAGCAGACCACACACACACAACACACACACACACACAACACACTAACACAACACAAACCCACACTGCACACACACATACATGTTCACTCACACACACACACCACTTACACAATAACCACTGCAGGAATCTAATGGCTCAAACACACACCTTGCATGTAAATTGGCTACAGTAAAAAAAAAAAAAAAATTAAAATAAAAAAAATAACAATGAAATTGGGGTCAAAAGTGGGAACGGTACTGTGAGAGGTGGCATCGTCTTGCCTCAATTTCTACACAGCTGAAGCATAATATCTGTTATTGTTTATAGTGGTCATTTAGACAGGGGAAAAAGGGAATAATACACTGATACTGGATTGCGCCCTAATTAGATGTCCAAGTCAGATTGACTTTCACTTTATCAAGGCTTCTGTTTCAGTCTTAAGGATACAACATTTTTAAAAACAAATTACATTTTTTGGGATGTTGGTTTTCTTCTCATTCTTCTTCGAACGCTCAGGACAGAACTTTGTTTGTCTGTAATATGAGTGAAATAATGCGTCACGCTGCCATTTTAATGCGCCTGGACAAAAGTCTGGCCCCGCCCATCCGACTTTGCACAAGAGGAGATTTTTCTTTTTTAAGTCTAGGAAAAGGAAAAAGGCAGGAGGAATGGACATGAACGGCAGGAAATAGAACAAAAGGAGGGGGCGGAGTGGCGGAAGGAAAAAGACAGAAAGAAAAGGAACAAGGGGGCAGAACAAAGTGGGGGGATTAGAAATGAATTGAAAACATGAGGAAATTTCTAGCACAGAATTTCCAGAATGTGGAGATGCTGTTTATACTGACAGGCCCACGGCATTCTCCATGGGGGGTTCTGTAAGTGTGTTTGGGAGGATAATGTATTACGCACCACATATCACTTTATGTGATTTTATTTTACAATCAAGAGTCACTGTTTGAGTTGTGAGTGCATATGGTTTTGTAAACTTTGTTATCTGTTCCACCCGGCAGACGCAGACAGTTGATGGCCCCCTTTCTTGGAAAGGCAGGAAGGAACGGATAGGTTTCAGTGTGTTCAAGAGATGTTACTACAGCGTTTGGCCACATGGAAACCTTGGTATATATGTCTCATTCTCTGAAGGACTTTTCGGGAGGATTGGAGTTGGTCATGATGCTTAAACTTTAGGGAAAAAGGGAAAAAAAAAAAAAAAAAAAAAATAAAATAATCACTAACGGGGTTCTGGTCTTGATGATGGTGGCTCTTGGAACTGGGCTTCTCTTGACACAGGGCCATCTGATCACGAGCCAACTGCTGTCAGTTTTCCCACTTTCAGCTTCTGTCAGCTGGTGGTACACATTTCACTACCCAGTTCCACTCCCACCCAGCCCCAAGTTCCACAGCCCAGTCACCCCAGCCCCTGTCACCCCAGCCCAGTTCCAGCTGGGGGCAAAAATTATGGCTGGAAGACAGAAACTGACCACACTTTCAAAAGGTTTGTATGTTTGTCCAGTCGTGTCCGACGATGACCCCCAAACAGCAGGAGAGTTAGGCAGCTGCGTCTGTTTTGGAAAATTGGCTGCAATTTGATTATTGTGGAGATCGCCTTGCCCACAGAGTACTAGTACATCCCCCACTCTCTCGGCAACGGGGGCATAAGTGACAGATCAGTCAGCGTTGGATTTGTTCTCCAAGGCAACCATGTGCCCAGGGGCTTGCTAGCACATGTGGACTGTGCGAATTCAAGCCTCCCTAGTCATAGTCAATCACTAAAGATATAAGAATGAGTGGGGGGGAAGGCACTGGTCATACAGCTCTCTCACTTTGCTGTTTGCCCCCCAGCAGCGGTCAATGGCTTTTTTAATCAAACTGTGGATAAACCCCAGGCGCTGACGGAAGCAAAAGGAAGGGGGCCGCCCATTCTATTACATGGTTTAGCCCTGGGGCCCTGGACCCTTGACTGAGTTTGTTTATGCTGGGATTTTGCGCAGCTCGTGGACCACTTGCTGTAATCCTCCTTGCTACGCCCGCGCCCGTCCGTCCATGGTCAGTCGTTCACTGTCACTGAAATTGAGCAAAGGGGCTTGCTTTCAAAATTTTCCTTTTGTGACAAATGAATGATGAAAGATGTTTTCGTGCCTTCAAACTTTTTTGGGACTGCACCACATACCCAGAGATAAATACACCCCCCACCTTCCAAACAGGAGAGAGAGAGAGTGAGTGCGAGTGAGAGGTAGTCCGAGGAGAGGTGAGTGAGAGAGAGAGGAGAGAGAGAGGGGGCGGGGGAGGGAGAGGAGAGAGAAGAGAGTCTGCAAATTCCATATTTATTTCGGTTTTTTCAAGGTCTATTTAATGAATATTAAAAAGGGAAGATGGTGGGTGGGGGAACAGATACAAACAACAAAAAACTTTGTGAAATTGTTCCCAACCAGATAGATTCAAAGCTAAAAACACGAGATCAGAAATACTCTCCCCCTCTCCCTTTGTGGGGGAGATGCGGGGTAGGTGGGTGGGTTGGTGGGTATGGGGTGGGGTGGGGGGGGGGGGGGGGGTGGGGGCCGGAGTCAGTATAAATAAAACAGCACCACCCACCTTCTGAAAACTCCTGTTACCTAGGAACTCCCTTTTTTCTATCCCTCTCTTTGTGTCTCTCTCTTTTCCTGCCACCTTCTTCATGCTACCTAATTTTTGCATTTCTTGGGTCCCATCTCACACCGTTTTGTGCAGAAGAGGCGGAAAGACTTAAAACCATGAAACAGTTCTTCACTCCCACTTGAAAAGTTGGGGCCTGACTTGTCAGGCACTGCCTATCAGCGCACAACGCATTTTTTTTTCGATCATATGAAAGACAAGCATCAGTTGCCCGTTTGTGAGCGTCCGTGTCAAGGAAGAAGAAGAGAAGTAGATAGAAGAAAGGAAGAAGCAAAGAAGAAAGAAGAAACATGCACCCCCACCACCACCCCTTGTGTAAAAACCCAGACACAATTTGAAACATTAGGTGCAACGACGCAAGCTTTAATCTGTTTGAACAGAACAGTTTAATATTGAATTTTTTAGATAGGAAAAAACACCCCAGGCATCTTAAAATTGAAAATGGTTAATTTATATTAAAAAAAAAATCCCAAGAATTGTTGCTGCTGCCCGTATGTGAACAACCGTCTCCAGCTTGGGTGTAAGAAGCTCACAACACCACTTTGACAGGAATCTTCCCCCATCCCATTCCCCAACGAAACAAACAAAAAAGTAGAGGGGAGAAGAACGTGGATCGGTGGGCTAGAGGTTAAAACGCGCCTGTCTTGAAAGCGAGAAAAAAAAGTCCGGGGGTACAGAAGTTGGTGTGCGGCCGGTTCGTACCCGTTTTGGACCGGAAATTTTCCCCCCATCATTAGGACCATGACGTCGGTGGGTCTGGGCCGCTAGAGTCATTTCGGATTTGAGACGGATAAACCGAAGGTCCCGTGTGTTTACACGTAATTATTTAGCGCTAGAAAATAAACCCCCGGCAACAAGAAGAGTTGTCCCTGGCAAAATTCTTAGAAAAGAGTGATGTCAACGCCACATTCCCTCTCTGATAGGGGAAAAACAAATTTCAGCTGCAGGAAATAAAAATAAATAAAAAAAAAAAAAAAAAAAGGGTTTTGGAATGTTGAAAGTGTGTGTTGTTTTTGATATGATGAAAGGGTTGGCGCTGCGCTAAGAGTGGCGATCGCGTTCTCCCGCTCTCCCCGGGGGGGGGGAGAGCAGCCCGAATTTTTCACGGAAGAGGGAGTGAAAATCTTGAACATGACTTTTTTAAAAGTGGATGAAAATTAAATTCCTGGAGAGTGCGCTTTGGATTTGTTGCTTTATCAAGGATTCAGCGCTATATTTACATTCCATACTTTATTATTATTATTATTAAACAGTGTGTTTGTTTTGCACTGGCGTTTGTGTTGAGTAGTTAGGGTTTGGCCGTGGTTAGGAGGGCGGGGGGTGTTAAAGGGATTTATCCTGTTTGGGGTCTATGGTTTATTCTTGAAGGATGGTGGGGGGGGTTGGGGGTGGGGGGGGGGGGTGGGGGGTGGGGTTGGGAGGTGGGGTAAAAAAAAAGAAAGATTGAATTGGGGGGGGTGTTGGGGGGGGGGTGAGTGGAGGGGTGTTTGTGTAGGGTAGGGAGGGTTGGGTCGGGGGGGTTTGTTGTGTGTGTTGTAGGAAACGATGCATGGTAGCTGTTGGTTCCACTTCTAGCTCCATCCTAGTTGATGGAGTCGGTGGTTTGTTGTAGTGGGTATACTATTTTATTTTGATTTTATTTCCTTTAATTTTTTGATTCTTTGTACGTATATAGGTCTATGGGTTGCTGGTGGAGATGCAAATTATAAGACGTAGAGGATGAACGGTGTTACCGCCGTCCGCATTTCTTATTATTGTTATCATTGTAGTTGTTGTTATCATCATAATTAGTATTAGTGGGATAGTGGGTTAGTTGGTCAGTAGTAGTAGTAGTTAGGTTAGTAGTTGTAGTGGATGATGATAAAATTAATTAATAATAACTAATAATATAATATTATCATGATGATGATGATGGATGATGGCTATTATCATCGTTCTAAGTACAGTTTTTGCTGCTTTATTTTGTTTAGAATGGATTGATGTGTTAAATGATGATGATGGGTGATTGAGAGGGTGAGGGTGTAAATATTATGATGGCTGCTGTTTAATTACTTATTCATTTAGGTACAAAAGCCTTAATGCGAGAGGCGGGGTGGTGGTTGGTTGGGTATTTATTTAAGCTAGTCGTATTTATGCTTTTCGTGGCGATGGGATGGGTTTTGCTCAGTGAGTGTGGTCCGTCACGAGAGCACTACGCTTTCCCCAGGTCAAGGTTAAGCAGCATCGAAGGCCTGGTTACCAATGGATGGGTGATCGTTTGCGCGCCATGCTTCTGTAACAGTCCACCAGTTTACCCAGTGTGCTGGGTTTAAACTGGATGGTGTACCTGTCATCTCTTCTAGGGTCAGTGGGGGAGGTTTAAAGCAGCGAGGAGATGAGGAGATGGTGCCGCCAGCCCTCAATACGCTGGCCCTAGAGAGATGTGAGGGTCTCTCCTTGACACGCTTCACTCCCCTACCGACACAATTAGGTTATGGGACAACCTTTATCTTTTAAAGCTTTTTGTAAAAATCCACGCCTTCAATATAATAAACGATAATTAAATAGTATAAAAGGAAATAAATAAAACGGAGATGATATTAAAAGCCCTCTCCTGTACCCCCCCCCCCCCCTCTCCTGAAATACTATACATCTACAACATAAGAATGCAAAAGCAAAATCAAACAAAACACTTTTAACAACTACAACAACAACACCAAACAAAATCCCAACACCAAACAACAAAACCCCAACAAACAGCGTTTTTAACACTACAGCTATTGATTTTATTCAGAGACACGCCTTAGGCACTGACACTCCCTCCATCAACCTACCTCCCACCCCATGAAGATATAGAGATGACCCCCCCTCCCCCCATCCCCCCCCCAAACAAAACAGTCATCAACAAAACTGTGGCTGCCTCGACCTCCTGTAGTTATGGAAACTCAATCTGTTAAAGAGCCTGTCAAGGGACAAATTGCCCTTAGGACCCCCCCCCCCCCCCCCATCCTTTCCACTGCACCCCCCAACCATGTTGTCTAATCTTCCCCCCCCCCCCCCCCCGCCTACCCCGGCAAAACTGCTCTGTTTGGTATTGTTTTAAGGGTGTACTTGGTTACAAAGGAGTTCTGTTGGAGCTTTGGCTATTTAGGGGGGGGGGAGTGGAAGTGGACAGTGGTGGAGCGGTTGGGTCTGTGTGTGTGGGGGGGGGGGGGGGGGGGGAGTGAAATGAGGGGGGGGGGGTTGCTGGAAAAGAGGGAGGGAAAGGGGAGGGAATAAAGAGGGATGGTTGGTTTCTATTTTTGTTTTAACTCATCTCTCTCTTCTTTAAAAAAAGAATGTACTGATCTTTTATTGTGATAATGACACGATGATGATAATGGTGTGTTGGTAGGTGGTGGTGGTGATGATGATGATGATGATGATGATGATGATGTTTTACTGATGTTATTGTTGTTTAATGTTTTTTTTAAAAAAGCTTCTTATGTACAGATGATATCTTGACTTCATTGTATGTATGTATGTGTGTATGTATGTATTATGTTTTGGGGGGGGGGTTTATGTATGTAAGTATGTATGAATGTTTGTATGTATGTATGTATAGTATGTATGGTATGTATGTAGAGTTTGTATGTTTGTATGTATGTATGTATGATGTGGTATGTTTGTATGTAAAAAAAATTTGTATGTATGTATGTATGTGTGTATGTATGTATGCTTGCTTGTATGCATGTATGTATGTATGTATATTAGGTATGTATGTATGTATGTATCTATGTTTGTATGTATGTATGTATGTTGTATGTATGTAATGATGTATGTATGTATGTACGATCGGTATTTGGTATTGGCATTATCTTGTGATGTGTGGGGGTGATGGATGTGTATGTGCTGTGTTATTCTTCTGTCATAAATGTTTGTTTTTTTCCTTTTTCCTTCATTTATGTACGGCTGTCCCCCACATGAATTTCTTGTTTGTGAGATGATGAAGGTGTAATGTGAAGTGAAGTGAATGAATTTATGTATGTTATGTATGTATGTATGTATGTATGTATGTATGTATGTTATGTATGTATTATGCAAGATTGCAGGCATGTTTGTATTTATGTATAAAATGTTTGTATGTATGTATGTATGTGTGTATGCAAGCATGCAGGTATGTTGTTTTGTATGGTATGTATATTATAAATGTATGTATGTATGTTTGTATATGTTACGGATGTATGCATAAATGCATGCATGTATGTATGGATGTATGTATGTATGTATGTTATGTATGTATGTTGTATGTTTGTATGTATGTATCATTGGCAAGCATGCAGGCATGTATGTATGTATGTATCAAAATGAAGTATGTATGTATGTATTGTATGTATGTATGTATTGTATGTATGATATGTATGTATTGTATGTATGTATGTATGTGTGTATGCAAGCATGCATGGTTTGTATGTATTTATGTTATAATGTATGTAAGTATGTATGTATGTACGTATGTAGTATGTATGCATGCTTGTATGTATGTATGTCACGTATGTATGTATGTTGTATGTAGGTATGTATGTATGTATGTATGCAAGCATGCAAGGCATCATGTATTTGCTGTATGTATAAATGTATGTAAGTATGTATGTATGTTGTTTGTATGTATTATGTATGTATGTATGTATGTATGAATGTAAGTATGTATGTATGTATGTATGTATGTTTGTATGTATGTATGTATGTATGTTTGTATGTATGTATGCATGCATGCATGCCATGCATGCATGCATGCATGTAATGTATTATGTTTGTATGTATTGTAGTATGTAGGTATGTATGTATGTATGTATGTATGTATGTAAGTATGTTTGTATGTATGGTTTGTGTTATGCAAGAATGCAGCATGTATGTTTGCTATAAATGTATGTATGTATGTATGTTTAATGTATTGTATGTAGTATGTATGTATGTTCTTTATGTATAAATGTATGTATGTTGTATGTATGTATGTATGGATGTTTGTATTCAAGCATGCAGGCATGTATATATGTATGTATATAAATGTATGTATGTATGTATGTATGTATGTATGTATGTATGTATGGTGTATGTATGTATGTATGTATGTATGAATGTATGTTTGTATGTATGTATGCAGCATGCAGGCATGTATGTATGTATGTATAAAATGTATTGTATGTATGTATGTATGTATGTATGCATGCTTGTATGTATGTATGTATGTATGCTATGTGTTTGTATGTATGTATGCATATTGTATGCCCATTGCATGTATGTATGTATGTATGATATGTAGGTATGTTGTATGTAGTTGGTGTTGTTATCGGCCATTTTCTTGTGATGTGTTCGAAGTGATGGATGTGTTACTGTGCTGTGTTATTCTTCTTTTATTAATGTTGTTGTTTTTTCTATTCCCTTATTTATGTACGGCTTGTCACCCACATGAAAACTTCTCTGTTTGTGAGATGATGAAGGGGGTGTGAAATTGAATTGAATGAATTGAATGTATGTTTGAATGTATGTATGTTATGTTTCATTTTCATTTTTTTTCATTTATACCACTTTAAAGTCAAGAGATTTCTACTCCGCGTTGAAATTCTGGCTGCTCTCCCTGGGGAGAGCACGTCGCCACAAGAGCAGCCCACCTTTTTTTTTTTTGGTCTGCAACTGTATTTCATTTTCCCTATCAGAGTGTTTTTTTTTGTGTCAGAATTTTGCCAGGGACAACTCTTCTTGTTGCCGTGGCTTCTTTTACGTGTCGCTGCATAATTTTCTGTAAAACACACGGGACATCGTTTATCGTCTATCCGGAAAGACATAGCGCCCAGACACCACTCAGGGTCTAATGGATGGGGGAAAAATTTCGGGCCCAGAGGGATAAACGTACCAGCACAACTTCCGACACCGGACTTATTTTCGCTTTCTAGACAGGCGCGTTACCCGCTAGGCACACCGATCCACCGATGTATGTATGTATGTTTGATGTATGTATGTAGTATGTATGTATGTATGTTTGTATGTATGTTTGTATGTATGTTTTGTATGTATGCATGCATGCATGTTATGTATGTTTGTTTGCATGCATGCTTGTATGTACGTACGTTTTGTTTATTCTTCGCTTGTTTATTATCCTTCTACTTTCATCATTTCCCCTTTATTGTCCCTGTTGATTGTAAAACCTTGTAGGCCGCACGTTCTTGTAATGATTTTATTGATGACGCCTAACAGATGTCAACCGCCAACAGATTTTACTGAAGAATTCTTTTTCTTCCTTTTTTTTTTTTTAACAGGGGGGGCAGTCCTCTTAGCTTTCTTATTCGTGGCGCTATTTTGAGTGCGCTTTATGTTAATAATAAACAATAATGTCGATAATATTATAACAATAACACTTAAGGATAAACAACATCAACAAACTACAACAACAACAAACAAACAACAAACAACAAACATCAACAAAACAACAACAACACAACAACAACAACAACACTAACAAACAACAACAATATTAAAAGAAAAATAGAAAAGATCTTTATATAGCGCTCTGAATCTTTGTAATGAAATAAAATGGAGCGCCTTGCTCTCAAATCATTTACAAATGGAACTTTCAACACAAATATCACGAATTACAGATATGAAATGTATGCACACTCAACACACACACCACACACAACACACACACACACTCACACACACCACACAAACAACACACACACACACATACGCACAACACACACACACACACACACACACACACACACACACACACACACACACACACACCAACACACACACACACAAAGCAACACACAAACAACACACACACACACACACACACAAGCACACACAACCACACAACACACACACACACACACACACACACACACACAAACACACACACACACACTACACACACCACACGTGGCGAGAACTCACTAGGTGGAGATGAAGGAGATGCGTAGTTTTATTTCATACGCGATTCAGTCTCGTCTTCGTGTCTTTGTTAAAAAAATAAATTTACAGGCAAATGATCTGTAAACCTTCGGGTAATGAGCTCCTCCTCCCCCTTTCTTCCACTGCCCTCCCCAAACCCGTCCTTCCAACCACCCTCCTTCCCAAACCCCCCTCCTTCCCAACCCCCCACCCCCCCCCCCCCTTCCCCCAGGACCTCCCCCCCCTCTTCCCAGCTAGCCCCTACACCCCCCTCCCGCGCCACAGGGCAAGGCACAGAGGGCAGCAGTGGAGGAGGTGGTGGTAAGTGCTCAGTGGAGGAGGGTAAGTGTGAGGGGAGGAGGGTATGTGCGGTGGAGGAGGGTAAGTGCTGAGTGGAGGTGGGGTATAAGTGCTGTGTGGAGGAGGGGGTAAAGTGTTTAGTGGAGAGGAGGGGTTAAGTGCTCAGGGGAAGAGGTGGTAAGTGCTCAGTGGAGGAGGGGTAAGTAAGTGGCTGAGTGGAGAAGGGGTAAGTTGCTCAGTGGATGAGGAGGGGTATGTAAGTTGCTGATGTGGAGGAGGAGGGGGTTATGTGATCAGTGGAGGGGTTATGTGATAGAGGAGGAGGGGTAAAGTAGTTTGCCTCAGTGGAGGAGGATGGGTAAGTGCTCTGTTGAAGGAGGGGTACTGTGCTCAGTGGAGGAGGGGTGAGTGCTCAGTGGAGGAGGGGTTACAGTGCTCAGTGGATAAGGGTAAGTTGCCCAGTGGAGGAGGGGGGTAAGTGTGAGTGGAGGAGGGTAAGTGCTGAGTGGGGAGGGGTAAGTAAGTGCTGAGGGAGGAGGGGTAATGCTGAAGTGGCGTGATGGGGGGTATAAGTGCATGTATGGAGGAGGGGTAAATAGTGTC
>CM054158.1:11294363-11296863 GCA_028751875.1 Rapana venosa
ACACATACTATAGCAATGACAAATGAAAGCATAGGATAAATTTCACACATGCTGTATCTATGCCAAATGAAGCATGGGATAAATTTCACACATACTATAGCAATGACAAATGAAAGCATAAGATAAATTTCACACATACTATAGCATGGAAAATGGTAGCATGGGATAAATTTCACCCACACTGTAGCAGTGGAAAATGGTAGCATGGGATAAATTTCACACATACTTTATCTATGACAAATGAAAGCATGGGATAAATTTCACACATACTTTATCTATGACAAATGAAAGCATGGGATGAATTTCACACATACTATAGTCAATGTGTATACAAACACTTCTAACTCTCTCCATGTGAGACTATCTGCTTATTGCAACATTCATGCAGTTTTACTACATCCTAATAACTAGGAATATCAGCATACAACATATTGAGGGTTGCCTGATATACACATATATAAAGTTGGTGGATAATCGACATCTTTTTCAACATAAAAACCCCACTAACAAACAAACTTAAGTACCAATATACTGAACAATAACAACATAGCATCATCAATGTCATCATAATCATCTTTAATCATAATCTACTCAATAAAATTAATGCAGAAGAAATACAAAATCTTCAGAATAAAGCATTCAGTAGAAATGACTGGGTGGGGTAAGTGGGGAGGGTCATGAGACAAATTCTTTATTTCGAGGATAATGAATAAGCACCCATGTGCTTTTTACATCCAGTCCCCGCCCTTAAGGATATATATGATAATAAAAATAAAATAAAGCCCATAGCAATACACTTACACAGCTTACGGAAAAAATATCTACAAAAAATCCCCACAAAAATCCCGAAGAGAGAGAGAAAAAAAAAAAAGAAGACAAAAGTAGCAACAAGTAAGAAAGAAAGCAGACAGAAAACACAGAACAACCGAAAAAATAGCAAGAACCAAGAGCAAAACAAAAACGGCAACAAGGGGAGAGGGAACAACCGAATAGTCCCCCCTCAAAAAAGCAACAACAAACCCCAAACTCAAACCAAAACAGAACAAACAAAGCAAAACCTCCATAAAATAAAGGAGAACAAACCACGTAAATAGTTTCATTTTGGCTAACAGAAGAAACGTCAAAAGTTCTTTGTGCTTTTATGGGAGGCAACAGCAATAGTAAACTACTGAAACAAATATTGTAGAAGCAATTTGTATCCCCATGCACACGTACACACACACACACACACACACACACACACACACACACACACACACACACACACACACACACACACACACACACACACACACACACACACACACACACACGCACGCACGCACGCACGCACGCACGCACACACGCACACACACACATACCCACACACGCGCGCGCGCGCACGCACTCACACCATGCATCAATGTCAACATAAAATCTTTATGAATATCATGTATAGTCATAGAGAAGGACATCTGCATTTTGGAATTAGTTATACATAATTGGTACGCTCAAAACAAGATATCAAAATAAAACATTCACTGAATCTCAAATACAGTCAACTTAGGGAGTAGAACTGAAATATTAAATCTGAATAAAGCATTCAACGGGATACTAATTGTAAACACAACGATTAAATCTATAAGCAAATAATAAAAGGAGAGAGAGAGAGAGAGAGAGAGAGAGAGAGAGGAGATGAGAGAGATGAGAGAGAGGAGAGAGAGGAGAGAGAGAGAGAGACAGACCACAGTGCATTTTAAATCCATATGATATTGAATATAGTTTTCAATTCATCAACGCTATCACCATTAGAACTCACTGTGATTTAACATTGTACATGTTTAAGATCGTCCTAGAGTCATTATAAAGAAGTAGGATAGTGGAAAAAATCATTTTTAGAAGTAATTTTTCAATAACACAATAGCGATATACAAGTAAACATTCACACTTATACACAGAGGAGAGAGAGGAGAGAGAGAGAGAGAGAGAGAGAGGAGAGAGAGAGAGAGGAGGAGGGGGAGGGGAGGAGAGAGAGGATAGTTTGGTATAATGTAAGGTAGGAAATATTTACTTTGTTTCCAACAGATCAATTGTGGATTTTTATTTTTGATGCATCAAGTGGATGAAAAAATGACTTTTGAAGATTGTTAATGATTGGTGTTGTCCAAATGAGTCAGGAAGGGAGTTCCACAGCACAGGGCCTGAGTAAAGTAAGCTAGATTGAACAAATCTATTCTTGGGATTGGGACACATGGCTTTTCAGTATTTCTGGAATGATTAATTGGGAACTTGTCTTTTAAGGATGAGGGAAAAGTTCCTGTCATTATCTTAAACATCATGATGCCTTTGTTAAATCTTAGTCTTTGGTGTAGGGGAAGAATATTTAACTGAGTATAATCACTTCTTAGTAAGGTAGTCTTCTTCAGAAGAACCAGTTTAAGAGCACGTTTATACAGACTTAATAATGGTTTCATAGTGTTTGCACTAGCAGAATCCCACAGAGTTGAAGCATAATCTATTG
>CM054158.1:11301863-11304363 GCA_028751875.1 Rapana venosa
CACCCCTTTAACATCTAAAACTAGCGAAAGCGTAGAGATGTGAAGAAAAGAAAAATAAACAAAAAAAGAGCAGAACAATATAGGGCAGTCAACAAGAATCAGGAATCCATGACGGAGGCAAAAGAAAAAGGGACGGTAACATGCCAAGACATGAAGAGAACATCAAAGAAAAACATAGCAAGAAAGTTATCAGCTGTGTAAAACCTGATAGCACGAAACAAGAAAGGTTTAACAATCCAAGACAAAAATGGGAATGTCCCCACTACGACCAGGATATCTGAACAGTGGACGATACTGCTCGCCCTGTATAACAAAGAACGCAGGAGTCCAGAAGCCCCTTAATGTACCGAAGCAAAGACACAGACAGTCACCTTCCTCCGGAGAAGTGGAAACGCATAGATCCTGAAAAGGAAAGTCAGCAGGGGCTGACAACTTCCAGCTGAGGGGCCCAAAGTGGAGGGGAAGCCATGATCAGCGCCCTACTAAGAATCTGCAACAAGATCTGGCAGACAGGAAAATGGCCAACACCATGGACACAGTCATCATCATCACCCTCCCAAGAAAGGAAATCTACAACAATGCCATAATTACCGCACAATCAGCCTCATATGTCACCCAAGCAAGGTCATGCTGCAGATAATATTGAATAGACTGAAGCCAAGCAGAGACCATCTTTTGCTGAGGAACAAGCAGGTTTCAGAGCAGGGCGCAGCACAACAGAACAGATATTCAACCTCAGATTACTATGTGAGCGGTTCCTTCAACATCAACAAGACCTTACCACGTATTTATCGATTTTAAGAAGGCATTTGACGGGGTGTGGCATGCAGCTTTGTGGGAAACCCATGAATTTTTTACAGCATCAATGAAAACCTGATTAGAGTCATCAAACAGCTGTACAGCGAGCCACCTAGTGCAGTGTACTACAACAACAACATTGGAGAATGGTTTCGAACAAACAGTTGGAGTAAGGCAGGGCTGTCTACTCTCACCCACTCTTTTCAACATCTTCCTTGAGAGAATCAGGGGCTGAATGCACTGGAACATCATGAAGGATCAGTCAGCATTGGTGGCAGAACGATCACAAACCCCCGCTTCGCAGATGACATTGATGGAATAGCAGGATCAGAAAAAGAGCTTGCCACCCTAACAAAACACTTGAATAAGGCCCCCAAAAAAACATACGGCATGGAAATCAGTGAGAGAAGACCAAACTGATGACTATAACACCAACGGCATTAGCATGATATCAGGGTTAATGCCCAGAAGCTGGAAACAGTTCAAAGCTTCAAGTACCTGGGAACCATTGTATCAGACCAGGGATCCAAGCCAGAAGTAGTATGCAGGACTGCACAGACAATAACAGCTTTGTCAAAAAATAAACACCATCTGGAGAGATAAGAATATCTCACTTATCTCCAAGATCAGACTAATGCGCTCCCTTGTATATCCCTATTTCTGTATGCCTGTGAATCATGGACCCTGATGCAGATTTGGAGAGAAGAGGTACAGGCAGTGGAGATGAGATGCTTTCGGAGACTCCTTGGCATCTCCTACAAAGACCACATAAAACAACGAAAGCGTGCATAACAGAATCCAGCAAACCATGGACCTATGAGAACCTTCTAACGATCGTGAAAAAGCGTAAACTTAAATGGTTTTGGGCATGTCACAAGATCCAAGGAATTACAAAGACAGTTTTGCAAGGCACTGTCCAAGGAGGGAAAAAGAAGAGGAAAACCAAGGAAGAGCTGGGAGGATAACATCAGCGAATGGACAGGCCTAGAACTCAACAAAACCCTGGAGAAAGGCAGAACAGAGAGAGGAATGGAGGGAACTGGTTGTTGAGTCTTTGAGGGTTTCCCCCCCGGTCGTCAGACTACGGGACAGATAGATAGATAGATAGATGTATATATGTATGTTTTGTATGTATGTATGTATGTATGTATGTATGTATGTATGTATGTTGTATGTATGTATGTATGTATGTATGTATGTATGTAGGGGATGTATTTATATGTATGTATGTTGTTATATGTATGTATGTAAGTATGTGTGTATGTATGTAAGTTGTGTGTATGTATGTATGTAAGTAAGTATGTATGTATGTAAGTATGTATGTAAGTAAGTATGTATGTATGTATGTATGTAAGTATGTATGTAAGTAAGTATGTATGTATGTATGTATGTATGTAAGTATATATGTATGTATGTATGTATGTATGTATGTATGTATGTATGTATGTATGTATGTATATATGTAGGGATGTATGTAAGTATGTTTGTAGTAAGTATATTGTATGTATGTATGTATGTATGTATGTATGTATGTATGTATGTATGTATGTATGTATTTTATGTATGTATGTAAAATATGTATGTAAGTAAGTATGTATGTATGTATGTTTTGTAAGTATATATGTATATATGTATGTATGTATGTATGTATGTATGTATGTATGTATGTATGTATGTATGTATGTATGTAGGTATGTATTTA
>CM054158.1:11309363-11324363 GCA_028751875.1 Rapana venosa
AATTCCATGTATTATTTTATTATCATTATAATACATACACGCGCGCATGCACACACACGGACACACACAAACGCACGCATACATGCAGCACGCACACAGACAGACAAATACCCACACCCACACCCACACACACTTAGAAGCAGACAGAAAGAAAGACAGACAGACGGACTCTCTCGCTCTCTCTCTGTCTTTGTCTGTCTCTCTCTTTGTCTCTGTATTTGACTCTGTCTTTCTCTGTCTGTCTGTCCCTGTCTCTCTATCTGTCTGTCTGTCTCTGTCTGTCTGTCTGTCTCTCTCCCGCTCTCTCTCTCTCTTTCAGAAGGTCACACAAAACAAACTATCTCCAAAACGTTGATTTAAACTTGATCTTTATTGTGATCACAGATGAAAACTTCAACAATCAATTATCATTTATTTAAAAAAAGAAATGTACATCAACATTCTACTTTTTCTTCACACTATAAATTGCATCATTGATCATCATTCGCATATGCAACTAGTTCCTTCAAAATATACATGATCACTTCACAATTATATGTATGTATGTATGTATGTATGTATGTATGTATGTATGTATGTATGTATGTAATGTATGTATGTATGTATGTATAAAACATATGTCAAAGCATAGAGAACAACGTATTTAGGAAGAGAAAGAAAGAGAGGGGGAGAGATAGATGATACAGACAGAGAGAGAGAGAGAGAGAGAGAGAGAGAGAGAGAGAGAGAGAGAGAGAGAGAGAGAGAGAGAGAGGGAGCATGTAAGCGTGTGTGATAATGGTGGTGTGCACACGCGCGTGCGGGCGTGGGTGCGTGGTGTGTGTGTGTGTGTGTGTGGAGTGCGTGTGTGTATGTTTTTGTGTGTGTGGGGAGAGGAGAGAGAGACGTAGAGGGAGATGATGGTGAGAGTGCGAGGGAGAGTAGATGAGAGGAGAGAGACACAGAGAGAGAGAGAGTAGAGAGAGAGAGGAGAGAGAGAGAGAGAGAGGAGAGAGGCGAGCGAGAGAGAGCGAGAGAGAGCGAGAGAGAGACAGAGAGAGAGAAACAGACAGACAGACAGACAGACAGACAGACAGACAGACATTGCAAAAAGTACCTTAACCAACCGGTTTTGCATTTCGTTTTTTTCCTTTCTTTTCAGTTATTTGGAGTCAAAGAGAAGAGATTCTGGAACATGCTGAACTTGAAGAGCAGTGCATAATTATGATGTATTCATACCAAACCGTTACAAATCAGTCCATTTATAGTGTCCTAAGTGTCAGCTTCAACAAAAGGTTATTTACACACACACATGCGCGCGCGCGCGCACAACACACACACACACACACACCCACACACACACAAACACACACACACACACACACACACACACATACACAACACACACAACACATGCACACACAGAGTTCAATTTGAAGAAAACACACACCACGCACACAGCCGCGCGCGCGCTACACACACAACACACACCACGCACGCACACACACACACACACACCTCACATACACACACACACACAGTCAACACACAAAACACAACACACAACACAACACGCACGACAGCACGCACAGCAGACACACACACACACACACACACACACACACACACAGAGGCTAATTCAAGAATAAATACGCACACACACATTACACTTACAGAGCGCGTTCACAACACACAACACATTCGTACACACACAGAATACACACAGACACACGACAGACAGACAACAGACGCAGACAACAGACAACAACACACACACACAACACACACACAACACACACACACACACACACACACACACACACACACACACACCGCACACACACACACACACACACACACACACACACACACACCACGCACGCACACACACGGACACGCACACCACGCACGCACACACACAGAGGGCTAATTTCAAAGAAACAAAAACACTACAACCATATTTTAAGATAGACATCCATAAAAACACGTCATCTTAATCCAAAACCATAAAGACAATTATTTTTCTTTACATGCGCAGGAGGGAGGGGTGGGGGCGGGGTGGGAGGAACAATAGGGGGGGGAGGTGGTGGTGGTGGTGGAGGGAAGAGATAAGTGACTAGAGAAGGGAGACGGACAGACAGACAGACAGATAAGATATTGCAAGAAGTCTCTGTCTCTGAAATCTGAAGTTTTATATATAACTGTTTTTTTTCGTTCTTCGGCTGAGTTCCGAGGTTCACCAATGGTAAGAGAGTTTTGTGTAAAGCAACCGGTTTGTAATTTTTTTAAACCTGGCATAAAGGTAGCCAAATTCCGACTTCGGAACGGGGATTGGGGGGGGGGGGGGGGGGGGGGGCGGCGAGTATAAAATGGTTAAAATCCTGAAAGAATATGACAAGCTACAGTGTTTGCGACTATATATTTATATCCGTCTTTGTAACGTTACTCGGAAACTTGCTGGAGATGAAACAGGATGCTGCTGACTTGGTAACCGGGTATACAAGTATATACAAGGGTGGAGGGGGGAGGGGGGAGATGGGGGGTAAGGGAGTAGCCTAGTGAGCAGAGTGTAGAAGGTGTGATTTGCCAGAAAATTGAGGGCTCGGGTTCGAATCTCTACAAAATGTGTTCGTTCCACGGAATTTTTCTCTCGAAACGAATACTGCTAGTTCTGTCTGCATGTCCTCCGGGCGAGACTATAAACAGAGCGGTCCTGTGCTGCGAACGCACGCCAAATCATCTTGTGCACATGGAACAAACCCTCCCTCTTCTGTAGAAGAGTAGGCCAGCTATGGTAGGAGCAATGGGTGACACCACCATGCCTAGCATGCATTCCGAGCCCTGGAGAGGGATGGGCTCCGCCGGGTTCAACTTGCCCAAGAGACACGGCCTGACAACTTCAGTGCGGTGAAGTGCACCAATGACTCCTCAGGGAGTTAGGGGAGTCAGGTCTGTTATTGTTTCCTTCTAGGAGTTAGTTTCAAATAACGAGTGAGCATTCCGGGTTTAGGTGCCATGTTTGTGGGTAGATGTCAGGTACAGACTGCTGTCACTGAAGAAGGATGCATCTTCTTTCAAGAATCTACCAATGTTTCCTATCACACAACCACACACACACACACACACACACACACACACACACACACACACACACACACACACACACACACACACACACACACACACACACACACACACACACACACACACACACACACACCACACATGTATTCTGCTATATGTCTCTATATATGGTAAAATGTTTTTCTCAAAATTCAATATCTTGAGATTGTTAGAATTTCTGCATAGAACAAAAATCGTCAGTATTCAAGATTGTCAAACGTTTCACTTTGTAGGTAATTTTGCTTGAATGAATGTCTACTAAAGTCGATTATAAAACTGCAATGAAATGTTGTACATACTATTATATTCAAGAAGCTATTCTACTATGACATTTAAAGATACTGGAATCAAGTTTAAATCATGATTCATTTTTTCCAAAAGCCATACACATGAGAGTTATATACCATGAAAGAAAGAACGGATATTTCTTGAGCATGATCTTTTACAAATTATATTTTTTGGCAAATCTTTTTTTTTCTTTTTTAAAAAGATGACCATAGCGATCCATAAGTTGTTCATACATCTCTTGGTTGGAATGCTGTGTTTTCAAATGAAAGGTACAAGATAACGGAATCACCATAACCGTGCTAAAAATAATAGTCACCATGATGACAAATGATGATGTTTACAATGATGGTTAAAGATATCGATGTCAGTCACCATATGATCTATCTAAGTCACATACAATCTGACCTCCAACCAACTTCACACGCTCATGTCCTCCTCTCAATCACTGGGCCACGATGTTTATCAGGGATCATCGTCACTGTGGACGTCTTCACCACCTCACCTGCCTTCTTGGCCTGGACAGACAGACTGGTGATGCAGATCCTGGTGACAGTGGGTGACAGTGGGTGACAGTGGGTGACAGTGGGTGACTGTGGGTGACTGTGGGTGACAGCGGGTGACTGACATGTCTGTTGAACACCTGGGGGTAAAGAAGCCAAGACACATGTGTATCAATCACAACACGTCGAGATCACTCTAGTGCTTTGTACAGGGGTGGGGGCCGGCAGTTCTGCTACACGTGGGGTGTGGTCACCATGGCTTCTACGGCTGCACTCTTACGGTGTATTTTTGTTGTTTTTTGGTGGTGGTTTTTTGTGTGTGCTGTTTTCTACATTTCGGGTCATGTTTGATGGTATCATCGCCGTGACGGGGTAGTGGCTGAAAGAATGAGGTGACAGGGAGGGTGTGTTGACCTCTCTCACTGAACCATTCCCTCCAATTTCTTGCTTTGACTTGACTTGCCTTACCTTGCTTTTCTTGCCTTCTCTGGGCTTGACTTGCCTTGACCTGCCCTGCCTTGTCTTGCCTAATACCGTAATTTAAAAAAAAATCGAAATGTTTATCTACCTACAACCGTTTCATTCTGATTCATTTATTTGTTATTCAAATGTATTGATTTTACATACCCTCTACCATCTAAATCCATATTTTTTTTATGTTAAAAAGTGACAGATTCTGTTCTTCTTGATAAATCTTGAATAGTACTGGAAAACTGGGACTATTCTCTCACACTCCAGTTTTCAAAAGTCCATTGTGGTCGTTTGACAATCGTGTAACGGTTATTCTCTTTGATACCGTCAATGTGTTCTTTCATTATAGTGTGTTGGTAAGCCCTATTCACGCTTTCTGTCAAGTCCTGAATTGTGCAAAATGTTCTACAATCATACGATATGTTCTGCATCTATAAGACAGTACATACTCTAAACTTGTTGTTGTTGTTGTTTGTTGTTTTCGTATGTTTAAAGTCTGTTCACATTTAGTGATATTAGACTTTTTACATTTAGTGATATTAGACTATCTTAACTCTTAACTCGGTGTGCTTATTGTGCCAATGAATTCTGTATTCTCCTTGTTACCTGTGAAATGTATATTTTTCTTGTTGTGCTAATAAATTCTATATTCTGCTTGTTGTGTCAATGAACTCTATATTCTGCTTGTTGTGACATGGATTCTATATTCTCCTTGTTGTACCAGTGAATTCTGTATTCTCCTGGTTGTGACATGAATTCTATCTTCTCAATGTTGTGTTTGTGAAGTACATAATTATTTTCCTTGTTGTGCCGATGAATTCTATATTCTCTTGTGTCTATGAATTCTATATTCTCCTTGTTCTGCCGATGAATTCCATGTTCTTCGTGTTTGGCAGAAAAGAACCAGTTATAATGGACAGAACATCTGAATATAAATTTTCCAAGATGTTGGATTGAAAATCTGTACAACTGTCCCAAATGATGTCAGCATAGTCAAACAATCGCAGCATAAAAGATTTATTCATTGTTTCTCCAACCTTCCCGGAAAGTTTCTGTTAATTTGTAGGATCCAGGAGATTTCTGTTCTTCTTCCTTGTCCTCAACCTACTCTTCAACTCTTTCACTGTGTCTGAAGCAGAGGACATTGCACATAACTCCCGAACAAAGCTCTGGAACTGTGCAATCAGAACAACAAAAACACGTATGACAGACAACAAGAGTTGCTGTCTGAGGGTCGGACAAAGAGGAGAGGAACAACGCCAAAAACCAACTGGAAATGAGCTGTCCATGAGCAAAGTCAAATATCTGACTACACAACGAATTTTTTCCTGCAGGGTTTTAGACACAGGGTCATTCACTGCTGTCACTGAGTCCGTCTTTCTTTACACCAGAACAGGTGGAATCCGTCTTTACACCAGAACAGGTGGAATCAGTCTTTACACCAGAACAGGTGGAATCAGTCCTTGCACCAGAACAGGTGGAATCAGTCCTTGCACCAGAACAGGTGGAATCAGTCTTTACATCAGAACAGGTGGAATCAGTCTTTCTATCAGAACAGGGTGGAATCAGTCTTTACACCAGAACAGGTGGAATCAGTCTTTATACCAGAACAGGTGGAATCAGTCTTTACATCTTATCCATCAGAACAGGTGAATCCGTCTTTACATCAGAACAGGTGGAATCCGTCTTTACATCAGAACAGGCGAAATCAGTCTTTACATCACATCTTATCTGTTTTCTTGTCCCATACAAATTCATAACACAGTTTTTGCAATTGGGCAACTTGAGCATCCGGGGGATTTGGCAATAAAATCCATAAGTATACCAACTTTGATAGTACTAGTGATTTAAGCACTGCTACTCTACCCAAAGGTGTTATTAATCTTTTTGACCATATCTTAAATAGTTTTTTAACTTCATATAGTTTATCATTTATATTTACTTCCGTCATACTAGGGGAACTGTTCGTGAACCAGATTCCAAGGATTTTATATTCTTTTGGATTCCACTCCATTTTTTTGTGTGGTAAGTAGGTTAGTAGCGACTTCTTTTTGCTGCCTAGCCAAACATTTTTGGTTTTATCAAAGTTTAACTTTAACCCTGACATATCCTCAAAGGTTTCAAGGCTTTGAAAAAGCACTTCATACGAATGTTGGTCTCCCTCTAGAATGAATGATGTATCATCAGCAAATTGACATATCTTTAGTTCAGTATTTGCAATTTTTATGCCTTTAATATCCGTCTGTCCGTCTCTGGCTATTTACTTCCCACCTCAGAATACCTGACTCCCCAATGACTACCTGGGTTTAAATACTCCCTCATTAAAGCCACATGCATTATGTATTCATGACGTGACAGATTCCCAAGTCCTTTTTTTAGCTTGGGCTGTTTTACTGTTCATCTAATCAGCTTATCATGGAATCCAAGTCTGAACCACTGCCTTATACAAAGAAACTTGGATGCACCCCACATACACTGCTGTCAACGCATCAGATCTCAAGGCAAGAAGCCGAGTCGCTTCTCATCAGGTTTTGCAGAGAAAAAGTTCACAGAAAAACACTGAAAGAAGCAAAGAACTGCTTGCTGCCCTCTGACAACACAGCTCATGAGAGGGTGTAGAAGTCTGACGTTGTACACACGCAGACCAGTTCTGCCGCGGCAAGAGGAGGAGGAGGATCAAAGAGAACACACTAGACTACAGTACATGAAAACATGCAATGATGTAACAACAACAACAACACAACCTGTTACAATACAACCAACCACAGAATTGTCATACACAGTATTTCATCGGTACAACAGTTCTAGAAAGTCTTGCTGACATTTGTGCATGCATCGTGCAAGATGGTCAATAAACATAGCGGTGAATTTTCTCTTCTCCCTTTTGCAACATTGTGGTGAAGGAAACGATGTCAGCTCCATGGTCAACAGCCATTGCAATTTAGTTTAGCTTAGCAGCCATCTCAAAACGACCAGCCATGCCGGACTTTTCTCAATAAAGGAAAGTCACACACAATATTGAATTAAATATGTAAGCCTACCCTTAAACGTTACACAGGATGGTTTCTGGTTGCATGCTAAGCTTTTCCCTTGCTGAGACAGGTGCTCTGTATACCTTGGGTGGAAAAAAAGTCACCGTACGTATTTATTGCAAAGTAACCAACTTTCGTTTTTCAGTCATAGGCTTTCATATCCATTGATACCTTCCACTTCCTTCTGTACCTTGGGCAAACTGTTTCTGTTGTTGGGGGAAAATCATACATCTGACCAAAGCAAGGCACAATCACCAGCGTGTTTTGGTGACAGTCTCTAAGACAATCACCAGCGTGTTTTGGGTGACATCTCTAACACAATCACCATCATGTTTTGGTGATGTCTCTAAATCAACACAATGTCACCAACAGCATGGTTTTTGGTGATGTCTCTAACACAATCACCAGCATGTTTTGGTGATGTCTCTAACACAATCACCAGCATGTTTTGGTGACGTCTCTAACACAATCACCAGCGTGTTTTGGGTGACATCTCTAACACAATCACCAGCATGTTTTGGTGATGTCTCTAACACAATCACCAGCATGTTTTGGTGATGTCTCTAACACAATCACCAGCATATTTTGGTGACATCTCTAACACAATCACCAGCGTGTTTTGGGTGACAGTCTCTAACACAATCACCAGCGTGTTTTGGTGATGTCTCTAACACAATCACCAGCATGTTTTGGGTGACAGTCTCTAACACAATCACCAGCATGTTTTGGGTGACATCTCTAACACAACCACCAGCATGTTTTTGGGTGACAATCTCTAAAAAAATCTGTCTGGGGGTTAAAAACAGTCAAAAACTACACCTAAACACCTCCATTTTTTCCCCATGGACATATTTCTTCAGATCAGTGTTCGTGGACTTAGACATCATGTCAGCTTTATGTCCTCAACACAGACAGTTTGTTTCTTCTCAGAACTGGGCAAAAGACAAACAAGAAGATAACACCTTTTTCTTGCAGGCAACCACCACTTCAATCTGCCTCCATCGATTCAGCATTCATATGTATCCCCTTTCTTCTCAGGAACTGGATCTTCCATTGTTTTTTTAAAAAAAAGATGTGGAAGTTCCATATCAGCAAAGTAATATCAAGAAGTTCTATTCAAGTTTCCAGCCGCGTCCTATGTACTCTGTCCCCAAGATCTCGGATTCGTTTTTGTAATTCACAGTGTCAATTTGTGTGAGTTTTTCCAAAAGAGAGACCTTACTTATTCCTTTATAGGACACACGCTCACACACCTGCCATGAAGTCCACTAAGCACGTATGCTTTACCAGTTTCTTCACCAGTTTCTTCGCGCCCGCGAAGCCTCGAATGCATGCTGGGTATGTTAGTGTTGCTCACACGCTGTTCTTTCCCCCTTCCACATAGCCACCCATACCTCTGTTTCTGACACTGTCATGCAGAGTGACACCTCTGGTTCTTTGGTCATAACCAACACTGACGTCATGCAGAGTGACATCTCTGGTTCTTTTGGTCATAACCAACACTGACGACATGCAGAGTGACATATCTGGTTCTTTGGTCATAACCAACACTGACGATATGCAGAGTGACATATCTGGTTCTTTTGGTCATAACCAACACTGACGTCATGCAGAGTGACATCTCTGGTTCTGGTCATAACCAAAGGTGACGTCACTGGCCATGGCGAATGGTGATACTGGTCTTTTTGTAGAACGGTAACTTTTCCCCTTTTAGTTCTTTTAGCCCATACAAAAAACCATCACACACAGTACAAATGTTGCAGTCCTTATTCATGAAGTGTTGCCATTGCATCCAAAATTCTTCCTTCACCAGTACAGTTCAGCTGAGAACACTCATACACATCATCAGTCACACAGTTTTCCATGGAAGCTTTACCCCTCAATTATCTTCTTTTAAAATTTTTATTCGCAAGAGATCCATGAATTCTTCTGAAGAACTTGCACAGGAAAACGAATAACATTGTACAACAATTGCACTCTACGATAAAATCACCGTCATTTTGTTTGAGTGGACTCTGCACATTTCGCATTCTTTGTATTTGTGGCGATTTCCTTCCGTTCCCCCACAACTTCTTCGTTTTTATAAAGAAAACCACGTATCTCACGACACATTGTTATATTTGTTTACTGAGCTTGTTTCTTCACACACTTTGGAGCTTTGTTTCTGCCCCATCTGAGCAAAGAAACCCACTGGTTTCTGCCTCCCCCAAAATGACACCCGGAGTTGTGCCAGACTCAGCGCAGTTGTCGGCCTTCTTCTTCTTAGCTTACTGAGGTCTTGTTTCCTCACCAGAACAAGGAAGAAGACCTTTCACTTCTCGCTTCTGAGCCATCTGTTTCCACGCAGAATGAACACTACCCACTGGGTCCTGAACTGAAACCTATGTAACATTTCTGTGCTGCCGGTCCTGCATCGTTCTTTCATAGAAGAATAAGCCACAGACACGCAACTCCCACACAGATCACTAGGGAAACTTCCTCCATGTCTTCTAGCCATTTAATAAACTCAAACTTGCATTACAATTCTGTGTTGATGGTCCTGCTTCCTTCCTTCATGTAAGAATATAAACCACAGACGGCAACTCCGATCACTGATGGTGATCTCAAAACCTGTACAACACCATTTTCTTTGTGGATGGTTGCTGACCTGTTCATTGATACAGAACCATTAAAACACACCGCTCCCTGTACATCACTAGGAAAAGCTTCATCCACGTCTTGTAACCATCTGAGAGAAACTCAAACTTGTGTAACATTTTCTTTTGTTGACGGTCACCGAACTGTTCATTGATACAAAAATCCAAAGAACCAAACCCACACCTCTCCCCAGGGATCACTAGGACGCCTTGTCCATGTCCTCCAGCCACCTCCTGATGCGCCCTTCTCTCATGGCATTAGCGCTGGTCCCGTAACTGACCATGTGCGCCTTCTTGACGTCCTCGCGAGACCCCCCCGCCTTCTGGCGGGCCCCTGCCTTCCCCACCTCCCGCCTGTCCCTCCTCGGGGCAGGGTCAGGGTGGCAGGGGTGGCGCCCGGCGCCCTCGTCCAAGTCCGAGGGCAGGAGGCTCAGTTTCTCCGGGGTCAGTTCAGGCTCGGGGGGAGCAGCGCGGGCACGGCTGTCGGCCACCACCGCCACCGCTGCCACCAGCACCCCAGCAGGAGGAGTAGGCCCCGCCTGGGCGGCCTTCAGGTTGCACAGCGAGTGAGAGGTCCTGGGCGACACCCCGGCCTCGTTGGCAGCCGGGCGCCGGTCCTCTTCCGGGTAGGACTGCAGCCTCCTCAGCTGGGCGCCCGCCACGCGGTCCGAGCCCTGAGCGCCTTCCGAGATGCTGCTGTCGTGGATGGAGGCGTCCTGGTAGTCCTCCTCGTCCTCGTCGTTATCGTCTGAGTCGTTGGAGAGCAGGCCCCACGCTGTGCGCCGTGCACACGCTGTTGAGGCTGAGGGCGCTGCCCACGCGGCTGCCGGCACTCAGCACGTGCAGCGAGGACGGCCGCTCCTCCAGCCAGGCGTAGTCTTCGCGAGAGGCCGGGTCCCGACAGCTCAGGTCCAGGTCCACCGAGCGCCGCGTGGTCCTCGGGGAGCAGTACACCCCCAGCTTCCCCCTCCCTCCCCCTCCTCCCCCTCCTCCCCCTCCTCCTCCTTCCCCCCTGCCCTCCTCCCCCCCCAAGGTCAAGGCCAGGGCCAGGTTGGGCATGCTGGCGGTGGGCAGACCGATGTCGGAGTTGCAGCGGTGAGGGACGTACCCCGCCCACCCCTCCGGACTCTCCTTCCCCTCCATCCCCGACCCCCCTGCTCCTGCCGCTCCTGCTGCTGCCGCTGCTGTTGTTGCTGCTGTTGAGGAGGATGATGAGGAGGTCACGACCCCGGGGCCGTTGGTGGCGGTGAGGGTGGAGGGTCGGGAGGAGGAGGAGGAGGGGGTGGTGGTGTCGCTGCCTCGGTCTTCAAGAACGATGCGCGGAATGGCGGCGGTGACGTCATTGGCCTTGGGCGCGGACATGGGCCGTTTGGTGGCCATGACTGGGTGAGGGTGAGGGTGAGGGTGAGGGGGGGGAGAGAGGTTTGGGAGAGAGAAGGGTGAAGGTGGTGGTGGTGGTGGTGGTGTTTTAGGAAAGGTGGTGTTGTGGTCAGTAGAGGAGGAAGGTGGTGCTGTTTTTAGGAAAGGTGGTGTGTTTTTTTATATAAAGAAGGGTGTGGTTATTTTTTAAAAAGGAAAGGTGGTGTTTTTTTATATAAGGGGTGGTTTTTTTAAGGAAAGGTGGTGTTTTTTTATAAGGAAGGTGGTGTTTTTTAAGGAAAGGGGGTGTTTTTAGGAAAGGTGATGTCTTTTAAGGAAAGATGTTTTTAGGGAAGGTGGTGTTTTTAAGGAAGGCGGTGTTTTTTTTAAAGGAAAGGTGGTGTTTTTAAGGAAGGTAGTGTTTTTTTAAAGGAGGGTGGTGTTTTTAGGGAAGGTGGTGTTTTTAGGAAGGTGGTGTGTCCTCAGTGGTGTTGTCCTCATGGTGTTGTCCTCAATGGTGTTGTCCTCAGTGGTGTTGTCCTCAGTGGTGTTGTCCTCAATGGTGTTGTCCTCAATGGTGTTGTCCTCAATGGTGTTGTCCTCAATAGTGTTGTCCTCAATGGTGTCGTCCTCAGTGGTGTTGTCCTCAGTGGTGTTGTCCTCAATGGTGTTGTCCTCAGTGGTGTCGTCCTCAATGGTGTTGTCTTTAGTGGTGTTGTCTTTAGTGGTGTTGTCTTTAGTGGTGTTGTCCTCAATGGTGTTGTCCTCAGTGGTGTTGTCCTCAGTGGTGTTGTCCTCAATGGTGTTGTCCTCAATGGTGTTGTCCTCAATGGTGTTGTCCTCAGTGGTGTTGTCCTCAATGGTGTTGTCCTCAATGGTGTTGTCCTCAATGGTGTTGTCTGGAGTAATCTTCACACAGCTGGAGACAGAGAAAACGGTACAGAGTTAGTTGTTTTTAAAACCCTTTTTCTATTCTTTCTTTTTCTTTGTTCATTCCTTTTCTTTCTTTCTTCTTTCTTTCTTTCTTTCTTTCTTTCTTTCTTTCTTTCTCTCTCTTCTTTCTTTCTTTCTTTCTTTTCTTTCTTCTTTTCTTTTCTTTCTTTCTTTCTTTCTTCTTTCTTTCGTTCTTTCTTTCTTTCTTTCTTCTCTCTTCTTTCTTTCTTTCTTTCTTTCTTTCTTTCTTTCTTTCTTTCTTTCTTTCTTTCTTTCTTTCTTTCTTTCTTTCTTTCTTTTGCTTTTCTTCTCTCTCTCTTTCTTTCTTCTATGTTTGTTTGTCTGTTTGTTGTTTTGTCTGTCAGTCTGTCCGTCTGTCTGTATGTATGTATGTATTCATGCATGCATGCGTGTGTATGCGCGTGCGTACGTGTGTGCAAGTGTGCGTGCGTGTGCTTATGCGTATATGCACAGATAACGCGTCTGAATTTAGAGGATATCATATCTGAACAGAAAACAAATGAACGACTGTATTTGCTGAGAGAGAGAGAGAGAGAGAGAGAGATGAGAGTAGAGAGAGAGAGAGAGAGAGAGAGAGAGAGAGAGAGAGAGTATTTATCAACGAAGTTAATTTTACCTTCTGGGCACGTTCAACAACTCTCTCTCTCTCTCTCTCTCTCTCTCTCTCTCTCTCTCTCTCTCTCTCTCTCTCTCTCTCTCTCTCTCTCTCTCTCTCTCTCCATCAACTGTTGAAGCCAAGGATTGGGGTTAGAGTCTTTTCATTGTTGAGAGAGAGAGAGAGAGAGAGAGGGACGGAGGGAGAGACAGACAGAGACAAGGAGGTACTCTGTATAGTATAGTATAGTATAGTATAGTATAGGATAGATTAGGATAGTATAGGATAGTATAGGATAGCGTAGCGTAGCATAGTATAGCATAGCATAGCATAGCATAGCATAGTATAGTATAGTATGGTATAGTATAGGATAGTATAGTATAGTATAGGATAGTATAGTATAGTATAGGATAGGATAGTATAGTATAGTATAGGATAGGATAGGATAGCGTAGCGTAGCATAGTATAGGATAGTATAGTATGGCATAGCATAGCATAGCATAGTATAGTATAGTATACCACTCTAAGTCACCGCAGATTTCTTTGCGTGAAATTCGGGCTTCTCTTCTCAGGGAGAGCACGTCGCCACAAGAGCAGCGCCACCCATTAGTTTTTTCTTTTCCTGACTGCAACCGTATTTGTTTCCCTACTACCAGAATGACTTTTTTCCCCACAGAATGTTGCCAGGGACAACAACTCTCTTGTTGCCGTGGCTTCTTAAACTTGTGCTAAATGCATGTTGCGGACGGGACCACCGTTTATTGTCTCAACCGAAAGACTGGCACTCAGACCACTGGCGACTCACGGTCTAGCGGAAAAAACAAAATACACACAGGAGAAAAATAATGGGTGGCGCTGCTCTTGTGGCGACGCGCTCTCCTCTCACGAGAGATCAGCCCGAGTTTTTGTACGGAGAGAAATCTGCCGGGATTTGAAAAGTGGTAAACAAACATGTATATATATATATCAACCTAGCCTTGAGAGTACATCAACATCTGGCATCTATTCAGGTGCTGGCAATGACGGTTACCTGTCTGCCTGCCTGCCTGCCTTCCTTGCATTGGAGCATCCCCCCACTTGGCAGTTTTGGCCACAAGACATGAGAGGGGAAGGGAAGGGAAGGGAAGGGGGTGGGTGGTACTGGAAGGGTAAGAGACTCGAAGGTTTGGGGGGAGGGTGAGGTGAGGGTGGGGGCGTTAGTAGGGTATATGGGGGGGTGGGTGGTGGGGGGGTTGGAATGAAGGAGGAGAGTGGGGGTGGGGAAGTAAGTGGGAATGGGAAGAAGGTTGACGAATGTCACGGTGACCCAGTGTTAGGACTGTGTCACAGAGAGAGGAGGGGAGAGAGAGAGAGAGAGGAGAGGAGAGAGAAGAGAGAGAGAGAGAGAGAGAGAGAGAGAGAGAGAGAGAGAGAGAGAGAGAGAGAGAGAGAGAGAGAGAGAGAGAGGAGGATGGTGAGGAGAATGAATTGTCTTCGTAAGTTAAGATTTTACATGAAGGCCTTATTCATGTGCTATTTAATTGTTGACAGATGCTGCAGCTTAGTGGATTAGAATACTATTTTGATTTGAATCCAGTTTGCACATGAAGCTGTGGGCTCAAATCTTGGCATTTTGATGGGGATTTAAAAAAAATCTCTTTTAAGTGATCCCACGGTGGAGACGGGATAGCTCAGTGGTCGGAGCACTCGCTTTCCCCCAGCCAAGTTAAGCAGCGTCGAGCGTGGTTACCAGTTGGATGGGTGACCGTTTGCGCGCCTTGGCTTCAGTACAGTTCCCCCAGTTCACCCAGCTGTAAATGGGTACCTGTCCTCTTTAGGGTCAGGGAAGGTAAAGCAGCGAGGGAGAGGAGATGGGCGCCGCCCTCAATATGCTGGCCCTAGAGAAGTGAGGTCTCTGACGCCTCGCTCCCCTACGACCTTATAGGTTATGGGACTCCTTTACCTTTACCTTACCACGGTGGAGTGGAGGAAGCTGGTTGCAAAATCTCCGGTGGTTTCTCAATTCAGTGGTCGACAAAACCAATGGGATAGTTCGAAGGTGAAGGTCATCTTAAAGTGTAGAT
>CM054158.1:11329363-11331863 GCA_028751875.1 Rapana venosa
TCTCACGTGGGCTAAATAATTTTATGTAACACTCGGGTTTATCGTCTCATCCGAAAGACTAGCACCCAGACCACCACTCGTGGTGTAGTGGATGGGGGAAAGGTATCGGGCCCAAACATGGCTGTGGTGCTCCTGACGAAGGCTAGAGGCAGACCAGTCTGGAGAAAACTAACGACCAACCTGTCCCTCAGGACCCCCCCCCCCCCCCCCCCCTTCCCTACATAACAACCATCCAGGTCAAAGAACTGATGATGATGATGATGATGATGATGATGATGATGATGTTGATGATGATGATGATGTTGATGATGATGTTGATGATGTTGATAATGAATATGATGATGAGGATGTTGATGATGAATATGATGTTGATGATGAATATGATGATGATGAATATGATGAATATGAAGATGTTGAATATGATGATGATGATGAATACGACGACGACGACGACGATGATGAATATGATGATGTGGGTGATGAATATGATGATGTTGATTAGTTGTTGATGATGATGATGATGATGTTGATGATGATGATGATGATGATGATGTTGATGTTGATATACAGATTGTAATCTGTGTGTGTGTGTGTGTGTGTGTGTGTGTGTGTGTGTGTGTGTGTGTATCTGAGCTTTGTTTTGAGCATCTTTTGGGTTTTTAAAACATATATATTTAACAGTTGTAATAGAGACAGACACCCATTCTCTCCCTCTCTCTCCCACCTCTCTATACCTCTCTCTGCATCTCTCTCTCTCTCTCTCTCTCTCTCTCTCTCTGCATCTCTCTCTTTCTCTCTCTCTTCTCTCTGCATCTCTCTCTTTCTCTGTCTTTCTCTCCTGCATCTCTCACCTGTGTCTCTGTGTCTGTCTCCCTCACACACACACACACACACACACACACACACACACACACACACACACACACACACACACACACACACACACACACACACTGAATCCCCTCCTAAAAAAAAAAGCCACCCCTCTCTCCCCCCAAAATAGTCCACCCCCCTCCCCCAACACCACCCCCTCCTCCATCCGTAAAAGAAGAAGAAAAAAGCGAAAGCTGGCGGAATCAAAGCAGATGCTCTTTCAGGAAAAGATGCAAGAGGGCCTCTGGACAGTACCTTTAATTAAACCCCTCCCTCCCTCCCTCTCTCCTTCATTCCTTCCTTCTTCCTTCCTTCCTTCCTTCCTTCCTTCTTTCCTTTCTTCCTTCCTTCCTTCCACCTCGTCAGTATCTGGCGGAGGGCAAAAATCCAATACCCCCCCCCCCCCAAAAAAAAAAAGAGCTACCAAATAAAACAGAAAAGAAAAAACAAGAAACCGAATATACAGAGAAAGAAGAAAATATACTTCTTAAAGAAGAAGAAGAATTGCGAAGAAGAAGAATTGCGAAGAAGAAGAAGAAGAAGAAGAAGAAGAGGAAGAAGAGAGAAGAAGAAGAGGAAGAAGAAGAAGAAGAAGAAGAAGAAGAAGAAGAAGAAGAAGAAGAAGAAGAAGAAGAAGCATTACAAAGAACAAGAAGAGGAATTGCAAAGAAGACAATTTGCGAAGAAGAAGGATTGCAAGGAAAAAGAATTGCAAAAAAGAACTGCGAAGAATTGCAAAGAATGTCCAAGAATTGAGAAAAGAAGAATTGGGAAGAATTAGGAAAAGAATTGCAGAGAAGAAGAAATGCAAAGAAAATGTGTGAAGAAGAATTGCAAAGAATTACAAAGAGGAACTGCAAAGAATTGCAAAGATTTGTGAAGAAAAAGAATTGCGAAGAAGAAGAAGAATTGCGAAGAAGAATTGCAAAGAAGAATCGCAAACAAGATTTGCGAAAAATATTTGCGATGAAGAAGAATTGCGAAGAAGAAGAAGAATTGCGAAGAAGAAGAAGAATTGCGAAGAAGAAGTATAGCGAAGAAGAAGAATTCCGAAGAAGAACTGCAAAGAATTGCGAAGAAAGAAGAAGAAGAAGAAGAAGAAGAAGAAGAAGAAGAAGAAGAAGAAGAAGAAGAAGAAGAAGAAGAAGAAGGAGGAGGATGATGATTTATTTATTTATTTATTTATTCTTTTATATCGAGGATAATGGAATAAGCACTTATGTGCTTTTTTACATCCAGTCCCCGTGTGTATGCGGATTTGTGAATTCTCTCATCTGTTCCCACCGGCACACAATGGCCTACTCTTACGAAAAGCCGAACATGATTTAACGTGTGTGCAAGATGTTCTGCGTGCGTTCGCACACGGGGCCTCGGTTTATAGTCTCATCCGAAGGACTTTTGGGGAGAGTGGAGTCTGCACTGATGTTAACTCCAGAGGAAAATATCCCCTTGATCGGGAATCGAACCCGCGTCGTCAGATTGCGAACGCAATGTTCTGACCACTAGGCTATCCCATCCAGGATGATGATGATAGAGTGTATTCAGTGCTTTCGCACGTAAAATCACCTCGAAACAAAAACTGAAATGAAAATCTCCACTCTCTCTCCCCTTGTGTACATGAGCACTC